>OZ030015.1:10702969-11302969 GCA_964023405.1 Apodemus agrarius
TATGGGCCTTGAATTCCTGTTCTTTCCCGGACTTTTAGCATGAAAGGATGCTGAATTTTGTCATATGCTTTTTCAGCATCCAATGAGATGACCATGTAGTTTTTTCTTTGAGTTTGTTTATGTAGTGGATTACATTGATGGATTTACATATATTGAACCATCCCTGCATTCCTGCGATGAAGCCTACTTGATCATGGTGAATGATCGTTGTGATGTGCTCTTGGATTCAGTTTGCAAGACTTTTATTTAGTATTTTTGCATCGATATTCTTAAGGGAAATTGGCCTGAAGTTCTCTTTCTTTGTTGCATTTTTGTGTGGTTTTGGTATCAGCGTAATTGTGGCTTCGTAGAACAAGTTGGGCAGTGTTTCTTCTGTTTCTATTTTGTGGAATAGTTTGAAGAGTATTGGTGTTAGGTCTTCTTTGAAGGTCTGATAGAATTCTGCACTAAAACCACCTGGTCCCATACTTTTTTTAGTTAGAAGACTTTCTATAGCACCTTCTGTTTTTCTAGGGGTTATGGGGCTGTTTAGCTGATCTAATTGATCCTGTTTTAATTTTGGTATTTGGTATCTGTCTAGGAAATTGTCCATTTCCTCCAGATTCTCCAATTGTGTTGAGTATAGGCTTTTGTAGTAGGATCTGATGATTTTTTGAATTTCCTCAGTTTCTGTTGTTATATCCCCCTTTTCACTTCTCATTTTGTTAATTTGGATACTGTCTCTGTGCCCATTGGTTAGTCTGGCTAAGGGTTTATCTATCTTGATGATTTTCTCAGAGAACCAGCTCCTGGTTTTGTTGATTCTTTGTATAGTTTCCTTTGTTTCTACTTGATTAATTTCAGCCCTTAGTTTGATGATTTCCTGTCTTCTATTCCTCCTGTGTGAATTATCTTCTTTTTGTTCCAGGGCTTTCAGATGTGCTGTTAAGCTGCTAGTGTATGCTCTCTCCAGTTTCTTTTTGGAGGCACTTAGGGTTAAGAGTTTTCCTCTTAGCACTGCTTTCATTGTGTCCCATAGATTTGGGTAGGTTGTACCTTCATTTTCATTGAATTCTAAAATTTCTTTGATTTCTTTCTTTATTTCTTCCTTGACCAAGGTGTCATTGAGTAGAGTATTGTTCAGTTTCCATGTGTATGTGGGCTTTTTGTCGTTTTTGTTGCTTTTGAAGACCACTCTTACTCCATAGTGATCTGATAGGAGGCATGGGAGTAGTTCGATCTTCTTGTATTTGTTGACATCTGTCTTGTGACCAATTATATGATCGATTATGGGGAAGGTACTATGCGGTGCTGAGAAAAAGGTATATTCTTTTGCTTTATGATGAAATGTTCTATGTATGTATGTATGCATGTATGTATATATCTATCTCTATCTATCTATCTATCTATCTATCTATCTATCTATCTATCTATCTATCTATCTGTTAAGTCCAATTGGTCCAAAGTTTCAATTAGTTTCACTGTGTCCCTGTTTAGTTTCTGCTTTCCTGATCGGTCAATTGAGGAGAGTTGGGTGTTGAAGTCACCCACAATTATTGTGTTAGGTGCAATGTGTGATTTAAGCTTTAGTAAAGTTTCTTTTATGAATGAGGGTGCCCTTGCTTTTGGAGCATAGTTGTTCAGTATTGAGAGTTCTTCTTGGTGGATTTTCCCTTTGACCAGCATAAGTGACCTTCTGTGTCTCTTTTGATGACTTTAGGTTGAAAGTCAATTTTTTTTGTTTTTTGTTTTTGTTTTTGTTTTTTTTGAGACAGGGTTTTTCTGTGTAGCCCTGGCTGTCCTGGAACTCACTTTGTAGACCAGGCTGGCCTTGAACTCAGAAATCCACCTGCCTCTGCCTCCCAAGTACTGGGATTAAAGGCGTGTGCCACCACCACCCCGTGAAAGTCAATTTTATCTGATATTAGAATGGCTACTCTGGCTTGTTTCCTGAGACCATTTGCTTGTAAAATTGTCTTCCAGCTTTTTTACTCTAAGGTAGTGTTTCCTGTATGCAGCAAATTGTAGGGTCCTGTTTCCATATCCAGTCTGTTAGTCTATTTCTTTTTATTGGGGAATTGAGTCCATTGATGGTAAGAGATATTAAGGAATAGTAATTATTACTTCCTGATATTTTTGAAATTATTTTTATATTTGAGTGGTTATCTTCTTTTGGGTTTGATGAGAGGAGGTTTCTATCTTGCTTCTTCCGGGGTGTAATTTCCCTCCTTGTGTTGGTAGTTTCCCCCTAATACTCTTTGTAGGGCTGGATTTGTGGATAGATATCATGCGAATTTGGTTTTGTCATGGAATACCTTGGTTTCCCCATCTATGGCAATTGATAGTTTTGCTGGGTATAGTAGTTTTGACTGAAATTTGTGTTCTCTTAGAGTCTGCATGATATCTGCCCAGGATCTTCTAGCTTTCATGGTCTCAGGTGAGAAGTCTGGTGTACTTCTGATAGGTCTTCTTTTATATGTTACTTGTCCTTTTTCTCTTACTGCCTTTAATATTCTTTCTTTGTTTAGTACGTTTGGGGTTTTGATTATTATGTGACAGAAGTTATTTCTGTTCTGGTCCAGTCTGTTTAGAGTTCTGTAGGCTTCTTGTATATGCATGGACATTTCTCTCTTTAGGTTGTGGAAGTTTTCTTTCATAATTTTGTAGAAGATATTTGCTGGCCTTTGAGTTGTAAATCTTTACTCTCATCTATACCTCTAATCCTTAGGTTTGGTCTACTTATTGTGTCCTGGATTTCCTGAATGTTTTGGGTTACAAGCGTTTTGCATTTTGAATTTTCTATAATTGTTGAGTCCATGGTTCCTATGGTATCTTCAGCATCTGAGATTCTTTCTTCTATCTCTTGTATTCTGTTGTTGATATTTGTATCTATGGCCCCTGATTTCTTTCCACAGTTTTCTATATCCAAAGTTGTCTCCCTTTGCGATTTCTTAGTTGTTTCTACTTCTGTTTTTAGATTGTGGATGGTTTTGCTCAGATCTTTTGCTTGCTTCTTTGTAGTTTCATGTAATTCTTTAAGAGATTTTTGTGTTTCCTCTTTCATGATTTCTACTTGTTGACCCATGTTCTCCTGTATTTCTTTAAGTGATTTTTGTATTTCCTCCTTATTGGCTTCTATTTTTTGATCCATATTCTCCTGAATTTCTTTAAGTGAGTTTTGTGTTTGCCTTGTAATGGCTTCTAACATTTGATTCATTTTCTCCTGTATTTCTTTAAGAGATTTGTTTATGTCTTTTTTGTGTTCCTCTAGGAGCATCATGACCTGTGCTTTTATATCTAACTCTTGTTTTTCTGGTGTGCTGGGGTATCCTGGACTTGCTGTGGTTGGCGAATTGGGTTCAGATGATGCCATATTGCCTTGATTTCTGTTAATAACGTTCCTACGTTTGCCTTTTGCCATCTCTTTATCTCTGGCGCTAGTTGGTCTTATTGTAGATGGCGCCCTGCTGAAAGCACAGCACGCCTGTCCCCAGGAGACAGATCCCTTCTGGCAGCTTGTCTGTGCTGGACTATGCTCGCTCTGAGTCCAGGTCCCTGACTCCAGCTGCTAGAGTGCCGAGCTGTGCCCCGAGGTGGCCCGGTGGCCCCTCGCTGCTAGTCCGCTCAGAGAGCTGGTCCCGGCCGGTAGTCTGCACCCGCAGCTGATCTTTCTGTGCCCGGATCTCCTGCAGAGCTAAGCTAAGCTATAACTCTGGCCACGCACCTGATTCCAGCCGCTCACTGCGTCCAGTGTGCCCGCTGTTTGCGTGCGGGGGTCTGGGGCAAGATGGCTGCCCCTGCTGAAAGCACCGCGTGTCCTTGGCTGAGCTGTTCATGCCCGGCTCTGCTGCTCCCTTCTGGCTGCGTTGACTGTGCTGGACTATGCTCGCTCTGAGTCCAGGCCCCTGACTCCAGCTGCTAGAGTGCCGAGCTGTGCCCTGAGGCGGCCCAGTGGCCCCTCGCTGCTTGTCCACTCGGAGAGCTGGTCCCGGCTGCTAGTCTGCACCCGCAGCTGATCTTTCTGTGCCCGGATCTGCTGCAGAGCTAAGCTAAGCTATAACTCTGGCCACGCACCTGATTCCAGCCGCTCACTGCATCCAGTGTGCCCGCTGTTTGCGCGCGGGGGGTCTGGGGCAAGATGACTGCCCCTGCTGAAAGCACCGAGTGTCCTTGGCTGAGCTGTTCGTACCCGGCTCTGCTGCTCCCTTCTGGCTGCGTTGTCTGTGCTGGATTATGCTCGCTCTGAGTCCAGGCCCCTGACTCCAGCTGCTAGAGTGCCGAGCTGTGCCCCGAGGCGGCCCAGTGGCCCCTCGCTGCTAGTCCGCTCGGAGAGCTGGTCCCGGCTGCTAGTCTGCACCCGCAGCTGATCTTTCTGTGCCCGGATCTGCTGCAGAGCTAAGCTAAGCTATAACTCTGGCCACGCACCTGATTCCAGCCGCTCACTGCGTCCAGTGTGCCCGCTGTTTGCGCGCGGGGGTCTGGGGCAAGATGGCTGCCCCTGCTGAAAGCACCGCGTGTCCTTGGCTGAGCTGCTCCCTTCTGGCTGCGTTGACTGTGCTGGCTCTCCTGTATTTCTTTAAGTGATTTTTGTATTTCCTCCTTATTGGCTTCTATTTTTTGATCCATATTCTCCTGAATTTCTTTAAGTGAGTTTTGTGTTTGCCTTGTAATGGCTTCTAACATTTGATTCATTTTCTCCTGTATTTCTTTAAGAGATTTATCTGTGTTCCTCTAACAGCATCCTGACTAGTGATTTTAGATCTGAATCTTGTTTTTCTGGTGTGTTGGGGTATCCAAGACTTATTGCTGTCAGGGAACTGGGTTCGGATGCTGCCATATTGCCTTGATTTCTGTTAGTAACATTTCTACGTTTGCCTTTTGCCATCCTGTTATCTCTGGTGTTAGTTTGTCCTGTAGTCACTAGCCTGTGCTTGAACCTCCTGTGGGCTCGTAAGGCTATTTCCCCACCACTGGATGACTGGGTTTCCCCTGGCACAGATTGCTGATGTGCTGCCCTCCTCTTGGGTGCTGTTGGACCCCTGGTGTAAGTTGTTCCAAGCAGTGTTATATTCGGTTGTTTCTGTGAACCTGATGCTGCTTGTCTGCTGTGTCAGGGAGCAAAGATGTTGGCTAGGAGTCCCTCCAAGTGCTAACGACCCTGCCCAGCACAAGACCCAGGCCTGGCTGGCACACAGATGAATCACCTCTCTGCTCAGATCCTGTGTGCAGGTCCCTGTCTGGCGGCCTGAGTCCCCAGAGATCTTAAACTCAGGATATCTTGGGTACCTGGTTCTGCCTGCTTGGTCCAAGCAGTCGCAAAGATGGCAATGGCTGCAGGGAGTGCAGGGTCCCCCATAGGGCACAGAACCCATGCCTGGCTGGCACACAGGAACCACTGCTCTGCCCGGCTCCTGCTCACAGATCGCTGCCTGGTGGTCTGAGTCCCCAGAGGTCTTAAACTCTGGATATCTTGGGTACCTGGTTCTGCTTGCTTAGTCCAAGCAGCCACAAAGATGGTGGCAGCTGTGTGGAATGCAGGGTCCCCCCACAGGGTACAGATCCCACACCTGGCTGGGACACTGGAACCGCTGCTCTGTCCAACTCCTGTTTACAGATCACTGCCTGGTGACCTGAGCCCCCAGAGATCTTAAACTCGGGATATTATGGGTACCTGGTTCTGCTTGCTCAGTCCAGGCAGCAGCAACAATGGCAGTGGTTGGGAGGAGTGCAGGGTCTCCCACAGGGCACAGAACCCATGCCCGCTGGAATACATGAACTGCTGCTCTGTCCAGCTCCCATTCACAGATCACTGCCTGGCAGCCTGAGTCCCCAGAGGTCTTAAACTCAGGATATCTTGGGTACCTGGTTCTGTCCGCTCAGTCCAAGCGGATGTGCCCGCTCATCCACAAAGATGGCGGTGGTTGCAGGGAGTTGGGCATCTCTTTCTTAAGGTTAGGTAACTTTTCTTTTATAATTTTGTTGAAGGTATTTGCAGACCCTTTGAGTTTCCCAACTCTATTCTTCACCCTATTCTTCACTCTATTCTATTCTAAGAATTCTTATTATTCTTAGGTTTGGCCTTTTCATTGTTGTCCTTATTTCTTTAATGTTTTGAGTTAGGACCTTTTGGCCTTTTGAATTTTCTTTGTTGTGTCAATGTCTCCTGTGGTTTTGTCTACACCTGAGATTCTCTGTTCTAACTCTTGTAATCTGTGGGTAATACTTGCATCTGTAACTCCTGTTCTTTTTCCTAGGTTTTTAATCTCCATGGTTGTCTTCTTTGGTGTTTTTTTTAATGATTCTATTTCCATTTTTATATCCTAGATGGTTTTGTTCAATTCCTTCCCCTCCTTGGTTGTGTTTTCCTGTATTTCTTTAAGAGATTTATATGTTTCCTGTTTAGGGGTTTCTACTTATTTACCTGTGTTCTCCTGTATTTCTTTAAGTGAGTTTTTTATGTCCTTCTTAAAGCCCTCTATCGTCTTCATGAGATGAGAATTTAGATCTGAATCCTGCTTTTCATGTATGTTGAGGTATCCAGGGCCTGCTGTGGTGGGAGAAATGGGTTCTGATGTTTCCAAGTAGTGTTTGTTTCTGTTGCTATGTCCTTATTTTTGCCTCTGGCCATCTGTTAATTAGCCTTGTTGTCCCTGTCTGGAGTCTGTACTTCCTGTGATTCTGTGATCCTAGATGTGTCAGAACACCTGGGTTGTTGAGCTGCAACTGGGTATGGGCTGAGTGGGTGGGGATCCAGAGCAGAGGCTCTGCTCCAGGCCCAGGTACACACTGGAAGGAGACCATAGACTTTTTATTTTGACCAATTAGAAGGTGTCTTAAGCAGGCAAGGAATGACAGAAACACATATTCTCACAGTGCAAAAATATCATCCCAACAGAGCAGTTCTTCATACTGAGAGTTTTTCCAGACCCCAAGCTAGGCAAGCAACTTCCAAGTGGCACTAGTAAGCTCGTCATTATAGCTGACGCAAGTAAGAAAGACTTGGAGCCCTTGGTTATTGTATGGATATGAGTTCAATCCATCAGAGCAATGGTGAGAAGCACATGGTTGCTTTACAATAAAGGAGGCTGGTTCTGGGGAGTAATGGATACTCTACATTAGCCATGATTTCAAATTAGATAGTAGATTCTGAAAAAGGAGTCCTGGGCTAGGGGTGTTGCTCAGTAGGTAGAGTCTTGCTTGCCTACCATGCATAGAAAGTGTGAGAGGTAAATACTAGATCAGAAATTTATAATGTCTCAGAATGTTTTGTGCATGTGAACTTTTGTATTGTTAACCTTACCCAGGGACAAGTGGAACCTTTTATTGAAAATCCTACAAACATCAAAGACCAGTTAGTAATTAATCCCATCTCTGTTCACTTAGAAGACATTTCCTGAGTCAGAGAGATTGCTCAATGATTTAAGAGTATTGACTGCTCACCCAAAAAACATGGGTTCAATTAGCAGCATCTACATGTCAGTTCACAACTGTTGGTAATTCCAGCTCTTCTTGCATTTTTTTGTGTGGGTTTGTTTGTTTGTTTGTTTGTTTATTTTTGAGACAGGGTGTCTCAGTATAACTCTGACTGTCCTGGAACTTGCTCTGTGTAACAGATAGGTCTCAAAATCACATTAATCTGCCTACCTCTCCCTCAAAAGTGCTGGACTTAAATCCATGCACCATCACTGTGTGGTTGGAAATTTTTCTTTAAAGTTTTATCTCATGCATGTGATTGATTTACCTGAATGTATAGATTTGCATCATGAACATGCCTCCCACATAGACCAGACGAGGCCTAGAGACAATACCATTGTGGAAGGAATAAAACAAAAAACAACCAGACAAAAAAACAAAACAAAACAAAAACAAGCAAACAAACATGGGAAAAGATTTGGTCACAAGAGAAAATTCGCTTAGTTTATAAGACCCAGGTTCAGAAATAAGATCAGAAAAGGTCATGTTCTCTGACTGAAAAGTTGTGGGTCTGTGTACCAGAGGCTTTCCATTGAGCTCTCTGGCCCAGCCAGGTGTGAGTGTTCAGACAATGGGGAGAGAGTGCTAGCAGGAAGGTGGAGTTGCTTCTGCTGCCTCTGCTTCTGCAGCTGGCTCCACCTGTCTCTGAAGTCACCATCTCAGTTACTCCATGTTGCCCTGCACTGTGTCGTGGTGGGTTGTGCTGATGAGAGGCCCACTAGCCAGTGAGGAGTGCATGGCAGCTTCAGGCAGTGCTATGGGAGAACAGACCTCTTCCCAAGTGGCATTAGGACGGAAGCTTTCAGACAACAGAGTAGTTCTCACATACCACTATTCCTTTCAGATAGGATTCTTATATACAGGTTTGGGGTGGATCAGGGTCTGACAACAGATACTTCTCATTGGCTTGGTCTGAGAGCTTGGAAATACCTTATCTGCATGTGGGAGTGCTTGGTGTTGCTTCTATATGACTGATGGCCACAGACCTCTCTGTGGGGGTGCTGGGGTGGTGGTGGGATTGTGGGAGGCTGTAGCCAGAACAAGAGCCCGGGGCCCAAGGGACATGGTCAAATTCCTGCTGTTCCTTGCAGGTGACAGTCACTTTTAAGCCTGCACTTGACCAGGGTCCATGTTGCCTATCACACCTTACCATCCGACAACTCCTCCTTTTTCTTTTCATAAAAAGTTATGAATCCCAGGTGTTTGGGGATTAAAGAACATTTCCCAATGAATGGGCCAAAGAAAAATGTCTTAAAAATGTTAGATTTTGAAAAATGTGCAAATAAAATTTAGCTTAGTAAAAATTCCAAGGTAAACCAAGAGAGGTGAGCAGAAACTCTGTGTCTTCTAGTGCTTTTCTGAGCAAAGAGATCTGGAACTAAGGGATTTGGTTACTCATTTCTGTAACAAAATACCTGAGAAAATTCAAAGAGACTCAGTGTCTGACATCTCAGTCCACATTTGCTTGGCCTTGTTGCTTTGCATTTATGGGTCTCCACATATCAAGATGGACACGTGTGATGAACCTGGGTCTGTTTGCCATTAGGATCCTGAAAGCAAAGAAGAGCACAGGAGAGGGATTGAGAGTTCAAAATCTCCCTAAGTATCTGCTTGTGACCTGACATCTGTGCACTTAGCCTTAATGCCAGACATCCCACTACTTCCCAACAGCATCTAGACTTGTAACACATGAACCTCAAACACATGTATCAGAAATCCCTGTGTAAGCATAACTACTAATCCTATTGATATTAAGAGAATGGTGTCAAGAGCTGGAGATATAGCTAAGTGGTTAAGAGGCTGGTTGTTATACCAAAGGATGTGGTTTGGCTCCCAGCACTCATGCAGCAGCTAACATCTAGAACTCCAATTCCAGAGGATGCGACGCCATTATCTGGTTATCCAGGAACTGCACACATATAGTACACAGACAACCATACAGGCAAGGCACCCATGCACATAAGTAAAAATCTCAAAAAATTAAAGAATGATAAAATAATTTATGAAGATATCATCTTAGAAGTCCAAAAACTTAGGTTAAAAAGACAAATTATTTGTTAAAAATTTTATACACTGTTATTTCATGTGCACTGGTGTTTGTCTTACATGTATGTTTGTATAAGGGAATAGGATCCACTGCATTTGAGTTAAAGACACTTATGAGCTGCCATGTGGCTTCTGGGAATTGAACCTGGGTCCTTTGGAAGAACAGCCAATGCTCTTAATCACTGAGCTATCTCTCTAGCCCACAGACCCAATCTTTTAAAGAAAAAACCTATATGGAGACCGATTGAGGAAGAAGTGGTCTGAAAAGATCTAATCATCTTGCCAGGTTTGTTCTTCTCTTCAGTTGAGCTCATACCAAGGACTTTGTTGTAAGAAAGGAAGCTTAGTACTGGCATGCAGGAAGTGGGTGGGCATAGGTTGGAGTTTTCCCAATGAACATAGAGAATTTCATAGAACAGTCATAGCAAAAAGGTCTCTAGGACTGTGACATCACAAGACACAAAGGGCTATTATGGAGTGACTGCAGAGTTAATCAGCAAAGGTATTGTTCTAACCACAAAATGACCCACACTGTGTGCTCCAGGATGATGACATGAGTGGCCAGTCAGAGCTCAAGCTTTGTATGTTCCCTTCTTCCAGCTGGATACATTCAAAGAGCCAACAACAAGCATCCTGAAGAGCAGCATCCCATCTGAAGCAGCTGTCAAACCCCAATTCCCTTTTAAGACCACCCGAAGAAAACTCAGAGCTTACCGTAATTTCCTTTCAGCAGCTTTCAAATGAAACACCCCACTGTTCCCCTAACATGCCTATTCTCCCCTTTTGTAATCAGAAGTAGAGTATTTGTGTTTGCTGTGTCTTATGTTGGGAGGGCATTAACAATTGAAATAAAGTGATTTGATTGAAATATATTTTGTAAGTAGGAGAGATAGTTTAGCAGTCACTTGCTGTCTGCCTGAGGACCAAGATTTGGTTTCCACGACAGACATTGGGTGATTGACCTACACCTGTAACTCAAATCTAGAGCATCCTCTTCCATTCTCCTTGGAAACCCACATACATGTGATACACACACATACATGTGGTACACACACATGTAGTACACACATACGGCACACAAATACATGAATTTTAAGTCTTTAAAAACACAATTTTTATATTTATTTTGGTGTAACTAGGGAGTGAAATGTGAACCTTCAATGTGCCTAGGAGGCACTCCACAATTGGATGAATGCATTCTGGGTGTCCAAATGCCTATTACCTCTTGTCTATAGCACAGAATTTATTCTCCCAAGAGACATAGCAGATACGTTCCTAACAAAAAGACGCTAAGATATATACAGTAGAATAAATGAAATGATTTTTTGGAAATTAATTATGTATGTGATTTTCTTACACTTATTGGTAGATGGAGAATCATTGTAAGCACTTTTCTTAAAGGCCCTTTCATGTCCCTGTTCCTCAGGCTGTAGATGAAAGGGTTCAGCATGGGGGGGTCACCACTGTGTACATCATGGCAGCTGCCATGTCCCTCCCAGCTGAGTGAAAGGATGAGGGGTTGAAATACAGGGAGATGATGGTGCCATAGAAGAGGCAGACCACAGCCAGGTGTGAGCCACAGGTGGAGAAGGCTTTCCATCTTCCTCCTGTGGATGAGACTCTTAGGACAGCAAAAGCAATAAGAATATAAGACACAAGGATACAAACAAATGGGGTGACCATGATTACAGTTCCTTCTGTAAGAATCATCAGCTCATTGAGAATTCCCATGTGTCCAAACAGGAGAGTTTCAAGAGGGGAGTCAAATCTCAGAAGAAATGAGGGATTATGATGTCCCCACAAAAACATAGTTAAGCCACGAGCAGTGTGTGCAACAGAGCATTCAGGCTGGCTACCACCCATGATCCCACAACAAGAAGTACATAGAGCTGATGGTCATCTTTGTTGTGTAAAGGGTTGCATATGGCCACAAATCAGTCATAGGCCATCATAGACAGCAGGAAATTGTCCATGTTAGAAAATTCAAAAAGAAAATACAGCTGTGAGAGACACCCATAGAAGGAAATAATCTTACTCACAAGTATGTGGTTGGCCAGTACCTTGGGGAGAGTGGTGGAGGAGAAGCAGACATCCACAAAGGACAGGTTGCTGAGGAAGTACATGGGGATGTGTAGGTGGGAGTCTGTGCTGATGGCCAGGATGATGAACAGGCTTCCCAGGACAGTAGCCAGGTACCTAATGAAGAAGAACATGAAGAGGAGCTACGGCTGCCTGGAGAGTCTCAGAAGGAGGAACTCAGACTGGTTGATGCTGCTCATGAGTCTGAACCTAGCTATAGAAAGGAGAAGCAGAGGTCGGAAGGCCATATTCAGGCTTTGATGCTCCAATCAGGTTCACATTAATCTTGCATTAGAGTTTCTGAATTCAGATCCACTCCTATTTTTCACATACTCAATTTACAAATCCCAGTTTTAGATAGTGTTGGATCTACAGACTAACCCATTTAGTTTTATTGAATGTAAAATAAAAGCATTCCTGTACATGTACCACTCTTACCTGTATCTGCTAGCATTTCCAGTCTTGCTCCTTCTCCTTAGAAGCTTAAAGGAGAAGAGAAGCACCCAGTTATTGTATTGATCTCAAGCTCCAACTGGGGGACCTGTGATTTCTACTGCTGCCTCTCTATGGGAACAAGTTAGCAACACTTGTTGCAGAAGAAACGTTGGCATCTCTACTACCCTGAAAGTAAATGGACAGGCCAGTTCTCTTGCTTTTACCTTGAAGATGCTGGGCAATAGCATCTTTATTCTAATGGCTGGAAAGTTTGGGAATATCGAAATGTTCTGAGAGGGTGAGGAGTGGATGATCACCCTCCAAGCATTCGGTGTCGGAAGGAGGTCTGGGAGAATTAGATAGCCTGAAGACCCATCAGAAATAGACTCCCTGAGTATCTCATTAAAGACCAGGAGAAAGTAGTTGTATAAACCAGGTCCTGGTACCTCTTGATTAACAGCAATAGAACATATCATCTGATCTCACAGTCAGGACTTGGAGATGAAGCAATATGTGTGAATACACATCCGAGAGAGAATTCCCTGAGACTGATCTAAGCATGTATATTCAGGGTAAACAAATGAAAATATGTATTTTTAAAAAGAAAGAAAAAATGATAATGGCTATATATTCAGGGCTACATAGACTGGTCTCACCATAAAATAAAACAAAACAAACAAAAAGAAACAATAAAAATAAGCATCATAATAATGAAATAATAAAACTAGAAATGGTAGCCAGTCAGTGGTGGTGCATATCTGTGATTCTAGCACTAGGGAGACAGAGACAGGTGGATTTCTTTGAGTTCTATGTCAACTTGGTTTACCGATGGAGTATGAGGAAAGTCAGGGCTGTTCAGGGAAAGTCTGTCTCAAAAATTACCCCCAGAAACAAACAAATAAATAAAATGAAATAAGAAAACAAAGTTTAATGGTATTGATGAAATGATATTACCTGTTAGTTAATTCTTTCATCCATGTGCTTCAACATCTGTCCTGTCTGCTCTTAACATGGTTGAAATTATCTACGATGAAGTTCTTCATTTAAAATTATAACTTTTGCTAGCCATGGTGGTGCATGCCTTTAATCTCAGCACTTGAAAAACAGAAGCAAGTGGGTCCCTGTGAAATCAAAGCCAGTCTGAGGTACACAATGTGACAAGACCCATCTTGGCTCAGATGTTCAGAAATTGGCTCAGAAATGTGAAACACATGGTTGTTTCTTTAAAAACAAACAAAAGTCAATACTTTTGCAAACATGGAATATGGATCAGTAGGGAAAGTGCTAGCTGTATGGGTTTAAAGACCACGGTTCAGATTCCAGAATCAATATGTATACCAATTAAGTGTGGCAACTAGCCTGGAATCGAGTACAAGAGGCAGAGAAGAGATCCTGGGGGAAAGTGGTTAGGCAAACTGGCTGAGTCTACAAGCTCTGGGTTCAGTGAGAGGGTCTGCCTCCATACAGAATGTGGAAAGAGATCAAAGAGGAAAGCTGGCACCAATATCTGACTTCTACATGTGTGTGTACACATATGCATCCTACCTGTGTACACACACAGGAGCACACATTCATAAACTCATCAACATTTGCATGTGCACATGCATACTCACAGTATATCTGAACAGTTCTATTCTTTGATTACTAACATTTAAAGAAGAGAAATACCAGAACTTCTGAGGATGATGCAAAAGATGACCTTATAACCTATTTGGGAATAATTTTAAGGGGTTGATTGAAACGGTACAATGCCTGTTTGTACATGTTTAAATCTGCTCAGGGAGACTGAGGAAGGATGATCCAGCATCAAGGTGAGCCTGGACTACACACACACACACACACACACACACACACACATTACCTGAGAGAGGTTTCCACAGGATCAGAACATACTCCAACAATGACCTCAGAAACTATTCTTTGTAAAGATGCTATTTGATCTTGTTGGATTTTTAATTTTTTTCTGTTATTGTACATCTTTTTTTTTATTTTTTTTTTGATTTTTTAAATTGTATATATTCTATATTTACAATTCATTTCCCTTTTTCTGGTTCCCCACCCCCAAAGGTCCCACATGTCCTTTTCCCTCCCCCTGCTCCCGCATCCACCCCCTCCCACTTTACTGTTCTTGTACTCTCCCACAATGATGTTTTGGTCCATTCTAGCACCAGTGTCCACTCCTTTCTTCTTGTGAGACATCACTTGATATGTGATTTGTGTCTTTGGTGTTCCAAGCTTCTAGGCTAATATCCACTTATCAGTGACTGTATACCATGGGTATTCTTTTGAGACTGGGTCACCTCACTTAGTATGACATTCTCCAGCTCCATCCATTTCTCTAAGAATTTCATGAATTCATTGTTTCTGATGGCTGAATAGTATTCCATTGTGTATATATACCACATTTTTTGTATCCATTCCTCTGTTGAGGGACATCTGGGTTCTTTCCTGTTTCTGGCTATTATATATAAGGCTGCTATGAACATAGTGGAGCATGTATCCTTATTGCATGCTGGTGAATCTTCTGGGTATATTCCCAGGAGTGGTATGGCTGGGTCCTCCGGAAGTATCACGCCCAGTTTTCTGAGGAACCGCCATACTGATTTCCAGAGTGGTTGTACCAGCTTGCATTCCCACCAGCAGTGGAGGAGTGTTCCTCTTTCTCCACATCCTCGCCAACACCTGGTGTCTTCTGAGTTTTTAATCTTAGCCATTCTGACTGGTGTGAGGTGAAATCTCAGGGTTGTTTTAATTTGCATTTCCCTAATGACTAGTGATGTTGAACATTTTTTAAGGTGTTTCTCAGAAAGTGGTTAGGCAAACTGGCTGAGTCTACAAGCTCTGGGTTCAGTGAGAGGGTCTGCCTCCATACAGAATGTGGAAAGAGATCAAAGAGGAAAGCTGGCACCAATATCTGACTTCTACATGTGTGTGTACACATATGCATCCTACCTGTGTACACACACAGGAGCACACATTCATAAACTCATCAACATTTGCATGTGCACATGCATACTCACAGTATATCTGAACAGTTCTATTCTTTGATTACTAACATTTAAAGAAGAGAAATATCAGAACTTCTGAGGATGATGCAAAAGATGACCTTATAACCTACTTGGGAATAATTTTAAGGGGTTGATTGAAACGGTACAATGCCTGTTTGTACATGTTTAAATCTGCTCAGGGAGACTGAGGAAGGATGATCCAGCATCAAGGTGAGCCTGGACTACACACACACACACACACACACACACACACACACACACATTACCTGAGAGAGGTTTCCACAGGATCAGAACATACTCCAACAATGACCTCAGAAGGGAGAGAGGGAGGGGGGCAAGGAAGGGGAGGGAGGGAAGAAGGGAGAGAGGCAGAGAGAAAAACGGAAAGAAGCAAAGATATATATATATATATATATATATATATATATATATATATATATATAAAGTAGGGTTTCCTGGAGCTCAAAAACCTCTCTTTTCAACCTACCAAGTCTGATTTTCCTGTGAGATGTGCTCAAACTGAGGTCTCTGTGGTGAGAAAGAATGAAAGAATGTTTCCCAAAGGATGCCTGAATACTCCAATTTGGGTGCTGGCACTCTGCTAAGGGATGTGAAGCATTACAATGAATGTGAGTAGCAGAGTGGTCTCTGATACAGTGGTAGCACAAGATGTTGTAAGGACAGCTGAACACAAGAGCCGAGGATCTGTTGATACCACCAAAATAGCATCATGCCTATTGCCCTGAAATTGGTGAGTGTGTATGGCTGCTGCTGCTGCTGTTTTGTCAATCAGTCTTGTAGTGAACTGCATGAAGACAGCCATTCGGACTCATCCCAACTCAGAAACCACATCTCATCTGGAGCAGGAGTCAATTCCCCATTCAGATAACACCTGACCCAGTTTTGAGCTTACCGTTAGTCTCTTTCCAGTGTTGTCCCATTGAGACTCCTTACACTTCTCAAACACTGTGCAGGGGTACTCATGGTGCATTCTGCCAAGGCATTGGCATGGCAATCCAAATAGCATTTGTTAAAAAGTATCTCCATTCTTTTACCTAAAGGATTTGTATTCTGGACTCTGTATCTGGTATAGATAGGAAATGCTTTTCTTACAAAAGACAAGTGCTGAGTTTCAGCTAACTGACAAAACATGAAGGATTCTTAGACCTTAGTTCCCTCTATGATGTTCAACACTTGCAACATTACTGCTTAGATATAAATCCCATGGTGAGCAGTTTGCTTAAAGCCCCTTTCATGTCCCTGTTCCTCAGGCTGTAGATGAAAGGGTTCAGCATGGGGGTCACCACTGTGTACATCATAGCAGCTGCCATGTCCCTCCCAGGTGAGTGAGAGGATGAGGGGTTGAAATACAGGGAGATGATGGTGCCATAGAAGAGGCAGACCACAGCCAGGTGTGAGCCACAGGTGGAGAAGGCTTTCCATCGTCCCCTAGGGGATGAGACTCTCAGGACAGCATAGGTGATATAGATATAGGAGATCAGGATGCAGGCAAATGGGGTGACCATGACCACAGCTCCCTCTGTATGAATCATCAGCTCATTGAGTTGTGTGTCTGAGCAGGAGAGTTTCAGGATGGGTGTTGCATCACAGAAGAAGTGGGGGATGATGTTGTTCCCACAGAAGGAGAGTCGAGCTATGAGCAGTGCGTGCAACAGACAATTCAGGTTGGCTACCACCCATGATCCCACAACAAGAAGGGTACAGAGCTGATGGGTCATCTTTGTTGTGTAATGTAAAGGGTAGCAAATGGCCACATACCGGTCATAGGCCATCACAGCCAGCAAGTAGTCGTCCATGCCAGCAAACACACAGAGAAAATACAGCTGTGCAAGACACCCAGAGAAAGAAATGGTCTGACTCCCAAGTATGTATATGGCCAATACCTTGGGGACAGTGGTGGAAGAGAAGCAGACATCCATGAAGGACAGGTTGCTGAGGAAGAAGTACATGGGGGTGTGCAGGCGGGAATCTGTGCTGATGGCCAAGATGATGAGTATGTTTCCCAGGACAGTGGCCAGGTACATGATGAGGAAGAGCAGGAAGAGGAGCCGCTGCTGCTGCTGGGGCTGCCTGGAGAGTCCAAGCAGGAGGAACTCAGAGACACTTGACTGGTTGATGCTGCTCATTAGTCTGAGCCCAGCTACAGAAAGAGAAGCAGAGGTCAGAAGACCAGCTTCAAGTTTATATGGTATAACCAGGTTCAGATTAATCCTGCATTAGAGTTTCTGAATTCAGATCCACTCCTATTTTCCACATACTCAATTTGCATATCCCAGTTTTAGGTTGTGTTCGTTCCACAGACTAACCCATTTAGTTTTATTTCATGTAACATAAAAGCATTCCTGAACATGCACCAATCTTACCTGTATCTGCTAACATTTTGAGTATTCCTCTCATTCCTTAGAAGCTAAAATGAAAAGGGAAACTTCCAGTTATTGTGTTACTCTCAAGCTCCAACTTGTGGACCTTTGACTCCTGCTGCTGACACTGTGGAAGAGAGTAAGCAGCACATGTTGCCGAAGAAATACTGGCATCTCTATTACTCTGAAAGTACTTGGACAGGCCAATTCTATTGTTTTTCTCTTGGAGTTGCTGGGCAATAGTATTTTTTATTCTACAGATTGAAAAGTCTTGGGAATATAGGACACTTTTAAGAAGGTGAAGAGTGGGTGATTACAGTCCCAGCCTTCTGCTTCAGAGGATGTCTGGGAGAATCATAATTTTATTTACTGCACCATAAAGTCCCACTGGGGATAGACTCCCTGAGTATCTCATTAAAGACCAGCAGAAAGGAGTTGTATAAGTTGGGTTACATAACTTGCTCTCTCTTGACCACCAACAATGAATATATTATCTAACTGCAATCAAGACTTGGGGATGAGGCAATTTGTGTGAATTCAAGTCCCAGATAGAATTCCCTGAGACTGATCTAAGCCTATAGGCTTGAAGAATAGGTCTCCATTCTTCCTTTCAACATAGATAATGAAGTTATGGCACTATCGTAGGGAAAGTCCTCTCTTCCTCACATGAACCATTTACCACTTAGGGCTTATGCACATTTTCTTACATGCAGCCCTGGGAGTAACTAGTATTACAGGGTCAGGCTAAATCCTATAAAAATATCCAGTGTAAAGTTCAATGAGAGAAAAGTTAGATGGAAGAGTGCATAGTCCTCCATGGCTGAAGATGACCCAAGCTCAGAGAACTCACATCCTTGTAGGTGGTGTCTTCACAGACCACAGTGATTTGTACACTTCTGAAAACCTATGTACTCTTGAGCACAGCTCCAATTGTTTCATTTATACTTCCCATCCCTTTTCCAGAGAGGATTCATGACAGGACTTAGAAACCTAGCATGAGGATATCCTCAATGTGACTAGTCCTGCCTACATAAAACCAGAAGCTTACAACATTTTTCCACTTTATTGACAGATGAACAAGCAAAATTCTGAGAGATGACAACAAAAGCTGCAAGCACACAAGAGAATTGGAAGGAAGCTGGGCACAGTCCTACTGGCTGCTGAGTTCAGGATGTGGTGTACTTCTAACAGCCAGAGAGATGAGGACTTCATTCCCAGTCAGTGTCAAACAGTAAAACCCAAGTCTTTCTCAGCTCAACCTGAGATAGATAAAATGATAGCTTATGTTGGCTTACACCTCTAATACAGATTCACTGACTTCTGAGGCAAGAACATTGCTGTCATGTTCAAGGCTAGCCTTATCTACCATACCAGACCCTGTCGTATATAAACAAAACATCACAAAGGAAAGAGACATTAAAAGCTGGAGAGATGGCTTAGTGGTTTAGAGTGGTTGTTCCTTCAACAACATGAGAAATCAGGTTTGACTCCCAGAACTCATATAGTGTTTTTCACCCATCTATAACACCAGTTTTGATAATCTGAAAGCTGACACTATCTACTAGTCCTTTTGGACATGCACATGGTGCACTTGCTTGTATATACAGGCAAATCACATGCAAATATATCTTTTTAAAAGGAAAAAAAAGAAAAAAAGGAAAGAAAAGATAATGGCTATGGAGTCTGGACTATAAAGCCATGTGTCACCGTAAAACAAAAGAAACAAATAAAAAGAAACAATAAAAAGCCATATAACAACAACAACAACAACAACAACAACAACAAAAACAGCAACAATGAAAAGCTAGCCATGCAGTATTTGTGCCTTTAATTCCAGCACTCCATAGACAGAGACAGGTGGATCTCCGAGTCCTGTGCCAGCCTGATCTACAGGTCGAGTATCAGGAAATCCAAGGATGTTACAATGAAACTCTGTCTCAAATACCACACCCAGAAAAAACAAATAAAATAGTACAAGAAAACAAAGTTTAAGTGTATAGATGTGATGACATTAGCTGTTCATTAATTCTTGTATCTATGTGCTTAAACATCTGTGATTTCTGCTCTTGCTGTGTGTTAGAAATTTCTTAAAATAAAGATCTTAGTTTAAAATTAGAACTTTTGCTGGCTATGGAGGTGCATGACTTTAATCCCAGCACATAGAAAACAGAAGCAAGTGGTCCCTGTGAATTCAAAGCCAGTCTGGGATACACATGAGACTTGCCTTAAAAAAAAACAAAGAAAAACATCATTACTTTAGCAAACTTGGAAGGTGACTCAGTAGGTAAAATACTTCCTGTATAAGCATAAAGACCACATTTTAGATTCCAGCATATATATATATATATATATATATATATATATATATATATACACACAAATATGACAGCAAGCCAACCTGTAATTTAATGCAGTAGGCAGGGAAGATATCCTGACAGAACATGGTTAGGTAAACTAGCTGATTCAGCAAGTATTTAATGAGAGAGAATGTGGAAACAGATCAAAGAGGATACCTGGCACCAATCTCTGACTTCTACATATGTGTGCATACACATGGACCCCCCACCTGTGTACACACATACATAAATGCATGCACATTTCAGGCATACATATGTGCTCACACAGACACAAACACACACATATTTATACAGTTTTATTCATTCACTAATAAAATTTAAAGAAGAATGTCAGACCTTCTGAGGATGAAGCAAAAGATGGCCTCATGACCTACTTAAGAATAATTTTAAGGGGCTGAGTGAACTGGTACAATGCCTGTTTGTACATGTCTGAGTCTCCTCAGGGAGACTGAGGAAGGATAATCCAGAGCTCCAGATTAGCCTGGGCTACACACACACACACACACACACACACACACACACACTACTGGGGAGAGGTTTCCACAGGGTCAGAACACACACCAGCAATGACCTCAGAATCTATTTTTGGTAATGTTGCTATACCCATCTTATTGGATTTTTTAAAAAAATTACCTTTATGCATGTGTAAGAGGTCCTTGTGCTCACACATGAGCCTTAGGGAACCAGAAATGTCAAACACACAGGATTGTCTCTTCAAAAGGAGAGACATATAATCTGTTTCCTTCCCAGAAAGCTGAGACAGGTTGTCTTAACAGCCTTTGGCTCTGGGTTTGGCCAGGCCACATTTGTCACTCAGACCCTTACCTTGAACTTGTCTGCATCTATAACACTGCCCTCCCCCAGGCCCTAATCAAAAGCTTGCTTATCTTTAGCCTGTTTCCTGAGTTAATCTATGGATCCTATGTTTATGGAAGATGTCACTTGTACTTTATGGGTTTCCATGTAGTCATGTCTTAAGTTTTGTTATGCACATGGGAAGAAGTTAATTATGCCCTCAAACTTTTTCAAATTGCCTTTCTTAAGGAAATGCGTAAATATGCCTAAAATAAACTTCTTGGTATCAGACTCTCAAAGATTGTACCACTCCTACTATTGAGTCATGATGAATTCTATTGAACTGCCTTTTAAAAGTCTTCCTTGGTTTGTTGCTCTGCTGGCCTTGGGATCATGAACAGGTCACAGAGACCCCTTTGTGAGTGTTTGGCTTACATGCTTATATATATGCATCACATGCATGCCTGGTTGTGGGCCTGTTCTAATTGGGGCCTGTGTACCTGTTGAGGGAGACCCAGCTGAGGGGTGCAAGTCCTTGGTCTGGTCTGGCAGTTGGAGGTGCTGAGAGGCCTGTTCCAGTCAGATATAGCGAGGGCAGGTTGCACTAGAGATAATCAGATAGCAGGATGTAAGTGTAAGAATATAAGCAGCAGAAACCAAGGTTAGTTGGCATAATCAAAACCCAATTCTTGTTCCTCTGCCACAGCGCACCATCCCCATCTGGTGCAGGGAGGTACCTAACCACCCAGGAGTGCAGAGAGGACAGAACAGTCTGGGGACTTACCCTGCTGCTCAGAGGATCACACTCAGAACCCTCTGGCAGGAGCCTTCTGGTTTCTGTCTCCTGTTTGGGGCCATCCTCTGACACAGCATGCCATATCCAAGTGGTGCATGGAGGTAGCTAACTCAGGAGTGCAGAAAGGCCAGACAGCACAGGAAGAACCACACCTGCAGCTCAAAGGAAACAGTCAGAAACACTGAGGAAAAAAGAGCCTAGGAGCTATTAAAACTTCCCTAACCTAAAAAGAGAGATGCCCATGAACATACAAGAAGCCTTCAGAACTCCAAACAGACTAGACTGGAACAGAAATTCCTCCTATAACATAATAATCAAAACCCCAAATGTACTAAACAAAGAAAGAATAGTAAAAGCAGTAAGGGAAAAAGGTCAAGTAACATATAAAGGAAGACATATCAGAATTACACCAGAGTTCTCACCAGAGATCATGAAAGCAAGAAGATCCTGGGCTGATCTCATACAGACCCTAAGAGACACAAATGCCAGCCCAGAATATTATATCCAGCAAAACTCTCAATCACCATAGATGAAGAAACCAAGATATTCCATGATAAAGCCAAATTTACACAATATTTTTCCACAAATCCAGCCCCACAAAGGATAATGGATGGAAAATGCCAATACAAGAAGGACAACTACACCTTAGAAAAAGGAAGATAGTAATCTTCTTCCAACAAACCCAAAAGAAGATAATCATACAAACATAAAAATAACATAAAAAATAACAGGAAGTAACAATCACTATGCCTTAATATCTCTTAAAAAACAATGTACTCAATTCCCCAATAAAAAGACATAGACTAACATACTGGATACTTAAACAGGACCCAGCATTTTGTTGCATATAGGAAATGCACCTCAGTGTCAAAGACAAATACTACCTCAGAGTAAAAGGCTGGAAAACAATTTTCCAAGCAAATGGTTCCAGGAAACAAGCTGGAGTACCTTTCTAATATCACATAAAATTGACATTCAACCAAAAGTCATCAAAAAAAAGACACAGAAGGACACTTCATACTCATCAAAGAAAAATCTACCAAGAAAAACCTCTCAATTCTGAACATTTATGCTCCAAATACAAGGGAACCCTCATTCATAAAAGAAACTTTACTAAAGCTCAAAGCACACATTTTAGCTCACACAATAATTGTGGGTGAGGTCAACACTCCACTCTCATCAATGGACAGATCAGGGAAACACAAACTAAACAGAGACACAGTTAAACTAACAGAAGTTTTGGACCAAATGGATTTAACAGATATCTATAGAAGATTTCATTCTAAATCAAAAGAATATACCTTCTTCTCAGCACCTCAGGGTACCTTCTTCAAAATTGGTCACAAGATGTCTTTCCAATCCCATGCTTTCTATCAGATCACTATGGAGTAATGGTGGTCTTCAATAGCAACAAAAACAACAGAAAGTCCACATACACATGGAAGCTGAACAATGAGAAGAACAATCCTAAGGATTATAGGTATAGAAGAGAGTGAAGATTCCCAAATTAAAGGGCCAATAAGTATGTTCAACAAAATTATACAAGAAAATGTCCCTAACCTAAAGAAAGAGATGCCCATGAACATACAAGAAGCCTACAGAACTTCAAACAGACTGGACCAAACCAGAAAGTCCCTCTGTCACATAATAATCAAAATACCAAATGCACCAAAGAAAGAATATTAATATTAAAAGCAGTAAGAGAAAAAGGGCAAGTAACTTATAAAGGCAAACATATCAGAATTACATCAGATTTCTCACCAGAGATCATGAAAGCTAGAAGATCCTGGGCAGATCTCATACAGACCCTAAGAGAACACAAATGCCAGTCCAGACTACTATACCCAGCAAAACTCTCAATCACCATAGATGGAGAAACCAAGATATTCCATGATAAACCAAAATTTACACAATATCTTTCCACAAATCCAGCCCTACAAATGATAATAGATGGAAAACGCCAACACAAGAAGAGAAACTACACCCTAGAAAAAGCAAGAAAGTAATCTTCCAACAAACTCAAAAGAAGATACCCACACAAACAAAAAATAACATTAAAATGACAGGAAGCATGTGTCTTTATTGCATGCAGGGGAATCTTCTGGGTATATGCCCAGGAGTGGTATGTCAGGGTCCTCTGGAAGTGTCATGCCCAATTTTCTGAGGAACCACCAGGCTGATATCCAGAGCGGTTGTACCATCTTGCAATCCCACCAACAGTAGAGGAGTGTTCCTCTTTCTTCACATCCTCGCCAGCACCTGTTGTCTTTTGAGTTTTTAATCTTAGCCATTCTGACTGGTGTGAGGTGGAATCTCAGGGTTGTTTTGATTTGCATTTCCCTGATGACTAATGATGTTGAACATCTCTTAAGGTGCTTCTCAGCCATCTGAATTTCTTCTGGTGAAAATTCCTTGTTTAGCTCTCTACCCCATTTTTTGATAGTGTTATTTGGTTCTTTGGGGTCTAACTTCTTGAGTTCTTTGTATATATTGGATATTAGTCCTCTGTCAGATGTGGAGTTGGCGAAGATCTTTTCCCAATTTGTTGGTTGCTGTTTTGTCCTTCATGCAATAAATACACATGCTTCACTATGTTCATAGCAGCCTTATTTATAATAGCCAGAAGCTGGAAAGAACCCAGATGCCCCTCAATGGAGGAATGGATACAGAAAATGTGGTATATTTATACAATGGAATACTACTCAGCAATTAAAAATAATGAATTCATGCAATTTGTAGGCAAATGGTTGGATCTGGAAAATATCATCCTAAGTGAGTCAACCCAATCACAAAGGAATTCACATGAATTGCAATCACTGATTAGTGGATATTAATGAGCCCAGAAGCTCTGAATACTCAAGACACAATTAGCTAAGCAAAAGATTCCCAAGGAAAGGGATGGAGAGGACCCTGGTCTGGAAAAGACTAAATCCGGTTTTGTAGGAGAGTACCAGAACAGAGAAATGGTGGGGAGGGGGAGTGATTGGGAATGGGGTGAGGAAGAGGACTTATGGGATATATGGTGAGGGGGGAACTGGAAAGGGTAAAGCCTTTGGAATATAAACAAAGAATATAGAAAATAATATATATAAAATAAATAAAAAATAAAAATAAAAATAAATAAATAAATAAATAAATGACAGGAAGCAACAATCATTATTCTTTAATATCTCTTAACATCAATGGACTCAATTCCCCAATAAAAAGACATAGCCAAAAGAAATATTTTTCATGTAAAGCTCCAATTTTATCAGAAAATGTTTGTAATTCCTCTTTCAATTAATTTACTAATGTTTTTTTTCTTTTATAAGGGACAACATTTAATTGGGGCTGGCTTACAGGTTCAGAGGTTCTGTCCATTGTCATCACAGTGGGAAGCATGGTAGCTTCCAAGCAGGCATGGTGCTGAATCAGAAGGCAACCAGGAGAAGAGTCTCTTCCTTGCTGGGCAGAGTTTGAGCTCTCTAGGAGCCCTCAAAGCCCGCCTACACAGTCACACAGTTCCTCCAACAAGGCCACACCTACTCCAAACAGTGCCACTTCCGATGGGCCGAGCATATTCAAAACACTACAGCGTGTATAAAAATTTATATACAAGAATTATTTTAGTTGCTTTACTCCTAAGGCTCTCAAAAGAAAAAATAAGAAAAATTCCATTACCATATTAACAGTAGACAGGACCAGTCACATGGTAGACTGTTATACAGGAATTTTAAAACGTACCACAAAATGGAGAATACTATGAAAAACTACTTAATGAATATAATTTAGATAAAATGGAAATATTCTTTGAGAAACATTACTCATTAATAATGATATACTAATGTTTTTTATGTCCACCATCTTACCTGCATTTTTCATGATAGTCTTCAATTTAAACAATTTTTCTATATATTTCTTCTATTTTATCAGAAATGTTTCCATATAAATCTCTGATTTTAATCACAAAATGTTTTTAATTCAAAAATCAATTAATTTAGAAAGGTTTTTAATAATTACCATTTTATCAGTATTATTTTCCATGAAATAGTCAATTTAATGTGTTTTTCTATATATTTCTTCAATTATTTTCTATCAAACATAACAATTTATTAGCAGAGTCTGACACTGACATCAATCAGATGTTTTTTTCACATAGTATACATTTTTAAAATTTTTCTATATTCTTTGTTTACATTCCAAATGATTTTCCCTTTCACAGTTCCCCCTCCCCCTAAGTCCCATAAGTCCTCTTCCCTCTGCCAGTTCCCCCATCAACCCCTCCCACTCCTCTGTCCTGGCAATCCTTTACAATGCTGCATCAAGCCTTTCCAAGACCTGGGCCTTCTTCTTCCCTCTTCTTGGAAATGATTTGATATGTGGGTTGTATTTTGGGTATTCTGAGCTTCTGGGCCAATATCCACGTATCAGTGACTGCATTCTATGTATGTTCTTTTGTGAATGAGTTAGCTCACTTAGTATAATATTTTCCAGTTCCAACCATTTGCCTAAAAATTTCATGAATTCATTGTTTTTAGTTGCTGAGTAGTATTCCATTGTGTAAATATACCACATTTTCTGTGGTATATTGCTCCATTGAGAGACATCTGGGTTCTTTCCAGCTTCTGGTTATTATAAATAAGGCTGCTATGAACGTAGTGGTTCATGTGTCCTTATTGCTGGGGAATCCTCTGGGTATATGCCCAGGAGTGGTATAGCAGGGTCCTCAAGAAGTGTCCATTCCTCCTTTGAGGGATATCTGGTTCTGTTCCAGCTTCTGGCTATTATAAATAAGACTGCTATGAACATAGTGGAGCATGTGTCCTTATTGAATGCCAGGGAATCCTCTGGGTATATGCCCAGGAGTGGTATAGCAGGGTTCTTCGAAGTGTCATGCCCAGTTTTCTGAGGAACTGCCAGACTGAGTTCGAGTGGTTGTACCAACTTGCATTCCCAACAGCAGGGGAGGAGTGTTCCTCTGTCTTCACATCCTCGCCAACACCTGCTATCTCCTGAGTTTTTAATCTTAGCCATTCTGACTGGTGTGAGGTGGAATCTCAGGGTTGTTTTGATTTGCATTTCCCTAATGACTAACGATGTTGAACATTTCTTAAGGTGCTTCTCAGCCATCCAAAGTTCTTCAGGTGAAAATTCTTTGTTTAACTCTGTACCCCATTTTTAATAGGGTTATTGGGTTCTCTGGGGTCTAACTTCTTGACTTATTTGTATATATTGGATATTAGCCCTCTGTTGGATGTGAGGTTGGTGAAGATCTTTTTCCAATTTGTTGGTTGCTATTTTGTCCTTTTGACAATGTCCTTTGCCCTATAGAAACTTTGTAGTTTTATGAGGTCCCACTTGTCAGTTCTTGATCTTAGAGCATAAGCTATTGGTTTTCTGTTCAGGAAAATTTCCCCTGTGCCCATGTCCTCAAAGGTCTTCCCCAGTTTCTTTTCTATTAGTTTCAGTGTGCCTGGTTTTATGTGGAGTCCTTGATCCACTTGGAGTTGAGCTAAGTGCAGGTAGATAAGAATGGATCAATTCGCATTCTTCTGCATGCTGACCTCCAATTGAACCAGCACCAATTCTTGAAAAGGCTTATTTTTTCCCACTGGATGGCTGTAGCTCTTTTGTCAAAGATCAAGTGACTATAGGTGTGCGAGTTCATTTCTGGGTCTTCAATCCTATTCCACTGATCTACCTGACTGTCACTGTACCAGTACCATGCAGTTTTTAACACTATTGCTCTGTAGTTTGCTTGAGGTCCGGGATACTGATTCCCCCAGAAGTTCTTTTACTGTTGAGAATAGGTTTAGCTATCCCGGATTTTTTGTTAATCCAGATGATTTTGAGAATTGCTCTTTCTAACTCTGAAGTTGTTTATCAGTTGTAGGAGTTCTCTGGTAGAGTTTTTTTTTTGTCACTTAAGTATACTATTATATCATCTGAAAATAGTGATAGTTTGACTTCTTCCTTTCCAATTTGTATCCCTTTGACCTCCTTATGTTTTCTAATTGCTCTAGCTAGAACTCCAAGTACTATATTGAAAAGATATGGAGAGGCGGCCTTGTCTAGTCCCTGATTTTTGTGGGATTGCTTCAAGTTTCTTTCCATTTAGTTTGATGTTGGCTACCGGTTTGCTGTATATTGCTTTTACTATGTTTAGGTTCTTCAATTTTATCAGAAATATTTTCCATGTAAATCTTCAACTTTATTAGAAAATGTGTATAATTCCACTTTTAATCAACTTTTATGACTACCATTATTGTATCTATATAAAAATTTCCATGATAATCTTCAATTTTAACATGTTTCTCTACATTTTCTACTGTTTTATCAGAAATAATTTCTACCGAGATCCACACCATCTTGGATCCCACAGTTCAACCAGGGAAGCTCCCGATCTATAGAAAGCCCTGTGGTTAGACAGAGCCCCAGGGTCTGACACTATCTTGGGGAGAGCAGCTCAACCAGATGGAGCCCTGCAGTCTGAGAGAGCCACCTCACAGGCTCCACAGTCCAGCCATGGAAGCTCTGGTCCTGCAGAGAATCCCATGGTTTGATAGAGCCCTGAGATCTGCCACCATCTTGGAGCTGGTAGACTAACCAGGCAAACCAGGAGGAGACCGTGGGAGGCCAGTAAAGCACCCAGCAGCAAGGCAGGAGGAGACTTGAGTCCAGATAAGCAGAGCTGAGGAGGTAATTCAGAGCACAGTGGTGGAAACCTTCCAGTTTCTGCCTCGGGAGCACGGACGCCCTCTGTGACAGCAGCGCCAAACGCCAGGCTCTCAGGAGTTGTAAACACCAACCAGTAATATCAAGACCAACTAACTCCAGAAATAAACAGATGGCAAAAGGCAAATGTAGGAATGTTATTAACAGAAATCAAGGCAACATGGCAGTATCCAAACCCAGTTCCCCGACAACAGTAAGTCCCAGATACCCCAATACACCAGTAAAGCAAGAATCAGATCTAAAATCATTGGTCAGGATGCTGTTAGAGGAACACATAGATAAATCTCTTAAGGAAATACAGGAGAAAATGGATCAAAAGTTAGAAGCCCTTACAAGGCAAACACAAAAATCACTTAAAGAAATTCAGGAGAATATGGATCAAAAAAATAGAGTCCAATAATACAAAAATCACTTAAAGAAATACAGAAGAACCCATGTGGGTCAACAAGTAGAAGTCATGAAAGAGGAAACACAAAAATCTCTTAAAGAATTATATGAAAACACAAACAAGCAAGCGAAAGATCTGAGAAAAATTATCCAGGATCTAAAAACAGAAGTAAAACAACTAAGAAATCATAAAGGAAGACAACTTTGGAGATAGAAAACCTTGGGAAGAAATCAGGGGCCATAGATGCAAATATCAACAATAGAATACAAGAGATAGAAGAAAGAATCTCAGATGCTGAAGATACCATAGAAACCATTGACTCAACAGTCAAAGAAAATGCAAAATACAAAAAGCTTGTAACCCCAAAACATCCAGGAAATCCAGGACACAATGAGAAGACCAAACTTAAGGATTATAGGTATAGATGAGAGTGAAGATTTACAATTTAAAGGGCCAGCAAATATCTTCTACAAAATTATGGAAGAAAACTTCCCCAACCTAAAGAGAGAGATTCCCATGAATATACAAGAAGCCTACAGAACTCCAAACAGACTGGTCCAGAATAGAAATACCTCCCATCACATAATAATTCAAGGCCCATACCTAAACATAGTCAAAGCAATATACAGCAAACAAGGAGCCAGCATCAAACAAAATGGAGAGAAACTTGAAGCAATCCCATCTAAATCAGGGACTAGAAAAGGGTGCTTTCTCTCTCCATATCTTTTCAATATAGTACTTGAAGTTCTAGCTAGAGCAATTGGACAACATAGGGAAGTCAAAGGGATACAAATTGGAAAGGAAGAAGTCAAACTATCATTATTAGCAGATGATGTGATAGTATATGTAAGTGACCCAAAAAACTCCTGCAAAGTGGCTGGTTATAAAATCAACTCAAGCAAATCAGTAGCCTTCCTGTACTCAAAGGACAAACAGGCTGAGAAAGAATTTATGGAAATAACACCCTTCACAATAGCCACAAACAATATAAAGTATCTTGGGGTGACTCTAACCAAACAAGTGAAAGATCTGTATGACAGGAACTTCAAGTCCTTGAAGAAAGAAATCGAAGAAGACCCCAGGAAATGGAAAAATATTCCATGCTCTTGGATTGGCAGGATCAATATAGTAAAAATGACCATCTTGCCAAAAGCAATCTACAGATTCAATGAAATCCCCATCAAAATCCCAAATCAACTTCATAGATCTAGAAAGAGCAATTCTCAAATTCATCTGGAGTAACAAAATTCCCAGGATAGCTAAAACCATTCTTAACAATAAAAGTACTTCTGGGGGAATCAATATCCCTGACCTCAAGCAGCACTACAGAGCAACTGTGTTAAAAACTGCATGGTATTGGTACAGCAACAGGCAAGTAGATAAACGGAATAGAATTGAAGACCCAGAAATGAACCCAGACTTATGGTCACTTGATCTTTGATAAAGGAGCTACAACCATTCAGTGGAAAAAAGATAGCCTTTTCAACAAATGGTGCTGGTTCAACTGGAGGTCAACATGCAGAAGAATGCAAATTGACCCACTCTTATCACATTGTACTAAGATCAACTCCAAGTGGATCAAGAACCTCCACATAAAGCCAGACACACTGAAACTAATAGAAAAGAATCTGGGGAAGACCCTAGAGGACATGGGCACAGGGGGAAAGTTCCTGAACAGAACACCAATAGCTTATGCTCTAAGATCAAGAGTTGACAAATGGAACATCATAAAATTACAAAGATTCTGTAAGGCAAAGGACACTGTCAGAAGGACAAAACGACAACCAACAAATTGGGAAAAGATGTTCACCAACCCGACATCCTTCAGAGGGCTAATATCCAATATATACAAAGAACTCAAGAAGTTAGACCCCAACGAACCAAATAACCCTATTAAAAATGGGTTACAGAGCTAAACAAAGAATTTTCACCAGAAGAAATTCGAATGGCTGAGAAGCACTTTAAGAGATGTTCAACATCATTAGTCATCAAGGAAATGCAAATCAAAACAACCCTGAGATTCCACCTCACACCAGTCAGAATGGCTAAGATTAAAAACTCAAAAGACAACAGGTGCTGGCGAGGATGTGAAGAAAGAGGAACACTCCTCCACTTTTGGTGGGATTGCAAGATGGTACAACCGCTCTGGAAATCAGTCTGGTGGTTCCTCAGAAAATTGGGCATGACACTTCCAGAGGACCCTGTCATACCACTCCTGGGCATATACCCAGAGGATTCCCCTGCGTGCAATAAAGACACATGCTCCAATATATTCATAGCAGCCTTATAATAACCAGAAGTTGGAAGGAGCCTAGATGTCCCTTAAAGGAGGAATGGATACAGAAAATGTGATTTATGTATGCAATGGAATACTACTCAGCAATTAAAAATAATGAATTCATGCAATTTGTAGGCAAATGGTTGGGTCTGGAAAATATCACCCTAAGTGAGTTAACCCAATCACAAAAGAGTACACATGAAATGCAATCACTGATAAGTGGATTTTAAAGAGCCCAGAAGCTCTGAATACACAAGGCACAATTATCAAATCAAAAGATTCCCAAGAAGAAGGAAGGAGTGGACCCTGATCCTGAAAAGATTGGATCCAGTTTTGTAGGAGAGTACCAGAACAGGGAAATGGTGTGTGTGTGGGTGATTGGAGAATGGGTGGGGGTGAACAAGAGGACTTATGGGACATATGTTGAGGGGGAAACTGGGAAAGGGGAAAGCCTTTGGAATGTAAACAAAGAATATAGAAAATAAAAAAAAACTTTGTAATTTTATGAGGTCCCATTTGTCGATTCTTGATCTTAGAGCATAAGCTATTGGTGTTCTGTTCAGGAACTTTTCCCCTGTGCCCAAGTCCTCCAGGGTCTTCCCAAGTTTCTTTTCTAATAGTTTCAGTGTGTCTGGTTTTATGTGGAGGTCCTTGATCCACTTGGAGTTGATCTTAGTGCAAAGAGATAAGAGTGGGTCAATTCGCATTCTTCTGCATGTTGACCTCCAGTTGAACCAGCACCATTTGTTGAAAAGGCTATCTTTATTCCACCGGATGGTTGTGGCTCCTTTATCAAAGATCAAGTGACCATAAGTCTGTGGGTTAATTTCTGGGTCTTCAATCCTGTTCCATTGTTCTGTTTGCCTGTTGCTGTACCAATACCATGCAGTTTTTAACACAATTGCTCTGTAGTGCTGCTTGAGGTCAGGGATATTGATTCCCCCAGAAGTCCTTTTATTGTTGAGAATAGTTTTAGCTATCCTGGGTTTTTTGTTGCTCCAGATGAATTTGAGAATTGCTCTTTCTAGATCTATGAAGAATTGAGTTGGGATTTTGATGGGGATCACATTGAATCTGTATATTGCTTTTGGCAAGATGGCCATTTTTACTATATTGATCCTGCCAATCCAGGAGCAAGAAATATTTTTTCATCTTCTGAGGTCTTCTTCGATTTCTTTCTTCAAGGACTTGAAGTTCCTGTTGTACAGATCTTTTGCTTGTTTGGTTAGAGTTACGCCAAGATATTTTATGTTGTTTGTGGCTATTGTGAAGGGTGTTATTTCCCTAATTTCTTTCTCTGCCTGCTTGTCCTTTGAGTACAAGAAGGCCACTGACTTGCTTGAGTTAATTTTATAACCTGCCACTTTGCTGAAGTTGTTTATCAGCTGTAGAAGTTCTCTGGTGGAGTTTTTTGGGTCGCTTAGGTAAACTATCATATCGTCTGCAAATAATGATAGTTTCACTTCTTCCTTTCCAATTTGTATCCCTTTGACTTCCTTATGTTGTCTAATTGCTCTTGCTAGAACTTCAAGTACTATATTGAAAAGACACTGTCAGAAGGACAAAACGGCAACCAACAAAGTGGGAAAAGATCTTCACCAACTCCACATCCGACAGAGGGCTAATATCCAATATATACAAAGAACTCAAGAAGTTAGACCGCAAAGAAACAAATAACCCTATCAAAAAATGGGGCACAGAGCTAAACAAAGAATTTTCACCAGAAGAAATTCGGATGGCCGAGAAACACCTTAAAAGATGTTCAACATCATTAGTCATCAGGGAAATGCAAATCAAAACAACCCTGAGATTCCACCTCATACCAGTCAGAATGGCTAAGATTAAAAACTCAAGAGACAACAAGTGCTGGCGAGGATGTGGAGAAAGAGGAACACTCTTCCACTGTTGGTGGGATTGCAAAATGGTAAAACCACTCTGGAAATCAGTTTGGCGGTTCCTCAGAAAATTGGGCATGTCACTTCCAGAGGACCCTGGCATACCACTCCTGGGCATATACCCAGAGGATTCCCCTGCATGCAATAAGGACACATGCTCCACTATGTTTATAGCAGCCTTGTTTATAATAGCCAGAAATTGGAAGGAGCCCAAATATCCCTTAAAGGAGGAATGGATACAGAAAATGTGGTATATTTATACAATGGAATAGTACTCAGCAATTAAAAATAATGAATTCATGCAATTTGTAGGTAAATGGTTAGACCTGGAAAATATCATCCTGAGTGAATTAACCCAATCACAAAAGAATGCACATGAAATGCAATCACTGATAAGTTGATATTAATGAGCCCAGAAGCCCTAAATACTCAAGACACAAATAGCAAGCCAAATGATTCCCAAGAAGAAGAAAGGAGAGGACCCTGGGCCTGTAAAGATTGCATCCAGTTTAGTAAAGAAACCGAGGGGGGAGGGGGAGTGATCGGGGAACAGTTGGGGGGGAGAGGAACTATGGGAACTATGGTGGGTGGGAACTGGGAAAGGGGAAAGCCTTTGGAATGTAAACATAGTATATAGAAAATAAAAAAAATTAAAAAAAAAGAAAATAAAAAAATTAAAAAAAGAAATATTTTCCACATCAATCTTCAATTTTATCATAAAATGTTTCCATTTAATTTTTTAATTAATTTAGCAAATTTTCTACCACTTTTCTCTTTAATTTTCCATGAAAATTGTCGATTTTAATGTGTTTATATATATAAATTTATATATATACATATATATAAATAGAAGGTATATATATGAATATAAGTATCTTCTATTTTATCAGAATTATTTTCCATGTAAACTTCAATTTTATCATAAAATGTTTTTACTTCCTTTTTCAATAAAAGAACATGCCTTTCTTCAATGTTGTTCTCTGTTCTACCTGCCAACCTTTTTTACAACCTCTGTTTGGACGTATTTTTGTTAAAGATGGCTTCTTCTCTTTCCAGAGGCCATATCTGTTGCTTGTTATTCTGCTATAAGGTCATACTTTCCTCTTCTTTGCAATCTTTTTTTTTGTTGAAAAGTGTATATTTTGGCAACATATCACTGCATACTGAAGTTTTGGTTCCCACTGCTGTGTTTGTTCTTGCTACCATTTGCTTATACTTGGTTGGGTTATTTTTATGCAGTCTATCCCTCTAACACTCTGAATTCTATGATGGGGATCTCATGAAAAATAGTTTTCAGCCAGTCATTACTCTGGCATGGCTCTAAAGTTAGTAAACTCTCTTCCACTTTGTTGAGCATATGAGCTGATTTACTCTAGCGCTTTACATCACATTGACTTATTATATTGGTACAAATAAAGTCCACTATAGCACCTAATCTAGAGGGGTGGCTCACAGGAAAGAACAGCGATTCCTTTTTGAGAGGACCATTTGATTCTTGGCACCTACATTGCAACAACTCACAACCATCAGTAACAACATTTCCTGAAGATAGGACTTCTTCTTCTGGTTTCCATTGGCACAAGGCATGCATGTTATGTGTATATACATATGCAAACCAAACACTCACAAAGGGGTCTCTGTGATCTCTTCATGATCACAAGGCCATCAAAACAACAATAAGAGCAATATTTCAAAAAGACAGTTCAATGGAGTTCAACATGACTCAGTAGCAGGCATTGGTTCAACCTTAAGACTCTGATACCAAGAAGTATATTAGACATTTTTAAGAAAGGAAATTTGAATATAAAAAAGTGTTTATGAGGATAACTAACTCAGTCCCATTTGCACAACCATGCTTTAGACATGACTACATGAAAACTCATATAGTACGAGTGACATCTTCCCTAAAGTTAGGATTCATAAATTAGCTGAGGAAGGAGGTTCAAGATGAAGTAGCTCATGATGCGTCTAGGTGATAAATGTGGCCTGGCCATACAGAGAGCTAAAGGATATTAACACCTCCTCTCTCAGCTTTCTGAGAGGAAAACAGCTTGTACTTCTCTCCTTTTGAAGAGACAACAGTGTGTGCTTAACATTTATGGCTCCCTAAGGCTTGTGTGTGAGCACAAGGACCCCTTACTCATACAGATATAATTTTTTTAAAAAAAATTAAAAACTAATAAGATTGTATAGCATCTTTACAAAAAATAGTTTCTGAAGTCATTTTTGGTATATGTTATGTCCCTCTGGAAACTTCTCCTAGGTAGTGTGTGTGTGTGTGTGTGTGTGTGTGTGTGTGTGTTTGTGAGAGAGAGAGAGAGAGAGAGAGAGAGAGAGAGAGAGAGAGAGAGAGAATCCCAGGCTGATGTTGACCTCTGCATCATCTTTTCTAAGTATCCCTGAGAAAACATGTATGAACAAGTATTGGACCACTTCAGTCAGCCCATTAAAATTATTCTTGAGCAGGTCATAAGGCTATCTATGGTTCATCCTCAGAAGTTCTGATAATACTTTCCTTTAAATTTTAGTAATCAATGAATAAAACTCTATGCATATATGTGCATAAATTTATACATGTATGCTTCTGTGTGTACACACTACACACAGGTGCAGTCCATGTGTGTGCACACACACAATTAAGTCAGACATTGGTGCAGGTATCCTTTTTGATTTCTTTCCACATTCTGTACAGAGGCAGGCTCTCTCACTGGACACACAGCTTGTTGACTTAGCTAGTTTATCTAACCAATTTATCACAGGATCTCTTGCTAGTTTATCTAACCAATTTACCACAGTGTCTCTTGCACTAAGATTACAGGCTGGCTATACACTTGCTTGGTGTGTACACACACACACACACACACACACACACACACAAACACACAGAGCAGATTCTGAACTGTGGCTTTTAAGCTTATACAGCAAATACTTTACCTACTGAAACACCTTCCAAGCTTGCTAAAGTAATTATTATTTTCTTTGTTTCTTATGGCAGGTCTCATTGTGTAGCTTAGACTGGCTTCAAATTCAAAGGAACTCACTTGATTCTGCTCTCCAAGAACTGGGAGTAAAGGCATGGACCACCATGACCAGAAAAAGTTCTGATTTTAAACTAAGAACTTTATTGTAGATAATTTCACATACATTAAGAGCAGACAGCACAGATGTTTAAGCATGTAGATGCAAGAATTAACTAAGAGCTAATATCATTTCATTTATACCCTTAAACTTTGTTTTCCTATTTTATTTTAGGGGAACCTGGTCCCTCTACAGAAGCAAAAAATGCTCTCAACCACTGAGCCATCTTTCCAGCTTCTAATGTATCTTTTCTTTTGTGCTTTTTTTTTTTGCTATTTATGAGACAGGGTCTGGTATGGTAGATAAGGCTAGCTTTGAAAATGAAAGCAATCTTCTTACCTCAGCCTTCAGTATGCTAGATGAGAGGTGTAAGCCAGCACAAGCTATCATTTTCATCAACTCTTTCCCAGGCTGAGCCGAGAAAGACAGGCTTTTACTGTTTGACACTGACTGGGAATGAAGGCCTCGTCTATCTTATCATCAGAAGTACACAAAATCATGAAACCAGCAGCAAGCAGGACTTTCCCCAGCTCCCTTCTATTCCTCTCTCTGTGTTTGGAGTTTTGTTGTCATCTCTTAGAATTTTGCTTGTTCATCTGTCAATCACGTGGGAAAAGGTTGTAAGCTTCTGGATGTACATGGACAGGACAAATCACATTGAGGATGTCCATATGATAGGTTTCTAAGTCCTGTCATGAATCCTTTCTGGGAAGGGATGGGGAATATAAACGGAGCTGTTTGAGATGCACATGTTCAGAAGTGCACATGTGACTGTGGGCTGGGAACACACCTGACCCAAAGATGTGGGCTCTCTGAACAGGGTCACCTTCAACCATGAAGGACTGCACACTCTGTCATCTGTCTTGTCTCTCATTGAACTTTACACTGGATATTTTACAGGACCGAGCCTGCCCCTGTAATGCCAGTTACTCCCAAGGCTTCCAATAAGCAAATGAGCCATAAACCCTATGTTGTAAGTGATCAAACGTGAGCAAGAGAGAATTTTCCAGATAGTGCTATATCTTCATGTTCTGTGCTGAAAGGAAGAATGGGGACAGATTCTACAACCTTAAATGTTTAGATTAGTCTCAGGGAATTCTCTCTGGGACTTGTCTACACACACATTGCTTCATCCCCAAGTCCTGACTGTGAGCTTAGATGATTTGTTTCATTGTTGTTGGTCAAGAGGGACCAAGAGCTGGCTTACACAACTCCTTTCTGCTGGTCTTTAATGAGATACTCAGGGAGTCTATGCCCCCATGGAACTTCATGCTGTAGCAAATATCTTTCTAATTTTCCCATATCTCCTTCTTATACGGAGAGCTGGACCGGTGATCATCCACTTTTCACTTTCTCAGAACCTTCCTATATTCCCCAGACTTTCCAAAACTTAGAATAAATAACCCTATTGCCCAATAACTCCACGGCAAAACAATAATGCCTGTCCAGGTATTTTCAGAGAAGTAGAGATGCCAATGTTTCTTCTGCAATGTGTGTTGCTCATGCTCTTCTACACAGAGACCAGAAACAGAAACAGTATTCCCAGGTCCACTAGTTGCAGCTTGAGACCAATCCAATACCTGGCTGCTTCTTTTCTCCTTTAAGTTTCTGAGGAGTGGGAAGAACACTAAAAATGTTACCAGATACAGGTCAGAGTGATGCATGTCCAGGAATGCCTTTATATTATATTCAATAAAACTGAACAGGTAGCTCTGGGGAAACAATAGGACCACAACTGGGGATTTGTAAATTAGGTATGTGTTAAATAGGAGTGGATCTGAATTCAGAAACTATAATGCAGGATTAATATCAACTTGATTGTAGCATCCAAACCTGAAGCCAGGCTTTTGATCTCTGCTTCTTCTTACTGTAGCTGGGCTCAGACTCATGAGCAGCATCAACCAGTCGAGTGTCTCTAAGTTCCTCCACCTGGGACTCTCCAGGCAGCAGCAGCAGCAGCAGCAGCAGCAGCAGCAGCAGCAGCAGCAGCAGCTCCTCTTCCTGTTCTTCCTCATCTTGTATCTGACCACTGACCTGGGAAACGTGCTCATCATGCTGGCCATCAGCACAGACTTCTGCCTGCACACCCCCATGTACTTCTTACTCAGCAAACTGTCCTTTGGATATCTGCTTCATCTCCACCACTGTCCCCAAGATACTGGCCATATACGTACTTGGGAGTCAGACCATTTCTTTCTCTGTGTGTTTCTTACAGATATATTTTCTCTCTGTATGTCTGCTGACATGGACAATTTATTGCTTGCTGTGATGGCCTTTGACTGGTATGTGGCCATTTTCCACCCTTTACACTACACAACAAAGATGACCCATTAGCTCTGTGCCCTTCTTGTTGAATCATGGGTGATAGCCAACCTGAATGCTCTGTTGCACACACTGCTCATGGCTCAACTCTCTTTTTGTGGGGACAGCATCATCCCCCACTTCTTCCATGATCTGATTCCTCTCATGATACTCTCCTGCTGTGTCTCCAGACACACATCTCCATGTGCTGATGATTCATACAGAGGGTGTTGTGATCATGGTCACCCCATTTGTCTGCATCCTGATCTCCTACATCCACATCACCTATGCAGTCCTTAGAGTCTTATCCCCTAGGGGATGATGGAAAGCCTTTTCCACCCTTGGCACCTGTGGCTGTGGTTTTCCTCTTTTTTGTTTTTTGTTTTTGCTTTGTTGTTGAGACAGGGTTTCTCTGTGTAGCCCTGGCTGTCCTGGAACTAACTCTATAGCCCAGGCTGGCCTCAAACTCAGTAATCCATCTTCCTCTGTCTCTCAAGTGTTGGGATTAAAGGCATGCGCCAGCACTGCCCAGCTGGATTGCATCTTCTATGGCACCACCATGGTTCAGTATTTTAATGCTGCATCCTCTCTCTCCGCTGGGAGGGACATGGTAGGGGCCATAATGTACACAGTGGTGACCCCCATTCTGAACCCTTTCATCTATAGCCTAAGGAACAGGGACATGAAATGTGCTTTAAGGAAAGTGCTTCCCATGGGATTTATATCTAAGTGGTAATGTTAGAAGTGTTGAACATCACAGAGGGAACAAATGTCTAAGACTCCTTGTTTTGTCAATTAGTTGAAACTTAGCACTTCTCTTTTGTAAGAAAAGCATCTACTCTCTCTTCTACATACAGAACCCAGTATATAAATAGTTTAGGTAAAAGAATGAAAAAACTCTTTAACAATGATTTTTATTTGGATTGTCATATCAATGTCTTGTCAAAATGCACAATGAACACCCTTGCACAGTGTTGGAGAAGTCCAAGGAGTCTCAATGGGACAGCACTGGAAAGAGACTAATGATAAGCTGGGTCAAATGTTGTCAGAATGGGGAAAAGATTCTTGTTCCAGATGGCATGTGGTTTCCAAGTTGGGATAATTCTGAATGGCTGTCTTCATGCAGTTCACTATAAGACTGAGTTCTGATTGGCCAAGCAGTGGCAGCAGCCACACACACTCATCATTTTCAGGGCAATGGGTGTGCTACTATTTTGTTGGCATCAAATGACCCTCTGCTTTTGTGTTCAGTTGCGCTTACAACATCTTGTGCTATCACTGTATCAGAGTCCTTTCTGCTACTGACATTTTTTGTAAAGTTCTGTGTTCCTTGGCAGTGTGCCAGCACCCAATTGGGAGTATCCAGGCACAGGGATACACAGATGTTCATTCCTTCTCACCACAGAGACCTCAGCCTGAGTCCATCTCACAGGAGTATCAGACTTTGTGGGTTGAGAAGGGAGGATTTGGAGCTCCAGGAAACCCTACTTCTGCAGGTCATTTGAACTTACACGTTATTATTGTTTACTGGGCATTATATAACATATATTTATATAACCTTGAGCAGGAAATAGGTCAATTCAATAAAAATGAACTGTGACTTCTACAATTCTAGTGTGCAGACATGTCAGTCCCTCTGCCCTCTATTCCTGCCTCTGTCAGCGTTTTCTGGCATTTTCATGTAGCTAGCATTTTGTGGTTGTTTTTGTTGTTGTTTTGTTTGATATGGAGTTTCTATACATGCCCGGCTCTCCTGGAAATTTCATTTGGTAAAAATGTATGTATTATCTTTCAATATTCATAGTAATTTCATAGTAAAACTCTTAAAGTATTTAACTTTGCTGATCCTGTGAATTTTTATATCTAAGATTTTTAAACTTAATTAATTAATATTTTATACTCCATATTTTATTTCCTCCCACCCTATCCAACTTTAGACCTTTCCACATCCCATACCTCCTCCCCATTCCCTGTCTGCATGTGGTTGTCCCCACCCCCTTCTCCACCTGACCCCTAAACTCCTTAGGGCCTCCAGTCTCTTGAGGATTAAGAGCATTATCCCTGAATGAACAGAACCAGCAGTCCTCTATTATATATATATATATATATATATATATATATATATATATGTGTGTTGGGGGGCCTCATATCAGCTGGTGTATGCTGCCTGTTTGTTAATTCAGTGTTTGAGAGATCTCAGAGGCCCAGATTAATTGAGACTGCTAGTCCTCCTACAGGATTGCCCTCCTCCTCAGCTTCTTTCAGCCTTCCCTAATTCAACAACAGGGGTCAGCTGCTTCTGTCCATTAGTTGAGTACAAATATCTGCATCTGACTCTTTCAGCTGTTGTCTTCTGGAGTGTGGTCATGCTAGGTCCCTTTTTGTGAACACTCCATAGCCCCAGTAATAGTGTCAGGTCTTGGGACCTCCCTTTGAGCTGGATTTCACTTTGGGTCTATAGCTGGACCTTCTTTTCCTCAGGCTCCTCTCCATTTCCATCCTTGTAATTCTTTCAGACCAGAACAATTATGGACAGAGTTGTGTATTTCTAAGATTTTTACTTTTCAATTGTAATGAAAAATTTCTTTCATCTCAGTTTTATCATTTCATTATTTCTTTGCTTCTTTATGTTTCTCTTTCTCCTTCCCTCCCTTCTTTCTTTCTTTGTTTTTTCTTTCTTCCTCTCTTTCCTTCTTTCTTAATCTCCCATCAAGTTTAAATTGTGCTGCCATATACTCCAGTGTATGGACTTCACTGTGGACGAGTTAAAGAGGCTATGCTCTTAAAGAAAATGAACTCTTAAGTATACTATCATATCATCTGCAAATAGTGATAGTTTGACTTTTTTCTTTCCAATTTGTATGCCTTTGACATCCTTATGTTGTCTAATTGCTCTAGCTAGAACTTCAAGTACTACATTGAAAAGATATGGAGAGAGGGGGCAGCCTTGTCTATTTCCTGATTTTAGTGGGATTGCTTCAAGTTTCTCTCCCTTTAGTTTGATGTTGGCTACTTGTTTGCTGTATATTGCTTTTACTATGTTTAGTATGAATTTCTGTTCTTTCCAAGACTTTTAGCATGAAAGGATGTTGAATTTTGTCAAATGCTTTTTCAGCATCTAATGAAATGACCATGTGGTTTTTTTCTTTGAGTTTGTTTGTTTGTTTGTTTATTTATTTATTTATTTATTTATGTCTTTTTTGTTTTTTGTTTATTTGTTTAAAAGTCAATATTGTGCTATTTTGGTCTTAATGGTATTTTTTTTATTGAATTAAATTCTTGTGATAGAAACTCAAGGTAGCAATAGGAAGAAAATACTCAGCACAGACTTGCTCAAAAGATTGATAAAATACAATTCCAAATTGCCAGCAGTACTGATGTCTTTTCTAATAATAGAAACCTGATAGAAAAGTAGAAGCATAAAGGAAAATTCATCTTGACTGATGTAGAAAATATGCATATTTTCCTTGTAACTTTCAGTAAGTGCATTCGTCTGCTGGACCGTTAGTTTATAACTAGGGCCATTCTAGCCATATGGTCCTCCTTATAGTGAAGTTAACTTATTTTAAAGTTTATTTATTTTAAAGATTCTTCTTATATTCAAATGTATATAGACATGGTAAGTCGTTGGTTGGGAAGTAATTTCTAATCATGTGTAGTCCTGCTATTTGATCCTGACCTCTAGTCAGACAATAAACAATATAGTAAATTCTTTGTGATGAGATGCACAATCCATTTATGCTGTTCATTACAAATATTCACAGAAAAAAAGAAAAAACCAAAAAATCTCCAAATATTCACAGAATTTATCATTCTCATAGCCAAGTCCACTAATATAATTATGCCAAATGCCTGGCATTCTTTTTCTGAGCTACTTTTTTTAATAATCTCTTTCAGTATCAAATATTATAATGATAAAAACATTAGTTCATATTACAGATTCATTTTCTTTCTTTCTTTTTTATTCCATATATTATTTTTTTTTAATTTTTATTTTCTTTATTCTATGTTTACATTCCAAAGGCTTTCCCCTTTCCCAGTCCCCCACCACCATACGTCCCATAATTCCTCTCCCTCCCCAACTATTCCACAATCATTCCCCCTCCCCCCACGTTTTCTCTACAAAACTGGATCCAATCTTTACAGGCCCAGGGTCCTCTCCTTTCTTCTTCTTGGGAATCATTTGACTTGCTAATTGTGCCTTGAGTATTTAGGGCTTCTGGGCTCATTAATATCCACTTATCAGTGATTGCATTTCATGTGTATTCTTTTGTGATTGGGTTAACTCACTCAGGATGATATTTTCCAGGTCTAACCATTTACCTACAAATTGCATGAATTCATTATTTTTAATTGCTGAGTAGTATTCCATTGTATAAATATAACACATTTTCTGTATCCATTCCTCCTTGGAGGGATATTTGGGCTCCCTTCAATTTCTGGCTATTATAAACAAGGCTGCTATAAACATAGTGGAGCATGTGTCTTTATTGTATGCAGGGGAATCCTCTGGGTATATGCCCAGGAGCGGTATGCCAGGGTCCTCTGGAAGTGACATGCCCAATTTTCTGAGGAACCGCCACAATGATTTCCAGAGCAGTTTTACCATTTTGCAATCCCAGCAACAGTGGAGGAGTGTTCCTCTTTCTCCACATCCTCGCCAGCACTTGGTGTCTCTTGAGTTTTTAATCTTAGCCATTCTGACTGGTGTGAGGTGGAATCTCAGGGTTGTTTTGATTTGCATTTCCCTGATGACTAATGATGTTGAACATCTCTTAAGGTGTTCCTTGGTCATCCGAATTTCGGCTGGTGAAAATTCTTTGTTTAGCTCTGTACCCCATTTTTTGATAGGGTTATTTGGTTCTTTGGGGTCTAACTTCTTGAGTTCTTTGTATATATTGGATATTAGCCCTCTGTCGGATGTGGGGTTGGTGAAGATCTTTTCCCACTTTGTTGGTTGCCGTTTTGTCCTTCTGACAGTGTCCTTTGCCTTGCAGAAACTTTGTAATTTTATGAGGTCCCATTTGTCAATTCTTGATCTTAGTGTGTAAGCTATTGGTGTTCTGTTCAGGAACTTTTCCCCTGTGCCCATGTCCTCCAGGGTCTTCCCAAGTTTCTTTTCTAATAGTTTCAGTGTGTCTGGTTTTATGTGGAGGTCCTAGATCCACTTGGAGTTGATCTTAGTGCAAAGAGATAAGAGTGGGTCAATTCGCATTCTTCTGCATGTTGACCTCCAGTTGAACCAGCACCATTTGTTGAAAAGGCTATCTTTATTCCACTGGATGGTTGTGGTTCCTTTATCAAAGATCAAGTGATCATAAGTCTGTGGGTTAATTTCTGGGTCTTGAATCCTATTCCATTGATCTACTTGCCTGTTGCTATACCAATACCATGCAGTTTTTTTTTAACACAATTGCTCTGTAGTACTGCTTAAGGTCAGGGATATTGATTCCCCCAGAAGTCCTTTTATTGTTGAGAATAGTTTTAGCTATCCTGGGTTTTTTGTTGCTCCAGATGAATTTGAGAATTGCTCTTTCTAGATCTATGAAGAACTGAGTTGGGATTTTGATGGGGATCACATTGAATCTGTATATTGCTTTTGGCAAGATGGCCATTTTTACTATATTGATCCTGCCAATCCAGGAGCAAGAAGTATTTTTCCATCTTCTGAGGTCTTCTTCGACTTCTTTCTTCAAGGACTTGAAGTTCCTGTCATACAGATCTTTTGCTTGTTTGGTTAGAGTTAGGCCAAGGTACTTTATGTTATTTGTGGCTATTGTGAAGGGTGTTATTTTCCTAACTTCTTTCTCAGCCTGCTTGTCCTTTGAGTACAAGAAGGCTACTGATTTGCTTGAGTTAATTTTATAGCCTGCCACTTTACTGAAGTTGTTTATCAGCTGTAGAAGTTCTCTGGTGGAGTTTTTTGGGTCGCTTAGGTAAACTATCATATCGTCTGCAAATAATGATAGTTTCACTTCGTCCTTTCCAATTTGTATCCCTTTGACTTCCTTATGTTGTCTAATTGCTCTTGCTAGAAATTCAAGTACTATATTGAAAAGATATGGAGAGAGAGGGCAGCCTTGTCTAGTCCCTGATTTTAGTGGGATTGCTTCAAATTTCTCTCCATTTATTTTGATGTTGGCTACTGGTTTGCTGTAGATTGCTTTTACTATGTTTAGGTATGGGCCTTGAATTCCTGCTCTTTCCAAGACTTTTAGCATGAAAAGATGCTAAATTTTGTTGAATGCTCTTTCAGCATCTAATGAGATGAGCATGTGGTTTTTTTCTTTTACTTTGTTTATGTAGTGGATTACATTGATGGATTTCTGTATATTGAACCATCCCTGCATCCCTGGGATGAAGCCTACTTGACCATGGTGAATGATCGTTTTGATGTGCTCTTGGATTTGGTTGGGAAGAATTTTATTTAGTATTTTTGCATCGATATTCATAAGAGAAATTGGCCTGTAGTTCTCTTTCTTTGTTGGATCGTTTTGTGGTTTAGGTATTAGTGTAATTGTGGCTTCGAAGAATGAGTTGGGCAGTGTCCCTTCTGTCTCTATTTTGTGGAATAGTTTGAAAAGTATTGGTGTTAAGTCTTCTTTGAAGGTCTGGTAGAATTCTGCACTAAAACCATCTGGTCCCGTACTTTTTTTGGTTGGGAGGCTTTCTATAACCCCTTTTATTTCTTTTTTTTTTTTTTTTTTTTTTTTTTTTTTTTTTTTAAATTTTATTTTCTATATTCTATGTTTACATTCCAAAGGCTTTCCCCTTTCCCAGTTCCCACCCACCAAAGTTCCCATAGTTCCTCTCCCCCCCATCTGTTCCCCAATAATTCCCCCTCCCCCCTCGGTTTCTTTACTAAACTGGAAGCAATCTTTACAGGCCCAGGGTCCTCTCCTTTCTTCTTCTTGGGAATCATTTGACTTGCTATTTGTGTCTTGAGTATTTAGGGCTTCTGGGCTCATTAATATCCACTTATCAGTGATTGCATTTCAGGTGCATTCTTTTGTGATTGGGTTAATTCACTCAGGATGATATTTTCCAGGTCTAACCATTTACCTACAAATTGCATGAATTCATTATTTTTAATTGCTGTGTAGTATTCCATTGTATAAATATACCACATTTTCTGTATCCATTCCTCCTTTGAGGGATATTTGGGCTGCTTCCAATTTCTGGCTATTATAAACAAGGCTGCTATAAACATAGTGGAGCATGTGTCCTTATTGCATGCAGGGGAATCCTCTGGGTATATGCCCAGGAGTGGTATGCCAGGGTCCTCTGGAAGTAACATGCCCAATTTTCTGAGGAACCGCCAAACTGATTTCCAGAGCGGTTTTACCATTTTGCAATCCCACCAACAGTGGAGGAGTGTTCCTCTTTCTCCACATCCTCGCCAGCACTTGTTGTCTCTTGAGTTTTTAATCTTAGCCATTCTGACTGGTGTGAGGTGGAATCTCAGGGTTGTTTTGATTTGCATTTCCCTGATGACTAATAATGTTGAACATCTTTTAAGGTGTTTCTCGGCCATCTGAATTTCTTCTGGTGAGAATTCTTTGTTTAGCTCTGTGCCCCATTTTTTGATAGGGTTATTTGGTTCTTTGCGGTCTAACTTCTTGAGTTCTTTGTATATATTGGATATTAGCCCTCTGTCGGATGTGGGGTTGGTGAAGATCTTTTCCCACTTTGTTGGTTGCCGTTTTGTCCTTCTGACAGTGTCCTTTGCTTTGCAGAAACTTTGTAATTTTATGAGGTCCCATTTGTCGATTCTTGATCTTAGAGCATAAGCTATTGGTGTTCTGTTCAGGAACTTTTCCCCTGTGCCCAAGTCCTCCAGGGTCTTCCCAAGTTTCTTTTCTAATAGTTTCAGTGTGTCTGGTTTTATGTGGAGGTCCTTGATCCACTTGGAGTTGATCTTAGTACAAGGAGATAAGAGTGGGTCAATTCGCATTCTTCTGCATGTTGACCTCCAGTTGAACCAGCACCATTTGTTGAAAAGGCTATCTTTTTTCCACCGGATGGTTGTGGCTCCTTTATCAAAGATCAAGTGACCATAAGTCTGTGGGTTAATTTCTGGGTCTTCAATCCTATTCCATTGATCTACCTGCCTGTTGCTGTACCAATACCATGCAGTTTTTAACACAATTGCTCTGTAGTACTGCTTGAGGTCAGGGATATTGATTCCCCCAGAAGTCCTTTTATTGTTGAGAATAGTTTTAGCTATCCTGGGTTTTTTGTTGCTCCAGATGAATTTGAGAATTGCTCTTTCTAGATCTATGAAGAATTGATTTGGGATTTTGATGGGGATTGCATTGAATCTGTAGATTGCTTTTGGCAAGATGGCCATTTTTACTATATTGATCCTGCCAATCCAGGAGCAAGAAATATTTTTCCATCTCCTGAGGTCTTCTTCGATTTCTTTCTTCAGGGACTTGAAGTTCCTGTCATACAGATCTTTCACTTGTTTGGTTAGAGTTACGCCAAGGTACTTTATGTTGTTTGTGGCTATTGTGAAGGGTGTTATTTCCCTAACTTCTTTCTCAGCCTGCTTGTCCTTTGAGTACAAGAAGGCTACTGATTTGCTTGAGTTAATTTTATAACCAGCCACGTTGCTGAAGTTGTTTATCAGCTGTAGAAGTTCTCTGGTGGAGTTTTTTGGATCGCTTAAGTAGACTATCATATCATCTGCAAATAATGATACTTTGACTTCTTCCTTTCCAATTTGTATCCCTTTGACTTCCTTATGTTGTCTGATTGCTCTCGCTAGAACTTCAAGTACTATATTGAAAAGATATGGAGAGAGAGGACAGCCTTGTCTAGTCCCTGATTTTAGTGGAATTGCTTCAAGTTTCTCTCCATTTATTTTGATGTTGGCTACTGGTTTGCTGTAGATTGCTTTTACTATGTTTAGGTATGGGCCTTGAATTCCTGCTCTTTCCAAGACTTTTAGCATGAAAGGATGCTGAATTTTCTCAAATGCTTTTTCAGCGTCTAATGAGATGACCATGTGGTTTTTTTCTTTTAGTTTGTTTATGTAGTGGATTACATTGATGGATTTCCGTATATTGAACCATCCCTGCATTCCTGGAATGAAGCCTACTTGATCATGGTGAATGATCGTTTTGATATGCTCTTGGATTCGGTTGGCAAGAATTTTATTTAGTATTTTTGCATCTATATTCATAAGAGAAATTGGCCTGTAGTTCTCTTTCTTTGTTGGATCTTTTTGTGGTTTAGGTATCAGCGTAATTGTGGTTTCGAAGAATGAGTTGGGCAGTGTCCCTTCTGTCTCTATTTTGTGGAATAGTTTGAAGAGTATTGGTGTTAAGTCTTCTTTGAAGGTCTGGTAGAATTCTGCACTAAAACCATCTGGTCCCGTACTTTTTTTGGTTGGGAGGCTTTCTATAACCCCTTCTATTTCTTTAAGGGTTATGGGACTGTTTAGCTGATCTACTTGATGTTGATTTAATTTTGGTATTTGGTATTTGTCTAGGAAATTGTCCATTTCCTCCAGATTCTCCAGTTGTTTTGAGTATAGACCTTTGTAGTAGGATCTGATGATCTTTTGAATTTCCTCAGTTTCTGTTGTTATGTCTCCCTTTTCATTTCTAATTTTGGTAATTTGTATACTGTCTCTGTGTCCTTTGGTTAGTCTGGCTAAGGGTTTATCTATCTTGTTGATTTTCCCAAAGAACCAGCTCCTGGTCTTGTTGATTCTTTGTATGGTTCTCTTTGTTTCTACTTGATTGATTTCAGCCCCGGGTTTGATGATTTCTTGTCTTCTACTCCTCCTGGGTGAATTAACTTCTTTTTCTTCCAGGTCTTTAAGGTGTGCCGTTAAGCTGCTAGTGTATGCTCTCTCCAGTTTCTTTTTGGATGCACTTAGGCTATGAGTTTTCCTCTTAGCACTGCTTTCATTGTGTCCCATAGATTTGGGTAGGTTGTACCTTCATTTTCATTGAATTCTAAAAAGTCTTTGATTTCTTTTTTTATTTCTTCCTTGACCAAGGTGTCATTGAATATAGTATTGTTCAGGTTCCATGTGTATGTGGGCTTTCTGTTGTTTTTGTTGCTATTGAAGACCACTCTTACTCCATGGTGATCTGATAGGAGGCATGGGATTAGCTCGATCTTCTTGTATTTGTTGACATCTCTCTTGTGACCAATTATATGATCAATTTTGGAGAAGGTACCATGCGGTGCTGAGAAAAAGGTATATTCTTTAGCTTTAGGATGAAATGTTCTATATATATCTGTTAAATCCAACTGGTCCAAAGTTTCAATTAGTTTCACTGTGTCCCTGTTTAGTTTCTGCTTTCCTGATCGGTGCATTGAGGAGAGTGGAGTGTTGAAGTCACCCACAATTATTGTGTTAGGTGTAATGTGTGCTTTAAGCTTTAGTATGGTTTCTTTTACGAATGAGGGTGCCCTTGCATTTGGAGCATAGATGTTCAGTATTGAGAGCTCTTCTTGGTGGATTTTCCTTTCGACCAGCAAGAAGTGACCTTCTGAGTCTCTTTTGATGACTTTAGGTTGGAAGTCAATTTTATCTGATATTAGAATGGCTACTCCGTCTTGTTTCCTGAGACCATTTGCTTGTAAAATTGTCTTCCAGCCTTTTACTCTAAGGCAGTGTTTGTCTTTAACACTGAGATGTGTTTCCTGTATGCAGCAAAATGTAGGGTCCTGTTTCTGTATCCAGTCTGTTAATCTATGTCTTTTTATTGGGGAATTGAGTCCATTGATGTTAAGAGATATTAAGGAATAGTAATTATTACATCCAGACATTTTTGAAATTATATATATATATATATATATATATATATATATATATTGTATGAGAGGTTATCTTCTTTTGGGTTTGATGAGAGGAGGTTTCTTTCTTGCTTCTTCCCAGTGTAGTTTTTGTCCTTGTCTTGCTGTTTTCCCCCTATTATCCTTTATAGGGCTGGATTTGTAGAAAGATATCTTGCAAATTTGTTTTTGTCATGGAATACCTTGATGTCTCCATCTATGGTGATTGAGAGTTTTGCTGGGTAAAGTAGTTTTGGCTGAAGTTTGTATTCTCTTAGAGTTTGCATTATATCTGCCCAGGATCTTCTAGCTTTCATGGTCTCAGGTGAGAAGTCTGGTGTTATTCTGATAGGTCTTCCTTTATATGTTACTTGGTCTTTTTCTCTTGCTGCCTTTAATATTCTTTGGAGTACATTTGGAGTTTTGATTATTATGTGATGGGATGTATTTCTGTTCTTGTCCAGTCTGTTTGGGGTTCTATAGGCTTCTTGTATACTCGTGGGCATCTCTCTCTTTAGGCTGGGGAAGTTTTCTTCCATAATTTTGTAGAAGATATTTGCTGGCCCTTTAACTTGTAAATCTTCACTCTCGTCTATACCTATAATCCTTAGGTTTGGTCTTCTCATTGTGTCCTGGATTTCCTGGATGTTTTGGGTTACAGCCTTTTTGCATTTAGTATTTTCTTTGACTGTTGAATCAATGGTTCCTATGGTATCTTCGGCTTCTGATATTCTGTCTTCTATCTCTTGTATTCTATTGTTGATATTTGCATCTATGGCCCCTCATTTCTTCCCAAGGTTTTCTATCTCCAATGTTGTATCCCTCTGCGATTTCTTAGTTGTTTCTACTTCTGTTTTTAGTACCTGGATGGATGTGCTCAGATCTTTTGCTTGCTTGATTGTGTTTTCATGTATTTCTTTAAGAGATTTTTTGTGTTTCCTCTTTTATAGCTTCTACTTGTTGGCCCACATTCTTCTGTATTTCTTTAAGTGATTTTTGTCCCTTTTCCTTCTTATCTTCTTCTTTTTGATCCATCTTCTCCTGCATTTCTTGAAGTGATTTTTGTATTTGCCTTGTAAATGCTTGTAACCTTTGATCCATTTTCTCCTCTATTTCTTTATGAGATTTTTCTATGTGTTCAGCTACCAGTATCCTGACCAGTGATTTTATATCCAAGTCTTGTTTTTCTGGTGTTTTGGGGTATCCAGGACTTCCTGTTGTTGGTGAACTGGGTTTCGATGCTGTCATGTTGCCTTGATTTCTGTTAGTAACATTCCTTCGTTTTCCTTTTGCCATCTGGTTATTTCTGGTGTTAGTTGGCCTTGTTGTCACTGGCTGGTGTTTGAATCTCCCTTGAGGCTGGGCTCACCTGTTTTTTTCTCTACTGGTGATTATGTGTGACTGCTGCTCTAAGGGATCACAAACTGGCTGCCACCCGCTGCCTGGGTGCAAGGCCGGAGGGCATGGGGAAATCCCGCAGAGCCTAGGCGGAGCTGGGCCTGCCTGGTGGCGAGAGCCTAGCAGATCCCCCTGCGATGGTAGCCCCTGATGGAGTCTGTCTACCTGGGCCTCTCCCGCTGTGTCCTTGTCGCAATATGTAGTCCTGCCGCTACTGCTGCTCCAAGGGCCCGCCGCATTTATATTCTTAAGGGAAATTGGCCTGAATTTCTCTTTCTTTGTTGGATCTTTGTGTAGTTTGGTACCAGGGTAATTGTGGCTTCATAGAACGAGTTGGGTAGTGTTCCTCTGTTTCTATTTTGTGGAATAGTTTGAAGAGTATTGGTGTTAGGTCTTCTTTGGAGGTCTGATAGAATTCTACACTAAATCCATCTGGCCCTGGGGTTTTTTTGGTTGCAAGACTTTCTATGACCCCTTGTATATCTTCAGGGCTTATGGGACTTTTTAGCTGATCTATTTGATCCTGATTTAATTTTGGTATTTGCTTATCTGTCTAGGAAATTGTCCATTTCCTCCAAATTTTCCAATTGTGTTGAGTATAGGCTTTTGTAATAGGATCTGATGATTTTTTAAATTTCCTCAGTTTCTGTTTTTATATCTCCCTTTTCATTACTAATTTTGTTAATTTGGATACTGTCTCTGTGCCCTTTGGTTAGTCTGGCTAAGGGTTTATCTATCTTTTTGTTTTCTCAAAGAACCAGCTCCTGGTCTTGTTGATTCTTTGTATGGTTCGCTTTGTTTCTAACCACTTAGACTTCATACCCATTTCCTCTCCTGCTTGTGTCTAGGCTCTGCTTACATGGGTCTCTCATATGTTGTCGCTCCACTGTGAGCCCATGTGTACACCTGGGCCTGGAAGATATCTACCACCTCTAGTTCTTATGCTCTTTATGGTTAAAGTTGGTAGGATTTCTGAGATGTACCAATTATTGTTTTTAAAGGAATTTGAAACATCTTTAGCCTTTATTTCTAAAAGCAATATCCACACTCCTTTTTGTCCCTTCCCTGTGGAGTCCTGTCCTGTGATGTATGTGCCCAGCCCCACTGCCTGCCTTTGCCTTCCCTCCATGGACCTTGGCTGTTCCAGGCCTCAGCTCTCACTGTCCCTCCCTTTGTCTTCTGGTTTACTCACTTTTTCTTCTTCCAGGTCAAGTCTGCTGATGCCCTGTGATGAGCCATTTATTTTGATCAGGATTATCCTGATTCCCAAATCTCCATCTGATCCCTGCTTTTCTCCCCTTTACTGTTCCCCATTCTCTCTTTAATGTTGCATTTTTATTAAATTTTCGTTTCCTTTCATTTTACACTTGCTTGCTTGTTTGTTTACTGTGCATGTTTTCTGCTCAGGGACCACGTGTGCCAGCTTAGTGAGTTCCAGTTCAGTGGGACTATGTGGAGACCCTGTCTCAGGAAGAGAGAGACAGAGAGATAGAGACAGAGAGACCACACACACACACACACACACACACACACTAAACACACACACACACACACACACACACTAAACACACACACACACACACACACACACACACACACACACACACACAGACACACACCACAATATTGATGGTGCAGATTGGGAAATTTTATTTGGAGCTACAGAAAAACAATTCTACTAATTTGAGCTGATGTTTTTATCTTCTTAGTAGCATTTGTGGTATGCAATATTAAAGCAGGAAAATTGTTAATTGAAAGGAAAATGCCTTCTACAATCCCAGTATCCAGCATGACAGTCAGTTGCACACTTTATCCCTTTCTATCATGTTTATGTAAATGGGCTCAGATAATTTTACCCAAATTGTTTACATTTACGCTCTGAACAGTTATTTTATAAAACAGCCTTTCAGAATTACTTCAAATCTTTATACTTTTATTTTTATTTTATGTATATCCACTCCTTAATCATTCTCTTTCTCCTTTAAAACAAAACATAAAAAAAGTACAGAATGTTTTGAAATTTAATTTGAAAATGATGAATAAAGCTGCCATGGTATCACAGGCCTACAATATCAGCACAAGTGTGCTGAGGGAGGAGGACCACAAGTCTGTGGCCAGCCTGGGTTATATCATGGGTTCTGGGCCATGGACCATACTGTGAAATTCTGTCTTAGTAAAAAAAATATACGACAAAAGAAAATTATTTTGAAACATATGAAACATATTCTCCTCATCCTTTACTTTCAGCACATTTAATATGACTCCTAACTCTATTTATGATAGGAATGTAAATCTATTTGTAATCAGTTGTGCTTCCTGCATTGTTAGGTCTTTTTTTAAATGATTTCAGCCATTATTTCTTCATAACTTGCCTTTCCCCTTCTCTCCACTAAAAGTTCTTGTTGTATGTATTTGCTGCAAGAATATTGTCTACACTTGACCCTGTATTCATCATTTTCCTTTTCTTTAATGTCCACAATCTGTATATGACAATTTACAAATTTGCTAATTTTATATATCTACATATACATGTAGGTATATATATATCTACATATATATGTAGATATTTGGTTTAAGTTTGTCCGAGCCCATTTACTGAACAGTTTATATCAATTTTCACTTTCTTGCTTCGAATTTCCATTTAACATTTCACTATAACTTTCACCTCTTCATTCCCTACTTGATTTGACGTTGTCTTCATACTTTTGTTTACTTCTTCAATATTGTTCTTCATTCCATCCACCAACATATTTTACAATGGCTACTGGGAGATATTTTTTTAAAGTTGGCTTCTGTTCTTTCAAGGGGCCAATTCTGTTGCTTTTTATTCTGATGTAAAAGTCACACACATATATGCATGTACAGGCCCGTTTCTTTGCAATCTTTAGTTTCTTGTTGAAAACTGGATATTTTGGAAATATATCACTGCGTACTGAGGTTCCGGTTCCCCTGATGTGTTTGTTCTCATCATTGCTTGTTTGCTTATTGTTGGTTGGGTTATTTTATGCAGTCTATTCCTGTAATGCTGGGAATCTTCTGATGAGGCACCTCATGAAAAATAGCTTTCAGTCAGTTTGTCATCACTCTGGCATGGCTTTGAAGTTAATAAACCTCTCTTCTACTTTGTTGACCACATGAGCTGATAAACTCTAGTACTTTACATCAGGCTGACTTACTCTATTGGTAGAAATAATGTCCACTAAATCATCTGATCTAGAGGGGTAGCTGAGAGCTAAGAGCAGTGATTGCTTTTTCAGAGGACCAGGGTTTGATTCCCAGCACCTACATTGCAACTCACAACCAACACTAACACCATTTCCTGGAGATTTGTCATTCACTCCTGGTCTCCATGGCCACCAGGCATGCATTTAATGCATATATTTGCAGGCAAGCCAAACACTCACAAAGGGGTCTCTGTGACCTATTCATAAGCCCAAGGCCAGCAGAGCAACAATCCTAGGAAAAATTCAAGTCAGTTCAATAGAGTTCAACTTGATTCAGTAGGTGTTAGTACGACTTTTGAGAGTCTGATTGCATGTAGTTTATTTTAAGCATATTTAAGAAAAGAAATTTGAAAAAAGTTTTCTGCATATAACTAACTCAATCACATGTGCACCACAGAGCTTAAGACATGACTAAAGAACAAGTGATATCTTCCATAAAGATAGGATCCATAGATTAACTAAGCAAACAGGCTAAAGATAAACAAGCTTGCTCATGATGAGGGCTTAGGGGAGGCCAGTGCTATAGATGCAGATGAGTTCAAGATAAGCATTTGGGTGACAAATGTGACCTGGCCACACACAGAGCCAAAGAATTTCTGAGAGGAAAAAAGCTTATATGTCTTTCTTTTTTTCAGAGACAACCCTGTCTGTTTGACATTTCTGGCTCTTTGGGGCTTATGTGTGAGCACAAGGACCTCCTCCACACTCATACAGATAAAAGTCTTTAAAAACTTAAAAATTCAATAAGATTGTATAGCATCTTTACAAAGAATAGTTTCTGAGGTCATTTTTGGTGTGTTCTGATCCTGTGGAAACCTCTTCCAGGTAGTGTGTGTGTGTGTGTGTGTGTGTGTGTGTGTGTCTTCCAGGCTCACCTTGACTCTGAATCATCCCTTCTCAGTCTAAGTCTCAGACTTAGACATATACAAACAGGCATTGTACCACTTTGACTAACCCCTTACAATTATTCTCAAACAGGTCTTAAGACCATATTTTAAATCATCCTCAGAGTTTCTGATATTCATCGTCTTTAAATCTTAGCAATCAATGAATAAAACTTTATGGATATGTGTGTATGTGAGTGAGCATGTGTGAATTCAATGTGCATGCATTTATGCATGTGTGCTTCTTTGTGTGTACACAGGTGGGGCACATGTGTGAGCACACACATGTAGAAGTCAAACATTGGTGCAGGTATCCTCTTTGATCTCTTTCCACATTCTGTATGGAGGCAGACCATCTCACTGAACCCAGAACCTGCTGACTCAGTAGTTTATCTAACCACTCTCCCCCAGGATCTCTTCTCTGCCTCTTGTAGTATGATTACAGGCTGACTGCCATAATGTTTTGGTATGTATATGGATGCTGGAATCTGAACTGTGGTCTTTAAGTCCGTACAGCTAGCACTTTCCCTACTGAGCTACCTTCCATGTTTGCAAAAGTAACGATTATTATTTTTTTGTTTCTTAAAATTTGTCTCATTGTGTAGCCTAGACTGGCTTTGAATGCATAGGGACCCACTTGCTTCTTTTTTCCAAGTGCTGGGATTAAAGGGATCCACCCCATGGCCAGCAAAAGTACTGATTTATAAACTAAGAATTTTATTGTAGATAATTTCAACATACAGTAAGAGCAGACAGGACAGACACTGATGTAAGAATTAACTAACTGCTAATATCATTTCATCTATACCCTTAAACTATTTTTCTATTTTTTCTTTTTCTTTTTTCAATTTTTTTTTGGATTTGGTTTTTTTGAGACAGGGTTTCTCTGTGTAGCCCTGGCTGTCCTGGAATTCACTCTGTAGACCAGGCTGGCATTGAATTCAGAAATCTGCCTGCCTCTGCCTCCCAAAGTGCTGGGATTACAGGCGTGCACCACTACCGCCCAGCTTATTTTTCTATTTTATTTTTATTTATTTGTTTATTTTTTTGGAGTGGCACATGAGACTGAGTTTCCTTGTAACAGTAATGGAGGACTATGCACTCTTCCATCTACCTTCATAATCATTGAACTTTACACTAGATATTTTACAGGATGGAGCCTGACCCTGTAATGCCAGTTATTTCCAAGGCTGCCTATAAGCAAACGTGCCACAAGCCCTATGTGGCAAGTGACCAAGTGTGAGGAAGAGAGGACTATCCTTCTGATAATGCACTACCTTCAGTTTCTGTGCAGGGAAAGAAGAATCAGGACCCATTCTTCAACCTACAGGCATAGCTCCCTCTCAGGGAATTCTCTCTGGAACTTGCCTCCACACAGATTGCTTCATCCCCAAGTTCTGACTGTGATCTTAGATAATAGGTTCCATCAAACTGGTCAAGAGGGACCAAGACGTGGCTTACACAACTACTTTCTGCTGGTCTTTAATGAGATAGTCAGGGAGGCTATCCCAAGGGGACTTCACGCTGCAGTAAATACCTGTCTAATTTTCCCAGACCTCCTTCTGACACAGAGGACTGGGACATTCACCTTCACAGAACTTTCCTATATTCCCAAGACTTTCCAATCCTTAGAATAAAGAACACTATTGCCCAGCAACTCCAAGGTAAAAAGAGGTAGAACTGGCCTATTCAGGTGTTTTCAGAGTAGTAGACATGTCAATGTTTCTTCTGCAACAAGTGCAGTTCATTCTCCCCCATACTGGGGGGCAGCAGCAGGAGTCACAGTTCCACCAGTCCACCAGTTAGAGCTTGAGGTCAATACAATACCTGGCTGCTTCTCCTCTCCTTTAAGCTTCTAAGGAGTGGGAGGAAGACTGGAAATGTTACCAGATACAGGTAAGAGAGGTGCATGTGCAGGAATGTTTTTTTTATGTTATATTCAATGAAACTAAATGGATAGCTCTGGGGAAACAACATGACCTAAAACTGGGATTTGTAAATTGAGTATGTGGAAAATAGGAGTGGGTGTTATTTCAGAAACTCTGATGCAAGATTAATGTGAACTTTGTTGTAGCATCCAAACCTGAAGATGACCTTCTGACTGCTGCTTCTCTTTCTGCACCTGGGCTCAGACTCATGAGCAGCATCAATCAGTCGAGTGTCACTGAATTCCTCCTCCTGGGACTCTCCAGGCAGCCCCAGCAGCAGCAGCAGCTTCTCTTCCTGCTCTTCCTCATCATGTACCTGGCCACTGTCCTGGGAAACCTACTTATTATCCTGGCCATCAGCACAGACTCCCGCCTGCACACCCCCATGTACTTCTTCCTCAGCAACCTGTCCTTTGTGGATGTCTGCTTCTCCTCATCCAGTGTTCCTAAGGTACTGGCCAACCACATACTTGGGAGTCAGGCCATTTCCTTCTCTGGGTGTCTCACACAGCTGTATTTTCTCTCTGTGTTTGCTGAAATGGACAATTTCTTGCTGGCTGTGATGGCCTATGACCGATTTGTGGCCATTTGCCACCCTTTACACTACACAGCAAAGATGACCCATCAGCTCTGTGCCCTTCTTGTTGTTGAATCATGGGTGGTAGCCAACCTAAATGCTCTGTTGCACACAGTGCTCATGGCTCAACTCTCTTTTTGTGGGGACAACATCATCCCCCACTTCTTCTGTGATGTGACTCGTCTCCTGAAGCTCTCTTGCTCAGACACACATCTCAATGACCTGATGATTCTTTATGTTACAGGCCTGATCATGTTAGCCCCATTTGTCTGCATCCTTGTGTCTTATATCCTTATTGCTTGTGCTGTCCTGAGAGTCTCATCCACAGGAGGAAGATGGAAAGCCTTCTCCACCTGTGGCTCCCACCTGGCTGTGGTCTGCCTCTTCTATGGCACCATCATCTCCCTGTATTTCAACCCCTCATCCTATCACTCAGCTGAGAGGGACATGGCAGCTGCCATGATGTACACAGTGGTGACCCCCATGCTGAACCCTTTTATTTACAGCCTGAGGAACAGAGACATGAAAGGGGCTTTAAGGAGAGTGTTCACCATGAGATTTCCATCTAAGCTGTAATGTTGGAATTGTTGAACTTCACAGAGGGAACATAGTTCTAACAATTATTCATGTCTTGTCCATTATCTGAGATTTACAACTTGTCTTTTGTAAGAAAAACATATACTATCTCTTCCACTAACAAATCTCAGGATACAAATCCCTTAGGTAAAAGAATGAGAAAACACTTTAACAAAGGTTATTATTCTGATTGTAATGCCAATGCGTTGGCAGAATGCACCATGAGTACCACGGCACAGTGTTGGAGAAGAGCAAGAAGTCTCAATGGGACAACAGTGGAAAGTGTTGGAATGGGGAATAGATTCCTGTTCCAGATGGATTTTGGTTTCTGAGTTGTGATGATGCTGAATGGCTGTCTTCATGCATTTCCCTAGAAGGCTGAGCTCTGATTGGCCACACATGTCTGCCATTTTCAGGTCAATAAGCGTGCTGTTCTTTCTTGGCATCAGCAGACCCTCTGCTCTTGCTAACAACATCTTGCGTTATCACTGTATCAGAGTCCTTTTTCCTACTGACATTGTTTGTAATACTCTGTGTTCCTTGACAGTGTGCCAGCACCCAGTTGTGAGTATCCAGGCCAACTCTGGGAAACACCGATGTTCATTCATTCTTAACACAGAGACTTCAGCCTGAGCCCACCTCACAGGCAGATCACACTTGGTGGGTTGAGAAAGGAGGATTTGGAGCTCCAGGAAACCCTACTCCTGCACCTCCTTTGGACTTATCATGCTATCCTTATCTGGGCATTATAGAGCATATAACATTAAGCACGAAATGTCAATAAAATCAAAACGATCTGTGCCTTCTGCACTTCTAGTGTGCAGACATGTCAGTCCCTCTGTCCTCTCTTCCTGCCTCTGTCAGTGTTTGCTGGTGTTCTCATGTAGCTACAATTTTGCTTTTGTTGTTTTTTGTTCTTTTTCTTCTTGGTTTGTTTTAGGCAGAATTGCTATGCAGGCCTGGCTGTCCTAGAAGTTTCATTTAGTAAACAACTTATTAGCTTGAAATTTTCTTTTTTTATAATATAATATGTAATCTATTTTTCTATATTATTTGTTTACATTCCAAATGATTTTCTCTTTTCCAGTTCTCCCTTCCCCATGAGTACCATAAGCCCTCTTCCCTCTGCCCGTTTTCCAATCAACCCCCTCCTGCTTCTCTGTCCTTGTACTCCCCTACAATGCTGGATCAAGCCTTTCCAGGACCAGGGCTCTGTCCTTCCTTCTTCTTGGGAATCATTTGATATGTGAATTGTGTCTTGGGTATTCAGAGCTTCTGGGCTAATATCTATTCTTTATGGCTAAAGTTGGTAGGATTCTGACATGTGACAATTATTGTTTTAAAAGGAATTTGAAATATCTTCAGCCATTATTTCTAAAAGCAACTCTCCCACTCCTTCCTGTCACTTCCCTGTAGAGTACTGAGTCCAGAAGCACTGCCTGCCTTTACTTTGCAGTTTTATGAGGTCCCATTTGTCAATTTTTGATCTTAGAGCATAAGCTATTGGTGTTCTGTTCAGGAACTTTTCCTTTGTGCCCATGTCCTCAAGGTTCTTCCCAAGTCTCATTTCTATTAGTTTCAGTGTCTCTGGTTTTATGTGGAGGTCCTTGATCCACTTGGAGTTGACCTTAATACAAGGAGATAAGAATGGATCTATTCTCATTCTTCTGCATGCTGACCTCCAGTTGATCAGCACCATTTCTTGAAAAGGCTATTTTTTTTCCCACAGGATATTTTCAGTTCCTTTGTCAAAGATGAAGTGACCATAGGTGTGTGGGTTCATTTCTGGGTCTTCAATCCTATTCCATTGATCTACCTGCCTGTCACTGTAGCAATACCATGTAGTTTTTAACACTATTGCTCTCTAGTACTGCTTGAGATCTGGAATACTGATTCCCCCAGAAGTTCTTTTTCTGTTGAGAATAGTTTTAGCCATCATGGTTTTTTTTTGTTATTCCAGATGAATTTGATAATTGCTCTTTCTAACTCTTTGAAGAATGGAGTTGGGATTTTGATGGGGATTGCATTGAATCTGTAGATTGCTTTTGGAAAGTTGGCCATTTTTAATATATTAGTACTGCCAATCCATGAACATGGAAGATTTTTTCCATTTTTCTGAGGTCTTCTTCAATTTCCTTCTTCAGAGACCTGAAGTTCTTGTCATACATGTCTTTCACTTGTTTGGTTAGAGTCACACCAAGATACTTTATATTGTTTGTGGCTATTCTGAAGGGTGTCATTTCCCTAATTTCTTTCTCAGCCTGAATATTCTTTGAGTATAGGAAGGCTAGGTTTGCTTGAGTTGATTTTATAGCCAGCCACTTTTCTGAAATTGTTTATCAGCTGTAGTATTCTGGTAGATTTTTTGGGTCACTTAAGTATACTATCATATCATCTGCAAATAGTGATAGTTTCACTTCTTGCTTTCCAATTTGTATCCCTTTGACCTCCTAATGTTGTTTAATTGCTCTAGCTAAAATTTCAAGTACTATATTGAAAAGATATGGAGAGATGGGGCAATCTAGTCTAGTCCCTGATTTTAGTGGGATTGCTTCAAGTTTCTCTCCATTTAGTTTGTTGTTGGCTACTGGTTTACTGTATTTTGCTTTTACTATACTTAGGTATGGGCCTTGAATTCCTGTTCTTTCCAAGACTTTTAGCATGAAAGGATGCTGGACTTTGCCAAATGCTTTTTCAGCATCTAATGAAATGATCAGGTGGTTTTTTTTTGTTTGTTTATGTAGTGGATTGCATTGATGGATTTCCATATATTGAACCATCCTCGCATCCCTGGAATGATGCCTACTTGATCATGGGGGATGATTGTTTTGATGTGTTCTTGGATTTGTTTAGCAAGAATTTTATTGAGTATTTTTGCATCGCTATTCATAAGGGAAATTGGCCTGAAGTTCTCTTTCTTTGTTGGATCTTTGTGTGGTTATGGTATCCACGTAATTGTGGCTTCGTAGAATGAGTTGGATAGTGTTCCTTCTGTTTCTATTTTGTGGAATAGTTTGAAGAGTATTGGTGTTAGGTCTTCTTTGAAGGTCTGATAGAATTCTGCACTAAAACCATCTGGTCCCATGCTTTTTTTTTTGGTTGGAAGATTTTCTATGACCCCTTCTATTTCTTTAGGGGTTATGGGACTTTTTAGATGATCTATTTGATCCTGATTTAATTTTGGTATTTGGTATCTATCTAGGAAATTGTCCATTTCCTCCAGATTCTCCAGTTGCATTGAGTATAGCCTTTTGTTGTAGGATCTGATGATGTTTTTAATTTCCTCAGTTTCTGTTGTTATATCTCCCTTTTCATTTCTAATTTTGTTAATTTGAATACTGTCTCTGTGCCCTTTGGTTAGTCTGGCTAAGGGTTTATCTTTTTGATTTTCTCAAAGAATCAGCTCCTGCTTTTGTTGATTCTTTGTATGGTTCTCTTGGTTTCTACTTGATTGATTTCAGCCCTGAGTTTGATGATTTCCTGTCTTCTACTCCTCCTGGGTGAATTATCATCATTTTGTTCCAGGGCTTTCAGGTGTGCCATTAAGCTGCTAGTGTATGCTCTCTCCAGTTTCTTTTTGGAGGCACTCAGGGCTATGTGTTTTCTTCTTTACCCTGTTTTCATTGTGTCCCATAAATTTGGGTATGTTGTGCCTTTATTTTATTTAAATTATAATGTCTTTGATATCTTTTTTTATTTCTTCTTTGGCCAAGACATCGTTGAGTAGAGTATAGTTCAGTCTCCGTGTTTATGTGGGCATTCTTTTGTTTTTGTTGTTATTGAAGACCACTCTAATTCCATAGTGATCTGTTAGGAGGCATGGGATTAGTTCAATCTTCTTATATTTGTTGAGGTCTGTCTTGTGACCAATTATATGCTCAGTTTTGGAGAAGGTACCATGAGGTGCTGAGAAAAAGGTATATTCTTTTGCTTTAGGATGAAATGTTCTATATAGATCTGTTAAATCCAATTGGTCCAATGCTTCAATTAGTTTCACTGTGTCCCTGTTTACTTTCTGTTTTTTTGATCTGTCCATTGAGGAGAGTGGAGTGTTGAAGTCGCACACAATTATTTTGTTAGGTGCAATGTGTGCATTGAGCTTTAGTAAAGTTTCTTTTACAAATGAGGGTGGCCTTGCATTTGGAGCATAGATGTTCAGAATGGAGAGTTCTTCTTGGTGGATTTTTCATTTGACCAGCAGAAGTTTCCTTCTGCGTCTCTTTTGATGACTTTAGGTTGAAAGTCAATTTTATCTGACATTAGAATGGCTACTCTGGCTTGTTTCCTAAGACAATTTGCTTGTAAAAATTGCTTTCCAGCCTTTTACTCTGAGGTAGTGTTTGTCTTTGACACTGAGGTATGTTTCCTGTAAGCAGCAAAATATAGGGTCCTCTTTATGTATCCAGTCTGTTAGTCTATGTCTTTTTATTGGGGAATTTAGTCTATTGATGTTAGGAGATATTAAGGAATAGTGATTATTACTTCCTGTTATTTTTGATATTGTTTTTATATTTGAGTGGTTATCTTCATTTGGGTTTGGTGAAAGAAGTTTACCATCTTGGTTTTTCCAGGATGTAGTTTCCCTCTTTGTATTGGTGCTTTACACCTATTATCCTTTGTAGGGCTGGGTTTGTGAAAAGATATTGTGTAAATTTGGTTTTATCATGGAATATCTTGGTTTCTCCATCTAGGTGATTGAGAGTTTTGCTGGGTATAGTAGTCTTGGCTGGCATTTGTATTTTCTTAGAGTATGTATGAGATCTGCCCAGGATCTTCTAGCTTTCATGGTTTCTGTTGAGAAATATGGTGTAATTCTCATAGGTCTTCCTTTATATGTTACTTGGCCTTTTTCTCTTACTGCTCTTAATATTCTTTCTTTGTTTAGTACTTTTGGGGTTTTGCTTATTATGTGACGGGAGGTATTTTTGTTCTGGTTCAGTCTGTTTGGAGTTCTGTAGGCTTCTTGTACATTCTCTTTAGGTTATGGAGGGTTCCTTCCATAATTTTGTTGAAGACACTTGCTGGCCCTTTAATTTGTAATTCTTCACTGTCATATATACCTGTAATTCTTTGGTTTGGTCTTCTCATTGTGTCCTGGATTTCCTGGATGTTTTGGGTTACAAGCTTTTTGCATTTTGCATTTTCTTTGACTGTTGAGTCAATGGTTTCTATGGTATCCTTGGCATCTGAGATTCTTTCTTTTATCTCTTGTATTCTGTTGTTTATATTTACATCTATGGCCCCTGATTTCATCCCAAGGTTTTCTATCTCTTGGAGTTATCTCCCTTTGTGATTTCTTAGTTGTTTCTACTTCTGCTTTTAGATGCTGGATGGTTTTGCTCAGTTCCTTCATATTTTTGTTTGTGTTGTTTATTTCTTTAATAGATTTTTGTGTTTCCTCTTTTATGACTTCTGCCTGTTGACTCATTTTCTCCTGCATTTCTTTAAGTGATTTTTTGCATTTCCTCTTTATTGGCTTCTATCTGTTGACTGATATTCTCCTGAATTTCTTTAAGTGATTTTTGTATTTCCATCATAAGGTCTTCTAACTTATTTATGGCCCCCTATAGTTTTTTAAGAGATTTATTTATGTCCTTTTTTGTGATCCTGTAACAGCATCATGACCAGTGATTTTAAATCCAAATCTTGATTTTCTGGTGTGTTGGGTGCATCCAAGATGTGCTGTTGTTGGAGAATTGGGTTCAGCTGCTTCCATACTGCCTTGATTTCTGTTAGTAACATTCCTGTATTTGCCTTTTGCCATCTGGTTATTTCTGGTGTTAGTTGGTTCTGCTGTCACTGGCTGGTACTTGAACCTCCCGTGGTCCTGGAAGCTATTTCTGCACTGCTGGATGACTGGGTTTCCCCTGGCACAGATTACTGATGTGCTACCTTATTCTTGGGTGCCATTCGAGCCCTAGTGTGCCTTGTCCCAATCAATGCTATACTTGGGTTGTATCTGTGTACCTGGTGTTGCCTGTCTGGTCCAACTGGTAGTGAAGATAGTGGATGCTGTGTGGACCCCCTCCAAGCGCTGATCACTCTGCAGGGCAAACGGCTCAGGGCAGGGCTTGCTGCTAGATTTCAAATGCTCTGCTAATGCTGGCTCTTGAATGTCCTGCTTCTACTGAATAACCTGCTCCTGTCCTTTCTCAGGAGAGTATCAGGAAGCAGGATCTTCCTTGTGTCAGATGTGGTACAGGTCTACCACATCCAATGGAAAGGGGCAGTGGTGAATAACCTGCTCCTACTGGATCTCTAGAGAGTATTAGGAAGTGGGATGTTTCCTGTGTCCAATATAGCACAGGTCTCTCTGGCTGAGCTGGCTGCTTGGTCACAGAAGCCAAGATGGTAGTGACCTCGGACTGCAGGGTTCCGTCTAACCTCAGGACTCCCTGCAAGTCAGGTGCCCCCCTGCAGGATACGTGCCCAGACAGCTGTAGAGCTGCCCAGCTCCTGCCTGCATAAGGAACCCAGGTGGGCTGCGTCCCAAGAGATCCCCCACTCCAGTTTTCTCTGAGCACTCAGCTGAGCTGGCTGCTTGGCCACAGGAGCCAAGATAGCAGGGGATCACAGACTGCCAGGCTCACTTTAACTGAGGGACTACCTGCAGGTCAGATGCTCCTCTGCAGGATATGTGCCCAGGCAGTGGTAGAGCTGCCCAGCTCCCTTGTGCGGTAGGAACCCAGGCAGGCTGTGTCCTGAGCAATCCTTCACTCTGGTGTGCTCTGAGTACCTGGCTGAGTGGGCTGCTTTGTTGCAGGATCCAAGATGGTGACGACCTCGGACTGCAATGCTCTGTCTAACCGAGGGACTCCCTGCAGGTCAGGCATTTCCCTGGCTGAGCTGGCCATTTTGTCACAGAATCCAAGATGGTGGCAACCTCAGTCTGCAGTTCTCTGTCTAACCACGGGACTCCCTGCAGGTCAGGTGTTCCCCTGGCTTAGCTGGCCACTTTGTGGCAGGATCCAAGCTTAATTTTTTCTTTTAATAGTAAAACTTTCAAAGTTAGTGCCTGTAACTTGCTTTTGCTCATTTTATTTTTATTTCTAAGATTTTTATTTTTCAATTGTAATGAAAATTTTCATTATTTTTTTTATCTTTCATTTTCAATTTTTGATTCTTTCTTTCTCTCCCTTCCTTCCTTCCTTTCTTTCTTTCACACCCACTGAGTTTAACTTGTGTTCTCATGTACTCCAATTCATGGCCTTCACTGGACTGTGGTCGAGTTAAAGAGGCTACACTCTTAAAGAAAACCAACCTTTCCTTTCCTATCGATAATATTTGTCAACAGATCTCCAGATAGGGGCCTCTGCTGTTTGTCTTGAGATTCTATTTACATACTTCTCACATATGTTGTCAATCCACCATGAGCCTGTGTATTCAGCTGGGCCCAGAAGACATCTACAACTTCTAGTTCTTACACTCTTTAGGGTGAAAGTTGGTAGGACTTCTGAGATGTATCGATTATTTTCAAAGAAATTTGAGACATCTTCAGCCATTATTTCTAAAAGCAATTTGCTTACTCCTTCATGTCACTCCCCTGTAGAGTTCTGTCCTGTGTGTTTCTGGCAGCACTGCCTGCCTTTACCCTCCCTCTGTTGTCCTTGGCTCTAACTTCCTCTCCATGTCTCAGCTCTCACTCTCCCTCCCTCTGTCTTCTGGTTTGGTCACTCTTTCCTCTTCCAGGTGAAGTCTTCTGATGCCCTCTGATGAGCTGTTTATTTTGATCAGGATCTTTCTGATTCCCAAATCTCCACTTGATTCCCCCTTTTCTCACTTTTCCTGTTTCCCGAGTCTCTGTTTGATGTGGCATTTTTGGTCAAATTTTTCATTAGTTTTGTTTTACATTTGCTTGCTTGTTTTTTGTTTACTGTGCATGTTTTTAGGTTAGGGGCATGTCTGTCAACTTGGTCTACATAATGAGTTCCAGGACAGTGGCACTAATTGAATACCCTATCTCAAGAAGAGAGAATGAGAGAAGGGCAGAGAGATGTTGATACCACTATTATTCAACATCCCCGTATTGGCAGTGCAAATAAAGAAAAATTTATTTGAAGCTACAGAAAAACAGTTCTACTACTCATTTGATATGATGTTTTATCTTCTCATGAATGTGTGTGGTATACAATATTAAAGCAGGAAGATGGTTAATTAAGTGCAAAATGCCTTCTACAATTCCAATATCTGCCATGTCAGTCAATTGCATGCTTTATCTCTTTTTGCCTTATTTATGTAAATGGGCTCAGATAATTTTACTCAAATTGTAGTCTACATTTAAGTCTTCAGCTTTTTTATAAAAGAGTTTTTCTAAAATATTGCAAGTCTTTATACTTTTATTTTTATTGATTTTTATGTATGCCTATACCTTAATAATTATATTTCTTCTTCAAAACATAAAAATGTACAGTATGCTTTAAAATTTATTTTGAAAATGACTAATAAAGCTGACATGGTATCACAGGTCTAAAATACCAGCACAAGGGAGTTGAGGAGAGAGGCTCATAAGTTTGCGGGCAGCCTGGGTTATATTATGGATTCCAGGTCATGTGCGATACTGTGAAATACTGTCTCAATAAACAAAAGACAATTCCATATGAAATATTTTCTCTTCATCTTTTACTTTTAGCACATTTAATATTATTTGTGACTCTGTGATGTAATTGTAATTGTAGTTGTAATCAGGTGAGTTTCCTGTGTTCATAGGTCATTTTTTAAAATGAGTTTTCAGCCATTATTTCTTTATAACTTGCTTTTCCCTTTCCCTGCCCTAAAACTGCATACTGTATTTTCTGTAAGAACACTTTCTACACTTGACCCTATATTCATTATTTTCCTCTTCTTCAATGTCTACAATCTGTATATGACAATTTACAAATTTGCCAATTATATATATATATATATATATATATATATATCTACTTATACAAGTACACATATATGTGTGTGTGTACATATAGAGTTTAAGTTTGTACAGCACATTTAGTGAATAATTTATATCAATTTTTACTTTCCTACTCCAAATTTCCATTTAATATTTTGCTATAATTTTTCTCTCTTCATTAACTATTCAATTGGACATTTTCTTTATACTTTTGTTTACTTCTTTAATATTGCTCCCCGTTATATCTGCCTACATTTTTATAGTGGCTACTTGGAGATACTATATCACTCCTGGGCATATACCCAGAAGATGCTCCTACATGTAATAAGGACACATGCTCCACTATGTTTGTATCTGCCTTATTTATACTAGCCAGAATATGGAAAGAACCTAGATGTACCTCAACAGAGGAATGGATACAGAAACTATGGTATATATACACAATGGAGTACTATTCAGCTATTAAAAACAATGAATTCATGAAATTCTTAGGCAAATGGATGGAGCTAGAAAGTGTTGTCCTGAGCGAGGCAACCCAATCACAAAAGAACACACATGGTATGCACTCACTAATAAGCAGATGTTAGCCTAAAAGCTCAAAATAAACAAGTTACAATTCACCCAGCACAGGAAGCTCAAGAAGGAGGATTTAAGTGAAGGTGCTTTGGTTCCTCTAAGAAAGGGAACAAAATACTCACAGGAGCAAAAAGGGAGACAATGTGAGGAACAGAGACTGAAGTAAAGGCCCTACCTGGGGATTCATCCTATAAACAGTCACCAAACTCCAACACGTTTATGGATGACAGGAAGTACATGCCAAAAGGAGCATTCCATGATTGTCTCCAGAGGGGATATGCCAGAGCCTTACAAATAAATACAGAGGCAGATGCTAGCAACCAACTATTGGACTGGGCATGGGGTCCCCAATGAGGAGCTGGAGGATGGTTTAGAGGAGCTGAAGGGATTTACAGCCCCATGGGAAGAACAATGATTTTGGCCACCCAGACACCCCAAGACTCCCAGGGACTGAATCATCAACCAAAGGGCACACATGGTTCCAGCCAAAAATGTGGCAGAGGAAGGCATTGTTGGGCATCAGTGGGAGGAATGGTCCTTGGTCAGGTAAAGGCTCAACAGAGGCCCCAACAAAGGGAAACCGAGGGAGGGGAAGTGGGAGTGTCTTGGGTGGAGGGACATATACGTGGAGGCATGGGGAAGGAAGAGAGGGAGGGGTTGAGGGGTCTTAGGGGAGGGGGAGTATCGGGAAAGGTTTTACCATTGACAATGTAAATGAAGACAATATTCAATTAAAAATAAATTAAAAAATAGATATTTAAATAAAACATTTTATTAGAAAAAAAGATGCCTTCTGCTATTTCCAGAAGCCATATCTGTTGCTTGCTATTCTTCTATAAAGATCATATATATATATGTATGCATATATATATATATATATATATATATATATATAGCCTGTTTCTTTGCAATATTTTATTTTGTTGTTGGAAACTAAATAATTTGGAAAGTTATCACTGCATAATGAGGTTCTGGCTCCCCTGTTGTGTTTTTTCTCACCATTGTTTGTTTGGCTCTGAAGTCCACCTCTCTCGCACTTGTTTGACCACATGAGCTCATAAACTCTAGTACTTTATGCCACACAGACTTACTATATAGATAGAAATAAAGTTCACTAAAGCATCTGATCTAGAGATGGTTCAGAGGTAAGAGCAGTGATTTCTCTTTGAAGGACCAGGGTCTGAGTCCCAGCACCTACATTGCAACTCACAATCATTACTAAAATCATGTGCAGGATATCTCTCATCCTCTCCTGGTGTCCATGGGAACCAGACATTGATATGATGTTGAACACTCACAAAGGGTCTCTGTGACCTGTTCATTAGCCCAAGGCCAGCAGAGTAACAATCCAAGGAACAATTCAAAAAGGCAGTTCAATAGAATTCAACTTGATCCAGTAGTAGGTGCTGGCACAACATTTGAGAGTCTGATACCAAGAAGTTTATTTTAGGTATATTTAAGAAAGGTAATTTGAAAGAGTTTCATGGTATAAGTAACTGATTCTCATGTGCACCACAAACCTTAATATATGACTACATGGACACTCCTAAAGTACAAATGACATCATCCATAATAATAGAATCCATAGATTAACTGAGGAAACAGGCTCAATATTAACAAGTTCATGATGAGAGATTAGCAAGTTCATGATGAGAGCCTGGAGAGAGGCCAGTGCTCTAGATACAGTTCAAGAGAAGCATTTGGGTGACAAATGTGACCTGACCACACACAGAGCTAAAGGTTATTAACATATCTTCTCTCAGCTTTTTGAGAGGAAAACAGCTTATAAGTCTCTCCTTTTGAACAGACAACCCTTTGTGCTTAACATTTATGGCTCCCTAAGGCTTGTGTGTGAACACAATGACTTCTTATACATGCATACAGATACAATTTAAAAAATTACAAATCCACTAAGATTGTGTAGTATCTTTACAAAGAATAGTTTCTTAGGTCATTGTTGGTATGTGTTCTGACCCTGTAGAAAACTCTCCCAGGTAGTCTGTGTGCATGTATGGGTTTGTGTGTGTGTGTGTGTGTGTGTGTGTGTGTGTGTAGCCCAGGATGACCTTGACCTCTGGACCACCTTTCCTCAGTCTTCCTAAGGAGATTTAGATATGTACAAATAGGCATTGTACCAGTTCACTCAGCCCCTTAAAATTATTCATAAGCTGATCATGAGGCCATCTTTTGCCTCATCCACAGAAGTTCTGATACTCTTCTTTAAATTTTATTAGCCAATGAATAAAATGGTATAAATATATCTGTGTTCATGTGTGTGTGTGTGTGCACATATGTGTGCTTGCAATGTGCATGCATTTATGCATGTGTGCTTCTGTGTGTGTACACAGGCTTGGGGGGGTCCATGTTGTGTACACACATATTTAGAAGTCAGAGATTCGTACCAGGTATTGTCTTTGATCTCTTCATACATTCTGTATGAAGGCAGGCTCTCTTACTGAACACTTGCTGGCTCAGCTAATTTACCTAATCACTTTCCTTCAGGATATCTTCCCTGTCTACTGCACTAACAGCATATATATATATATATATATATATATATATATATATATATATATATATATATGTGTGTGTGTTTGTGTGTGTGTGTGTGTGTGTGTGTGTGTGTGTGTTTGTGTGTGTGTGTGTGTGTGCTGTAGTCTGAACTGTGCTCTTTAAGCTTATACAGGCATTTTACTTACTAAGCCACCTTTGAATTTTGCTAAGTTTACAATGTTTTTCTTTGTCTTTTAAGATGGGTCTCACTATCTAGCCCAAACTGGCTTTGAATTCATAGGGACCACTTGCTTTTGTTTTTTCAAGTGCTGGGATTAAAGACATGCACCTCCATGGCTAGCAAAAGTTCTGATTTTAAACTAAGAACTTTACTATAGAAAAGTTCAAAGATACATTAAGAGCAGACTTTACAGATGTTTAAGCACATAGATGTAATACTTAAGGAACAGCTAATATTATTTCATGTATACCCCTAAACTTTGTTTTCTTATGTTCTTTTATTTATTTGTTTTTTTTTTCTGGGTGTGGTGTTTGAGATAGAGTTTCACTGTAACATCCTTGGATTTCCTGAGGAAATGTGTGAGCTCAATCTGTAGACCCGGCTGGCATAGGACTCAGATCAATCTGTTTCTGTCTCTGGAGTGGTAGAAACAAAGGCTAGCTTTTCTGTTATTATCATCATTATCATATTATATCTTTTTTATTGTTTCCTTTTACTTGTTTCTTTTGTTTTATGGTGAGACATGGCATGGGTCATCTTCAGCCATGGGGGACTGCACACTCTCCCATCTAGCTTTTCTGTCCTTGAACCTTACACTGGATATTTTACAGGACCGAGCCTGACCCCTGTAATTCCAGTTACTCCCAGGGCTGCCTGTAAGCAAATGAGCCATAAACCCTATGTGGTAAGTGATCAAATGTGAGCAAAAGAGAATTTTCCCTCAGATAGTACAATAACTATCTATTTTCTGTGAAATGAAAAGAGGAAGAAAAATGGGGACAGATTCTTCAACCCTAAATGCTTAGATCAGTCTTAGGGAATTCTTTCTGGTACTTGTCTACACACACATTGCTTCATCCCCATGCTCTGACTGTGAGCTTAGATGATTTGTTTCATTGTTGTTGGTCAAGAGGGACCAAGAGCTGGCCTACACAACTCCTTTCTGCTGGTCTTTAATGAGATACTCAGGGAGTCTATCCCCTGTGGAACTCCATGCTGCAGTAAATACCTTTCTAATTTTCCCATATCTCCTTCTGATACAGAGTGCCAGGATGGTGATCATCCACTCTTCACCTTCTCAGAAACTTTCTATATTCCCCAGACTTTCCATTACTTATAATAAAGAATGCCATTGCCAAGCAACTCCAAGGTAAAAGCAACAGAACTGGCCTGTCCAGATATTTTCAGTGTAGTAGAGATGCCAGTGTTTTTTTCTGCAACATGTGTTGCTTACTTGTTTCCATATAGGATGAGCAGTAGGAGTCACAGGTCTGCCAGTTGGAGCTTGAGATCAATATAATACCTGGCTACTTCTCTTCTCCTTTCAGCTTCTAAGAAGTGGGTGGAAGACTGGAAATGTTACCAGATACAGGTCAGAGTGGTGCATGTGCAGGAATACTTTTATATTATATTCAGTAAAACTAAAAGGGTGACTCTGGGGAACCAACACAACATAAGACTGGAATTTGTAAATTGAGTATGTGGAAAATAGGAGTGGATCTGAACTCAGAAACTCTAATGCAGGGTTAATGTGAACCTAGTTATAGCATCCAAATCTGAAGACAGGCTTCTGACCTCTGTTTCTCCTTACTGTAGCTGGTCTTAGACTCATGAACAGCATCAACCGGTCGAGTGTCTCCGAGTTCCTCCTCCTGGGACTCTCCAGGCAGCCCCAGCAGCAGCAGCAGCTCCTCTTCCTGATATTCCTCATCATGTATCTGACTACTGTCCTGGGAAACCTGCTCATCATCCTGGCCATCAGCACAGACTCCCACCTGCACACCCCCATGTACTTCTTCCTCAGCAACCTGTCCTTTGTGGATGTCTGCTTCATCTCCACCACTGTTCCCAAGGTATTGGCCATATACATACTTGGTAATCAGACCATTTCTTTCTCGGGGTGTCTCACGCAGCTGTATTTTTTCTGTGTGTCTGCTGACATGGACAATTTCTTGCTGGCTGTGATGGCCTATGACCGATTTGTGGCCATATGCCACCCTTTACACTACAAGACAAAGATGACTCATCCCCTCTGTATACTTCTCGTTGTAGGGTCATGGGTGGTAGCCAACCTGAATTGTCTGTTGCACACACTGCTCATAGGTCGACTCTCCTTCTGTGGGAACAATATCATTCCCCACTTCTTCTGTGATGTGACTCCTCTCCTGAAACTCTCCTGCTCAGATACACATCTCCATGAGCTGATGATTCATACAGAGGGAGCTGTGGTCATGGTCACCCCATTTGTCTGCATCCTGATCTCCTACATGCACATCACCTATGCAGTCCTGAGAGTCTCATCCCCTAGGGGAGGATGGAAAGCCTTCTCCACCTGTGGCTCCCACCTGGCTGTGGTCTGCCTCTTCTATGGCACCATCATCTCCCTGTATTTCAACCCCTCATCCTCTCACTCACCTTGGAGGGACATGGCAGCTGCTATGATGTACACAGTGGTGACTCCCATGCTGAACCCTTTCATCTACAGCCTAAGGAACAGAGACATGAAAGGGGCTTTAAGGAAAGTACTTACCATGAGATTTCCATCAAAGTGGTAATGTTGGAAGTGTTGAACTTCACAGAGGGAACAAATGTCCAAGAATCCTTCATGTTTTGTCAATTAGCTGAAAGTTAGCACTTCTCTTTTGTTAAAAAAAAAGCATCTACTTTGTCTTCTACATACAGAACCCAGGATATAAATAGTTTGTTGGCGTTCTCATGAAGCTACTATTTTATAGTTATTGTTTTGCTTGACTTGGAGTCTCTTTATGCAGGCCTGACTCTCGTGGAACTTTTATTTAGTAAAAAAATATAAATATCACTTTTCAATTTTCATTTCATAGTAAAATGCTTAAAGTTAGTATCTTTAACTTGGTTTTGTTGCTCTTGTGTATTTTTACTTCTAAGATTTTTACTTTAGAGTTGAAATGGAATTTTTCATTCATTTTACTTTATCTTTTCATTATTTCTTTGCTTCTTTTTGTTACTCTCTCCCCTTCTCTCCCTCCTTCTCTCCCTCCAACACTTCCCACCTCCCTTCCCTCTTCCTTCCTTCCTTTCTTTCACTCCCATCACGTTTAACTTGTGCTGCCATATACTCCTACATATGGCCTTTACTGTGGTCCAGCTACAGAGATTGCACTCTTAAAGAAAACGGAATCTTACTTTCCTAGTGGCTAACACTTGCCAACAGCTCTCCAGCTACAGGCTACCACTGAGACTTCATAGCCACTTCCTCTGCTGCTTTTGTCTAGGCTTGCCTTACATGTGTCTCATATATGTTTTCACTCTGCTGTGAGCCTGTGTGTGCAGCTGGGCCCAAAAGACATCTATACTCATTATGGTTAAAGTTAATAGAACTTCTGAGAAATGTCAATTATTGTTTTTAAAGAAATTTGAGACACCTTTAGCCATTATTTCTAAAAACTATTCCCCCATTCCTGTAGAGTCCTGTCCTGTCATGTGTCCAGGAGCACTCCTTGCCTGTACTTTCCCTCCATTGTCCTTGGCTCTTTCTTCCTCTCCAGGCCTCAGCTTGCACTATCCCTCCCTTTGTCTTCTGGTTTGCTCACTCTTTCTTCTTCCAGGTCAAGTCTGCTGATGGCCTCTGATAAGCTGTTTATTTTGATCAGGATCTTCCTGATTTCCTAATCTCCAGCTGATCCCTCCTTTTCTCACTTTTTTTATTTCCTGAGAATCTGTTTGATGTGGCATTTTTGTCAAATTTATGTGTAGTTTTGTTTTATACTTGCTTGCTTGTTGTTTGTTTACTGTGCATGTTCTATGACAGGAGCCTGTCTGCCAGTTTGGTTGACATATTGAGCTCCAGGACAGTGGGACTATGTGTAGACCCCATCCCAGAAAGAGACAGAGAGATAGAGACAGATAAAAAATTATATATATGTATATATACATATATATATCATCACAATATTGATGGTGCAAATAGGGAAACATTTATTAGTTACTACATTAAAAACAATTTTACTACTCATCTGTGCTGATGTTTTACCTTCTCAAGAACATGTGTGACACACAATATTAAAGCAGGAAAATTGTTAATTAAAAGGGAAATTCCTTCTATAATCCCAGTATCCAACATGTCAATAAATTACACTCTTTATGCCTTTGTCATGTTTATGTAAATGGGCTGAGATAATTTTACTCAAATAGTAGTCTGCATCTAAGCTCTCAACAGTTATTTTATAAAACAGGTTTTCAGAATTACTGCAAGTCTTTATACTTTTATTTTTATTTTATGTATGCCCACTCCATAATAGTTCTATTTCTCCTTTAAAACATAAAAAAGTACAGTATATTTTGAAATTTATTTTGAAAACAACATATAAAGCTACAGTGGTACCACAGCCGAACAATACCAGCAAAAGGGTGCTGAGGAAGGAGGATCACAAGTCTATGTACAGTCTGGGTTAGTTTATGGTTTCCAGGTGATAGGGTATGCTGTTAAATTCTGTCTCAATAAGCAAAATAAAACAAAAGAAAATTAATTTGAAACATATGAAATATATTCTTCTCATCTTTTATGTTCAGCACATTTAATATGACTCCTACCTCTATTTGTGATGGAAATGTAAATCAAATTGTAATCAGTTGACCTTCCTGTGTTTATAGCTATTATTAGTTTTCAGCTATTATTTCTTAATAGCTTGTCTTTCATTTTCTCTCCCCTAAAAGTGCTCACTGTATGAATTTTGTGTAAGAACATTGTCTACACTTGTCCGTGTATCATTATTTTCCTCATTATTTTCCTTTTCTTCAATGGTCACAATCTCTATAGTACAATTTACAAATTTGCCAATTATATATATCTACATAAATATGAACACACACATATGTGTGTGTGTGCGTGTGTATGGCTATATGGTTTACATTTGTAGAGCTCATTTACTTAACAGTTTACATCAGTGTTTACTTTCCTACTATGAATCTCCATTTAACATTTTCCTATAATTTTTGTCTCTTCATTTACTATTTGATTTGACATTGTCTTCATATTTTTCTTTACTTCTTCAATTATGCTCTCCATTCCTTCTGCCAACATTTTTATAATGGCTACTTGGAGATATTTTTGTTAAAGATGGTTTCTGCTCTCTCCAGAGGACATATCTGTTGCTTGCTATTCTGCTGTAATGTTCATACATATACATGCATGTAATGGCATGTTTGTTTGCAATCTTTCATTTTGTTGTTTTGGAAATATATTTGAGGTTCTGGTTCCCCCTGCTGTATTTGTTCTTTCTATTGCTTGTTTGCTTATTGTTTGTTGGGTTATTTTATACAGTCCATCCCTGTAACACTGGGAATCTTCTGATGAGGCACTTCATGAAAAATAGCTTTCAGTTAGCCTGTCATCACCCTGGCATGGCTCTGAAGTTAGCAAACCTCTCTTCTACTTTGTTGACCACACTAACTGATAAACTGTAGTAAGTTACACCAAAATTACTTACTCTATTGAGTATAAAGTCTACTAAAGCATCTGATCTAGAGGGGTGGCTCAGAGTTAAGAGCAGTGATTGCTTTTTTAGAGGACCAGTGTTTGATTCTCCGCACCTACACTGCAACTCTCAACTATCACTACACTGTATCCAGGAGTTATGTCATCCTCTTCTGGTCTCCATGGACACCAGGCATGAATATGATGCATATATATGCATGTAAGGCAAACACTCACAAAGGTGTCTCTGTGACCTGTTTATAAGCCTAAGGCCAGCAGAGCAACAATCCAAGGAAAATGTCAAAAAGTCAGTTCAATAGAGTTCCACTTGACTCAGTAGTATGTGTTGGTACAACCTTTGAGAGTCTGATAGCAAGAAGAAATTTTAAGCATATTTAAGAAAAGAAATTTGAAATCTAACTTTTTCTGGGGGTAACTAACTCAATCCAATGTGCACAACAAAGCTGAAGACAGGACTACATTGAAACTCAATGTACAAGTGACATCTTCCATAAAGATAGAATCTGTAGATTAAATAAGGAAGTAGGCTAAAGATAAACAAGCTTGCTCTTGATGAGGGCCTGTGTGAGGCCAGTGCTATAGATGCAGACAAATTCAAGTTAAGCATTTGGGTGTCAAATGTGTCCAGGCCACACACAGAGCCAAAGGCTATTAACACATCCTCTCTCAACTTACTGGCTGAAAAACAGCTAATATGTCTCTCCTTTTTCAGAGACAACTTTGTGTGTTTGACATTTCTGGCCCGTTGGGGCTCCTGCGTTAGCAGAAGGACCTCCTCCACACACATACAGATACATTTTTTTTTAAAAATTAAAAATCCAATAAGATTGTGTACTGTCTTTAAAAAGAATAGTTTCTGAGGTCATTTTTCATATGTGTTCTGACTCTGTGGAAACCTCTCCCAGGTAGTGTGTGTGTGTGTGTGTGTGTGTGTGTGTGTGTCCCATACTGACCTTAACTCTGGATTATCCTTCCTCAGTCTCCCTGAGGAGACTTAAACATGTGCAAACAGGCATTGTACCACTTCATTCAGCCCCTTAAAATTATTCTCAAGTAGGTCATAAGGCCATCTTTTGCATCATCCTTAGAAGTTCTGATATTTCTCTTCTTTAAATTTTAGTAACCAATGAATAAAACTGTAGGCATATGTGTGTGTGTGTGTGCGTGTGCATGTGTTCATACACTGTCCATGAATTTATGCAGGTGTGCTCATGTGTGTGTACACAGCTGTGGTGCATGTGTGTGCACACACATGTAGAAGTCAGAGATTGATGGTAGGTATCCTCTTCGATCTCCTTCCACATTCTGTATGGAGGCAGACCATCTCACTGGACCCAGAGCTTGCTGACTCAGCCAGTTGACCTAGCCACTTTCCCTCAGGATCTCTTCTCTCCCTCTACCACTGAGATTACAGGCTGGCTGCCATACTCCCCCCCCCGCTATATATGTGGGTGCTGGTATCTGAATTGTGGTCTTTACATCCATACAACTAGAACTTTCCCTACTGAACCCCCTTCCATGTTTGCAAAAATAATAATTTTTTGTTTCTTAAGACTTGTCTCATTGTGTACCTCATACTGGCTTTGATTTCACAGGGACCCACTTGCTTCTGTTTTCCAAGTACTGGAAATTAAGGCATGTGCTACCATGGCAAGCAAAAGTTCTAATTTTAATCTAAGAACTTCATTGTAGATAATTTCAGACATATGTGAAGAACAGACAGGACAGATGTTTAAGCACATGGATACAAGAATTAACTAAGAGCTAATATCATTTCATCAATATCATTTGTTTTCATACTTCACTTTATTTATTTCTTTGTTTCTGGGGGTGACTTTTGAGACTGACTTTCACTGAACAGACCTGGATTTCCTGATACTTGATCAGGCTGACATAGAACTCAAAGAAATCTACCTGTCTCTGTTTCCCAGTGCTGGAATCAAAGATATGCACCACCACTGACCGGGTACATTTTCTATTTTTATTATTATATTATTATGATGATTATTGATTTTATTGTTTCTTTTTGTTTGTTTTGTTTTGTTTTATTGTGAAACCAGCCTATGTAGCCCTGAATACATAGCCATTATCATTTTTCTTCTTTTTAAAAGACATATTTGCATGTGTTTTGCCTACATATACATGTATATGTACCATGTGCATGTCCAAGAAGACTAGTAGATGGTGTCAGACCTTAGATTACCTGAAACCGGTGTTATGCATGGTTGAGAAACACTATATGGGTGTTGGGAGTGGAACCTCGACCCTCTGCAGAAGAAACAAGTGTTCTAAACCATTCACTGAGTCATCTTTCCAGATTTTAATGTCTCTTTTCTTTTGTGCTGTTTTTATTTTTTGAGACATGGTCTGGTATGGTAGCTACAGTAAGCCTTGAATACGACAGCAACCTTCTTGCCTCAGAATTCAGTGTGCTAGATTAGAGGTATAAGCGAGCACATGCTATGATTTTCATCAACTCTTTTCCAAACTGAGTTGAGAAAGACATGGCTTTTACTGTTAAACACTGACTGGGAATGAAGGCATCATCTATCTAGTCATTATAAGTACCCCAAATCCTGAACTCAACAGTCAGTAAGACTGTGCCCAGATCCCTTCCATGCCTCTCTGTGTGTTTACAGTTTTGTTGTGATCTCTTATACTTTTGCTTGTTCATCTGTCAATGAAGGAAAAGATGTTGAAAGCTTCTGGATGTACATGGACAGGACCAGTCACACTGTGGATGTCCCCATGCTAGGTTTCTAAGTCCTGTCATGAATACTCTCTGGGGAAGGGGAATATAAATGAAGCTGCAGGAGATGTCCAAAAGAAACTATAGGCTTTCAGCAGTGCACACATCACTGTGGGCTGGTAAGACACCATCCCCAAGGATGTCAGTTCTCTGAGCATGGGTCATCTTCAGCCACGGAAGACTACAGCTTTCCTAGGTTTACACTCATTGAACTTTACACTGGATATTTTTTTTTACATATAGTTCATATTGTATTTTTTATTTTTTTATTTTTTTAATTTTTATTTTCTATATTCTATGTTTACATTCCAAAGGCTTTCCCCTTTCCCACTTCCCCCCCCACCATACGTCCCATAATTCCTCTCCCCCCAAACTATTCCCCAATCATTCCCCCTCACCACAAGGTTTCTCTACAAAACTGGATCCAATCTTTACAGGCCCAGGGTCCTCTCCTTTCTTCTTCTTGGGAATCATTTGACTTGCTAATTGTGCCTTGAGTATTTAGGGCTTCTGGGCTCATTAATATCCACTTATCAGTGATTGCATTTCATGTGTATTCTTTTGTGATTGGGTTAACTCACTCAGGATGATATTTTCCAGGTCTAACCATTTACCTACAAATTGCATGAGTTCATTATTTTTAATTGCTGAGTAGTATTCCATTGTATAAATATAACACATTTTCTGTATCCATTCCTCCTTGGAGGGATATTTGGGCTCCCTCCAATTTCTGGCTATTATAAACAAGGCTGCTATAAACATAGTGGAGCATGTGTCTTTACTGTATGCAGGGGAATCCTCTGGGTATATGCCCAGGAGTGGTATGCCAGGGTCCTCTGCAAGTGACATGCCCAATTGTCTGAGGAACCACCAAACTGATTTCCAGAGCAGTTTTACCATTTTGCAATCCCACCAACAGTGGAGGAGTGTTCCTCTTTCTCCACATCCTCGCCAGCACTTGTTGTCTCTTGAGTTTTTAATCTTAGCCATTCTGACTGGTGTGAGGTGGAATCTCAGGGTTGTTTTGATTTGCATTTCCCTGATGACTAATGATGTTGAACATCTCTTAAGGTGTTCCTCGGCCATCCGAATTTCGGCTGTTGAAAATTCTTTGTTTAGCTCTGTACCCCATTTTTTGATAGTGTTATTTGGTTTTTTGGGGTCTAACTTCTTGAGTTCTTTGTATATATTGGATATTAGCCCTCTGTCGGATGTGGGGTTGGTGAAGATCTTTTCCCACTTTATTGGTTGCCGTTTTGTTCTTCTGACAGTTTCCTTTGCCTTGCAGAAACTTTGTAATTTTATGAGGTCCCATTTATCAATTCTTGATCTTAGTGTGTAAGCTATTGGTGTTCTGTTCAGGAACTTTTCCCCTGTGCCCATGTCCTCCAGGGTCTTCCCAAGTTTCTTTTCTAATAGCTTCAGTGTGTCTGGTTTTATTTGGAGGTCCTTGATCCACTTGGAGTTGATCTTAGTGCAAAGAGATAAGAGTGGGTCAATTCGCATTCTTCTGCATGTTGACCTCCTGTTGAACCAGCACCATTTGTTGAAAAGGTTATCTTTATTCCACTGGATGGTTGTGGCTCCTTTATCAAAGATCAAGTGATCATAAGTCTGTGGGTTCATTTCTGGGTCTTCAATCCTATTCCATTGATCTACTTGCCTGTTGCTGTACCAATACCATGCAGTTTTTTTTTAACACAATTGCTCTGTAGTACTGCTTAAGGTCAGGGATATTGATTCCCCCAGAAGTCCTTTTATTGTTGAGAATAATTTTAGCTATCCTGGGTTTTTTGTTGCTCCAGATGAATTTGAGAATTGCTCTTTCTAGATCTATGAAGAACTGAGTTGGGATTTTGATGGGGATCACATTGAATCTGTAGATTGCTTTTGGCAAGATGGCCATTTTTACTATATTGATCCTGCCAATCCAGGAGCAAGAACTATTTTTCCATCTTCTGAGGTCTTCTTCGACTTCTTTCTTCAAGGACTTGAAGTGTCTGTCGTACAGATCTTTTGCTTGTTTGTTAGAGTTAGGCCAAGGTACTTTATGTTGTTTGTGGCTATTGTGAAGGGTGTTATTTCCCTAACTTCTTTCTCAGCCTGCTTGTCCTTTGAGTACAAGAAGGCTACTGATTTGCTTGAGTTAATTTTATAACCAGCCACTTTACTGAAGTTGTTTATCAGCTGTAGAAGTTCTCTGGTGGAGTTTTTTGGGTCGCTTAAGTAAACTATCATATCATCTGCAAATAATGATAGTTTGACTTCTTCCTTTCCAATTTGTATCCCTTTGACTTCCTTATGTTGTCTAATTGCTCTCTCTAGAACTTCAAGTACTATATTGAAAAGATATGTAGAGAGAGGGCAGCCTTGTCTAGTCCCTGATTTTAGTGGAATTGCTTCAAGTTTCTCTCCATTTATTTTGATGTTGGCTACTGGTTTGCTGTAGATTGCTTTTACTATGTTTAGGTATGGGCCTTGAATTCCTGCTCTTTCCAAGACTTTTGGCATTAAAGGATGCTGAATTTTGTCGAATGCTTTTTCAGCATCTAATGAGATGACCATGTGGTTTTTTTCTTTTAGTTTGTTTATGTAGTAGATTACATTGATGCATTTCCGTATAGTGAACCATCCCTGCATCCCTGGGATGAAGCCTACTTGATCATGGTGAATGATCGTTTTGATGTGCTCTTGGATTCGGTTGGGAAGAATTTTATTTAGTATTTTTGCATCAATATTCATAAGAGAAATTGGCCTGTAGTTCTCTTTCTTTGTTGGATCTTTTTGTGGTTTAGGTATTAGCGTAATTGTGGCTTCAAAGAATGAGTTGGGCAGTATCCCTTCTGTCTCTATTTTGTGGAATAGTTTGAAAAGTATTGGTGTTAAGTCTTCTTTGAAGGTCTGGTAGAATTCTGCACTAAAACCGTCTGGTCCCGTACTTTTTTTTTTGTTTGGGAGGCTTTCTATAACCCCTTCTATTTCTTTAGGGGTTACGGAACTATTTAGCTGATCTCTTTGATGCTGATTTAATTTTGGTATTTGGTATCTGTCTAGGAAATTGTCCATTTCCTCCAGATTCTCCAGTTGTTTTGAGTATAGACCTTTGTAGTAGGATCTGATGATCTTTTGAATTTCCTGTTTCTGTTGTTATGTCTCCCTTTTCATTTCTTTTTTTTTCAGGATGAATATTGCAAGCTATATTATACACATGTATGAAAATATCATGATGAAACCCATTACCATGTGTTCTTTTATATATATATATATATATATATATATATATATTATTTTCTATATTCTTTGTTTACATTCCAAAGGCTTTCCCCTTTCCCAGGTACCCCCCACCATATGTCCCATAATTCCTCTCCCCCCCATGCTATTCCCCACTCTTCCCCCCCCCCCCCACGATTTCTCTGTTCTGGGTCTACAATACTGGATCCAATCTTTACAGGCCCAGGGTCCTCTCCTTTTTTTCTTCTTGAGAGTCATTTGACTTGCTAATTGTGCCTTGAGTATTTAGGGCTTCTGGGCTCATTAATATCCACTTATCAGTGATTGCATTTCGTGTGTATTCTTTTGTGATTGGGTTAGCTCACTTAGGATGATAGTTTCCAGATCTAACCATTTACCTACAAATTGCATGAATTCATTATTTTTAATTGCTGAGTAGTACTCCATTGTATAAATATACCACATTTTCTGTATCCATTCCTCCTTTGAGGGATATCTGGGCTCCTTCCAATTTCTGGCTATTATAAACAAGGCTGCTATAAACATAGTGGAGCATGTGTCTTTGTTGTATGCAGGGGAATCCTCTGGGTATATGCCCAGGAGTGGTATGCCAGGGTCCTCTGGGAGTGGCATGTCCAATTTTCTGAGGAACCGCCACACTGATTTCCAGAGTGGTTTTACCATTTTGCAATCCCACCAACAGTGGAGGAGTGTTCCTCTTTCTCCACATCCTCGCCAGCACTTGTCTCTCGAGTTTTTAATCTTAGCCATTCTGACTGGAGTGAGGTGGAATCTCAGGGTTGTTTTGATTTGCATTTCCCTGATGACTAATGATGTTCAACATCTCTTAAGGTGTTTCTCGGCCATCCGAATTTCTTCTGGTGAAAATTCTTTGTTTAGCTCTGTACCCCATTTTTTGATAGGGTTATTTGGTTCTTTGGGGTCTAACTTCTTGAGTTCTTTGTATATATTGGATATTAGCCCTCTGTCGGATGTGGGGTTGGTGAAGATCATTTCCCACGTTGTTGGTTGCCGTTTTGTCTTTCTGACAGTGTCCTTTGCCTTACAGAAACTTTGTAATTTTATGAGGTCCCATTTGTCAATTCTTGATCTTAGAGCATAAGCTATTGGTGTTCTGTTCAGGAACTTTACCCCTGTGCCCATGTCCTCCAGGGTCTTCCCAAGTTTCTTTTCTAATAGTTTCAGTGTGTCTGGTTTTATGTGGAGGTCCTTGATCCACTTGGAGTTGATCTTAGTACAAGGAGATAAGAGTGGGTCAATTCGCATTCTTCTGCATGTTGACCTCCAGTTGAACCAGCCCCATTTGTTGAAAAGGCTATCTTTTTTCCACCGGATGGTTGTGGCTCCTTTATCAAAGATCAAGTGACCATAAGTCTGTGGGTTCATTTCTGGGTCTTCAATCCTATTCCATTGATCTACCTGCCTGTTGCTGTACCAATACCATGCAGTTTTTAACACAATTGCTCTGTAGTACTGCTTGAGGTCAGGGATATTGATTCCCCCAGAAGTCCTTTTATTGTTGAGAATAGTTTTAGCTATCCTGGGTTTTTTGTTGCTCCAGATGAATTTGAGAATTGCTCTTTCTAGATCTATGAAGAATTGATTTGGGATTTTGATGGGGATTGCATTGAATCTGTAGATTGCTTTTGGCAAGATGGCCATTTTTACTATATTGATCCTGCCAATCCAGGAGCAAGAAATATTTTTCCATCTCCTGAGGTCTTCTTCGATTTCTTTCTTCAGGGACTTGAAGTTCCTGTCATACAGATCTTTCACTTGTTTGGTTAGAGTTACGCCAAGGTACTTTATGTTGTTTGTGGCTATTGTGAAGGGTGTTATTTCCCTAACTTCTTTCTCAGCCTGCTTGTCCTTTGAGTACAAGAAGGCTACTGATTTGCTTGAGTTAATTTTATAACCAGCCACGTTGCTGAAGTTGTTTATCAGCTGTAGAAGTTCTCTGGTGGAGTTTTTTGGATCGCTTAAGTAGACTATCATATCATCTGCAAATAATGATACTTTGACTTCTTCCTTTCCAATTTGTATCCCTTTGACTTCCTTATGTTGTCTGATTGCTCTCGCTAGAACTTCAAGTACTATATTGAAAAGATATGGAGAGAGAGGACAGCCTTGTCTAGTCCCTGATTTTAGTGGAATTGCTTCAAGTTTCTCTCCATTTATTTTGATGTTGGCTACTGGTTTGCTGTAGATTGCTTTTACTATGTTTAGGTATGGGCCTTGAATTCCTGCTCTTTCCAAGACTTTTAGCATGAAAGGATGCTGAATTTTGTCAAATGCTTTTTCAGCATCTAATGAGATGACCATGTGGTTTTTTTCTTTTAGTTTGTTTATGTAGTGGATTACATTGATGGATTTCCGTATATTGAACCATCCCTGCATTCCTGGAATGAAGCCTACTTGATCATGGTGAATGATCGTTTTGATATGCTCTTGGATTCGGTTGGCAAGAATTTTATTTAGTATTTTTGCATCTATATTCATAAGAGAAATTGGCCTGTAGTTCTCTTTCTTTGTTGGATCTTTTTGTGGTTTAGGTATCAGCGTAATTGTGGTTTCGAAGAACGAGTTGGGCAGTGTCCCTTGTGTCTCTATTTTGTGGAATAGTTTGAAGAGTATTGGTGTTAAGTCTTCTTTGAAGGTCTGGTAGAATTCTGCACTAAAACCATCTGGTCCCGTACTTTTTTTGGTTGGGAGGCTTTCTATAACCCCTTCTATTTCTTTAAGGGTTATGGGACTGTTTAGCTGGTCTACTTGATGCTGATTTAATTTTGGTATTTGGTATCTGTCTAGGAAATTGTCCATTTCCTCCAGATTCTCCAGTTGTTTTGAGTATAGGCCTTTGTAGTAGGATCTGATGATCTTTTGAATTTCCTCTGTTTCTGTTGTTATATCCCCCTTTTCATTTTTAATTTTGTTAATTTGGATACTATCTCTGTGCCCTTTGGTTAGTCTAGCTAAGGGTTTATCTATCTTGTTGATTTTCTCGAAGAACCAGCTCTTGGTTTTGTTGATTCTTTGTATGGTTCTCTTTGTTTCTGCTTGATTGATTTCAGCCCTTAGTTTGATGATTTCCTCTCTTCTACTCCTCCTGGGTGAGTTAGCTTCTTTTTGTTCCAGCGCCTTCAGGTGTGCTGTTAAGTTGCTAGTGTATGCTCTTTCCAGTTTCTTTTTGGAGGCACTCAGGGCTATGAGTTTTCCTCTTAGCACTGCTTTCATTGTATCCCAGAGATTTGGGTAGGTCGTACCTTCATTTTCATTGAAGTCTAAAAAGTCTTTGATTTCTTTCTTTATTTCTTCCTTGACCAGGGTGTCATTGAGTAGAGTATTGTTCAGTTTCCATGTGTATGTGGGCTTTCTGTTGTTCTTCTTGCTATTGAAGACCACTTTTACTCCATAGTGATCCGATAGGAGACATGGGATTAGTTCGGTCTTCTTGTATTTGTTGAGGTCTGTCTTGTGACCAATTATATGATCAATTTTTGAGAAGGTACCGTGCGGTGCTGAGAAAAAGGTATACTCTTTTGTTTTAGGATGGAATGTTCTATATATATCTGTTAAATCCAATTGGTCCAAAGCTTCAATTAGTTTCACTGTGTCCCTGTTTAGTTTCTGCTTTCCTGATCGGTCCATTGAGGAGAGTGGAGTGTTGAAGTCACCTACAATCATTGTGTTAGGTGCGATGTGTGCTTTAAGCTTTAGTAAAGTTTCTTTTACGAATGAGGGTGCCCTTGCATTTGGTGCATAGATGTTCAGTATTGAGAATTCTTCTTGGTGGATTTTCCCTTTGACAAGCAGGAAGTGACCTTCTGTGTCTCTTTTGATGACTTTAGGTTGAAAGTCGATTTTATCTGATATTAGAATGGCTACTCCAGCTTGTTTCCTGGGACCATTTGCTTGTAAAACTGTCTTCCAGCCTTTTACTCTAAGGTGGTGTTTGTCTTTGACACTGAGATGTGTTTCCTGTATGCAGCAAAATGTAGGGTCCTGTTTCCGTATCCAGTCTGTTAGTCTGTGTCTTTTGATTGGGGAATTGAGTCCATTGATATTAAGAGATATTAAGGAATAGTAATTATTACTTCCTGACATTTTGGGAATTGTTATTATTATTTGTATTTGAGTGGTTCTCTTCTTTTGGGTTGGATGAGATGGGGTTTCTATCTTGTTTCTTCTGGGGTGTTGTTTCCCCCCTTGTGTTGGTATTTTTCCCCTATTATCCTTTGTAGGGCTGGGTTTGTAGATAAGTATCTTGCAAATTTGTTTTTGTCGTGGAATATCTTGGTTTCCCCATCTATGGCAATTGAGAGTTTTGCTGGGTATAGTAGTCTTGGCTGAAGTTTGTGTTCTCTTAGGGTCTGCATGAGGTCTGCCCAGGATCTTCTTGCTTTCATGGTCTCAGGTGAGAAGTCTGGTGGAATTCAGATAGGTCTTCCTTTATATGTTACTTGGCCTTTTTCTCTTACTGCCTTTAATATTCTTTCTTTGTTTAGTACATTTGGGGTTTAGATTATTATGTGACGGGAAGTATTTCTGTTCTGGTCCAGTCTATTTGGGGTTCTATAGGCTTCTTGTATATTCATGGGCATCTCTCTCTTTAGGTTGGGGAAATTTTCTTCCATAATTTTGTAGAAGATATTTGCTGGCCCTTTAAGTTGTAGATCTTCATTCTCATCTATCCCTATAATCCTTAGGTTTGGTCTTCTCATTGTGTCCTGGATTTCCTGAATGTTTTGGGTTACCAGCTTTTTGAATTTTGCATTTTCTTTAATTGTTGAATCCATGGTTCCTATGGTATCTTCAGCATCTGAGATTCTGTCTTCTATCTCTTGTATTCTATTGTTGATATTTGCATCTATGACTCCTGATTTCTTCCCAAGGTTTTCTATCTCCAACATTGTCTCCCTTTGCGATTGCTTAGTTGTTTCTACTTCTGTTTTTAGATTTTGTATGGTTTTGCTCAGATCTTTCAGTTGCTTGTTTGTGTTTTCCTGTAATTCTTTAAGGGATTTTTGTGTTTCCTCCTTTATGACTTCTACTCGGTGACCCATGTTCTCTTGTATTTCTTTGGGTGATTTTTGTTTCTCCCCCTTATTGGGATTCATTTTTTGCTCTATATTCTCCTGGATTTCTTTAAGTGAATTTTGTGTCTGCCTTGTATGGGCTTCTAGTTTTTGATCTATTTTCTCCTCTATTACTTTAAGAAATTTATCTAAGTGATCCTCAATCTGCATCTTTACCAGTGATTTTAGATCTGAGTCTTGTTTTTCTGGTGTGTTGAGATATCTGGGATTTAATTGTCTTGCAATGGCTTCTAGCTTTTGATCTATTTTCTCATGTATTACTTTAAGAGATTTATCTAAGTGTTCCTCTATCAGCATCCTGACCAGTGATTTTAGATCTGAGTCTTGTTTTTCTGGTGTTTCGGGGTATCCAATATTTATTGCTGTTGGGGAACTGGGTTCGGATGCCGCCATATTGCCTTGATTTTTGTTAGTAGCGATCTTACGTTTGCCTTTTGCCATCTGGTTAACTCTGGTGTTAGTTGGTCCTGTAGATACTAGCTGGTGCTTGACCCTCCTGTGGGGTTGTAAGGCTGTTTCCCAGCGACTGGGATACCTGAATCACTGTCCTGCGGGGTTCTTGCTCACAGATTGCTGACAGGTGGCCTGAGTCCCCCGAGGTCTTAACCTCAGGATATCCCAGGTATTTGGTTCTGCCTGTTGGGCGGCTGCTCTGCACTGCTCCTGCTCAGGGTTCGCTGTCTGATATCCTGTTTCCCCAGGGGTCTTAAAGTTGGGATATCTCAGTTATCTGGTTCCGCCTGCTGGTCCCAAGCTGCTGGGAAGCTGGCTGGGTCCGGTTTCCAGCTTCCCTGCCACTGGCTGGATGGGAGGCTGGTTCGGCCTCCAGCTGGGTCTGGGCACCTGGCACACTGGCTGACTCCGGCTTCCTCACCACCAGCTGGACCGGAAGCTGCAGGCAATATGGCAGCTGCCTGCAGGGAGCTCGGGGTCCGCCCCGCGAGTGCAGAGTGCACCCGCTATTCTGTGCCCAACTCCCACTCCAGGCCTGAGTCCGCGAAGGTCTTAAGCTTGGGCTGTCTCGGGTACCTGGTTCTGCCGCCGCCGCCGGATGGTTCTGAGCACCTGGCACGCTGGGTGACCCTCCGGCTTCCCCACCACCAGCTGGGCGGGAAGCTGCAGGCAATATGGCAGCTGCCTGCAGGGAGCTCGGGTCCGCCCCGCGCGTGAGTGCAGAGTGCAGCCGCTATTCTGTGCCCAATTCCCACTCCAGGCCTGAGTCCCTGAAGGTCTTAAGCTCGGGCTGTCTCGGGTACCTGGTTCCGCCGCCGCCGCCGGATGGTTCTGAGCACCTGGCAAGCTGGGTGACCCTCCGGCTTCCCCACCACCAGCTGGGCGGGAAGTTGCAGGCAATATGGCAGCTGCCTGCAGGGAGCTCGGGGTCCGCCCCGCGAGTGCAGAGTGCACCCGCTATTCTGTGCCCAACTCCCACTCCAGGCCTGAGTCCCCGAAGGTCTTAAGCTCGGGCTGTCTCGGGTACCTGGTTCTGCCGCCGCCGGATGGTTCTGAGCACCTGGCACGCTGGGTGACACTCAGGCTTCCCCACTACCAGCTGGGCGGGAAGCTGCAGGCAATATATCTCCCTTTTCATTTCTAATTTTGTTAATTTGTATACTGTCTCTGTGTCTTTTGGTTAGTCTGGCTAAGGGTTTATCTATCTTGTTGATTTTCTCAAAGAACCAGCTCCTGGTTTTGTTGATTCTTTGTATGGTTCTCTTTGTTTCTACTTGATTGATTTCAGCCCTGAGTTTGATGATTTCTTGTCTTCTATTCCTCCTGGGTGAATTAACTTGTTTTTCTTCCAGTGCTTTAAGGTGTGCCATTAAGCTGCTAGTGTATGCTCTCTCCAGTTTCTTTTTGGATGCACTTAGAGCTATGAGTTTTCCTCTTAGCACTGCTTTCATTGTGTCCCATAGATTTGGGTAGGTTGTACCTTCATTTTCATTGAATTCTAAAATGTCTTTGATTTCTTTTTTTATTTCTTCCTCGACCAAGGTGTCATTGAGTAGAGTATTGTTCAGTTTCCATGTGTATGTGGGCTTTCTGTTGTTTTTGTTGCTATTGAATACTTCTCTTACTCCATGATGATCTGATAGGAGGCATGGGATTAGCTCGATCTTCTTGTATTTGTTGACATCTGTCTTGTGACCAATTATATGATCAGTTTTGGAGAAGGTACCACCAGGTGCTGAGAAAAAGGTATATTCTTTAGCTTTAGGATGAAATGTTCTATATATATCTGTTAAATCCAATTGGTCCAGAGTTTCAATTAGTTTCACTGTGTCCCTGTTTAGTTTCTGCTTTCCTGATCGGTCCATTGAGGAGAGTGGAGTGTTGAAGTCACCCACAATTATTGTGTTAGCTTTAATGTGTGCTTTAAGCTTTAGTAAGGTTTCTTTTACAAATGAGGGTGCCCTTGCATTTGGAGCATAGATGTTCAGTATTGAGAGCTCTTCTTGGTGTATTTTCTTTTTGACCAGCAAGAAGTGACCTTCTGAGTCTCTTTTGATGATTTTAGGTTGGAAGTCAATTTTATCTGATGTTAGAATGTCTACTCCAGCTTGTTTCCTGAGATCATTTGCTTGTAAAATTATCTTCCAGCCTTTTACTCTAAGGCAGTGTTTTTCTTTAACACTGAGATGTGTTTCCTGTATGCAGCAAAATGTAGGGTCCTGTTTCTGTATCCAGTCTGTTAATCTATGTCTTTTTATTGGGGAATTGAGTCCATTGATGTTAAGAGATATTAAGAAATAGTAATTGTTACCTCCAGACATTTTTGAAATTATATTTATTTATTTTATTTATTTATTTTTTATATTTGAGAGGTTATCTTCTTTTGGGTTTGATGAGAGGGGGTTTCTATCTTGCTTCTTCCCGGGTGTAGTTTCCGTCCTTGTCTTGGTGTTTTCCCCCTATTATCCTTTGTAGGGCTGGATTTGTGGAAAGGTATCGTGCAAATTTGGTTTTGTCATGGAATACCTTGATGTCTCCTTCTATGGCGATTGAGAGTTTTGCTGGGTAAAGTAGTTTTGGCTGAAGTTTGTTTTCTCTTAGAATTTGCATTATATCTGCCCAGGATCTTCTAGCTTGCATGGTCTCAGGTGAGAAGTCTGGTGTTATTCCGATAGGTCTTCCTTTATATGTTACTTGGCCTTTTTCTCTTGCTGCCTTTAATATTCTTTCTTTGTTTAGTACATTTGGAGTTTTGATTATTATGTGACAGGATGTATTTCTGTTCTGGTCCAGTCTGTTTGTGGTTCTATATGCTTCTTGTATATTCATGGGCATCTCTTTAGGTTGGGGAAGTTTTCTTCCATAATTTTGTAGAAGATATTTGCTGGCCCTTTAACTTGTAAATCTTCACTCTCATCTATACCTATAATCCTTAGGTTTGGTCTTCTCATTGTGTCCTGGATTTCCTGGATGTTTTGGGTTACAACCTTTTTGCATTTAGTATTTTCTTTGACTGTTGAATCAATGGTTCCTATGGTATCTTCGGCTTCTGAGATTCTGTCTTCTATCTCTTGTATTCTATTGTTGATATTTGCATCTATGTCCCCTGATTTCTTCCCAAGGTTTTCTATCTCCAATGTTGTCTCCCTCTGCGATTTCTTAGTTGTTTCTACTTCTGTTCTTAGTACCTGGATGGATGTGCTCAGATCTTTCGCTTGCTTGATTGTGTTTTCATGTATTTCTTTAAGAGATTTTTGTGTTTCCTCTTTCATAGCTTCTACTTGTTGGCCCACATTCTTCTGTATTTTTTTAAGTGATTTTTGTCTTTCTTCCTTATTGTCTTCTTCTTTTTGATCCATCTTCTCCTGCATTTCTGGAAGTGATTTTTGTATTTGCCTTGTAAAGGCTTCTAAATTTTGATCTATTTTCTCCTCTATTCCTTTACGAGATTTTTCTATGTGTTCAGCTACCAGCATCCTGACCAGTGATTTTATATTCAAGTCTTGTTTTTATGGTGTTTTGGGGTATCCAGAACTTCCTGTTGTTGGTGAACTAGGTTCAGATGCTGTCATGTTGCCTTGATTTCTGTTAGCAACATTCCTTCGTTTTCCTTTTGCCATCTGGTTATTTCTGGTGTTAGTCGGCCTGTCACTGGCTGGTGTTTGAATCTCCCTTGAGGCTGGGCTCACCTGTTGTTTCTCTACTGGTGGTCATGTGTGACTGCTGCTCAAAGGAATCATGAGCTGGCTGCCACCAGCTGCCTCCGTGCATGGCCTGAGGTGGCAGGGCAGTCCAGCAGAGCCTCAGCGGGCGGAGATGGGCCTGCCTGGCAGGGAGAGCCTAGCAGATCCCCCCCGTGCGGTAGCCCCGGATGGAATCTGTCTATCTGGGCCTCTCCAGCTGTATCCTGGTTGCAATATGGAGGCCTGCAGCTACCGCTTTCCAGGGTCCCAGGAGCTGGCTGCCACCAGCTGCCTAGGTGCATGGCCTGAGGTCCTGGGGAAGTCCAGCAGAGCCTCTGCGGGCGGAGCTGGGCCTGTCTGGAGGCGAGAGCCTAGCAGATCCACCCGCGCAGTAGCCCCGGATGGAATCTGTCTACCTGGGCCTCTCCAGCTGTGTCCTGGTTGCAATATGCTACACTGGATATTTTACAGGATAAAGCCAGATCCTGTAATGCTAGTTACTCCCAGGGCTTCCTATAAGCAAATGTGCATTAACCCTATGTGCTAAGCAAACAAATGTGAGGAAGACAGGACTTTCCCTAGGATAGTGCCATAACTTCATTTTCTAAGCTGAGAGGAAGAAAAATGGAGACCAATTCTTCAAACCTACAGACTTAAATCAGTCTCAGGCAATTCTCACTCGTACTTGTATTCACACATATGGTTTCATCCCCAAGTCCTGACTGTGAGATCAGATGATATGTCCCATTGCTGTTGGTGAAGAGGCACCAAGACCTATCTTATACAACTACTTTCTGCTGGTCTTTAATGAGATAATAAGGGAGTCTATCCTCATTGGGTATTCATGCAGTCTAATTCTCCCAGACCTCCTTCTGACACAGAAGGCTTGGAGGGTTAGCATCCACTCCTCACCCTCTCTGAACCCTCCTATATTCCCAAGACATTCCAATCCTTAGAATAAAGAATGGTATTGCCCAGCAACTCCAAGGTAAAAGCAATAGAACTGGCCTATCCAGGCATTTTCAGGGTAGGAGAGATGCCAATGATTCCTCTGCAACAAGTGTTGCTAACTTGTTCATATAGAGGGGCAGCAGCAGAAGTCAAAATCCACCAGTTGGAGCTTGAGATTAACAATAACTTGATGTTTTTCTTCTCTTTTTAGCTTCTAAGGAGTGGGAGGAAGATTGGAAATGTTACTGGACAGAGGTAAGAGCAGTGCATGTGCAGGAATGCTTTTATGTTATACTCAATAAAAAGAAACTGGTGACTCTGTGGAACCAACATGACCAAAAACTGGAATTTGTAAATTCAGTATGTGGAATATTGGAGAGGACCTTAACTCAGAAACTCTAATGCAAAATTGATGCAAACCTGGTTATGCCATCGATACCTGAAGCTGGCCTTCTGACCTCTATTTCTCCTTTCTGTAGCTCGGTTCAGACTCATGGGCAGCATCCACCAGTCAAGTGTCTCTGAGTTTTTCCTCCTGGTACTCTCCAGGCAGCCCCAGCAGCAACAGCAGCAGCTCCTCTTCCTTCTCTTCCTCATCGTGTACCTGGCCACTGTCCTGGGAAACCTGCTCATCATCCTGACCATCAGGACAGACTCCTGCCTGCACACCTCCATGTACTTCTTCCTCAGCAACCTGTCCTTTGTGGATGTCTGCTTCTTCTCCACCACTGTCGCTAAATTACTTACTTGGGAGTCAGATGATTTCTTTCTCTAAGTGCCTTATATGGCTATATTTTCTCTTCACATTTGCTGACATGGACAGTTTTTTGCTTGCTGTAATGGCCTATGATTGATTTGTGGACATATGCCACCCTTTACACTACACAACAAGGATGACCCATCAACTCTGTGCCCTTCTTGTTGTAGGATCATGGGTCATAGTCACCCTGGATGCTCTGTTGAACACACTGCTCATGACTCAACTATCTTTTTGTAGGGACAATATTATCCCCCATTTCTTCTGTGATTTGACTCCCCTCTTGAAATTCTCCTGCTCCGACATACACCTCAATGAGCTGATGATTCTTACAAAAGGAACTGTGATCATGGTCACCCCATTTGTCTGCATCCTGATCTCCTACATCCACATCACCTGTGCTGTCCTGAAAGTCTCATCCACAGGAGGAAGATGGAAAGCCTTCTCCACCTGTGGCTCCCACCTGGCTGTGGTCTGCCTATTCTATGGCACCATCATCTCCCTATATTTCAACCCCTCATCCTCTCACTCAGCTAGGAGGGACATGGCAGCTGCCATGATGTACACAGTGGTGACCCCCATGCTGAACCCTTTCATCTACAGCCTCAGGAACAAGGACATGAAGGGGCTTTAAGGAAAGTGCCTACAATGATTCTCCATCTACCAATAAGTGTAAGAAAATTACATATATAATTAATTTCCAAAAGAATCATTTTGTTTATTCTACTTTGTAAATATTAGAGTGTTTTTGTTAGTGAAATATCTACTATTTCTCTTGGGAGAATAAAATCCATGTTATAGACAATTGGTGAGAGGTGTTTGGACACCCAGGTTGCTGACCAGTTTCAGAGCACTTCCTGAGCACATGCAAGGTTTGATTACCTAGTCCTGTCAAACTTAATATAAAAATACTTTTTTCTAAAGATTTAAAATGTGTGTATTGTGTACCACCTGTGTGTATCACATGTATGTGTACCATAAGTATGCGGGTGTCCAAGGAGAATATAAGAGGACTCTCTAGATTTGAATTGTAGGTGTATGTCAGTCACCCAATGTGGGCCCTGGAAACCAAATCTGGGTCCTCTGGCAGAACAGCAAGTGACTGCTCAGCTATCTCTCATACTCACAAAACATGATTCAATCAAATCACTTAATTTAAATTACAAATGCCCTCCCAACATAAGACATCACAAACACAGCTCCTCCTACTTCTGGTTAGAAAAGGGAAATAGGCATGTTTGAGGACCAGTGGGGTGTTTCAGATGAAAGGGGCTAAAAGAAAATTAGCTCTGAGTTTTCACTGGGTGGTACTGGAAAGGAATTGGGCTTTGACTGCTGCCTCAGATGGGATGCTGCTACTCAGGATGCTTGTTGTTGGTTCTTTGATTGTATTCAGATGGAAGAAGGGAACAGACAAAGCTTGAGCTCTGACTGTCCACTCATGTCATCATCCTGGAGTACACAGTGTGGGTCATTTTGTGGTTAGGACAATACCTTTGTTCATGTACTCTGCAGTCATCCCATAATAGCCCTTTGTGTCTTGTGATGTCACAATCCTATGGACTTTTCTTGCTATGGCTGTTCTATGAAATTCTCTACGTCCATCAGGAAAACTCCAACTTATGCCTATCCAGCTCCTTCTTGCCAGTGTTAAGCTTCCTTTCTTAGAACATAGTCCTTGATATGAGCACATTTGAAGAGAAGACCCAACCTGGGAAGGTGATTACATCTTTTCAGACCATTTCTTCATCAATAAGGTTCTGTATAGATCATGTCTTTAAAGAACTGGTTTGGGACCTGGATAGTTCAGTGTTTAAGAGCATTGGCTGTTCTTGCAAAGGACACAGGTCCAATTCCTAGCAGCCACATGGCAGCTCGCAAGTGTTTGTAACTCAAAGTACAATGTTTGAATTCCCTCATACAAACATACATGCAGGACAAACTCCAGTGTACATGAAATAAAAATAAATCATAGTCATCGGTGGTCTAGTAATAAGGAGGCACTTGTAAAAGGGACTGTGCCTAGATTTGCACCACACACTGCACTGTTACAGCAAGGAAAAGCTAGAAACAACATTCAAGATGGCGTGGCCCATTGACCCATGTCCTCGGGCAATGAGAGATTTCTATCACACATTCAATAAAATTATTGTATTAAAAGTCAACAATGTTTTCTTCAACATGAGTGATGACCAGATTTTAACACCAGATAGTTTCAGAGGTGCTCAGTACAGAAATATTGAATGGTAGTTAAATAAGTATGTACATTTTGTGAAAATGTTACCTTTTATAACATACAGACTTTTATTTTTTCTTTTTTTCTTTTCTTTTCTATATTCTTTGTTTACATTCCAAAGACTTTCCCCTTTCCCAGTTCCCCCTCACCATGTGTCCCATAAGTCATCTTCCCCCAGCACCCGCCCATTCCACAATCACCCCCTAACCATTTCTCTGTTCTGGTACTCTCCTGCAAAACTGGAACCAGTCTTTCAGGACCATTGTCCTCTCCTTCCTTCTTCTTGGGAATCTTTTGATTTGCTAATTGTGCCTTGAATATTCAGAGCTTCTGGGCTCATTAATATCCACTTATCAGTGATTGCAATTCATGAGTATTCTTTTGTGATTTGGTTAACTCACTTAGGATGATATTTTCCAGATCCAACCATTTGCCTACAAATTGCATGAATTCATTATTTTTAATTGCTGAGTAGTATTCCATTGTATAAGTATACCACATTTTCTGTATCCATTCCTCCTTTGAGGGACATCTGGGCTCCTTCCAGCTCCTGGATATTATAAATAAGGCTGCTATGAACATAGTGTGTCTTTATTGCATGCAGGGGAATCCTCTGGGTATATGCCCAGGAGTGGTATGACAGGGTCCTCTGGAAGTGTCATGCCCAATTTTCTGAGGAACCGACGGAGTGATTTCCAGAGCGGTTGTACCATCTTGCAATCCCACCAACAGTGGAGGAGTTTTCCTCTTTCTCCACATCCTTGCCAGTACCTGTTGTCTCTTGAGTCTTTAATCTTAGCCATTCTGACTGGTGTGAGGTGGAATCTCAGGGTTGTTTTGATTTGCATTTCCCTGATGACTAATGATGTTGAACATCTCTTAAGGTGCTTCTCAACCTTCCAAATTTCTTCTGGTGAAAATTCTTTGTTTAGCTCTGTACCCCATTTTTAAATAGGGTTATTTGGTTCTTTGGCATCTAACTTCTTGAGTTCTTTGTATATATTGGATATTAGCCCTCTGTCGGATGTGGGGTTGGTGAAGATCTTTTCCTAATTTGTTGGTTGTCATTTTGTCCTTCTGACAGTGTCCTTTGCATTACAGAAACTTTGTAATTTTATGAGGTCCCATCTGTCAATTCTTGATCTTAGAACATAAGCTATTGGGTTTCTGTTCAGGAACTTTACCCCTGAGCCCATGTCCTCCAGGGTCTTCCCCAATTTCTTTTCTAATAGTTTCAGTGTGTCTGGTTTATGTGGAGGTCCTTGATCCACTTGGAGTTGATCTTAGTACAAGGTGATAAGAGTGGGTCAATTTGCATTCTTCTGCATGTTGACCTCCTGTTGAACCAACACAATTTGTTGAAAAGGCTATCTTTTTTCCACTGGATGGTTGTAGCTCCTTTATCAAAGATCAAGTGACCATAACTCTATGGGTTCACTTCTGGGTCTTCAATTCTATTCCATTGATCTACTTGCCTGTCACTGTACCAATACCATGCAGTTTTAAACACAGTTGCTCTGTAGTACTGCTTGAGGTCAGGGATATTGATTCCCCCAGAAGTCCTTTTATGGTTGAGAATAGTTTTAGGTATCCTGGGTTTTTTGTTATCCAGATGAATTTAAGAATTGCTCTTTCTAGATCTATAAAGAATTGATTTGGGATTTTGATGGGGATTGCATTCAATCTGTAGATTGCTTTTGGCAAGATGGCCATTTTTAGTATATTGATCCTGCCAATCCAAGAGGAAGAAATACTTTTTCATCTTCTGAGGTCTTCTTCGATTTCTTTCTTCAAAGACTTGAAGTTCTTGTTATACAGATCATTCATTTGTTTGGTAAGAGTCACACCAAGATACTTTATATTGTTTGTGGCTATTGTGAAGGGTTTTATTTCCCTAATTTCTTTCTCAGCCTACTTGTTCTTTGAGTATAGGAAGGCTACTGATTTGCTTGAGTTGATTTTATAACCAGCCACTTTGCTGAAGTTGTTTATCAGCTGTAGGAGTTCTCTGGTGGAGTTTTTTTGGGTCACTTAAGTATACTATCATATCATCAGCAAATAATGATAGTTTGACTTCTTCCTTTCCAATTTGTATCCCTTTGACTTCTTTATGTTGTCTAATTGCTCTCGCTAGAACTTCAAGTACTATATTGAAAAGATATGGAGAGAGAGGGCAGCCTTGTCTAGTTCCTGATTTTAGTGGGATTGCTTCAAGTTTCCCTCCATTTATTTTGATGTTGGCTACTGGTTTGCTGTATATCCCTTTTAATATGTTTAGGTATGGGCCTTGAATTCCTGTTCATTCCAATACTTTTAGCATGAAAGGATGCTGAATTTTGTCAAATGCTTTTTCAGCATCTAATGAGATGACCATGTGGGTTTTTTTCTTTTAGTTTGTTTATGTAGTGGATTACATTGATGTATTTCCATATATTGAACCATCCCTGCATCCCTGGGATGAAGCCTACTTGATCATGGTGAATTATTGTTTTAATGTGCTCTTGGATTCGGTTGGCAAGGATTTCATTTAGTATTTTTGCATCAATATTCATAAGAGAAATTGGCCTATAATTTTCTTTTTTTGTTGGATCTTTGTGTGGTTTTGGTATCAGCATAATTGTGGCTTTGTTGAATGAGTTGTGCAGTGTTCCTTCTGTTCCTATTTTGTGGAATAGTTTGAAGAGTATTGGTGTTAGGTCTTCTTTGAAAGTCTGGTAAAATTCTGCACTAAAACCATCTGGTCCTGTACTTTTTTTTGGTTGGGAGACTTTCTATAACCCTCCTATTTCTCTAGGGGTTATGGGACTGTTTAGCTGATCTAATTGATCCTGATTTAATTTTGGTATTTGGTATCTGTCTAGGAAATTGTCCATTTCCTCCAGATTCTCCAGTTGTGTTGAGTATAGGCTTTTGTAGTAGAATCTGATGATTTTTTAAATTTCATCAGTTTCTGTTGTTATATCCCCCTTTTCATTTCATTTCATTTCATTTCATTTCATTTCATTTCATTTCATTTCACTTCACTTCATTTCATTTCACTTCACTTCATTTCATTTCTCTTCTTTCTCTCTTTCTCTCTCTCTTTCTCTCTCTCTTTCTCTTTCTTTCTTTCTTTCTTTCTTTCTTTCTTTCTTTCTTTCTTTCTTTCTTTCTTTCTTTCTTTCTTCCTTTTTCAGAGACAGGGTTTCTGTATATAGCCCTGGCTGTCCTGGAACTCACTGTGTAGACTAGGCTGGCCTCAAACTCAGAAATCTGCCTGCCTCTGCCTCCCAAGTGCTGGGATTAATGGCGTGCACCACCCCCCCTGCTCCCCTTTTCATTTCTAATTTTGTTAATTTGGATACTGTCTCTGTGCCCATTGGTTAGTCTGGCTAAGGGTTTATCTATCTTGTTTATTTTCTCAAAGAACCAGCTCCTGGTTTTGTTGATTCTTTGTATGGTTCACTTTGTTTCTACTTGATTGATTTCAGCCCTTAGTTTTATGATTTCCTGCCTTCTAATCCTCCTGGGTGAATTTGTTTCTTTTTGTTCCAGGGCTTTCAGGTGTGCTGTTAAGCTGGTAGTATATGCTCTCTTCAGTTTCTTTTTGGAGGCACTCAGGGCTATGAGTTTTCCTCTTAGCACTGCTTTCATTGTGTCCCATAGATTTGGATAGTTTGTTCCTTCATTTTCATTGAATTCTAAAAAGTCTTTGATTTCTTTATTTCTTCCTTGACCAAGGTGTCATTGAGTAGAGTATTGTTCAGTTTTTACGTGTATGTGGGCTTTCTGTTGTTTTCCTTGCTATTGAAGTCCACTTTTACTCCACAGTGATCTGATAGGAGGCATGGGATTAGCTCGATCTTCTTGTATTTGTTGACATCTGTCTCGTGACCAATTATATGATCGATTTTGGAGAAGGTACCACCAGGTGCTGCAAAAAGGTGTACTCTTTTGCTTTGGGATGAAATGTTCTATATATATTTGTTAAATTCAATTGGTCCTAAGCTTCAATTAGTTTTACTGTGTCCCTGTTTAGTTTCTGGTTTCCTGATCGGTCCATTGAGGAGAGTGGAGTGTTAAAGTCACCCACAATTATTGTGTTAGGTGTAATGTGTGCTTAAGCTCTAGTAGAGTTTCTTTTACGAATGAGGTTGTTCTTGCATTCGGAGCATAGATGTTCAGTATTGAGAGTTCTTGGTGAATTTCCCTTTGACCAACAAGAAGTGACCTTCTGTGTCTCTTTTGATGATTTTAGGTTGAACATCAATTTTATCTGATATTAGAATGGCTACTCCGGCTTGTTTCCTGAGTCCATATGTTGTAAAATTGTCTTCCAGCCTTTTACTCTAAGGTAGTGTTTGTCCTTGACACTGAGATGTGTTTCCTGTATGCAGCAAAATGTAGTGTCCTGATTCTGTATCCAGTCTGTTAGTCTATGTCTTTTTATTGGGGAATTGAATCCATTGATGTTAAGAGATATTAAGGAATAGTGATTATTACTTCCTGACATTTTCGATGTTATTTTTTTTATATTTGAGTGGTTATTTTTTGTGTTTGATGAGGGGGATTTCTATCTTGCTTCTTCTGGGGTGTGGTTTCCCTCCTTGTGTTGGTGTTTTTCCTCTATTATCCTTTGTAGGACTTGGTTTGTTGAAAGATAATGTGCAAATTTGGTTTTGTCATGGAATACCTTGGTTTCTCCATCTATGGCGATTGAGAGTTTTGCTAGGTAAAGTAGTTTTGGCTGAAATTTGTGTTCTCTTAGAGTCTGCATGAGATCTTCCCAGGATCTTCTAGCTTTCATGGTCTCAAGTGAGAAGTCTGGAGTAATCATGATAGGTCTTCCTTTATATCTTACCTGGCCTTTTTCTCTTACTGCCTTTAATATTCTTTCTTCATTTAGTACATTTGGGGATTTGATTATTATGTGACAGGAGGTATGTCTGTTCTGTTCCAGTCTGTTTGGAGTTCTGTAGGCTTCTTATATATTCATGGGAATCTCTCTGTTTAGGTTGGGGGAGTTTTCTTTCATAATTTTGTAGAAGATATTTGCTGGCCCTTTAAGTTGTATATCTTCCCTCTCATCTATGTCTATAATCCTTAGGTTTGGTCTTCTCATTGTGTCCAGGATTTTCTGGATGTTTTGGGTTACAAGCCTTTTGCATTTTGCATTTTCTTGCACTGTTGAATCAATGGTTTCTATGGTATCTTCGGCATCTGAAATTCTTTCTTCTATCTCTTGTATTCTGTTGTTGATATTTGCATCTATGGCCCCTGATTTCTTCCCAAGGTTTTCTATCTCCAAAGTTGTCTCCCTTTGGGATTTCTTAGTTGTTTCTACTTCTGTTTTTAGATTGTGGATGGTTTTGCTCAGATCTTCCTCTTGCTTGTTTGTATTTTCATATATTTCTTTAAGAGATTTTTGTGTTTCCTCTTTCATGACTTCTACTTGTTGACCCACGTTCTCCTGTATTTCTTTAAGTGATTTTTGTAATTCTTCTTTATTGGCTTCTAATTTTTGATCCATATTCTCCTGAATTTCTTTAAGTGATTTTTGTGTTTGCCTTGTAAGGGCTTCTAATTTTTGATCCAGTTTCCCTTGTATTTCTTTAAGAGATTTATCTATGTGTTCCACTATCAGCATCCTGACCAGTGATTTTAGATCCAAATCTTGTGATTCTGATGTGTTGGGGTATGTGGGACTTACTGCTGTTGGGGAACTGGGTTCCTATGCTGCCATATTCCCTTGATTTCTTTTAGTAATGTTCCTACGTTTGCCTTTTGCCATCTGGTTATCTCTGGCCTTAGTTGGTCCTGTAGTCACTAACTGGTGCTCGAACTTCCTGTGGGCTCGTAAGGCTATTTCCCCACCACTGGATGACTGGGTTTCCCCTGGCACAGATTGCTGATGTGTTGTTCTCCTCTTGGGTGCTGTTGATGTATCTTGCTCCAAGCAATGTTATATTCATTTATCTCTGTGGACTTGATGCTGCTTGTCTTCTCTGGTTCTGCTTGCTTAGTCCAGTCAGCAGCAAGGATAGCCTTACTAGCCCAGGGAGTGGGGAGTGCGGGCGAGGGGTCTCCCACAAGGCAGAGAACCCTCCCGTTCTTAGATGATTGGCTGGCATGTTGGCCTGAGTCCCCAGAGATCTTAAGCTTGGGATATCTCGGGTATCTGGTTCTGCCCACTCAATTTAAGCAGCTGCCACCAAGATGGCTGTGGTTGCACAGAGTGCAGGGTTCCCCTCAGGGCACAGAGCCCACGCCTGATTGGGGACCAGGAACCTCTGCTCTGCCCAGATCGCTGGCTGGTGGCCTTGAGTCCCAGAGATCCCAAATTCTGGATATCATGTGTACCTGGTTCAGCTCGCTTAGTCCAGACAGATGCAAGGATGCAGGCAGTGGCCAAGGGGCGTGGGGAGTGCATCTTGTAGAGTCTCCCACACGGCAGAGAACCCACGCCCTGCTGGAACATAGAAACTGCTGCTCCTATTCTTAGATGACTGGCTGGCGGCCTGAGTCCCCAGAGATCTTAAGCTTGGGATATCTCGGGTATCTCGTTCTGCCCACTCAATCTAAGCAGCTGTCACCAAGATGACCATGGTTGCTCAGAGTCTCACATATAGACTTTTCTGTATTGAGCTCATACTTCACACTGAGCCTAAGGAGGTAGCTCAGTGACTAACAGACTGGATACAAAAACAGGACCCTACATTTTGCTGCTTACAGGAAACACAACTCAGAGTCAAAGACAAACACTACCTTAGAGTAAAAGGATGGAAGACAATTTTGCAAGCAAATGGTCACAGGAAGCAAGCTGGAATAGCCATTTTAACATCAGATAAAATTGACTTTCAACCCAAAGTCATCAAAAGAGACACAGAAGGTCACTTCTTGCTAGTCAAAGGAAGAATCCAGAAAGAACTCACAATTCTAAACATCTATGCTCCAAATGTAAGGGCACCTTCATTCGTAAAAGAAACTTTACTAAAGCTCAAAGCACACATTGCACCTAACACAATGATTGTGGGGGACCTCAATACTCCACTATCCACAGTGGACCGACCAGGAAAACAGAAACTAAACAGGGACACGGAGAAACTCATCGAAACTTTGGGCCAATTGGATTTAACAGATATATATAGAACATTTCACCCTAAAACAAAAGACTATACCTTTTACTCAGCTCCTCATGGTACCTTCTCCAAAAGCGACCATATAATTGGACACAAGACAGATCTCAACAAATATAAAAAGATCGAACTAATCCCATGCCTCTTATCAGATCACCATGGAGTAAGAGTGTTCTTCAATAGCAACAAAAACAACAGAAACTCCTCATACACGTGGAGGCTGAACAATATCCTACTCAATGATACCTTAATCCAGGAAGAAATAAAGAAAGAAATCAAAGATTTCTTAGAATTTAATCAAAATGAAGGCACAACATACCCAAATCTATGGGACACAATGAAAGCAGTGCTTAGAGGAAAATTCATAGCCCTGAGTGTCTCCAAAAAGAAACAGGAGAGAGCATATACTAGCAACTTAATAGCGCACTTGAAAGCTCTAGAACCAAAAGAAGCAATTTCACCCAAGAGGAGTAGAAGACAGGAAATCATCAAACTCAGGACTGAAATCAATCAAGTTGAAACAAAGAGAACCATACAAAGAATCAACAAAACCAGGAGCTGGTTCTTTGAGAAAATCAACAAGATAGATAAACCCCTAGCCAGACTTACCAAAGGGCACAGAGACAGTTTTCAAATTAACAAAATTAGAAATGAAAAGGGAGATATAACAACAGAAACTGAGGAAATTCAAAGAATCTTCAGATCCTACTACAAAAACCTATACTCAACACAACTGGAAGAAATGGACAATTTCCTAGATAGTTACCAAATACCAAAATTAAACCAGGATCAAATAGATCGTCTAAACAGACCCATAACCCCCAAAGAAATAGAAGGGGTCATAGACAGTCTTCCAACCAAAAAACGCACAGGACCAGATGGTTTTAGTGCAGAATTTTATCAGACCTTCAAAGAAGTCCTGATACCGATACTCTTCAAACTATTCCACAAAATAGAAACAGAAGGAACACTATCCAACTCATTCTATGAAGCCACAATTACACTGATACTAAAACCACACAAAGATCCAACTAAGAAAGAGAACTACAGGCCAATTTTTCTTATGAATATCGATGCAAAAATACTAAACAAAACACTCGCCAACCGAATCCAAGAACACATCAAAACGATCATTCACCATGATCAAGTTGGCTTCATCCCAGGGATGCAGGGATGGTTCAATATATGGAAATCCACCAACGTAATCCACTACATAAACAAACTCAAAGAAAAAAACCACATGGTCATCTCATTGGATGCTGAAAAAGCATTTGACAAAATTCAACATCCTTTCATGCTAAAAGTCTTGGAAAGAGCAGGAATTCAAGGCTCATATCTAAACATAGTAAAAGCAATATACAGCAGACCAGTAGCCAACATCAAGGTAAACGGAGAAAAACTTGAAGCAATCCCACTAAAATCAGGGACTAAACAAGGCTGCCCCCTCTCACCATATCTCTTCAATATAGTATTTGAGGTACTAGCTAGAGCAATTCGATAACAGAGGGAAGTCAAAGGGATACAAATCGGAAAGGAAGAAGTCAAACTATCACTATCCGCAGATGATATGATAGAATACTTAAGTGACCCAAAAACCTCCACCAGAGAACTCCTGCAACTGATGAACAACTTCAGCAAAGTGGCTGGCTATAAAGTCAACTCAAGCAAATCAGTAGCCTTCCTATACGTGAAGGATAAGCAGGCCGAGAAAAATTAGGGAAATGACACCCTTCACAATAGCCACAAATGATATAAAGTATATTGGAGTGACGCTAACCAAACATGTGAAAGATTTATATGACAAAAACTTCAGGTCTCTGAAGAGGGAAATTGAAGAAGACATCAGAAAATGGGAAAATCTTCCATGCTCGTGGGTTGGCAGGACTAATATAGTCAAAATGGCAATCTTGCCCAAAGCAATATACAGATTCAACACAATCCCCATCAAAATCCCAACTCAGTTCTTCATAGAGTTAGAAAGAGCAATTCTCAAATTCATCTGGAATAACAAAAAACCCAGGATAGCTAAAACTATCATCAACAACGAACGAACTTCTGGGGGAATCAATATCCCAGACCTCAAGCAATATTATAGAGCAGTAGTATTAAAAACTGCATGGTATTGGTTCAGTTACAGGGAGGCGGATCAATGGAATAGGATCGAAGACCCAGAATTGAACCCGAACATCTATGGCCAATTGATCTTCGACAAAGGAGCTGAAAACATCCAGTGGAAAAAAGATAGCCTTTTCAACAGATGGTGCTGGCTCAACTGGAGGTCAACATGCAGAAGAATGAGAATTGATCCACTCTTATCTCTTTGCACTAAGCTCAACTCCAAGTGGATCAAGGACCTCCACATAAAACCAGACACACTAAACCTAATAGAAAAGAAACTGGGGAAGACCCTTGAGGACATTGGCTCAGGGGAAAATTTCCTGAACAGAACACCAATTGCTTATGCTCTAAGAGCAAGAATAGACAAATGGGACCTGATAAAATTACAAAATTTCTGTAAGGCAAAAGACACTGTCAAAAGGACAAATCAGCAACTAACAAATTGGGAAAAGATCTTCACCAACCCCACATCCGACAGAGGGCTAATATCCAATGTATACAAAGACCTCAAGAAGTTAGACCCCAGAAAACCAAATAACCCTATCAAAAAATGGGGTACAGAGCTAAACAGAGACTTTTCACCTGAAGAAAGTCAGATGGCTGAGAAACACCTTAAAAAATGTTCAACATCATTAGTCATTAGGGAAATGCAAATCAAAACAACCCTGAGATTTCACCTCACACCAGTCAGAATGGCTAAGATTAAAAACTCAGAAGACATCAGGTGTTGGTGAGGATGTGGAGAAAGAGGAACACTCCTCCACTGTTGGTGGGAATGCAAGCTGGTACAACCACTCTGGAAATCAGTATGGCGGTTCCTCAGAAAACTGGACATAATACTTCCGGAGGACCCAGCCATAACACTCCTGGGAATATACCCAGAAGATTCCCCAGCATGCAATAAGGATACATGCTCCACTATGTTCATAGCAGCCTTATACATAATAGCCAGAAACTGGAAAGAACCCAGATGTCCCTCAACAGAGGAATGGATACAAAAAATGTGGTATATATACATAATGGAGTACTATTCAGCCATTAGAAACAATGAATGCATGAAATTCTTAGAGAAATGGATGGAGCTGGAGAACGTCATACTAAGTGAGGTGACCCAGTCTCAAAAGAATACCCATGGTATGCAGTCATTGATAAGTGGATATTAGCCTAGAAGCTTGGAACACCAAAGACATAAATCACATACCAAGTGATGTCTCACAAGAAGAAAGGAGTGGACACTGGTGCTAGAATGGTCCAAAGCATCATTGTGGGGGAGTACAAGAACAGTGAGGTGGGAGGGGCAGGATGAGGGAGCAGGGGGAGGGAAAAGGGCATGTGGGACCTTTGGGGGTGGGGAACCAGAAAAGGGAAATGAATTGTAAATCTAGAATATATCCAATAAAAAGAAAGAAAAATAAGATGAATCTGGGCATGGTGGTCCACATTCTAATTCTGGCACTTAAATGCAAAGGCAAGCAGATCTTCACATATATGGCCTGTCTGGTCTATATAACCAGTTCAGGTCAGCCAGGGTTTGGCAGTAATAGCTTGCCTCTAAAACAAACAAAAACTTATCACTGTTTACACCCCCCCAAATGTTAGTGGATCTACTTAGATTTGTAAAGCATAAATCACATGTTGTTTTCCTTCTTTTTAAAAAAAATTCTTTATTTATTGTATGTAAGTACAATGTAGCTGTCTTCAGAAACCCCAGAAGAGGGCATCAGATCTCATTTTGGATGGTTGTGAGCCACCATGTGGTTGCTGGGATTTGAAATCAGGACTTTTGGAGGAGCCGTCAATGCTCTTAACCACTGAGCCATCTCTCCAGCCCTTCCTTCTTTTCTAATATTTATTTCTCCTAATTGCATTTTCTTATCTTACTACTGAATAAGACTAATTTAGTAGGCTGAACAAATGTTAAGTTTCTGTTTTGTTTTTAACTTTAATAAATTACCAGCAGGTTTCTTTTCTTTACTACCAACTGTTGAATATTAAGGAGACTAAGGATATAGCTGTTAATAGGTGCCTGTTAAGCATTTATAATATGCTGGGTTTGCTGACCTAGCTGTTTCAACCTGGCATCGTGGGTCATGGCTATAATCCAAGCACTTAAGGATTGTAGGAAGGTTCTCAATTCAGGGAGAAACAACTTTCTCATAATGTTAAGGCTTCACAGTTAAACAAAGTTTCTTTCTACTCATTCAAAACAACTTTGTTACCCATTCAATTTTATTACATGCAAAAAGCTTATTCCAAGGCATTTAAAAAAATAGTACCATTTAACTTAATGTTACTATTTTAGTGCAGTTTTCATTGTTCATTTTAAGTGGTAAATTTGTTTGCATATGTGGAAAGTATTTTAAGTCTGTCCATTTTATTTCCCATTAACTTATTGAATGCTCTGTGTTTTCAGACATGCTGCAGGGTTTCCCAGGTATACAATTAATTCATACATAGAGTTTTTCTCTTAAATCCTAATGTACCTGATTTCTTACGCATTTTCTGCACTGTTTAAAATCTGTGACAAAATGTTAAATAGTAGCAGTGCTATTTTTCGTGAAGTACTTCATTAGAGGATTCACAGTGTTAGAAGGACAGACTGCATAAAATAAAGTAACCAACAGTAAACAAACGAGTAATAGCAAGAACAAACACAGCAACAGAACTAGAACCTTGATATGCCATTATATGTTTTGAAAATATCCAGTTTTCGACAACAAAATTAAAGATTGTAAAGAAACAGGCCTTTACATGCACACACACACACATAGACACACACACACACACACACACACACACACACACACGACATTTACAGCAGAATAGCAAGTAACAAATATGGCCTCTGGAAAGAGTAGAAGCCATTATTACCAAAAATATTTCCAAGTAGTCATTGTCAAAATGTTGGCAGATGGAACAGTGAGCAATCTTGAAGAAGTAAGCAAAAGGATGAAGACAATGTCAAATCATATAGGGAATGAAGAGCCAAAAATTATGGGTAAATGTTAAATGTAAATGTCAATGGATATAAACTGTTCACTAAATGGGCTCCAGAAAATTAGAACCAGATAAATAATTGGCTCATTTGTAAATTGTCATTTACAGATTCCGGTTGTTGAAGAAAAAGAAAAAGAATGAGAAAAAATGAATACAGTGTCAAGTGTAGAAAATGATGATATAGCAAATACATACAGTAAGGACTCTTAGGGGAGAGAAGGGTAAAGGCAAGCTATGAAGAAATAATGGCTGAAAACATTGATCAGTTGGTCCATTGAGGAGAGTGGAGTATTGAAGTCATCTACAATTATTGTGTTAGGTGCGATGTGTGCTTTAAGCTTTAGTAAAATTTCTTTTACGAATGAGGGTGCCCTTACATTTGGAGCATAGATGTTCAGTATTGAGAATTCTTCTTGGTGGATATTCCCTTTGACCAGCAAGAAGTGACCTTCCATGTCTCTTTTGATGACTTTAGGTTGAAAGTCAATTTTATCTGATATTAGAATGGCTACTGCGGCTTCTTTCATGAGACCATTTGCTTGTAAAATTGTCTTCCAGCCTTTTACTCTAAGGTAGTGTTTGTCTTTGACACTGTAATGTGTTTCCTGTATGTAGCAAAATGTAGGGTCCTGTTTCCATATCCTTTCTGTTAGTCTATGACTTTTTATTGGGGTATTGAATCCGTTGATGTTAAGAGATATTAAGGAATAGTAATTATTACTTCCTGATATTTTGGGCGTTATTTTTTATATTTGAGTGGTTCTCTTCCTTTGGGTTTGATGAGAGGGGGTTTCTATCTTGCTTCTTCTGGGGTGTAGTTCCCCCCTTGTGTTGGTGTTTTTCCCCTATTATCCTTTGTAGGGCTGGGTTTCTGGATAGATATCGTGCAAATTTGGTTTTGTCATGGCATACCTTGGTTTCCCCATCTATGGCGATTGAGAGTTTTGCTAGGTATAGTAGTTTTGGCTGAAGTTTGTGTTCTCTTAGTGTCTGCATGAGATCTTCCCAGGATCTTCTAGCTTTCATGGTCTCTGGTGAGAAGTCTGATATAATTCTGATAGGTCTTCCTTTATATGTTACTTAGCTTTTTTCTCTTACTGCCTTTAATATTCTTTCTTTGTTTAGTACATTTGGCCTTTTGATTAGTATGTGATGGGAGGTATTTCTGTTCTGGTCTAGTCTGTTTGGGGTTCTGTTGGCTTCTTGTATATTCATGGGCATCTCTCTCTTTAGGTTGGGGAAGTTTTCTTCCCTAATTTTGTAGAAAATATTTGCTGGCCCTTTAAGTTGTAGATCTTCACTCTCATCTATACCTATAATCCTTAGGTTTGGTCTTCTCATTGTGTCCTGGATTTCCTGAATGTTTTGGGTTACCAGCTTTTTGCATTTTGCATTTTCTTTAATTGTTGAATTCATGGTTTCTATGGTATCTTCCGCATCTGAGATTCTGTCTTCTATGTATTGTATTATATTGTTGATATTTGCATCAATCACTCCTGATTTCTTCCCAAAGTTTTCTATCTCCAAAGTTGTCTCCCTTTGCGATTTCTGAGTTGTTTCTACTTCTGTCTTTAGATTCTGGATGGTTTTGCTCAGATCTTTCACTTGCTTTTTTGTGTTTTCATGTAATTCTTTAAGGGATTTTTGTGTTTCCTCTTTTATGACTTCTACTTGTTGACCCACGTTCTCTTGTATTTTTTTCTTTGTTTCTTTTTTTTTGGTTTGGTTAGATTTTTTTTATTTTTTTATTGGATATATTCTATATTTACATTTCATTTCCCTTTTTCTGGTTCCCTGCCCCCCAAAGTTCCCACATGTCCTTTTCCCTCCCCCTGCTCCCTCACCCACCCCTTCCCACGTCCCTGTTCTGGTATTCCCCTACACTGATTCTTTGTTCCTTTCCAGGACCAGTGTCCAATCCTCTCTTCTTGTCAGACACCATTTGGTATGTGAATTGTGTCTTTTGTGTCCCAAGATTCTAGGCTAATATCTACTTATCAGTGAGTGCATACCATGGGTATTCTTTTGAGACTGGGTTACATCACTTAGTATGATGTTCTCCAGCTCCATCCATTTCTCTAAGAATATCATGAATTCATTGTTTCTAATGGCTGAATGGTATTCCGTCGTGTATATATACCACATTTTTTGTATCCATTCCTCCATTGAGGGACATCTGGGTTCTTTCCAGCTTCTGGCTATTATATGTAATGCTGCTATGAACATAGTGGAGCATGTATCCTTATTTCATGCTGGGGAATCTTCTGGGTATATTCCCAGGAGTGGTATGGCTGGGTCCTCCGGAAGTATCATGTCCAGTTTTCTGAGGAATTGCCATACTGATTTCCAGAGTGGTTGTACCAGCTTGCATTCCCACCAGCAGTGGAGGAGTGTTCCTCTTTCTCCACATCCTTGCCAACACCTGATTTCTTCTGAGTTTTTAATCTTAGCCATTCTGACTGGTGTGAGGTGAAATCTCAGGGTTGTTTTGATTTGCATTTCTCTAATGACTAATGATGTTGAACATTTTTTAAGGTGTTTCTCAGCCATCCAAATTTCTTCAGGTGAAAATGCTTGTATTTCTTTAAGTGATTTTTGTGTTTCCCCCTTATTGGCATCCATTTTTTGATCCATATGCTCCCGAATTTCTTTAAGTGATGTTTGTGTTTGCCTTGTAGGGCTTCTATCTTTTGATCCATTTCTCCTGTTTTACTTTAAGAGATTTATCTAAGTGTTCCTCTATCAGCATCCTGACCAGTGATTTGAGATCTGAGTCTTCTTTTTCTGGTGTGTTGGGGGTATTCGAGACTTATAGCTGTTGGGGAACTGGGTTTGGATGCTGCCATATTGTCTTGATTTCTGTTAGTAATGATCTTACGTTTGCCTTTTGCCATCTGGTTATCTCTGGTGTTAGTTGGTCCTGTAGTTACTAGCTGGTGCTTGAACCTCCTGTGGGCTCGTAAGGCTATTTCCCCAAGACTGGGACACCTGAACCACTGCCCTGCGGGGCTCCTGCTCACAGATTGCTCACTGGTGGCCTGAGTCCCCAGAGGTCTTAAACTCGGGATATCTCGGGTACTTAGTTCTGCCTGCTGGGCAGCTGCTCTGCACGGCTCCTGCTCAGGGATTGCTGTCTGGTGTCCTGAGTCCCCAGAGGTCTTAAACTTGGGATATCTGAGGTACCTGGTTCTGCTGGCTGGTTCAAAACAGCTTGGAAGATGGTGGAGGCTGCAGGGAGTGTGGGGTCAGCCTTCAGGGCACAGAGTCCACGCTTGGCTGGGGTCCCCCAAACCGCTGCTCTTTGCGCAGCTCCTGCTCAAGGCCTGAGTCCCCAAAGGTCTTAAACTCAGGATATCTCGGGTACCTGGTTCTACCGGCTGGTTCAAATCAGCTGGGAATATGGTGTAGGCTTTAGGGAGTGCCATGTTGAACATTTCTTAAGGTGCTTCTCAGCCATCCAAATTTCTTCAGGTTAAAATTTTTTGTTTAGCTCTGTGCCCCATTTTGGTTCTCTGGGGTTTAACTTCTTGAGTTCTTTGTATATATTGGATATTAGCCCTCTTTTGGATGTGGGGTTGGTGAAGATCTTTTCCCAATTAGTTGCTTGCTGTTTTGTAATTCTGAAGGTGTTTTTTGCCTTACAGAAACTTTGTAATTTTATGAGGTCCCATTTGTCAATTCTTGATTTTAGAGCATAAGCTATTGGTGTTCAGTTCAGGCACTTTCTCCCTGCCCATGTCCTTCAGGGTCTTCCCCAGCTTCTTTTCTATTAGTTTCAGTGTGACTGGTTTTATGTGGAGGTCCTTGATTCCCTTGGAGTTGAACTTAGTACCAGGGGATAAGTGTGGATCAATTCTCATTCTTCTGCATGCTGACCTCCAGTTGAACCAGCACCATTTGTTGAAGAGGCTATCTCTTTTCCACTGGATGGTTGTAGCTCCTTTATCGAAGATCAAGTGACCATAATGCTGTGGGTTCATTTCCAGGTCTTCAATTCTATTCCTTTGATCTACTTGCCTGTCACTGTACCAATACCATGCAGTTTTTAACACAATTGCTCTATAGTATTGATTGAGGACGGGGATATTGATTCTCCCAGAAGCTCTTTTATTGTTGAGAATAGATTTAGCTATCCTGGGTTTTTTGTTATTCCAGATGAATTTGAGAATTGCTCTTTCTAAATCTATGAAGAATTGATATTGGATTTTTGATGGGGATTGCATTGAATCTGTAGATTGCTTTTGGCAAGATGGCCATTTTTACTCTATTAATCCTGCCAATCCAAGAGCATGGAAGGATTTTCCATCTTCTGAGGTCTTCTTCAATTTCTTTCTTCAAAGACTTGAAGTTCCGGTCATACAGATCTTCCACTTGTTTGGTTAGAATCACACCAAGATACTTTATATTGTTTGTGGCTATTGTGAATGCTGTTATTTCTCAGCCTGTTTATCCTTTGAGTATAGGAAGGCATCTGATTTCCTTGAATTTATTTCCAGCCACTTTACTGAAGTTTTTTATCAGCTGTAGGAGTTCTCTGGTGGAGTTTTTTTTTTTGGGGGGTCACTTAAGTATACTATCATTTCATCTGTGAACAGTGATAGTTTGACTTCTTCCTTTCCAATTTGTATCCCTTTGACTTCCTTATGTTGTTGAATTGCTCTAGCTAGTACCTCAAGTACTATATTGAAAAGATATGGAGAGAGAGGGCAGCCTTGTCTAGTCCCTGATTTTAGTGGGATTGCTTCAAGTTTCTTTCCATTTAGTTTGATGTTGGCTACTGGTTTGCTGTATATTGCTTTTACTATGTTTAGATATGGGCCTTGAATTCCTGTTCTTTCCAAGACTTTTAGCATGAAAGGATGCTGAATTTTGTCAAATGCTTTTTCAGCATCTAATGAAATGACCATGTGGTTTTTTTTCTCTGAGTTTGTTTATGTAGTGGATTGCATTGATGGATTTCTGTACATTGAACCATCCCTGCATCCCTGAGATGAAGCCTACTTGATCATGGTGGATGATCATTTTGATGTGTTCTTGGATTCGGTTGGCAAGAATTTTATTTAGTATTTTTGCATCGATATTCATAAGGGAAATTGGCCTGAAGTCCTCTTTCTTTGTTGGATCTTTGTGTGGTTTTGGTATCAGCATAATTGTGGTTTCATAGAACGAGTTGGGTAGTGTTCTTTATGTTTCTATTTTGTGGAATAGTTTGAAGAATATTGGTGTTATGATGTCTTCTTTGAAGGTCTTATAGAATTCTGCACTAAAACCATCTGGTCCTGTGCTTTTTTGGTTGGAAAACTTTCTATGACCCCCTTCTATTTCTTTAGGGGTTATGGGACTGTTTAGATGATCTATTTGGTGTTCATTTAATTTGGTATTTTGTATTTGTCTAGGAAATTGTCCATTTCCTCCAGATTCTCCAGTTGTGTTGAGTAAAGGCTTTTGTTGTAGGATCTGATGATTTTTTGGATTTCCTGTTTCTGTTGTTACATCTTCATTTTCATTTCTAATTTTGTTAATTTGGAAACTCTCTCTGTGCCCTTTGGTTAGTATGGCTAAGGGTTTATCTATCTTGTTGATTTTCTTAAAGAACCAGCTCCTGGTTGTGTTGATTCTTTGCATGGTTCTCTTCGTTTCTACTTGATTGATTTCAGCCCTTAGTTTCATGATTTCCTGTCTTCTGCTACTCCTGGGTGAATTAGCTTATTTTTGTTCCAGTGCTTTCAGGTGTGCCATTAAGTTGCTAGTGTATGCTCTCTCCAGTTTCTTTTTGGAGGCACTCATGGTTATGAGTTTTCCTCTTAGCACTGCTTTCAATGTGTCCCATAGATTTGGGTAATTTGTGCCCCCATTTTCATTAAATTCTAAAAAGTCTTTGACTTCTTTCTTTATTTCTTCCTTGACCAAGGTGTCATTGAGTAGAGTATTTTTCAGTTTCCATGTGTATGTGGGCTTTCTGTTGTTTTTGTTGCTATTGAAGACCACTTTTACTCCATAGTGATCTGATCGGGGGCATGGGATTAGTTTGATCTTCTTATATTTGTTGAGGTTTGTCTTGTGACTAATTATATGGCTGATTTTGATGAAGGTACCATGAGGTGCTAAGAAAAAGTTATATTCTTTTGCTTTACATTGAAATGTTATATATATATGTATATATATATATACACACACACACACACACACACACATATATATGTATATATGTATACACACACACATATGTATATATATAATCTAATTGGTCCAAAACTCCTATTAGTTTCACTGTGTTCCTGTTTAGTTTCTGTTTTCCTGATCAGTTCATTGAGGAGAGTGGAGTGTTGAAGTCATCCACAATTATTGTTTTAGTTGCAATGTGTGCTTTGAACTTTAGTAAATTTTCTTTTACGAATGAGGGTGCCCTTGCATTTGGAGCATAGATGTTCAGAATTGAGAGTTCTTCTTGGTGGATTTTTCCTTTGACCAGCAAGAAGTGTCCTTCTATGTCTCTTTTGATGACTTTAGGTTCTAAGTCAATTTTATCTGATATTAGAATGGCTACTGCGGCTTCTTTCATGAGACCATTTGCTTGTAAAATTTTCTTCCAGCCTTTTACTCTAAGGCACTGTTAGTCTTTGACACTGAAGTGTGTTTCCTATATTCAGCAAAATGTAGGGTCCTGTTTCCATATACTTTCTGTTAGTTTATGACTTTTTAATGGGGAATTGAATCCATTGATGTTAAGAGATATTAAGGAATAGTAATTATTACTTCCTGTCATTTTTGAAGTTATTTTTTATATTTGAGTGGTTATCTACTTTTGGGTTTGATGAGAGAAGGTTTCTATCTTGCTTTTTCCAGGGTGTTGTTTCCCTCCTTGTATTGGAGTTTTCCCCCTATTATCCTTTGTAGGGCTTGGTTTGTGGAGGGATGTTGTGCGAATTTGTTTATTTCATGGAATATCTTGGTTTCTCCATCTATAGTGATAAGTTTTGCTGGGTATAGTTATTTTGGTTGGCATTTGTGTTCTCTTAGAGTGTGCATGAGATCTGCCCAGGATCTTCTAGCTTTCATGGTCTCTGGTGAGAAGTCTGGTGTAATTCTGATAGGTCTTCCTTTATATGTTACTTGGCCTTTTTCTCTTACTGCCTTTAATATTCTTTCTTTGTTTAGTACATTGGGGTTTTGATTATTATGTGACAGGAGGTATTTCTGTTCTGGTCCAGTCTGTTTGGGGTACTGTAGCCTTCTTGTATATTCATGGGAATCTCTCTCTTTCGGTTGGGGAAGTTTTCTTCCACAATTTTGTTGAAGATAATTTCTGGCCATTTAAGTTGTAAATCTTCACTCTCATCTATACCTATAATCCTTAGGTTTGGTATTCTCATTTTGCCCTAGATTTCCTGAATGTTTTGGGTTACATGCTTTTTGCATTTTGCATTTTCTTCGACTGTTGAGCCAATGGTTTCTATGGTATCTTGGGCATCTGATATTCTTTCTTTTATCTCTTGCCTTCTGTTGTTGATATTTGCATCTATGGCCTCTGATTTCTACCCAAGGTTTCTATCTCCAAAATTGCCTCCCTTTGCGATTTTAGTTGTTTCTACTTCTGTTTTTAGATCCTGGATGGTTTTGCTCAGATCTTTCACTTGCTTGTTTGTTTTCATGTAATTCTTTAAGAGATTTTTGTGTTTCCTCTTTCATGTCTTTTGCCAATTGACCCAAGTTCTCCTGTATTTCTTGTGATTTTTGCATTTCCTCCTTATTGGCATCTATCTTTCGACCCATATTCTCCTGAATTTCTTCAAATGATTTTTCTGTTTCCCTTGTAAGGGCTTCTAACTTTTGGTCCATTTTCTCCTGTATTTCTTTAAGACATTTATTTATGTCCTTCTTGTATTCCTCCAACAGCATCATGACCAGTAATTTTTAAATCCAAAACTTGTTTTTCTGGTGTGTTGGGGTATTCAGGACTTACTGCTGTTGGAGAATCGGGTTCGGATGCTGCCATATTGCCTTGATTTCTGTTAGTAAAGTTCCTACCTTTGCGTTTTGCCATCTGGCTATCTCTGGCATTAAGTTGGTCCTGTTGTCACTTGCTAGTGCTTGAACCTCCTGTGAACCTGTAAGGCTATTTCCACACCACTGGATGACTGGGTTTCCCCTGGCACAGATTGCTGATGTGCTGCCCTCTTGGGTGTTGTTGGAACCCTGGTGTATCTTGCTCCAAGCTATGTTATACTCACTTGTCTCTGTGGACCTGATATTGCTTGTCTGCTCTGCCAGGGAGCAAAGATGGCAGCTGGGAGCCCCTCCAAGTGCTGGCCACCCCACAGGACACAAGACCCACACCTGACTGGCACACAGACAAACTGCCGATCTGCCGAGATCCTGTGCACAGGTCTCAGCCTTGCGGCCTGTGTCACCAGAGATCTTAAATTCTGGATATCTCTGTAACTGGTGCCGCTTGTTTTGTTCGACCAGCACCAAAAATTGCGGCGGGGAGCCCTCCAAATGCAGAACATTTTGCAGGGCACGGGACCCATGCCTGGCTGGCACACAGATGAAACACTGCTCTGCCCAGATCCTGTGGAGAGGTCGCAGCCCAGAGGCCTGTGTCCCCAGAGATCTTAAACTCAGGATATCTTGGGTACCTGGGGCCACTTGTCCTGTCTGAGCAGAAGCAAAGATGGTGGCGGGGGGGGTCTGATTTTATTTATTTATTTATTTATTTATTTATTTATTTATTCATTCATTTATTTGTTCGTTCCTTCCTTCGTTCCTTCATTCCTTCGTTCCTTCGTTCCTTCATTCCTTCGTTCGTTCGTTCGTTCGTTCGTTCGTTCCTTCCTTCCTTCCTTCCTTCCTTCCTTCCTTTCTTTCTTTCTTTCTTTCTTTCTTTCTTTCTTTCTTTCTTTCTGGGAGTGGTGCTTTAGAGAGAGTTTCCTTGTAACAGCAATGGAGGACTATGCATTCTTCCATCTACCTTCATAATCATTGAACTTTACACTGGATATTTTATAGTATTGAGCCTGACCCTGCAATGCCAGTCACTTCTAAGGCTGCCTATAAGCAAATGTGCCATAAGCCCTATGTGGTAAGTGACCAAGTGTGAGGAAGAGAGGACTATCCTTCTGATAATGCACTACCTTCACTTTATGTGCAGGGAAAGAAGAATCAGGACCCATTCTTCAACTCTACGGGCATAGCTCACTCTTAGAGGATGCTCTCTGGGACTTGCCTCCACACAGATTGCTTCATTCCCAGTTTCTGACTGTGAGCTTAGATAATATGTTCCATCAAAGCTGGTCAAGAGGAATTGAGACCTGGCTTACACAACTACTTTCTGCTGGTCTTTAATGAGATACTCAGGGAGTCTATCCCCAGTGGGACTTCATGCTGCAGTAAATACCTGTCTAATTTCCCCAGACCTCCTTCTGACACAGAGGGCTGGGGCATTTACCTTCACAGAATTTTCCTATATTCCCAAGACTTTCCAATCATTAGAATAAAGAACACTTTTGCCCAGAAACTCCTTGGTAAAAGATAGAACTGCCCTGTTCAGGTAAAACATGTCAATGTTTCATCTGCAACAAGTGCAGCTCACTCTCCCCCATACTGGTGGCCAACAGCAGGAGTTACACAGTTCCACCAGTCCACCAGTTGGAACTTGAGATCAATACAATACCTGGCTGCTTCTCTTCTCCTTTAAGCTTCTAAGGAGTGGGAGGAAGACTGAAAATGTTACCAGATACAGGTAAGAGAAACATGTGCAGGAATGCTTATGTTTTATATTAAATGAAACTAAATGGATAGCTCTGGGCAACCAAGAGGCCCTAAAACTGGGATTTGTAAATTGAGTATGTGAAAAGTAGGAGTGGGTCTTATTTCAGAAACTCTGATGCAGGATTAATGTAAACCTGGTTGTAGCATCCAAACCTGAAGATGACCTCTGACTGCTACTTCTCTTTCTGTAGCTGGGCTCAGACTCATGAGCAGCATCAACCAGTCAAGCGTTTCTGAGTTCCTCCTACTGGGACTCTCCAGGCAGCCCCAGCAGCAGCAGCTCCTCTTCCTGCTCTTCCTCATCATGTACCTGGCCACTGTGTTGGGAAACCTACTTATCATCCTGGCCATCAGCACAGACTCTTGTCTGCACACCCCCATGTACTTCTTCCTCAGCAACCTGTCCTTTGTGGATGTCTGCTTCTCCTCCACCACTGTCCCCAAGGTATTGACCAACCATATACTTGGGAGTCAGGGCATTTCCTTCTCTGGGTGTCTCACACAGTTGTATTTTCTCTCTGCGTTTGCTGACATCGACAATTTTCTGCTAGCTGTGATGGCCTATGACAGATTTGTGGCCATATGCCACCCTTTACACTACACAGCAAAGATGACCCATCAGCTCTGTACCCTTCTTGTTGTTGAATCATGGGTGGTAGCCAACCTAAATGCTCTGTTGCACACACTGCTCATGGCTCGACTTTCTTTTTGTGGGAACAACGTCATCCCCCACTTCTTCTGTGATGTGACTCCTCTCCTGAAGCTCTCTTGCTCAGACACACATCTCAACAAGCTGATGATTCTTTATGTTGCAGGCCTGATAATGTTAGCCCCATTTGTCTGCATCCTGGTGTCTTATATCCTTATTGCTTGTGCTGTCCTGAGAGTCTCATCCACCGGAGGAAGATGGAAAGCCTTCTCCACCTGTGGCTCCCACCTGGCTGTGGTCTGCCTCTTCTACGGCACCATCATTGCTGTGTATTTCAACCCCTCATCCTCTCACTCAGCTGGGAGGGATATGATAGCTGCCATTATGTACACAGTGGTGACCCCCATGCTGAACCCTTTCATCTACAGCCTGAGGAACAAGGACATGAAAGGTGCTTTAAGAAAAGTGCTTACCATGAGATTTCCATCTAAGCATTAACACTGGAAGTGTTGAATTCACAGAGGGAACACATGTCTAATAATTATTCATGTTTTGTCTATTACCTGAGACTTAGAACTTGTGTTTTGTAAGAAAAAAACATATACTATCTCTTCCACTAACAAATCTCAGGATACAAATCCTTTAGGTAAAAGAATGAGAAAATACTTTAACAAATGTTATTATTCTGATTGTCATGTCAATGCCTTGGCAGAATGCACCATGAGTACCACTGTACAGTTTTGGAGAAGAGCAAGAAGTCTCAAGGGGACAACAGTGGAAAGTGTTGGAATGCGGAATAGATTCCTGCTCCAGATGGGATGTAGTTTATGAGTTGAGATAATTCTGAATGGCTCTCTTCGTGCATTTGACTATAAGACTGAGCTCTTATTGACACACATGTCTGCCATTTTTAGGGCAATAGGCGTGCTGCTCTTTGTTGGCATCAGCATGCCCTTTGCTCTTATGTTCAGCTGTGCTAACAACATCCTGCGCTATCACTTCATCAGAGTCCTTTTTTGCTACTGACATTCTTTGTAATGCTCTGTGTTCCTTGGCAGAGTGCCAGCACCTAACTGTGAGTATTCAGGCCAATTCTGGGAACCACAGCTGATCATTCCTTCTCACCACAGAGACCTCAGCCTGAGCCCACCTCACAGGCAGATCACACTTGGTGGGTTGAGAAGGGAGGGTTTGGAGCTCCAGGAAACCCTACTTCTACAGGTCCTTTGTACTTACTATGTTATCCTTCTTATCTGTGCATTATATAGCATATAACATTAAGCAGGAAATGTCAATAAAATCAAAATGATCTGTGCCTTCTACAATTCTAGTGTGCAGACTTGTCAGTCCTTCTGCCCTTTCTTCCTGACTCTGTCACTGTTTGCTGGTGTCCTCATGTAGCTACTATTTTGTTTTTGGTTTTTGTTGTGTTTCTTCTTCTTCTTCTTCTTCTTCTTCTTCTTCTTCTTCTTCTTCTTCTTCTTCTTCTTCTTCTTCTTCCTCTTTCCCTTCCCCTTCTTCTTCCCCTTCCCCTTCCCCTCCTCCTCCTCCTCCTCCTCCTCCTCCTCCTTGGTTTGTTTTAGGCAGAGTCTTGCTATATGGGCCTAGCTGTCCTAGAAGTTTCACTTAGTAAAATTTTATTAGCTTGAAATTTTCTTTTAATAGTCAAACTTTTAAAGATATTGCATGTAACTTGCTTTTGCTCATTTTATTTTTATTTCTAAGACTTTTATTTTTCAATTGTAATGAAAAATTTCATTCTTTTTTATTTTTCAGTGTTTGCTTCTTTCTTTCTCTCCCTTCCTTTCTTCCTTTCTTTGTTACACACCTTCTGAGTTTAACTTGTGTTCTCATGTACTCCAATGCTTGGCCTTCACTGGACTGTGGCCGAGTTAAAGAGGCTACACTCTTAAAGAAAACCAACCCTTCCTTTCCTATTCATAATACTTGCCAACAGATCTCCAGCTAGGGGCCTCCTCTGTTGCTTGTGTCGAGCCTCTGTTTACACACTTCTCACATATGTTGTCAATTCACCTTGAGCCTGTGTATGCAGCTGGGCCAAGAAGACATCTACAACATCTAGTTCTTACACTCTTTTTGGTGAAAGTTTGTAGGACTTCTGAGATATATTAATGATTATTTTCAATGAAATTTGAGACATTATTTCTAAAAGCAATTTCCTCACTCCTTCCTGTCACTTCCCTGTAGAATCCTGTCCTTTGTGTTTCTGGTAGCACTGCCTGCCTTTACCCTCCCTCTGTTGTTTTTGGCTCTTCCTTCCTCTCCGTGTCTCAGCTCTCACTCTTCCTCCCTCTGTCTTTTTTGTTTGGTCACCCTTTCCTCTTCCAGGTGAAGTCTGCTGATGGCCTCTGATGAGTTGTTTATTTTGATCAGGTTCTTTCTGATTCCCAAATCTCCACTTGATTCCTCTTTTTCTCATTTTTCCTGTTTTCTGAGTCTCTGTTTGATGTGGCATTTTTTTTGGTCAAATTTTCCATTAGTTTTGTTTTACATTTGCTTGCTTCTTGTTTATTTACTGTGTATGTTTTTAGGTCAGGGGGCCTGTCTGTCATCTTGGTCTACATATTGAGTTCCAGAACAGTGGCACTAATTGAATATCCTGTCTCAAGAAGAGGGAATGAGAGAAAGGCAGAGAGATGTTGATATCAATATTATTCAACATGCCTGTATTGACAGTGCAAATAAAGAAAAATTTATTTGAAGCTACAGAAAAACAATTCTACTACTCATTTGATATGATGTTTTATCTTCTCATGAATGTGTGTGGTATACAATATTAAAGCAGGAAGATGGTTAAATGCAAATGCCTTCTACCATTCCAATATCTGCCATGTCAGTCAATTACATGCTTTATCTCTTTCTGCCTTAGTTATGTAAATGGGCTCAGATAATTTTACTCAAATTGTAGTCTACATTTAAGTCTTCAGCTTTTTTATATAAGAGGTTTTCTAAATTATTGCAAGTCTTTATACTTTTATTTTTTATTGATTTCATGTATGTCTACACCTTAGTAATTATATTTCTTCTTTCAAACATAAAAATGTACAGTATGCTTTAAAATTTATTTTGAAAATGACTAATGAAGCTGACATGGTATCATAGGCCGATAATAGCAGCACAAGGGAGCTGAGGAGGGAGGATCATATGTTTGTGGGCAGCCTGGGTTGTATTATGTATTCCTGGTCATGTGTGATACTGTGAAATACTCTCAATATCAAAAGACAATTAATTTGAAACATATGAAATATTTTCTCCTCATTTTACTTTTAGCACATTTAATATGATTCATGACTCTGTGATGTAATTGTAATTGTAGTTGTAATCATGTGAGTTTCCTGTGTTCATAGGTAATTTATTAAAACGAGTTTTCAGCCATTATTTCTTTATAACTTGCTTTTCCCTTCCCTGCCCTAAAACTGCATACTGTATTTTCTGTAAGAACATTGTCCACACTCGATCCCATATTCCTTATTTTCCTTATTATTTTCCTCTTCTTCAATGTCTACAATCTGTATATGACAATTTACAAATTTGCCAATTATATATCTAATTATACAAGTACACACACATGTGTGTGTGTACATATAGGGTTTAAGTTTGTAGAACACATTTGGTGAATAATTTATATCAATTTTTACTTTCCTACTCCAAATTTCCATTTAACATTTTGCTATAATTTTCATTTCTTCATTCACTATTCAATTGGACATTTTCTTCATACTTTTGTTTACTTCTTTAATACTGCTCCCTGCTATATCTGCCTACACTTTTACAGTGGCTACTTGCAGATACTATACCACTCCTGGGCATATACCCAGAAGATGCTCCTATATGTAATAAGGGCACATGCTCCACTATGTTCATAGCTGCCTTATTTATAATAGCCAGAATATGGAAAGAACCCAGATATCCCTCAACAGAGGAATGGATACAGAAACTATGGTATAAATACACAATGGAGTACTATTCAGCTATTAAAAACAATGAATTCATGAAATTCTTAGGCAAATGGATGGAGCAAGAAAGTGTCATCCTGAGGGAGGCAGCCCAATTACAAAAGAACACACATGGTATGCACTCACTAATAAGCGAATGTTAGCCCAAAAGCTCAAAATAAACAAGTTACAATTCACCCAGCACAGGAAGCTCAAGAAGAAAGAGGACTTAAGTGAGGGTCATTTGGTTTCTCTATGAAAGGGAACAAAATACTCACAGTAGCAATAAGGGAGACAATGTGTGGAGCAGAGACTGAAGTAAAGGCCACCCAGAGACTTCCCTACCTGGGGACTCATCCTATAAACAGTCAGCAAAATCCAACACTTTTATGGATGACAAGAAGTGCATACCAAAAGGAGAATGTCATGGTTTTCTCTGGAGGGTCCCTGCCAGAGCCCTACAAATGCAGAGGCAGATGCTAGCAGCCAACTATTGGACTAGGCATGAGGTCCCCAACAGAGGATCTGGAGGATGGTCCAGAGGAGCTGAAGGGGTTTACAGCCACATGGGAAGAACAATGATTTCGGCCACCCTGACACTCTAAGACTCCCAGGGACTGAACCATCAACCAAAGGGCACACATGGTTCCAGCCAAAAATGTGGCAGAAGAAGGCCTTGTTGGGCATCAGTGGGAGGAGTGGTTCTTGGTCAGGTAAATGCTCAACAGAGTCCCCAACAAAGGAAAACCGATGGGGGGAGGTGGGAGTGTCTTGGGTCGAGTGGCATATATGTGGAGGCAGGGGAAAGGAGGAGGGGGAGGGGTTGTGGGTCTTAGGGGAGGGGGGATATCGGGAAATGGTTTACCATTGGCAATGTAAATGAAGATGATATTCAATAAAAATAAATTTAAAAAATAAATATTTAAATAAAACATTTTATTAGAAAAATATGACTTCTGCTCTTTCCCCATCTGTTGCTTGCTATTCTGCTATAAAGATTATATATATATATGTGTGTGTGTGTGTGTGTGTGTGTGTGTGTGTGTGTGTATGCATGTAAAGGCCTGCTTCTTTGCAATATTTCATTTTCTTGTCGAAAACTGGATAATTTGGAACGTTATTACTGCATACTGAGGTTGTGGTTCCCTTTTGTATTTGTCCTCACTATTGTTTGTTTGTTTATTGTTGGCTGGGTTATTTTATGCAGTCTATCCCTGTAACACTGGGAATCATCTGATGAGGCATCTCATGAAAAACAGTTTTCAGTCATCCTGTCATCACTCTGGTATGGCTCTGAAGTCAACCTCTCTTCCACTTGTTTGACCACATGAGCTCATAAACTCTAGTACTTTATGCCACACAGACTTACTATATAGATAGAAATAAAGTTCACTAAAGCATCTGACCTAGAGGGGGTGGTTCAGAGGTAAGAGCAGTGATTTCTCTTTGAGAGGGTCAGGGTCTGGGTCCCAGCACCTACATTGCAACTCACAACCATGACTAAAACCATTTACAGGAGATCTCTCATCCTTTCCTGGTCTCCATGCGCACCAGACATTCATGTGATGTCGAACAATCACAAAGGGGTCTCTGTGAGCCCTGTTCATTAGCCCAAGGCCAGCAGAGCAATAATCCAAGGAAGATTCAAAAGGCAGTTCAATAGAGTTCAACTTGATTCAGTAGTAGGTGTTCATACAACATTTGAGAGTCTTATACCATGAGGTTTATTTTAGGCATATTTAAGAAAGGTAATTTGAAAGAGTTTTATGGTATAACTAACTGATTCTCATGTGTACAACAAACTTTAATATATGACTATATGGCAACTCCTAAAGTACAAATGACATCTCCATAAGGATAGGATCCATAGATTAACTGAGGAAACAGGCTCAATATTAACAAGTTCATGATGAGAATCTGGGGAGAGGCCAGTGCTCTAGATGCAGACAAGTTCAAGAGAAGCATTTGGGTGACAAATGTGACCTGACCACACATTGAGCTAAAGGTTATTAACATATCTTCTCTCAGCTTTCTGAGAGGAAAACAGCTTATAAGTCTCTCCTTTTGAACAGACAACCCTTTGTGCTTAACATTTATGGCTCCCTAAGGCTTGTGTGTGAGCACAAGGACTGTATACACACATACGCATAAAATTTTTTAAAATTACAAATCCACTAAATTGTGTAGTGTCTTTACAAAGAATAGTTTCTTAGGTCATTGTTGGTATGTGTTCTGACCCTGTAGAAAACTCTCCCAGGTAGTCTGTGTGCATGTATGGGTTTGTGTGTGTGTGTGTGTGTGTGTGTGTGTGTGTGTGTAGCCCAGGATGACCTTGACCTCTGGACCACCTTTCCTCAGTCTTCCTAAGGAGATTTAGATATGTACAAATAGGCATTGTACCAGTTCACTCAGCCCCTTAAAATTATTCATAAGCTGATCATGAGGCCATCTTTTGCCTCATCCACAGAAGTTCTGATACTCTTCTTTAAATTTTATTAGCCAATGAATAAAATGGTATAAATATATCTGTGTTCATGTGTGTGTGTGTGTGCACATATGTGTGCTTGCAATGTGCATGCATTTATGCATGTGTGCTTCTGTGTGTGTACACAGGCTTGGGGGGGTCCATGTTGTGTACACACATATTTAGAAGTCAGAGATTCGTACCAGGTATTGTCTTTGATCTCTTCATACATTCTGTATGAAGGCAGGCTCTCTTACTGAACACTTGCTGGCTCAGCTAATTTACCTAATCACTTTCCTTCAGGATATCTTCCCTGTCTACTGCACTAACGGCAGTCATATATATATATATATATATATATATATATATATATATATATATACATATGTGTGTGTGTGTGTGTGTGCACGCGTGCACACGTGTGTGTGTGTGTGTGTGTGTGTGTGTTTGTGTGTGTGTGTGTGTGTGTGTGTGTGTGTGTGCTGTAGTCTGAACTGTGCTCTTTAAGCTTATACAGGCATTTTACTTACTAAGCCACCTTTGAATTTTGCTAAGTTTACAATGTTTTTCTTTGTCTTTTAAGATGGGTCTCACTATGTAGCCCAAACTGGCTTTGAATTCATAGGGACCACTTGCTTTTGTTTTTTCAAGTGCTGGGATTAAAGACATGCACCTCCATGGCTAGCAAAAGTTCTGATTTTAAACTAAGAACTTTACTATAGAAAAGTTCAAAGATACATTAAGAGCAGACTTTACAGATGTTTAAGCACATAGATGTAATACTTAAGGAACAGCTAATATAATTTCATGTATACCCCTAAACTTTGTTTTCTTATGTTCTTTTATTTACTTGTTTTTTTTCTGGGTGTGGTGTTTGAGATAGAGTTTCACTGTAACATCCTTGGATTTCCTGATACTCAATCTGTAGACCAGGCTGGCATAGGACTCAGAGATCTATCTGTTTCTTTCTCTGGAGTGCTGGAATTAAAGGCACCAATACTGCATGGCTAGCTTTTCTATGTTATTACTATCATTATCATATTATGTCTTTTTATTGTTTCCTTTTATTTGTTTTTTTTGTTTTATGGTGAGACATGGCATGGGTCACCTTCAGCCATGGGGGACTGCACACTCTCCTATCTAGCTTTTCTCTCCTTGAACCTTACACTGGATATTTTACAGGACTGAGCCTGACCCTGTAATTCCAGTTACTTCCAGGGCTGCTTGTAAGCAAATGAGCCATAAACCCTATGTGATAAGTGACCAAATGTGAGCAAAAGAGAATTTTGCTCAGATAGTGCAATAACTTCATTTTCTGTGAAATGAAAAGAGGAAGAAAAATGGGGACAGATTCTTCAACCCTAAGTGCTTAGATCAGTCTTAGGGAATTCTTTCTGGTACTTGTCTAAACACACATTGCTTCATCTCCATGTTCTGACTGTGAGCTTAGATGATTTGTTTCATTGTTGTTGGTCAAGAGGGACCAAGAGCTGGCTTACACAACTCCTTTCTGCTGGTCTTTAATGAGATACTCAGGGAGTCTATCCCCCGTGGAACTCCATGCTGCAGTAAATACCTTTCTAATTTTCCTATATCTCCTTCTGATACAGAGCACAGGGACAGTGATTGTCCACTCTTCACCTTCTCAGAAACTTTCTATATTCCCCAGACTTTCCATTACTTACAACAAAGAATGCCATTGCCCAGCAACTCCAAGGTAAAAGCAATAGAACTTTCCTGTCCAGATATTTTTAGAGTAGTAGAGATGCCAGTGTTTTTTCTGCAACATGTGTTGCTTACTTGTTTTTATATAGGGTGAGCAGTAGGAGTCACAAGTCGACCAGTTGGGGCTTGAGATCAATACAATACCTGGCTACTTCTCTTCTCGTTTAAGCTTCTAAGGAGTGGATGGAAGACTGGAAATGTTACCAGATACAGGTCAGAGGCGTGCATGTGCAGGAATGCTTTTATATTATATTCAGTAAAACTAAATGGGTGACTCTGGGGAACCAACACAACATAAAACTGGAATTTGTAAATTGAGTATGCGGAAAATAGGAGTGGGTCTGAACTCAGACTCTAATGCAGGGTTAATGTGAACCTAGTTGTAGCATCCAAATCTGAAGACAGGATTCTGACCTCTGTTTCTCCTTACTGTAGCTGGGCTTAGACTCATGAACAGCATCAACCGGTCGAGTGTCTCTGAGTTCCTCCTCCTGGGACTCTCCAGGCAGCCCCAGCAGCAGCAGCAGCTCCTCTTCCTGATCTTCCTCATCATGTATCTGACCACTGTCCTGGGAAACTTGCTCATCATGCTGGCGATAAGCACAGACTCCCATCTGCATACCCCCATGTACTTCTTCCTCAGTAACCTGTCCTTTGTGGATGTCTGCTTCATCTCCACCACTGTCCCCAAGGTATTGGCCATATACATACTTGGTAATCAGACCATTTCTTTCTCGGGGTGTCTCACAAAGCTGTATTTTTTCTGTGTGTCTGCTGACATGGACAATTTCTTGCTGGCTGTGATGGCCTATGACCGATTTGTGGCCATATGCCACCCTTTATACTACAAGACAAAGATGACCTATCCCCTCTGTATACTTCTTGTTGTGGGGTCATGGGTGGTAGCCAACCTGAATTGTCTGTTGCACACACTACTGATAGGTCGACTCTCCTTCTGTGGGAACAATATCATCCCCCACTTCTTCTGTGATATGACTCCTCTCTTGAAACTCTCCTGCTCAGATACACATCTCAATGAGCTGATGATTCATACAGAGGGAGCTGTGGTCATGGTCACCCCATTTGTCTGCATCCTAATCTCCTACATGCACATCGCCTATGCAGTCCTGAGAGTCTCATCCCCTAGGGGAGGATGGAAAGCCTTCTCCACCTGTGGCTCCCACCTGGCTGTGGTCTGCCTCTTCTATGGCACCATCATCTCCTTGTATTTCAACCCCTCATCCTCTCACTCACCTGGGAGGGACATGGCTGCTGCTATGATGTACACAGTGGTGACCCCCATGCTGAACCCTTTCATCTACAGCCTGAGGAACAGGGACATGAAAGGGGCTTTAAGGAAAGTGCTTACCATGAGATTTCCATGTAAGTGGTAATGTTGGAAGTGTCAAACTTCACAGAGGGAACAAATGTCCAAGAATCCTTCATGTTTTGTCAATTAGCTGAAAGTTAGCACTTCTCTTTTGTTAAAAAAAAGCATCTACTCTCTCTTCTACATACAGAACCAAGTATATAAATAGTTTGTTGGCGTTCTCATGAAGCTGCTATTTTATAGTTATTGTTTTACTTGACTTGGAGTCTCTTTATGCAGGCCTGACTCTCGTGGAACTTTTATTTAGTAAAAAATATAAATATCACTTTTCAATTTTCATTTCATAGTACAACTTTTAAAGTTAGTATCTTTAACTTGGTTTTGTTGCTCTTGTGTATTTTTACTTCTAAGATTTTTACTTTACAGTTGAAATAGAATTTTTCATTCATTTTATTTTATCTTTTCATTATTTCTTTGCTCCTTTTTGTTACTCTCTCCCCTTCTCTCCCTCATTCTCTCCCTCCAACACTTCCCACCTCCCTTCCCTCTTCCTTCCTTCCTTTCTTTCACTCCCACCACATTTAACTTGTGCTGCCATATACTCCTACATATGGCCTTTACTGTGGTCCAGCTAAAGAGAGTGCACTCTTAAAGAAAACTGAATCTTCCTTTCCTAGTGGCTAACACTTGCCAACAGCTCTCCAACTACAGGCTACCACTGAGACTTCATAGCCACTTCCTCTGCTGCTTGTGTCTAGGCTTGCCTTACATGTGTCTCATATATGTTTTCACTCTGCTGTGAGCCTGTGTGTGCAGCTGGGCCCAAAAGACATCTACACTCATTATGGTTAAAATTAGTAGAACTTCTAAGAAATGTCAATTATTGTTTTTAAAGAAATTTGAGACACCTTTAGCCATTATTTCTAAAAACAATTCCCCCATTCCTATAGAGTCCTGTCCTGTAATGTGTCCAGCAGCACTTTTTGCCTGTACTTTCCCTCCATTGTCTTTGGCTCTTTCTTCCTCTCCATGCCTCAGCTTGCACTATCCCTCCCTTTATCTTCTGGTTTGCTCAGTCTTTCTTCATCCAGGTCAAGTCTGATGATGGCCTCTGATAAACTGTTAATTTTGATCAGGATCTTCCTGATTCCCTAATCTCCAGCTGATCCCTCCTTTTCTCACTTTTTCTTATTTCCTGAGAATCTGTTTGATATGGAATTTTGTCAAATTTATGTGTAGTTTTGTTTTACACTTGCTTGCTTGTTGTTTGTTTACTGTGCATATTCTATGGCAGGAGCCTGTCTGCCAGCTTAGTTGACATATTGAGCTCCAGGACAGTGGGACTATGTGTAGACCCCATCCCAGAAGAGACAGAGAGATAGAGACAGATAAAAATTATATATATGTATATATATATATATATATACATATATATCTATCTATAATCACAATATTGATGGTGCAAATAGGGAAACATTTATTAGTTACTACATTAAAATCAATTTTACTACTCATCTGTGCTGATGTTTTACCTTCTCATGAACATGTGTGGCACACAATATTAAAGCAGAAAAATGGTTAATTAAAAGGGAAATCTCTTCTATAATCCCAGTATCCAATATGTCAATAAATTACACTCTTTATGCCTTTGTCATGTTCATGTAAATAGGCCGAGTAATTTTACTCAAATAGTAGTCTGCATCTAAGCTCTCAACAGTTATTTTATAAAACAGGTTTTCAGAATCACTGCAAGTCTTTATACTTTTATTTTTATGTTATGTATGCCCACTCCCTAATAATTCTATTTCTCCTTTAAAACATAAAAATGTACAGTATATTTTGAAATTTATTTTGAAAACAATAAATAAAGCTACAGTGGTACCACAGCCAAACAATACCAGCAAAAGGGTGCTGAGGGAGGAGGATCACAAGTCTATGTATAGCCTGGGTTAGTTTATGGGTTCTAGGTGATAGAGTATGCTGTCAAATTCTGTCTCAATAAGCAAAATAAAACAAAAGAAAATTAATTTGAAATATATGAAATATATTCTTCTCATCTTTTATGTTCAGCAAATTTAATATGACTCCTACCTCTATTTGTGATGGAAATGTAAATCAAATTATAATCAGTTGACCTTCCTGTATTTATAGGTTATTTTTAAAATGAGTTTTCAGCTATTATTTCTTAATATCTTGTCTTTCCCTTTCTCTCCACTAAAAGTGCTTACTGTATGTATTTTGTATAAGAACATTGTCTACACTTGACCATGTATCATTATTTTCCTCATTATTTTCCTTTTCTTTGATGGTCACAATCTGTACAGTACAATTTACAAATTTGCCAATTATATATATCTTCATAAATATGAACACACACATATGTGTGTGTGTGCGTGTGTATGGCTATATGGTTTATTTACATTTGTAGAGCTCATTTACTTAACAGTTTACATCAGTGTTTACTTTCCTACTATGAATCTCCATTTAACATTTTCCTATAATTTTTGTCTCTTCATTCACTATTTGATTTGACATTGTCTTCATATTTTTCTTTACTTCTTCAACTATGCTCTCCATTCCTTCTGCCAACATTTTTACAATGGCTATGTGGAGATATTTTTGTTAAAGATGGTTTCTGCTCTCTCCAGAGGACATATCTGTTGCTTGCTATTCTGCTGTAAAGTTCATACATATACATGCATGTAATGGCATGTTTGTTTGCAATCTTTCATTTTGTTGTTTTGGAAATATATTTGAGGTTCTGGTTCCCCCTGCTGTGTTTGTTCTTTCTATTGCTTGTTTGCTTATTTTTGGTTGGGTTATTTTATACAGTCCATCCCTGTAACACTGGGAATCTTCTGATGAGGCACTTCATGAAAAATAGCTTTCAGTTAGCCTGTCATCACCCTGGCATGGCTCTGAAGTTAGCAAACCTCTCTTCTACTTTGTTGATCACATTAACTGATAATCTGTAGTAATTTACATCAAAATTACCTACTCTATTGGGTATAAAGTCCACTAAAGCATCTGATCTAGAGGGGTGGCTCAGAGTTAAGAGCAGTGATTGCTTTTTCAGAGGACCAGTGTTTGATTCTCCGCACCTACACTGCAACTCTCAACTATCACTACACTGTATCCAGGAGTTATGTCATCCTCTTCTGGTCTCCATGGACACCGGGCATGAATATGATGTATATATATGCATGCAAGGCAAACACTCACAAAGGTGTCTCTGTGACCTGTTTATAAGCCTAGGGCCAGCAGAGCAACAATCCAAGGAAAATTTCAAAAAGTCAGTTCAATAGAGTTCCACTTGACTCAGTAGTATGTGTTGGTACAACCTTTGAGAGTCTGATAGCAAGAATATATTTTAAGCATATTTAAGAAAAGAAATTTGAAATCTAACTTTTTCTGGGGGTAACTAACTCAATCCAATGTGCACAACAAAGCTGAAGACAGAACTACATTGAAACTCAATGTACAAGTGACATCTTCCATAAAGATAGAATCTGTAGATTAAATAAGGAAGTAGGCTAAAGATAAACAAGCTTGCTCTTGATGAGGGTCTGTGTGAGGCCAGTGCTATAGATGCAGACAAATTCAAGTTAAGCATTTGGGTGTCAAATGTGTCCAGGCCACACACAGAGCCAAAGGCTATTAACACATCATCTCTCAACTTACTGGCTGAAAAAAGCAAATATGCCTCTCCTTTTTCAGAGACAACTTTGTGTGTTTGACATTTCTGGCCCTTTGGGGCTCCTGCGTTAGCAGAAGGACCTCCTCCACACACATACAGATAAATTTTTTTTAAAATTAAAAATCCAATAAGATTGTGTACTGTCTTTAAAAAGAATAGTTTCTGAGGTCATTTTTTATATGTGTTCTGACTCTGTGGAAACCTCTCCCAGGTAGTGTGTGTGTGTGTGTGTGTGTGTGTGTGTGTGTGAGCATGTGTTCATACACTGTCCATGAATTTATGCAGGTGTGCTCATGTGTGTGTACACAGGTGTGGTGCATGTGTGTGCACACACATGTAGAAGTCAGAGATTGTTGGTAGGTATCCTCTTTGATTTCTTTCCACATTCTGTATGGAGGCAGACCATCTCACTGAATCCAGAGCTTGCTGCCTCAGTCAGTTTATCTAACCACTTTCCTCCAGGATCTCCTCTCTCCCTCTACCACTGAGATTACAGGCTGGCTGCCATACTTCCCCTCCTCCCCCCGCTATATATGTGGGTGCTGGAATCTGAATTGTGGTCTTTAAGCCCATACAGCTAGAACTTTCCCTACTGAACCCCCTTCCATGTTTGCAAAAATAATAATTTTTGTTTGTTTCTTAAGACTTGTCTCATTGTGTACCTCATACTGGCTTTGATTTCACAGGAACCCATTTGCTTCTGTTTTCCAAGTGCTGGAATTTAAGGCATGTGCTACCATGGCCAGCGAAAGTCCTAATTTTAATCTAAGAACTTCATTGTAGATAATTTCAAACTTATGTGAAGAGCAGACAGGACAGATGTTTAAGCACATGGATTCAAGAATTAACTAACAGCTAATACCATTTCATCAATATTAGTTTTTCTTACTTCATTTTATTTATTTTTTTGTTTCTGGGCGTGACTTGTTTTGGTTTTTTTTCCAAGACAGGGTTTCTCTGTGTAGCCCTGGCTGTCCTGGAACTAACTCTGTAGACCAGGCTGGCCTCGAACTCAGAAATCTGCCTGCCTCTGCCTCCTAAGTGCTGGTATTAAAGGCATGTGCCACCACCGCCTGGCCTGGGGGTGACTTTTGAGACAGACTTTCACTGAAGAGACCTGAATTTCCTGATACTTGATCAGACTGACATAGAACTCAAAGAAATCTACCTGTCTCTGTCTCCTAGTGCTGGAATCAAAGATATGCACCACCACTGACTGGCTACATTTTCTGTTTTTATTATTATATTATTATGATGATTATTGACTTTATTGTTTCTTTTTGTTTGTTTTGTTTTGTTTTATGGTGATACCAGACTATGTAGCCCTGAATACATAGCCACTATAATTTTCCTTCTTTTTAAAAGACATTTGTATGTGTTTTCCCTACATATACATGTGTATGTACCATGTGCATGTCCAAGAAGACTAGTAGATGGTGTCAGACCTTAGATTACCTGAAACTGGTGTTGTTGATGGTTGAGAAACACTATATGGATGTGGGAGTGGAACCTGGACCCTCTGCAGAAGAAACAAATGATCTAAACCTTTCACTGAGTCATCTTTCCAGTTTTTAATTTCTCTTTTCTTTTGTGCTGTTTTTGTTTTTTGAGACATGGTCTGGTATGGTAGCTACACTTAGGCTTGAATATGACAGCAACCTTCTTGCCTCAGAATTCAGTGTGCTAGATTAGAGTTATAAGCGAGCACATGCTATGATTTTCATCAACTCTCCCAAGCTGAGCTGAGAAAGACATGGCTTTCACTGTTAAACACTGACTGGGAATGAAAGCATCATCTATCTGATCATTATAAGTACCCCAAATCCTGAACTCAACAGCCAGTAAGACTTTGTCCAGATTCCTTCCATGCCTTTCTGTGTGTTTACAGTTTTGTTGTGATCTCTTATACTTTTGCCTGGTCATCTGTCAATGAAGCAAAAGATGTTGAAAGCTTCTGGATGTACATTGACAGGACTAGTCACACTGTGGATGTCCCCATGCTGGGTTTCTAGGTCCTACCATGAATACTTTCTGCGGAAGTGATGGGGAATATAAATGAAGCTGCAGGAGATGTCCAAAAGAGACTATAGGCTTTCAGCAATGCACACATCACTGTGGGCTGGTAAGACACCGTCCCCAAGGATGTGGGTTCTCTGAGCACAGGCCATCTTCAGCCATGGAGGACTACAACTCTCCTAGGTTTACACTCATTGAACTTTACACCAGATATTTTACAGTATAAAGCTGGATCCTGTAATGCTAGTTACTCCCAGGGCTTCCTATAAGCAAATGTACATTAGCCGTATGTGCTAAGCGATTAAATGTGAGGAAGAAAGGACTTTCCCTAGGATAGTGCCATAACTTCATTTTCTAAGCTGAGAGGAAGAAAAATGGGGGCTGATTCTTCAAACCTATAGACTTAAATTAGTCTCAGGCAATTCTCACTTTGGAATGTAAACAAAGAATATAGAAAATAAAAAAAGAATGATATTGCCCAGCAACTCCAAGGCAAAAGCAATAGAACTGGCCTGTCCAGGCATTTTCAGGGTAGAAGAGATGCCGATGTTTCCTCTGCAAGAAGTGTTGCTAACTTGTTCATATAGAGGGGCAGGAGCAGAAGTCAAACTCCACCAGTTGGAACTTGAGATTAATACAATAACTGGATGCTTTTCTTCTCTTTTTAGCTTTTAAGTAGTGGGAGGAAGACTGGAAATGTTACCGGACAGAGGTAAGAGCAGTGCATGTGCAGGAATGCTTTTATGTTATATTCAATAAAACTAAACTGGTGACTCTGTAGAACCAACATGACCAAAAACTGGAATTTGTAAATTGAGTATGTGGAAAATCGGAGAGGTCCTTAACTCAGAAACTCTAATGCAAGGTTAATGCAAACTTAGTTATGTCATCAAAACCTGAAGCTGGCCTTCTGACCTCTACTTCTCCTTCTGTAGCTGGGCTCAGACTCATGGGCATTATCCACCAGTCAAGTATCTCTGAGTTCTTCCTCTTGGGACTCTCCAGGCAGCCCCACCACCAACAGCAGCAGCTCCTCTTCCTGCACTTCCTCACCATGTACCTGGCCACTGTCCTGGGAAACCTGCTCACCATCCTGACCATCAGCACAGACTCCTGCCTGCACACACCCATGTACTTCTTCCTCAGCAACCTGTCCTCTGTGGATGTCAGCTTCACCTCTACCACTGTTCCTAAGGTATTGGTCATTCATATACTGAAATTTCCAGCCATTTTGTTCTCAGGGTTTCTAACACAGCTGTATTTTATCTGTGTGTTTGTGGACATAGACAATTTCCTGCTGACTGTGATGATCTATGAGCACTTTGTGGCTATTTGCCTCCCTTTACACTACACAACAAAGATGAAACATCAGCTCTGTGTCTTTCTTGTTGGGTCCTGGGTGGTAGCCAGCCTGAATGTTCTGTTGCACACACTGCTCATGGCTCAGATCTCCTTCTGTGGGGACAATGTGACCCCCTACTTCTGTGAAGTGACTCCCCTGTTGAAACTCTCCTTCTCAGGCACACATCTCAATGACCTGATGATTCTTGTTGTTGCAGGCCTGATAATGTTAGCCCCATTTGTCTGCATCCTGGTGTCTTATATCCTTATTTCTTGTGCTGTCCTGAGAGTCTCATCCACAGGAGGAAGATGGAAAACCTTCTCCACCTGTGGCTCCCACCTGGCTGTGGTCTGCCTCTTCTATGGCACCATCATCTCCCTGTATTTCAACCCCTCATCCTCTCACTCACCTGGGAGGGACATGGCAGCTGCCATGATGTACACAGTGGTGACCCCCATGCTGAACCCTTTCATCTATAGCCTGAGGAACAGGGACATGAAAGGGGCTTTAAGCAAAGTACTTGCAATGATTTTCCATCTACCAATATGTGTAAGAAAATTACATATATAATTAATTTCCAAAAGAATAATTTCATTTATTCTATTTTGTAAATCTTAGAGTGTTTTTGTTAGTGAAATATCTGCGATTTCTCTTGGGAGAATAAAATCCATGTTATAAATCACAAAAGAATACACATGAAATGCAATCACTGATAAGTGGATATTAATGAGCCCAGAAGCCCTAAATACTCAAGGCACAATTAGCAAGTCAGATGATTCCCAAGAAGAAGAAAGGAGAGGACCCTGGGCCTGTGAAGATTGGATCCAGTTTTGTAGAGAAACCGTGGGGGGAGGGGGAATGATTGGGGAATAGTTGGGGGGGGGAGAGGAATTATGGGACGTATGGTGGGGGGGACTGGGAAAGGGAAAAGCCTTTGGAATGTAAACATAGAATATAGAAAATAAAAATTAAAACAAAACAAACAAACGAAAAAGAACCTTTAGGAATTTAAACTATGTAGGGTTTCTAAAGTAAAGTTTGTAAATAAATTTTTATTCTTTCATGGAAATTCTTTTTAAAAGATTACATGTTTACTAAAAAAAATCCATGTTATAGACAATTGGTGAGAGGTGTTTGGACACACAGGTTGCAGACCAGTTGCAGAGCACTTCCTGAGCACATGCAAGGTTCAGGTTTGATTCCCTAGTTATGTCAAATTTAATATAAAAATACTTTTTTCTAAAGATTTAAAATGTGTGTATTTGTGTACCACCTGTGTGCACCACATGTATGTGTACCGTGTGTGTGTGTGTGTGTGTGTGTGTGTGTGTACCACAAGTATGTGGGTGTCCAAGGAGAATGGAAGAGGACTCTCTAGATTTGAATTACAGGTGTGTATCAGTCACCCAATGTGGGTCCTGGAAACCAAATCTGAGTCCTCTGGAAGAACAGCAAGTGACTGCTCAGCTATCTCTCATGCTTACAAAACATGTTTCAATCAAATCACTTAATTTAAATCTCGAATGCCCTCCCAACGTAAGACATCACAAACACAGCTACTCCTACTTCTGGTTACAAAAGGGGAAAATAGGTCTGTTTGAGGACCAGTGGGGTGTTTCAGTTGAAAGGTGCTAAAAGGAAATTAGCTCTGAGTTTTATTTTGGTGGTGTGGGAAAGGAATTGGGGTTTGACTGCTGCTTCAGATGGGATGCTGCTACTCAGGATGCTTCTTGTTGGTTCTTTGATTGTATCCAGATGGAAGAAGGGAACAGACAAAGCTTGAACCCTGACTGTCCACTCATGCCATCCTGGAGTACACAGTGTGGGTCAGTTTGTGGTTAGGACAATACCTTTGTTTATGTACTCTGCAGTACATAATAGCTCTTTGTGTCTTGTGATGTCACAATCCTTGGGACTTTTCTTGCTATGGCTGTTCTATGAAATTCTCTATGTCCATCAGAAAATTCCAACATATACCCACCCAGCTCCTTCTTGCCAGTACTAAGCTTCCTTTCTTAGAAGATATGAGCACATCTGAAGAGAAGACCCAACCTGGGAAGGTGATTACATCTTTTCAGACCATTTCTTCATTAATAAGGCTCCATGTAGATCGTGTCTTTATAAGAACTGGTTTGGGACCTGGAGAGATAGTTCAGTGTTTAAGAGCATTGGATGTTCTTGCAAAGGACAAAGGTTCGATTCCTAGCAGCCACATGGCAGCTCTTAAGTGTTTGTAACTCAAAGTACAATGTTTGTATTCCCTCATACAAACATACATGCAGGACAAACTCCAGTGCACATGAAATAAAAATGAATCACAGTCATCGGTGGTCTAGTGATAAGGAGGCACTTGTAAGAGGTACTGTTCCCAGATTTGCACCACACACTGCACTGCTACAGCAAGGAAAAGCTAGAAACAACATTCAAGAAGGCGTGGCCCATTGACACATGTCCTTGGCCAACTAAAGAGATTTCTACCACACATTCAATAAAATTATTGTATTAAAATGTTTTCTTCAACATGAGTGATGACCAGATTGTAACACCAGATAATTCCAGAGGTGCTCAGTCCAGAAATATTGAATGGCAGTTAAATAAGTATGTACATTTTGTGAAAATGTAACCTTTTATAACATATAGACTTTTCTGTATTGAGCTTATACTTCACAATGAATTCTGAGCCTAAGGAGGTAGCTCAGTGGATAAAGTGTGTTCAAGGTAAGCATGAGAGCCTGAGTCTAAATGTCAGTACCTATGCAAAGCCAAGCATGGTGGTGTACACCTGTAACCACAGAGGTAGGATGCAGATGATAAGCTCACGGGCCAGCCAGCCAAACATAACAGCCCTAGCTTGAGTGTCTAGTAAGCCTTTGAAAAATAAGGTGGAACTTGGCATGGTGGCCCACATTCTAATTCTGGCACTTGAAGGCAAAGGCAAGCAGATTTTCACATATATGGCCAATCTTGTCTATACAACCAGTTCCAGGTCAGCCAGAGCTTGACAGTAATAGCTTGCCTCTAAAACAAACAAAAACCTATCACTGTCTACACCACCCCCCCAATGCTAGTGAATCTACTTAGTTTTGTAAAGCATAAATCACACCTTGTTTTCCTTCTTTTTAAAAAAGATTTATTTATTTATTATATGTAAGTACAAGGTAGCTGTCTTCAGACACCCCAGAAGAGGGCATCAGATCTCATTATGGATGGTCGTGAGCCACCATGTGGTTGCTGGGATTTGAACTCAGGACCTTTAGAAGAGCAGTCAGTGCTCTTAACTGCTGAGCCATCTCTCCAGCCCTTCCTTCTTTTCTAATATTTATTTCTCCTAATTGCATTTTCTTATCTTACTACTAAATAAGACTATTTTAGTAGGTTGAACAAATGTTAGCTTTCTGTTTTGTTTTTAACTTTAATAAATTACCAACAGGTTTCTTTTCATTACTACTATCTCTTGAATATTAAGGAGACTAGGGAAATAGCTGTTAATAGGGTGCTTGTTAGGCATTTACAGTGTGCTGGGTTCACTGCCCTAGCTGTTTCAACCTGGCATGGTGGGTCATGGCTATAATCCAAGCACTAAGAGATTGTAGAAAGGCTCTCAATTCAGGGAGAGATTACTTTCTTATAATGTTAAGGCTTCATAGTTAAATAAAGTTTCTTTCTACTCATTCAAAACAACTTTGTTACCCTTTCAATTTTATTACATACAAAAAGTTTATTACCAGGCATTTAATAAATAGTACCATTTAACTTAATGTTGCTATTTTAGTGTGGTTTTCATTGTCCTTTTTAAGCGGTAAATTTGTTTTCATATGGAAATTTTCTGTCTGTCAATTTTATATCCCATTAATGTATTGAATGCTCTGTGTTTTCAGACATGCTGCAGGGTTTCCCAGCTACACAATTAAATCATACATAGAATTTTTCTCTTAAATCCTAATGTATCTGTTTTCTTATTCATTTTCTGCACTGTTTAAAGTCTGTGCCAAAATGGTAAATAGTAGCAGTGCCATTTTTTATGAGGTACATCACTAGAGGATTCACAGTGTTAGAGAGACAGACTGCATAAAATAATGTAACCAACAGTAAACAAATGAGTAATAGCAAGAACAAACATAGCAGCAAAACCAGAACCTTGATATGCCATTATATGTTTTGAAAATATCCAGTTTTCGACAACAAAATGAAATATTGTAAAGAATCAGGCCTTTACATGCACACACACACACACACACACACACACACGACCATTACAGCAGAATAGAAAGTAACAAATATGGCCTCCAGAAAGAGCAGAAGCCATTATTACCAAAAATATTTTGAAATAGTCATTGTCAAAATGTTGGCAGATGGAACAGTGAGCAATCTTTTTTTTAGTTATATTCTTTTTTCTACTTTTTTTATTGGATATATTCTATATTTACATTTCATTTACCTTTTTCTGGTTCCCTGACCCCCAAAGGTCCCACATGCCCTTTTCCCTCCCCGTGTTCCCCCATCCACCCTTTCCCACTTCCCTATTCTGGTATTCCCTTACGCCGATGCTTTGAGCCTTTCCAGTACCAGGGTCCACTCCTTCCTTCTTGTCAGACATCATTTGGTATGTGAATTGTGTCTTTGGTGTCCCAAGATTCTAGGCTAATATCCACTTATCAGTGAGTGCATACCATGGGTATTCTTTTGAGACTGGGTTACCTCACTTAGTATGATGTTTTTCAGCTCCATCCATTTCTCTAAGAATTTCATGAATTCATTGTTTCTAATGGCTGAATAGTACTCCATTGTGTATATATACCACATTTTTTGTATCCATTCTTCTGTTGAGGGACATCTGGGTTCTTTCCAGCTTCTGGCTATTATAAATAGGGCTGCTATGTACATAGTGGAGCATGAATCCTTATTGCATGCTGAAGAATCTTCTGGGTATATGCCCAGGAGTGGGATGGCTGGATCCTCTGGAATTATTGTGTCCAGTTTTCTGAGGAACTGCCAGACTGATTTCCAGAGTAGTTGTACCAGCTTGCAGTCCCACCAGCACTGGAGGAGTGTTCCTCTTTCTCCAAATCCTCACCAATACCTGCTGTTTCCTGAGGGTTTTTTTTTTTTTTAGATTTCATGAAATGCATTTTATTTTTTAATTTTAATTTTGTTTTTTTTTTGCTTTTTTTTATTTTCTATATTCTATGTTTACATTCCAAAGGCTTTCCCCTTTACCAGTTCCCACCCACCTTTGTTTACATTCCAAAGACTTTCCCCTTTCCCAGTTCCCCTATCACCATGTGTCCCATAAGTCTTCCCTGCCCCCGTAAATTCCCCAGTCAGCCCCCAACCCTTTCTCTGTTCTGGTACTCTCCTACAAAACTGAAACCAGTCTTTTCCAGACCAGTGTCTTCTCATTCCTTCTCCTTGGAAATCTTTTGATTTGCTAATTGTGCCTTGAGTATTCAGAGCTTCTGGGCTCATTAATATCCACTTATCAGTGATCACATTTCATGTGTATTCTTTTGTGATTGGGTTGATTCACTTAGGATGATATTTTCCAGATCCAACCATTTGCCTACAAATTGCATGAATTCATTATTTTTAATTGCTGAGTAGTATTCCATTGTATAAATATACCACATTTTCTGTATCCATTCCTCCTTTGAGGGACATCAGGGCTCCTTCCAACTTCTGTGTATTATAAATAAGGCTGCTAGGAGCATAGTGGAGCATGTGTCTTTATTGCATGCAGGGGAATCCTCTGGGTATATGCCCAGGAGTGGTGTGACAGTGTCCTTTGGAAGTGTCATGCCCAATTTTCTGAGGACCTGCCAGACTGATTTCCAGAACGGTTGTACCAACTTGCAATCCCACCAACAGTGGAGGAGTGTTCCTCTTTCTCCACATCCTCTCCAGCACCTTTTGTCTCTTGAGTTTTTAATCTTAGCCATTCTGACTGGTGTGAGGTGGAATCTCAGGGTTGTTTTTATTTGCATTTCCCTGATGACTAAAGATGTTGAACATCTCTTAAGGTGATTCTTAGTCATCTGAATTTCTTCTGGTGAAAATTCCTTCTTTAGCTCTGTACCCCATCTTTTAATAGGGTTATTTGGTTCTTTGGGGTCTAACTTCTTGAGTTCTTTGTATATATTGGATATTAGCCCTCTGTCGAATGTGGGGTTGGTGAAGATCTTTTCTCAATTTGTTGGTTGTCGTTTTGTCCTTCTGACAGAGTCTTTGCCTTACATAATGTTGTAAATTTATGCGGTCCTATTTGTCAATTCTTGATCTTAGAGTATTGGTGTTCTCTTAAGGACCTTTCCCCCTGTGCCTATGTACTCCAGCGTCTTCCCCAGTTTATTTTCTATTAGTTTCAGTGTGTCTAGCTTTATGTGGAGGTCCTTGATCCACTTGGAGTTGATCTTAGTACAAGGTGATAAGAGTCTTAGCCATTCTGATTGGTGTGAGGTGAAATCTCAGGGTTGTTTTGATTTGCATTTCCCTGATGACTAATGATGTTGAACATTTTTAAGGTGTTTCTCAACCATCCGAATTTCTTCAGGTGAAAAGTGTATGTATAGCTCTGTACCTCATTTTTGATAGGGTTATTTGATTTTCTGGGGTCTAACTTCTTGAGTTCTTTGTATACATTGGATATTAGCCCACTGTGAGATGTAGGGTTGGTGAAGATCTTTTCCCAAATTGTTGGTTGCCAATTTGTCATTTTGACAGCGTCTTTTGCCTTGCAGAAACTTTGTAATTTTATGAGGCCCCATTTGTCTATTCTTGATTCCAGAGCATAAGCTATTGGTGTTCTGTTCAGAAACTTTCCCCCTGAGCCAATGTCCTCAAAGGTCTTCCCCAGTTTTTTCTATTAATTTTAGTGTGTCTGGTTTAATGTGGAGGTCCTTGATCTACTTGGAGTTGAGCTTAGTACAAGGAGATAAGAGTGGATCAATTCTCATTCTTCTGCATGTTGACCTCCAGTTGAGCCAGCACCATCTGTTGAAAAGGCTATCTTTTTTCCACTGGATGTTTTCAGTTCCTTTGTCGAAGATCAATTGGCCATAGATGTGTGGGTTCATTTCTGGGTCTTCAATCCTATTCCATTGATCCACCTCTCTGTCACTGTACCAATACCAAGCATTTTTTAACACTACTGCTCTGTAGTATTGCCTGAGGTCCGGGATATTGATTTCCCCAGAGGTTCTTTCACTGTTGATGATAGTTTTAGCTATCGTGTGTTTTTTGTTATTCCAGATGAATTTGAGAATTGCTCTTTCTAACTCTATGAAGAACTGAGTTGGGATTTTGATGGGGATTGCGATGAATCTGTATATTGCTTTTGGCAAGATTGCCATTTTAACTATATTAATCCTGCCAACCCAGAAGCATGGAAGATTTTTCCATTTTCTGAGGTTTTCTTCGATTTCCTTCTTCAGAGACCTGAAGTTTTTGTCATATAAATCTTTCATATGTATGGTTAGAGTCGCACCAAGATACTTTATATTGTTTGTGGCTATTGTGCAGGATGTCATTTCCCTAATTTCTTTCTCAGCCTACTTATCATTTGAGTATAGGAAGGCTACTGATTTGCTTGAGTTGATTTTATAACCAGCCACTTTGCTGAAGTTGTTTATCAGCTGTAGAAGTTCTCTGGTGGAGTTTTTTGGGTCACTTAAATATACTATCATATCATCTTTGAATAGTGATAGTTTGATATCTTCCTTTCCAATTTGTATCCCTTTGATTTCCTTATGTTGTCGAATTGCTCTAGCTAGTACCTCAAGTACTATATTGAAAATATATGGTGAGAGGGGGCAGCCTTGACTAGGCCCTGATTTTAGTGGGATTGCTTCAAGTTTCTCTCAGTTTACTTTGATGTTGGCTACCTGTCTGCTGTAAATTGCTTTTACTATGTTTAGGTATGTGCCTTTAATACCTGTTCTTTCGAAGACTTTTAGCATGAAAGGATGGTGAATTTTGTCAAATGCTTTTTCAGCATCCAATTATATCACCATGTGGTTTTTTCTTTGAGTTTGTTTATGTAGTGGATTACATTGATGGATTTCTGTATATTGAACCATCCCTGCATCCCTGCGATGAAGCCAACTTGATCATGGTGAATGATTGTTTTAATGTGTTCTTGGATTCGATTGGCAAGAACTTTATTGAGTATTTTTGCGTCGATGTTCATAAGGGAGATTAGTCTGAAGTTCTCTTTCTTAGTTGGATCTTTGTGTGGTTTTGGTGTCAGGGTAATTGTGGTTTCATAGAATGAGTTAGGTAGTGTTCCTTCTGTTTCTATTTTGTGGAATAATTTGAAGAGTATTGGTATTAGGTCTTCTTTGAAGGTCAGATAAAATTCTGGTCCTATGCTTTTTTTGGTTGGAAGACTTTCTATGGCCCCTTCTATTTCTTTGGGGTTTATGGGACTGTTTAGATGATTTATTTGATCCTGATTTAATTTTGGTATTTGGTATCTGTCTAGGAAATTGTCCATTTCCTCTAGATTCTCCAGTTGTGTTGAGTATAGGCTTTTGTAGTATGATCTGATGATTGGTTGAATTTCCTCAGTTTCTGTTGTTATATCTCCCTTTTCATTTCTAATTTTGTTAATTTGAATACTGTCTCTGTGCCCTTTGGTAAGTCTGGCTAAGGGTTTATCTATCTTGTTGATTTTCTCAAAGATCCAGCTCCTGGTTTTCTTGATTCTTTGTATGGTTCTCTTTGTTTCAACTTGATTGATTTCAGTCCTGAGTTTGTTGATTTCCTGTCTTCTACTCTTCCTGGGTGAAATAGCTTCTTTTTGTTCCAGAGCTTTCAGGTGTGCCGTTAAGTTGCTAGTATATGCTCTCTACTGTTTCTTTTTGGAGGCACTCAGGGCTATGAGTTTTCCTCTTAGCACTGCTTTCATTGTGTCCCATAGATTTGGGTAGGTTGTACCTTCATTTTCATTAAATTGTAGAAAGTCTTTGATTTTTTTCTTTATTTTTTCCTTGACTAAGGTATCATTGAGTAGAATATTGTTCAGCCTTCATATGTATGAGGATTTTCTGTTGTTTTTGTTGTTATTGACGACCACTCTTACTCCATGGTGATCAGACAGCAGGTATGGGATTAGTTCAATCTTCTTATATTTGTTGAGGTCTGACTTGTTACCAATTATATGGTCGATTTTGGAGAAGGTACCATGAGGTGCTGAGAAAAAGGTATATTCTTTTGCTTTAGAATGAAATGTTCTATATATATCTGTTAAATCCAATTGGTCCAAAGTTTCAATGAGTTTCCCTGTGTCCCTGTATAGTTTCTGTTTTCCTGATTGGTCCATTGAGGATAGTGGAGTGTTGAGGTCCCCCACAATTATTGTGTAGGTGCAATGTGTGCTTTGAGCTTTAGTAAAGTTTCTTTTATGAATGAGGGTGCCCTTGCATTTGGAGCATAGATATTTAGAATTGTGAGTTCTTCTTGGTGGATTTTTCGTTTGACCAGCAAGAAGGGACCTTCTGTATTTCTTTTGATGACTTTAGGATGAACGTCAATTTTATCTGTTATTAGAATGGCTATTCCAGCTCACTTCCTGAGACCATTTGCTTGTATAATTGTCTTCCAGCCTTTTACTCTAAGGTAGTTTTTGGCTTTGACCCTGAGTTGTGTTTCCTGTATACAGCAAAATGTAGGGTCCTGTTTCCGTATGCAGTCTGCTAGTCTATGTCTTTTTATTGGGGAATTGAGTCCATTGATGTTAAGAGATATTAAGGAATAGCAATTATTACCTCCTGACATTTTTTGAAATTATTTTTTTATATTTGAGTGGTTATCTTCTTTTGGGTTTGATGAGAGGAGGTTTCTATCTTGCTTCTTCTGGGGTGTAGTTTCCTTCCTTGTGTTGGTATTTTCCCCCTATTATCCTTTGTAGGGCTGGGTTTGTGGAAAGATAATGTGCAAATTTGGTTTTATCATGGAATACCTTGGTGTCTCCATCTATGGCGATTGAGAGTTTTGCTGGGTATAGTAGTCTTGGCTGACATTTGTGTTCTCTTAGGGTCTGCATGAGATTCACCCAGGATCTTCTAGCTTTCATGGTCTCTGGTGTGATTCTGATAGGTCTTCCTTTATATGCTACTTGGCCTTCTTCTCTTACTGCCTTTAATATTATTTCTTTGTTTAGTACATTTGTGGTTTTGATTATTATGTGACGGGAGGTATTTCTGTTCTGGTCCAGTCTGTTTGGAGTTCTGTAAGCTTCTTGTATATTCATGGGCATCTCTCTCTTTAGGTTAGGGAAGTTTTCTTCCATAATTTTGTTGAAGATATTTTCTGGCCCTTTAAATTGTAGATATTCACTCTCATCTATTCCTATAATTCTTAGGTTTTTGTCTTCCCATTGTGTCCTGTATTTCCTAGATGTTTTGTGCTACAAGCCTTTTGCATTTTGCATTTTCTTTGACTGTGGAGTCAATGGTTCCTATGGTATCTTCAGCGTCTGAGATTCTTACTTTGATCTCTTGTATTCTGTTGTTGATATTTGCATCTATGGCCCCTGATTTCTTCCCAAGGTTTTCTATCTCCAAAGTTGTCTCCCTTTGTGATCTCTTAGTTGTTCCTACTTCTGTGTTTATATCTTGGATGGTTTTGCTCAGTTCCTTCACTTGTTTGTTTGTGTTTTCTTGCAATTCCTTAAGATATTTTGTGTTTCCTCTTTCATGACTTCTGCCTGTTGACTCAATTTCTCCTGCATTTATTTAAGTGATTTTTTTTCATTTCCTCTTTATTGGCTTCTGTCTGGTGACCCATATTCTCCTGGAATTCTTTAAGTGATTTTTGTATTTCCATTGTAAGGGCTTCTAACCTATTCATGTTCCCCTGCTTTCTTTAAGAGATTTGTTTATGTCTTTTTTGTGTTCCTCTAGCAGCATCAGGACCAGTGCTTTTAAATGCAACTCTTGTTTTTCTGGTGTGTTGTGGTATCCAGGACTTGTTGTGGTTGGAGAATTGGGTTCAGGTGCTGCCATATTGCCTTGATTTCTGTTAGTAATGTTCCTATATTTGCCTTTTGCCATATGTTTATCTCTGGAGTTAGTTGGTCTTGTTACTGGTTGGTGTTTGAAGCTCCTGTGAGCCTGGGGTTTGACGCTTCTGTAGTAGAAGGCATCCGTGCTCCTGAGGTGGAGACCTGAAGGTTTCCGTTACTGGACTCTGAAATAACCTCATCAGCTCTGGATGAACCTAGATGGTGGCACTCCCAGTCCACAGTCCTCTGTCAGGTTAGCTGTCTATGGTGCCCTGAGGCAAGATGTTGGCCTCTGGCTGTACTCCAGGCACAGACCCCCGAGCAAGTAGGTGACTGCCCAGGTTGGCACAGAGACCACCTGTCTAGGTGATCTGGCTCTGGGTGCACGTCCGAGCTGTCTGTGTACAGACCTCCCGCCAAGCTGCTCTGGCTCTGGGTGCCGGCATGAGCCTGACAAGGCAGTCAATGTTAGGCCAAGACTCTGTCCACGCACCTGGCCACAGCTGCTAGCCTCCCACAGTGCCCCGAGGAAAGATGGCACCCTCCTATGCAAGCTGATTGAGCTGGACCCCAGCGGTCAGCAGAGCTGAGCTGTCGGTGCACAGACCTCCCGGCGCTGAGCCCCTCTAGCTCTGGGTGCCTGCAAGGGCCTGACAGGGTAGTCAATGTTATGTTAAGAGTCTGTCCACGCACCTGGCTAGAGCTGCCAGCCGCCCGCAGTGCCAACAGTGAGCAGTCTTAAAAGAAGTAAGCAAAAGGATGAAGACAATGTCAAAACATATAGGGAATGAAGAGCCAAAAATTATAGGTAAATGTTAAATGTAAATGTCAATGGATATAAACTGTTCACTAAATGGACTCCAGAAAATTAGAACCAGATAATTAAATAATTGGCTCATTTGTAAATTGTCATTTACAGAGTGCAGATGTTGAAGAAAAAGAAAAAGAATGAGAAAAAATGAATACAGTGTCAAGTGTAGAAAATGATGATATTGCAAAGAATAAGGACTCTTAGAGGAGAGAAGGGGAAAGACAAGCTATGAAGAAATAATGGCTGAAAACACAATTAAAAATGACCTATTTATAAAGGAAGCTCAAGTAATTACAATTAGAGTCATAATTCCATCACAAACAGAGTCTGGAGTTATATCAAATGTACTGAAAGTAAAAGATGAGAATATATTTCATATGTTACAAATTAATTTTCTTTGTTTCAGTTTGCTTATTGAGAATTAATTTCACAGTATAGCTTATGACCCCAAACCCATGATATAACCTAGGCTGACCACAGACTTGTAATCTTCCTCCTTCAGAACCCTGGTGCTGGCACTATAGGCATATGATACTGTGGCAGCTTAATTAGTCATTTTCAAAATAAATTTCAAAACACACTGTACATTTTTATGCTTTTAAGAAATAGAATTGATCTTGCCAGCTGCTTCCCATCCAGCCGGCAGCGGCGGGGGAGCCAGCCTCAGCCAGCTTCCCAGGTGCTCAGACCCAGTCTGGGGAACCAGGTACCCGAGATATCCCAAGTTTAAGACCTTCAGGGACTCAGGCCTGGAGCTGGAGCTGCGCACAAAGTAGCGGTTTGGGGGACACCGGCCGAGCCTGTGCTCTGCACTCACAGGGCAGACCCCAAACTCCCTGCAGTCAGCGCCATCTTGCCAGCTGCTTCCCATCCAGCCGACAGCAGGGGAGCCAGCCTCAACCAGCTTCCCAGGTGCTCAGACCCAGCCTGCGGAACCTGGTACCTGAGATATCCCGAGTTTAAGATCTTCGGGGACTCAGGCCTGGAGCTGGAGCTGCGCACAGAGTAGCAGTTTGGGGGACACCAGCCGAGCCTGTGCTCTGTGCTCGCAGGGCGGACCCCGAACTCCCTGCAGTCAGCGCCATCTTGCCAGCTGCTTCCCATCCAGCCGGCGGCGGGGGAGCCAGCCTCAGCCAGCTTCCCAGCAGCTTTGGACCAGCAGGCGGAACCAGATAACTGATATATCCCGACTTTAAGACCCCTGGGGAATCAGGACACCAGACAGCAAACCCTGAGCAGGAGCAGTGCAGAGCAGCTGCCCAACAGGCGGAACCAAGTAACTGGGATATCCTGAGTTTAAGACCTGGGGGACTCAGGCCACCTGTCAGCAATCTGTGAGCAGGAGCCCTGCAGGGCAGTGGTTCAGGTGTCCCAGTTGCGGGGAAATAGCCTTACGAGCCCACAGGAGGGTCAAGCACCAGCTAGTAACTACAGGACCATCTAACACCAGAGTTAACTAGATGGCAAAAGGCCAATGAAAGATCGTTACTAACAGAAATCAAGGCAGTATGGCAGCATCCGAACCCAGTTCCCCGACATCAATAAATCTTGGGTACCCTGAAACACCAGAAAAACAAGACTCAGATCTAAAATCAATGGTCAGGATGCTGATAGAGGAACACTTAGATAAATCTCTTAAAGTAATACATGAGAAAATAGATCAAAAGCTAGAAGCCCTTACAAGGCAAACACAATTCAATCTCGGATATCTCAACACACCAGAAAAACAAGACTCAGATCTAAAATCACTGGTAAAGATGCTGATAGAGGATCACTTAGATAAATTTCTTAAAGTAATAGAGGAGAAAATAGATCAAAAGCTAGAAGCCCATACAAGGCAAACACAAAAGTCACTTAAAGAAATCCAGGAGAATATAGAGCAAAAAATGAATCCCAATAAGGGGGAGAAACAAAAATCACTTAAAGAAATACAAGAGAACATGGGTCAACAAGTAGAAGTCATAAAAGAGGAAACACAAAAATCCCTTAAAGAATTACAGGAAAACACAAACAAGCAATTGAAAGATCTGAGCAAAACCATACAGAATCTAAAGACAGAAGTAGAAACAACTAAGAAATCACAAAGGGAGACAACGTTGGAGATAGAAATCCTTGGGAAGAAATCAGGAGTCATAGATGCAAATATCAACAATAGAATACAAGAGATAGAAGACAGAATCTCAGATGCTGACGATACCATAGGAACCATGGATTCAACAATGAAAGAAAATGCAAAATGCAAAAAGCTGGTAACCTAAAACATTCAGGAAATCCAGGACACAATGAGAAGGCCAAACCTAAGGATTATAGGGATAGATGAGAATGAAGATCTACAACTTAAAGGGCCAGCAAATATCTTCTACAAAATTATGGAAGAAAACTTCCCCAACCTAAAGAGAGAGATGCCCATGAATATACAAGAAGCTTATAGAACCCCAAATAGACTGGACCAGAACAGAAATACATCCCGTCACATAATAATCAAAACCCCAAATTTACTAAACAAAGAAAGAATATTAAAGGCAGTAAGAGAAAAAGGACAAGTAACATATAAAGGAAGACCTATCAGAATTACACCAGACTTCTCACCTGAGACCATGAAAGCTAGAAGATCCTGGGCAGACCTCATGCAGACTCTAAGAGAACACAAACTTCAGCCAAAACTACTATACCCAGCAAAACTCTCAATTGCCATAGATGGGGAAACCAAGGTATTCCACGACAAAACCAAATTTGCACGATATTTATCTACAAACCCAACCCTACAAAGGATAATAGGGGAAAATACCAACACAAGGGGGGAAACAACACCCCAGAAGAAACAAGATAGAAACCCCATCTCATCCAACCCAAAAGAAGAGAACCACTCAAATAAAAATATAATAATAATAATAATAATAATAATAATGATGCCCCAAATGTCAGGAAGTAATAACTACTATTCCTTAATATCTCTTAATATCAATGGACTCAATTCCCCAATAAAAAGACACAGACTAAAAGAGTGGATACGGAAACAGGACCCTACAGTTTGCTGCATACAGGAAACACATCTCAGTGTCAAAGACAAACACCACCTTAGAGTAAAAGGCTGGAAGACAGTTTTACAAGCAAATGGTCTCAGGAAACAAACCGGAATAGCCATTCTAATATCAGATAAAATTGACTTTCAAGCTAAAGTCATCAAAAGAGATCAGAAGGTCACTTCTTGCTTGTCAAAGGGAAAATCCACCAAGAAGAATTATCAATACTGATCATCTATGCCCCAAATGTAAGGGCACCCTCATTCATAAAAGAAACTTTACTAAAGCTTAAAGCACACATTGCACCTAACACAATAATTGTAGGTGACTTCAACACTCCACTCTCCTCAATGGACTGATCAGGAAAGCAGAAACTAAACAGGGACACAGTGAAACTAATTGAAGCTTTGGACCAATTGGAATATATATATATATATATATATATATATATATATATATATATATATAACATTCCATCCTAAAGCAAAAGAGTATACCTTTTTCTCAGCACCGCACGGTACCTTCTCAAAAATTGATCATATAATTGGCCACAAGACAGACCTCAACAAATACAAGAAGACCGAACTAATCCTATGTCTCCTATCGGATCACTCTGGAGTAAAAGTGGTCTTCAATAGCAAGAAGAACAACAGAAAGCCCACGTACACATGGAAACTGAACAATACTCTACTCAATGACACCTTGGTCAAGGAAGAAATAAAGAAAGAAATCAAAGACTTGTTAGACTTCAATGAAAATGAAGTTACGACATACCCAAATATTTGAGACAAAATGAAAGCAGTGCTAAGAGGAAAACTCATAGCCCTGAGTGCCTCCAAAAAGAAACTGGAGAGAGCATACACTAGCAACTTAACAGCACACCTGAAGGCCCTGGAACACAAAGAATCTAATTCACCCAGGAGGAGTAGAAGAGAGGAAATCATCAAACTAAGGGCTGATATCAATCAAGTAGAAACAAAGAGAACCATACAAAGAATCAACAAAACCAAGAGCTGGTTCTTCGAGAAAATCAACAAGATAGATAAACCCTTAGCTAGACTAACTAAAGGGTACAGAGACAGTATCCAAATTAACAAAATTAGAAATGAAAAGGGGGGATATAACAACAGAAACTGAGGAAATTCAAAAGATCATCAGATCCTACCACAAAGGCCTATACTCAAAACAAGTGGAGAATCTGGAGGAAATGGACAATTTCCTAGACAGATACCAAATACCAAAATTAAATTAGCATCAAGTAGATCCGCTAAACAGTCCCATAACCCCTAAAGAAATAGAAGGGGTTATAGAAAGCCTCCCAACCAAAAAAAGTACGGGACCAGATGGTTTTAGTGCAGAATTTTACCAGACCTTCAAAGAAGACTTAACACCAATACTCTTCAAACTATTCCACAAAATAGAGACAGAAGGGACACTGCCCAACTCGTTCTTCAAAACCACAATTACTCTGATACCTAAACCACAAAAAGATCCAACAAAGAAAGAGAACTACAGGCCAATTTGTGTTATGAATATTGATGCAAAAATACTAAATACAATTCTTGCCAACCAAATCCAAGAGCATATCAAAATGATCATTCACCGTGATCAAGTAGGCTTCATTCCAGGGATGCAGGGATGGTTCAATATATGGAAATCCATCAATGTAATCCACTACATGAACAAACTAAAAGAAAAAAACCACATGGTCATCTCATTAGATGCTGAAAAAGCATTCGACAAAATTCAGCATCCTTTCATGCTGAAAGTCTTAGAAAGAGCAGGAATTCAAGGCCCATACCTAAACATAGTAAAAGCAATCTACAGCAAACCAGTAGCCAACATCAAAATAAATGGAGAGAAACTTGAAGCAATCCCACTAAAATCAGGGACTAGACAAGGCTGTCCTCTCTCTCCATATCTTTTCAATATAGTACTTGAAGTTCTAGCGATAGCAATTAGACAACATAAGGAAGTCACAGGGATACAAATTGGAAAGGAAGAAGTCAAAGTATCATTATTTGCAGACGATATGATAGTCTACCTAAGCGTCCCAAAAAACTCCACCAGAGAACTCCTATAGCTGATAAACCACTTCAGCAAAGTGGCAGGTTATAAAATTAACTCAAGCAAATCAGTAGCCTTCTTGTACTCAAAGGACAAGCAGGCTGAGAAAGAAGTTAGGGAAATAAAACCCTGCACAATAGCCACAAACAACATAAAGTACCTTGGCATAACTCTAACCAAAGAAGCGAAAGATCTGTATGACAGGAACTTCAAATCCTTGAAGAAAAAAATCGAAGAAGACCTCAGAAGATGGAAAAATATTTCTTGCTCCTGGATTGGCAGGATCAATATACTAAAAATGGCCATCTTGCCAAAAGCAATCTACAGATTCAATGCAATCCCCATCAAAATCTCAAATCAATTCTTCATAGATCTATAAAGAGCAATTCTCAAATTCATCTGGAGCAACAAAAAACCCAGGATAGCTAAAACTATTCTCAACAATAAAAGGACTTCTGGGGGAATCAATATCCCTGACCTCAAGCAGTACTACAGAGCAATTGTGTTTAAAACTGCATGGTATTGGTACAGCAACAGGCAGGTAGATCAATGGAATAGGATTGAAGACCCAGAAATGAACCCACAGACTTATGGTCACTTCATCTTTGATAAAGGAGCCACAACCATCCAGTGGAAAAAAGATAGCCTTTTTAACAAATGGTGCTGGTTCAACTGGAGGTCATCATGCAGAAGAGTGGGAATTGACCCACTCTTATCTCTTTGTACTAAGATCAACTCCAAGTGGATCAAGGACCTCCACATAAAACCAGACACACTGAAGCTATTAGAAAAGAAACTTGGGAAGACCCTGGAGGACATGGGCACAGGGGGAAAGTTCCTGAATAGAACACCAATAGCTTATGCTCTAAGATCAAGAATTGACAAATGGGACCTCATAAAATTACAAAGTTTCTGTAAGGCAAAGGCACTGTCAGAAGGACAAAACAGCAACCAACAAAGTGGGAAATGATCTTCAACAACCTCACATCCGACAGAGGGCTAATATCCAATATATACAAAGAACTCAAAAAGTTAGACCCCAAAGAACCAAATAACCCTATCAAAAAATGGGGTACCGAGCTAAACAAAGAATTTTCACCAGAAGAAATTCGGATGGCCGATAAACACCTTAAGAGATGTTCAACATCATTAGTCATCAGGGAAATGCAAATCAAAACAACCCTGAGATTCCACCTCACACAAGTTAGAATGGCTAAGATTAAAAACTCAAGAGATAACAAGTGCTGGCGAGGATGTGGAGAAAGAGGAACACTCCTCCACTGTTGGTGGGATTGCAAAATGGTAAAACCGCTCTGGAAATCAGTGTGGCGGTTCCTCAGAAAATTGGGCATGTCACTTCCAGAGGACCCTGGCATACCACTCCTGGGCACATACCCAGAGGATTCCCCTGCATACAATAAAGACACATGCTCCACTATGTTTATAGCAGCCTTGTTTATAATAGCCAGAAATTGGAAGGAGCCCAGATATCCCTCCAAAGAAAAATGGATACAGAAAATGTGGTATATTTATACAACGGAGTACTACTCAGCAAGTAAAAATAATGAATTCATGCAATTTGTAGGTAAATGGTTAGATCTGGAAAATATCATCCTAAGTGAGCTAACCCAGTCACAAAAGAATACACATGAAATGCAATCACTGATAAGTGGATATTAATGAGCCCAGAAGCCCTAAATGCTCAAGGCACAATTAGCAAGTCAAATGACTCCCAAGGAGAAGAAAGGAGAGGACCCTGGTCCTGTAAAGATTGGATCCAGTTTTGTAGACCCAGAACAGAGAAATCGTGCGGGGGGGGGAATGATTGGGGAATAGTTTGGGGGGGAGAGGAATTATTGGACATATGGTGGGGGGCACTGGGAAAGGGGAATGCCTTTGGAATGTAAACATAGTATATAGAAAATAAAAATTAAATAAAAAATAGAATTATTAGGGAGTGGCTATACATAAAATCAATAAAAGTATGAAGACTTGCAGTAATTTTTAAAACCTGCTATATAGATAAATGTTGAGGGCTTTGATGAAGACTAGTATTTGGGTAAAATTATCTGAGCATATTTACATAAACATGACAGAAATGGATAAAGAGTGCAATTGACTGACAAGCTGGATATTGGGGTTGTAGAAGGCATTTCATTTATAATTAACCATTTTCTTGCTTTAATATTGTCTGCCACCTATTATATATATAAATAAAATGGTCTCTCTGTCTCTCTTTTCTTCCAAGACAGGGTCTCCACAAAATCCCACTGTCCTGAAACTCACTATGTAGACCAAGCTGACAGACATGCTACTTGACCAGAAAACAGGCACAGTAAAACAAAGAACAAGCAAGCAAGTGTAAAATGGAATTAAAGGAAAATGTGAAAAAATTCCACATTAAACAGAGACTCAGGAGAGAGGAAATGTGAGAAAAGCAAAGATCAGGTGGAGATGTGTGAAACAGGAAGATCCTGATTGAAATAAACTGCTCATCAGAGGTCATCAGCAGACTTGGACTGGAAGAAGAAATCAAAGACAAAGGAAAGGAGAGTGGGAGCTGATGCATGGAGAGGAAGGAAGAGCAAAGGACAACAGAGGGAGGGTAAAGGCAGGCAGTGCTGCTGGACACATATATGACAGGACTCTACAGGAAAGGGAGAGGAAGGAGTGTGGGAATTGCTTTCAGAAACAATGGCTGAAGATGTCTCAAATTTCTTTGAAAGTAATAATCGATACATCTCAGAAGTCCTACTAACTTTATCCCCAAAGAGTGAAGAAGTAGAGGTGGTAGATGTCTTCTGGGTCCAGCTGCACACATAGGCTCACAGTGGAGCACTAACATATGTGAGACATGTGTAAGCAGAACCTAGACACAAGTAGCAGAGGAAGTGGGTGTGAAGTTTCACTGAGCTGTTGGCAAGTGTTAGCCACTAGGAAAAAAAGATTTGGTTTTCTTTAAGAGTGTAGTCTCTTAAACTCAACCACAGTCTAGTGGAAGGCCATGCATATGAGTACATGGGAACAAAAGTCAAACTTGGTGGGTGTGAAAGAAAGAAAGGAAGAAAAAGGAGAGAGAGAGAGAGAGAGAGAGAGAGAGAGAGAGAGAGAGAGAGAGAGACCGAATAAATAAGCAAAGACAAAAGAAAGAAAAGAAAAAGAATGAAAAATTGAATTAACATTGAAACTAAAAATCTTAGAAATACAAATATACAAGATCAGCAAAACCAAGTTATATGCACTCAATTTCGAGGTTTTACTATTAAATGAATATTGAAAGCTAATAAATATTTACTATGTGAAAGTTTGAGACCTGAGTAGAGACTCTGTCTCAAATCAAACAACAACAACAACAACAACAACAACAACAACAACAACAACAAAATAGCAGCTTCATGAGAATGCCAGCAAACACTGACAGAGACAGAAAAAGAGGGCAGAGGAACTAACATGTCTGCACACTAGAATTCTAGAAGGTACAGTTCACTTTTATTGAATTGACCTTTTTCCTGCTTAAGGTTATATACTATGTAATGCCCAGAAAACAAGAATGACATAGGAAGTACAAATGAGCTGCAGATGGAGGTTTTCCTGGAGACCCTCTCTTCTTAACCCACCAAGTCTGATCTTCCTGTGAGATGGGCTAAGGCTGAGGCCTCTGCAGTGAGGAAGAATGTACAGCTGTGGTTTCCCAAAGGTAGCCCAGACACTCTCAGTGGGTGCTGGCAATCTGCCAAGGAACATGGAGCTTTAAAAAGAGTATCAGTAGCAGATAGGTCTCTGATACAGTGAGAGCATGAGATGTTGTCAGTACAGCTGAACACCAGAGTAGAGGATCTGATAACGGCATACAGCAACACACCTATTACTCTGAAAATGATGAGTGTATGGGGTTCTTGCTGTGTGACCAATCAGAGCTCAGTCTTGCAGTGAAGTGCATGAATTATCTCAACTTGGAAACCACATGTCACCTGGAGCAAGAGTCAATTCCCCATTCCAAGAACACCTGACCCAGTTTTGAGCTTACCATTAGTCACTTTCCAATGTTATCCTATTGAGATTCCTTGCTCTTTTCCAACAATGCAGGGGTGCTCATGGTGCATTCTGACAAGACATTGATATGACAATCCAAATAAGAACAATGGTTAAAGAGTTTTTTCATGTCATATGGATCTTTCATTTGTTTGGTTAGAGTCACACCAAGATACTTTATATTGTTTGTGGCTATTGTGAAGGATGTCATTTCCCTAATTTCTTTCTCAGCCTGATAATCCTTTGAGTATAGGAAGGCTACTGATTTGCTTGAGTTGATTTTATAACCAGCCACTTTGCTGAAGTTGTTTATCAGCTGTAGGTGTTCTCTGGTGGAGTTTTCTTGGGTCACTTAAGTATACTACTATATCATCTGCAAATAGTGATAGTTTGACGTCTTCCTTTGAATTTGTATCCCTTTGGCCTCCTTATGTTCTCGAATTGCTCTAGCTAGAACTTCAAGAACTATATTGAAAAGATATGGAGAGAGGGGGTAGCCTTGTCTAGTCCCTGATTTTAGTGGGATTGCTTCAAGTTTCTCTACATTTAGTTTGATGTTGGCTACGAGTTTGCTGTCTCTGAAGAAGGAAATCAAAGAAGATTTCAGAAAATGGAAAAATCTCCCATGCTCATGGATTGGCAGGATTAATATAGTAAAATTGGACATCTTGCCAAAAGCAATGTGCAGATTCAATGCAATCCCCATCAAAATCCCAACTCAGTTCTTCATAGAGTTAGAAAGGGCAATTCTCAAATTCATCTGGAATAACAAAAAACCCAGGATAGCTAAAACTATTCTCAACAGTAAAAGAGCTTCTGGGGCAATCAGTATCCTGGACCTCAAACAGAACTACAGAGCAATAGTGATAAAAACTGCATGGTATTGGTACAGTGACAGTCAGGTAGATCAATGGAATAGAACTGAAGACCCAGAAATGAACCCACGTACCTATGGTCACTTGATCTTTGACAAAGGAGCTGAAACCTTCCAGTGGAAAACAGATAGCCTTTTCAACAAATGGTGCTGGCTTAACTGGAGGTCAGCATGTAGAAGAATGCGAATTGATGCATTCTTATCTCCTTGTACTAAGCTGAACTCCAAGTGCATCAAGGACCTCCACATAAAACCAGACACACTGAAAGTAATAGAAAAGAAACTGGGGAAGACCCTTGAGGACATGGGCACAGGGAAAAAGTTCCTGAGAAGAACACCAATAGCTTATGCTCTAAGATCAAGAATTGACAAATGGGACCTCATAAAACTACAAAGTTTTTGTAAGGCAAAGGACACTGTCAGAAGGACAAAACGACAACCAAGAAATTGGGAAAAGATCTCCACTAACCCTACATCTGACAGAGGGTTAATATCCAATATATACAAAGAACTCAAGAAGTTAGAACCTATAGAACCAAATAACCCTATTAAAAATGGGGTACAGAGCTAAACAAAGAATTTTCACCTGAAGAATTTCCAATAGCTGAGAAACACCTTAAGAAATGTTCAGCATCATTAGTCATTAGGAAAATACAAATCAAAACAACCCTGAGATTTCACCTCACACCAGTCAAAATGGCTAAGATTAAAAACTCAGGATACAGCAGATGCTGGCAAGGATGTGGAGAAAGAGGAACACTACTCTACTGCTGGTGGGATTGCAAGTTGGTACAACCACTCTGGAAATCAGTCTGGCAGTTCCTCAGAAAACTGGGCATGACACTTTTGGAGGACCCTGCTATACCACTCCTGGGCATATACCCAGAGGATTCCCCAGCATGCAATAAGGACACATGCTCCACTATGTTCATAGCAGCCTTATTTATAATAGCCAGAAGCTGGAAAGAACTCAGATTTCCCTCAATGGAGGAATGGGTACAGAAAATGTGGTATATTTGCACAATGGAGTACTACTCAGCAATTTAAAACAATGAATTCATGAAATTCTTAGGCAAATGGTTGGATCTGGAAAATATCATCCTAAATGAGGTAACCCAATCACAGAAGAACACACAGGGAATGCAGTCACTGATAAGTGGATATTAACCCAGAACCTCTGAATACCTGAGGCAAAATTCCCATATCAAATCATTCCCAAGAAGAAGGAAGGAGAGGGCCCTGGTCCTGGCAAGGCTTGATGCAGCATTGTAGGGGATTACCAGGATGGAGAAGTGGGAGGGGGTTGATTGGGGAATGGGTGGAGGGAAGAGGGCTTATGGTACGTATGGGTAGGGGGGAACCGGGAAAGGGAAAATTATTTGGAATGTAAAAAAGAATATAGAAAAAATTTTTAAAAATTTTAAAAAGAGTTTTTCATTCTTTTACCTAAAGGATTTGTATCCTGAGCTCTGTATCTGGCATAGATAGTAGATTCTTGTCTTAAAAAAGACAAGTGATAAGTTTCAGCTAATTGACAAAACATGAAGGATTCTTAGACATTAGTTATCTCTGTGATGTTCCACACTTTCTACATTACTGCTTAGATGGAAGTCTCATAGTAAGAACTTTCCTTAAAGCCCCTTTCATGTCCCTATTCCTCAGGCTGTAGATGAAAGGGTTCAGCATGGGAGTCACCACTGTGTACATCATTGCAGCTACCATGTCCCTCCAAGCTGAGTGAGAGGATGAGGGGTTGAAATACACAGCAATGATGGTGCCATAGAAGAGCCAGACCACAGCCAGGTGTGAGCTACAGGTAGAGAAGGCTTTCCATTGTCCCCCAGGTGATGAGACTCTCAGGACAGCACAGGTGATGAGCATGTAGGAGATCAGGATGCAGACAAGTGGGGTGACCATGATCACAGCTCCCTCTGTTTGTAACATCAGCTCATTAAAATGTGTGTCTGAGCAGGAGAGTTTCAGGAGGGGACTCACATCACAAAAGAAGTGGGGGATAATGTTTCCACAGAAGGAAAGTCGAGCCATGAGCAATATGTGCAAGAGACAATTCAGGTTGGCTACCACCCATGACCCCACAACAAGAAGGGCACAGAGCTGATGGGTCATCTTTATTGTGTAGTGTAAAGGATGGCATATGGCCACAAATCGGTCATAGGCCATCACAGCCAGCAAGAAATTGTCCATGTCACCAAACACACAGAGAAAATACAGCTGTGTTAGACACCCAGAAAAGGAAATGGCCTGATTTCCAAGTATGTAGTTGGCTAATACCTTGGGTACAGTGGTGGAGGTGAAGCAGACATCCACAAAGGACAGGGTGCAGAGGAAGAAGTACATGGGTGTGTGCAGGTGGGAGTATGTGCTGATGGCCAGGATGATGAGCAGGTTTCCCAGGACAGTGGCCAGGTACATGATGAGGAAGAGCAGGAAGAGGAGCTGCTGCTGCTGCTGGGGCTGCCTGGAGAGTCCCAGGAGGAGGAACTCAGAGACACTCGACTGATTGATGCTGCTCATGAGTCTAAGCCCAGCTACAGAAAGGAGAAGTAGAGGTCAGAAGGACAACCAGGTTCACATTAATCCTGCATTATAGTTTCTGAGTTAAGATTCACTCCTATTTTCCACATACCCAATTACAAATCCAAGTTTTATGTTGTGTTGGTTCCCCAGAGCTACCTGTTTAGTTTTATTGAATATAACATAAACACGTTCCTGTACATGCAACTGCTCTTACCTGTATCTGGTGACATTTCCAATCTTCTTCCCACTTTTTAGAAGCTTAAAAGAGAAGAGAAGCAACCAGGTATTGTTGATCTCAAGCTCCAACTGATGGACCTGTGACTCCTGCTGCTGCCCCTTCTGTGGAATAGAGTAAGTAACTCATGCTGCAGAAGAAACACTGGCATCTCTACTACTCTGAAATACCTGGCTAGGCCAGTTCTTTTGCTTTTTGCTTGGAGTTCCTGGGTAATTGAGTTCTCTATTCTAAGAATTGGTAAGTCTTGGGTATATAGGAAGGATCTGAGAAAGTGAAGAGTGGATGATCACCATCCCAGAAATCTGTATCAGAAGGAGGTCTGGGATAATTAGAAAGGTATTTACTGTAGCATATTGTCCCAGTGGAGATATACTCCCAGAGTATCTCATTAAAGACCAGAAGAAAAGAGTTGTGTACATTGGCTTACACAACTTGGTCCCTCTTGACCACCAACAATGGAACATATCATCCAAGCAGTCAATCAGAACTTGGGGATGAAGAAATCTGTGTGGATACAAGTCCCAGAGAGAATTCCCTGAGAATGATCTAAGCCTGTAGGGTTGAAGAATTGGTCCCCATTCTTCTTCCTCTGAGCAGAGAAAATGAAGTTATTGCACTTTCTGAGGGAATATTCTGTGCTCCTCACATTTGATTACTTACCACATAGGGTTTATGGCTCATTTCCTTATTGGCAGCCCTGGGAGTAACTGGCATTACAGGGTCAGGCTCAATCCTGTAAAATATCCAGTGTAAAGTTCAAGGAGAGAAAAACTAGATTGGAGAGTGTGCAGTCCTTTATGGCTGAAGGTGACCCGTGTTCAAAGAAACTCATGTCTTTGAGGATGGTGTCTTCCCAGCCCACAGTGATATGTGTACTTCTGAACATGAACAGACTCTGGTGTGCAGCTCCAAAAGCTTCATTTATATTCCCCCTCCCTTCCCAGAGAGGATTCATGACAGGACTTAGAAGCCTAGCATGGGGACATCCTCAGTGTGATTTGTCCTGTCCATGTTCTTCCAGAAGTTTAAAACCTTTCTACATGATTGACAGATGAACAAACATAGTTCTAAGAGATGACAACAAAATATCCAAACACAGAGAGAGGAGTAGAAGATATCTGAGGAAAATCCTACTGACTGCTGAGTTCATGATTTTGTGTACTTCTAATGATAAGATAGATGAGGCCTTCATTCCCAGTCAGTGTCAAACAGTAAAAGCCAGTCTTTCTCAGCTCAGCCTGGGAAAGAGTTGATAAAAATGATAGCTTGTGCTGGCTTACATTTCTCATCCAGACTCACTGAAGTCTGAGACAAGAAGATTGCTGTCATGTTCAAGGCTAGCCTTATCTAGCCTACCAGGCCATGTCTCATAAATACAAAAATAGCACAAAGGATAAGAGACATTAGAAGCTGGAGAGATGGTTCAGTGTTATAGAAAATTTTCCTCTTCTGCAGAGGGACCAGGTTCCACTTCTTCCCCCAGAAACAAACACACAAATAAATAAAATAAAATAGAAAACAAAGTTTAAAGGCGTAGGTGAAATGATATTAGCTGTTAGTTAATTCTTGCATCTATGTGCTTAAACATCTGGGCTGCCTGCTCTTAATATGTGTTTGAAATTATCTAGAATAAAGTTCTTAGTTTTAAATCAGAACTTTTTAAAGACTTGTTTATTTATTTTATGCATATGAATACACTACTGCTCTCTTCATACACACCAGAAGAGGACATTAGATCATTAGATACCATTACAGATGGTTGTCAGCCACTTTGTAGTTACTGGGAATTGAACTCAGGACCTCTGGAAGAGCAGTCAGTACTCTTAACCGCTGAGTCATCTTTCCGGCCCTCTTAGTTTAAAATCAGAACTTTTGCTGGTCAAGGTGGTCCATGCTTTTACTCACATCTCTTGCAGAACAGAATCATGTGGGTTACTTTGAATTCAAAGCCAGTCTGGGCTACAAAATTAGACCTATCAGAAGAAACAAAGAAAATCATAATGACTTTAGTAAACTTGGAAGGTGTCTCAGTAGGTAAAGTATTTGCTGTATAGGCTTAAAGACCACGGTTCAGATTCCGGTATATATATACCAAGAAAGTGCATAGCCAGTCTGTAAACTTAGTCCAAGAGGCAGAGAAGAGATCCTGAGGGAAATTGGTTAGATAAACTAGCTGATTTAGCAAACTCTACATCCAGTGAGAGATCCTACCTCCATACAGAATGTGGAATGAGATCAAAGCTAATACATGCACCAATGTCTAACTTCTTCATTTTGTGCACACACATGGACCCCACGTGTGTGTGTGTGTGTGTGTGTGTGTGTGTGTGTATACAGGAGCTTATATGTATAAATGCATGCACATTGCATGTATACGTGCATGCTTATACACAAATATCCATGTAGTTTTATTCATTGATTATTAAAATTTAAACAAAAGTAATATCAGAACTTCTGAGGATGAGGCAAAAGATAGCCTCAAGACCTGGTTGAGAATAATTTTAAGGGGCTGACTGAAGTGGCCCAATGTCTGTTTTTTCTTTGATATATTCTTTATTTACATTTCAGATGATCTCCCCTTTCCTTGATAACCCCCTCCCCGAGAGTCCCATAAGCCTTCTTCCCTCCCCCTGTTCCCAATCAACCCCTTCCCGCTTCCCTGTCCTGGTATTCCCCTACACTGCTGCACTGAGCCTTTCCAGGACTGATATGTGAATTGATTTCTGGGTATTCCGAGTTTCTTTGCTAATATCTGCTTTTCAGTTAGTGCATACCATGTGTGTTCTTTTGTGATTGGGTTTCCTCACTTAGGATGATATTTTCCAGTTCCACCCATTTGCCTAAGATTTTCATGAATTCATTGTTTGTAATAGCTGAGTAGTATTCCATAGTGTAAATATACCACATTTTCTGTATCCATACCTCCGTTGAGGGACATCTGGGTTCTTTCCAGCTTCTGATTGTATAGGTCCAAGGTTCCTCAGGGAGACTTAGGAAGGATGATGCAGAGGTCAATGTCAGTCTGGGCTACACATACACACACACACACACACACACACACACACTGGCACTATCTGGGAGATGTTTCCATAGCAGCAGAACATAAAATGACAATGACCTCATAAACTATTCTTTGTAAAGATGCTATACAATCTTATTAAATTTTTAATTTTTGAAAAAAATTATCTGTATGAATTAAGAGGTCCTTGTTCTCACACACAAGCCTTGGGGAGCCATAGATGTTAAGCACACAGGGTTGTCTCATCAGAAGGAGAGACCTATAAGCTGTTTTCCTCCCAGAAAGCTGAGACAGGATGTGTTAATAACCTTTGGCTCTCTGTATGGCCAGGCCACATTTGTCACCCAGGCCCATCATGAGCTTCTTCATCTTGAAACTTCTTCCTCAGTTAATCTATGGATCCTATCTTTAGAGAAGATGTCACTTGTACTATATGAGTTTCCTTGTAGTCATGTCTTAAGTTTTGTTGTGCACATGGGACTGACTTAGTTATCCCCAGAAAACAGTTTTTTTTCAAATTTCCTCTCTTAAATATGTCTAAAATAAACTTCTTGGTGTCAGACTCTCAAGGTGGAACCAATGAATGCTATTGAGTCCTATTGAACTCTATTGAACTGACTTTTTGAAATCTTCCTTGGATTGTTGCTTTGCTGGCCTTGGGATTGTGAAGGAGTCACAGAGACTCACAGAGAGTGAGTGTTTGACTTGCATGTGTATATATGCATCACATGCATGCATGGTGCCAATTGAAACCAGAAAATGAAGTCATATCTTCTGTAAATGGTGTTACTGATAGTTGTGAGTTGCAATGTAGGTACTGGGAATCAAACCCTGGTCCTCTCAAAAAGGACCTCTTACTTCTGAGCCAATCCTCTAGATCAGGTGCTTCAGTGAACTTTATTTCTACCAATAGAGTAAGTCAGTGTGGTGCAAAGTACTAGAGTTTATCAGCTTATGTGGTCAACAAAGTGGAAAAGTGGTTTACTAACTTCAGAGTCATGCCAGGGTGATGACAGGCTGACTAAAAACTGTTCTTAATGAGGTGTCTTATCAGAGGATTCCCAGTGTTACAGGGATGGACTGCATAAAATAACCCAACCAACAAAAAGCAAACAAGCAATAGTGAGAACAAACAAGGCAGGGGAACCAAAACCTCAGTATGTGATGATATATTTCCAAAATATACAGTTCTCAACAACAAAATGAAAGATTGCAAAGAAACAGGGAAGTATGATATTTACAGCAGAAGAACAAGCAACAGATATGACCTCTGGAAAGAGGAGAAGACATCTTAAAAAAAATATCTCCAAGTAGCCATTGTAAAATTGTTAGCAGATAGAACAGAGAGCACTACTGAAGAAGTACACGAAAGTATGAAGAAAATGTCAAATAAAGTAAGGACTGATGAACCGAAAATTATGGGGAAATTTGAACTGGAAATTTTGAGTAGGAAAATAAACAATGGATATAAACTGCTCACTAAATGGGCTCTACTAATTTGAAGCAGGTAAATTAATAATTGACAAAATTGGAAATAGGTATATAGATATTGTGGAAGTTGAAGAAAAGGGAAAAGAATGAGGAAAATGAATACATGAATACAGGGTCAAGTGTAGACAATGTTTTTACAGCAAATTCATACAGTATGTACTCTTAAGGGGAAAAAAGGGAAAGGCAGGCTATGATGAAATAATGACTGAAAACTCAAATTTAAAAAATGAACTGGCCCAGGCAGAGGCCACACACCTTCCAGGGTGCACCTGTGCCTGGAGCAGAGCCTCTGCTCTGGATCCAAACACATAGACCCCACAACCCAGTTGTAGTTCCACTCCCCAGGTATTCTGACACAACCAGTAACACAGGTGAGACCTCAAACCCTACCCTAATACCCAGCATAACCTGGATCCATGGGACTCAAGGAGTCAGATACCCCACCCTGCTAGAGACCCTCATTCTTTCAAAATTACACCTATTCCAAGAGCTCTGCTCTAGATCTCAGTACACACACCCTAGTTGCAGCTGAACCCCCAAGGGGTTGTGATACATCTAGAGCCACAGGATCACAGGCTCAAAGGAAGGACAGTCTTCAGACAGAGAGAGCAAGGCTAATTAACACCAGAGATAACTAGATGGCAAGAGGCAAGTGCAAGAACATAAGCAACAGAAATCAATACACCTTGGCAAAATCACCAACCACAGCAAGACCTGGAAACCCCAACACACCTATAAATCAAGATTCAGATCTAAGTCCTCATTTCATGAAGATGGTAGCGGATTTTAAGAAGGACATAAATAACTCCCTGAAAGATATACAGGAGAACACAAATAAACAATTAGAAACCCTTAAATAGGAAACATATAAATCCCTTAAAGAAATACAGAAGAACACAATAAAATATGTGAAGAAATTGAACAAAACCATCCTTGATCTAAAAATGGAAATAGAAACATTAAAGAAAATACAAAGGAAGACAGCCCTGGAGATGTAAACCTAGAAAGAAAGCAGGAGTCACAGATGCAAGGATCACTAACAGAATACAAGAGATAGAATAGAGAGTCTTAGGCCTAGAAGATACCATAGAACATATCAATACAACTGTCAAGGAAAATACAAGAAGCAAAAGTTCCTAACTTGAAACACTCAAGAAATCCAAGACATAATGAAAAGACAGAACCTAAGAATAATTGGTATAGAAGAGAGTAAAGATTTCCAACTCAAAACCTTCAACAAAATTATAGAAGAAAACATCTCTAATCTAAAGAGAGATGCCCATAAACATACAAGAAGCTTACAGAACCCCAAAGAGATTGGAATAGAAAAGAAATTCCTCCTGTCACATAATAATTAAAACACGGAGTTCACAGAACAAAGAAATAATATTAAAAGACCAGAATTTTCAACAGAGACTCTAAAAGCCAGAAGATCTTTGGCAAATGTTATACAGACCCTAAGAGAACAAAAATGCCAGGCCAGGTTATTATACCCTGCAAAACTCTCAATTACCACAGATGGAGAATCCAAGGTATTCAAAAGCAAAATGAAATTTATACAATACTTTTCAATAATCCAGCCCTACAAAAGATAAGAGAAGGAGAAGTTCAAGACAAGAAGGGAAACTGTTCCCAAGAAAAAAGCAAGAAATCAATCTTTTCACAACAAACCCAAAAGAAGAGAAATACACAAACATAGTTCCACCTCTAACAACAAAAAAGAACAGCAAGCAATGGTCATTGATCTCTAATAACTCTCAACATCATTGGACTCAATTCTCCAATAAAAAGACATAGGCTAACAGAGTGACTATGTAAACAGGACCTAGCATTTTGCTGCATACAGGATACATACATCAATGACAAAGACAGACACTACCTCAAAGTAAAAGGCTGGAATAAATTTTCCAGGCAAATGATCCCAAGAAACAAGTTGTAGTAGCCATTCTAATATGCAACATCCAGTGGAAAAAAGATAGCCTTTTCAACAGATGGTGCTGGCTCAACTGGAGGTCAACATGCAGAAGAATGATCCACTCTTATCTCCTTGCACTAAGCTCTAATATGCAATAACATATACTTTCAACCAAAAGTTGTCACAAAAGATGGGCAGGACATTACATAGTCATCAAAGGAAAAATCCACCAAAATGAACTCTCAATTTTTAATATCTATGCACCAAATGCAAGGGTACCCACATTTGTAAAAGAAATGTTATTGAAGCTAAAAGTACACATTGAATCTCACATAATAATTACCAAAGAAGAGATCATGGAAACAGAAATGAAACAGAGACACAGTAAAACTAAAAGAAGTTTTGGACCAAATGGATTTAACAGATATCTACAGAACATTTCACTATAAAAGAATATACCTTCTACATGGGTCCTCATGGTACCTTCTCAAAAACTAAGCATATAACCAGCCACGAAACAATCCTCAACAGATACAAAAACATTGAATTAATCCCACGTATTCTATTGAACAACCATGGACTAAGGCTTGTGTTTAATAGAAACAAAAACAACAGGAAGCCCACATAGATATGGAAGCTGAACAACTATCTACTCAATGATAAGTTTGACAGGGAAGAAATAAAAAAAGAAATTAAAGACATTTTAAATTTTAATGAAAATGAAGGCACAACATATCTAAACTTATAGGAAAAAAGAAGGTAGTGCCATGAGAAAAGCTCATAGCCCCAAGTGCCTCCATAAAGAAATTGGAGAGATCATACACTAGTAAATGGGACATTTAAAAATTCTAGAAAAAATATGCAAATACATCTAAGAGGAGTAGATGTTAGGATATAATCAAACTCAGAGCTGAAATCAACCAAGTAGAAGCAAAGAGAACAATACAAAGAATCAATGAAGCTAGGATCTGGTTCTTAGAAAAAAATCAACAACATAAATAAACCCTTAACCAAACAAGTAGAGGGCACAGAGACAGTATACGAATCAACAAAATCAGGAACGAAAAGGAGACATAACAGAAACTGAGGAAATTAAAAAAATAACAAGATTCTACTACAAAAGTATATATTACACAAAACTTGAAAATCTATATTAAATGGATGATTTTCAAGTCAGATATCAGGTTCCAAAGTTAAAGCAGACTCAGATAATGCATTTAAACTGTCAAGGAAATAGAAGCAGTCATTAGATATTTCCCAACCATAAAAGTCCATGGCCAGATGTTTTTTCTATATTCTTTGTTTACATTTCAAATGCTTTCTCCTTTCCCAGTTCCCCCCTCACCATATGTCCCATAAGTCATCAATGGGGGATGGATACAGAAAATGTGGAATATCTATAAAATGGAATACTACTCAGCAAATAAAAACAATGAATTCTTAGCAATTCTGACTGGTGTGAGGTGAAATCTCAGGGTTGTTTTGATTTACATTTCCCTGATGACTAATGATGTTGAACATCTCTTAAGGTGTTTCTCGGCCATCTGAATTTCTTCTAGTGAAAATTCTTTGTTTAGGTCTGTACCCCATTTTTTGATAGGGTTATTTGGTTCTTTGGGGTCTAACTTCTTGAGTTCTTTGTATATATTGGATATTAACCCTCTGTCGGATGTGGGGTTGGTGAAGATCTTTTCCCACTTTGTTGGTTGCCATTTTGTCCTTCTGACAGTGTCCTTTGCCTTACAGAAACTTTGTAATTTTATGAGGTCCCATTTGTCAATTCTTAATTTTAGAGCATAAGCTATTGGTGTATCAGGAACTTTCCCCCTGTGCCCATGTCCTCCAGGGTCTTCCCAAGTTTCTTTTCTAATAGTTTCAGTGTGTCTGGTTTTATGTGGAGGTCCTTGATCCACTGGGAGTTGATCTTAGTACAAGGAGATAAGAGTGGGTCAATTTGCATTCTTCTGCATGTTGACCTCCAGTTGAACCAGCACCATTTGTTGAAAAGGCTATCTTTTTTCCACTGGATGGTTGTGGCTCCTTTATCAAAGATCAAGTGACCATAAATCTGTGGGTTCATTTCTGGGTCTTCAATCCTATTCCATTGATCTACTTGCCTGTTGCTGTACCAATACCATGCAGTTTTTAACACAATTGCTCTGTAGTACAGCTTGAGGTCAGGGATATTGATTCCCCCAGATGTCCTTTTATTGTTGAAAATAGTTTTAGCTATCCTGGGTTTTTTGTTGCTCCAGATAAATTTGAGAATTGCTCTTTATAGATCTATGAAGAATTGATTTGGGATTTTGATGGGGATCGCATTGAATCTGTATATTGCTTTTGGCAAGATGGCCATTTTTGCTATATTGATCCTGCCAATCCAGGAGCAAGAAATATTTTTCCATCTTCTGAGGTCTTCTTCGATTTCTTTCTTCAAGGACTTGAAGTTCCTGTCATACAGATTTTTTGTTTGTTTGGTTAGAGTTACACCAAGGTACTTTATGTTGTTTGTGGCTATTGTGAAGGCTGTTATTTCCCTAACTTCTTTCTCAGCCTGCTTGTCCTTTGAGTACAAGAAGGCTACTGATTTGCTTGAGTTAATTTTATAACCAGCCACTTTGCTGAAGTTGTTTATCAGCTGTAGAAGTTCTCTGGTGGACTTTTTTGGGTCGCTTAAGTAAACTATCATATCGTCTGCAAATGATGATAGTTTGACTTCTTCCTTTCCAATTTGTATCCCTTTGACTTCCTTATGCTGTCTAATTGCTCTCGCTAGAACTTCAAGTACTATATTGAAAAGATATGGAGAGAGAGGGCGGCCTTGTCTAGTCCCTGATTTTAGTGGGATTGCTTCAAGTTTCTCTCCCTTTATTTTGATGTTGGCTACTGGTTTGCTGTAGATTGCTTTTACTATGTTTAGGTATGGGCCTTGAATTCCTGCTCTTTCCAAGACTTTTAGCATGAAAGGATGCTGAATTTTGTCGAATGCTTTTTTAGCATCTAATTAGATGACCATGTGGTTTTTTTTTGGTTTGTTTATGTAGTTGATAGCTTTGATGGATTTCTGTATATTGAACCATCCCTGCATCCCTGGGATGAAGCCTACTTGATCATGGTGAATGATTGTTTTGATATGCTCTTGGATTCGGTTGGCAAGAATTTTATTTAGTATTTTCGCATCGATATTCATAAAAGGCAACAAGTGCTGGCGAGGATGTGGAGAAAGAGGAACACTCTTCTACTGTTGGTGGGATTACAAAATGGTAAAACCGCTCTGGAAATCAGTTTGGTGGTTCCTCAGAAATTTGGGCATGTCACTTCCAGAGGACCCTGGCATACCACTCCTGGGCATATACCCAGAGGATTCCCCTGCATACAATAAAGACACATGCTCCACTACATTCATAGCAGCCTTATTTATAATAGCCAGAAATTGGAAGGAGCCCAGATATCCCTCAAAGAAGGAATGGATACAGAAAATATGGTATATTTATACAATGGAGTACTACTCAGCAGTTAAAAATAATGAATTCATGCAATTTGTAGGTAAACGGTTAGATCTGGAAAATATCATCCTGAGTGAGTTAACCCAATCACAAAAGAATACACATGAAATGCAGTCACTGATAAGTTGATATTAATGAGCCCAGAAGCCCTAAATACTCAAGGTACAATTAGCAAGTCAAATGACTCCCAAGAAGAAGAAAGGAGAGGGCCCTGGGCCTGTAAGGATTGGATCCAGTTTTGTAGACCCAGAACAGAGAAATCCTGTGTGTGGGGAATGATTGGGGAATAGTTGGGGGGGATAGGAATTATGGGACGTATGGTGGTGGGGAACTGGGAAAGGGGAAAGCCTTTGGAATGTAAACATAGAATATAGAAAATAAAAATTAAATAAAAGTAAAAAAAACCAATGAATTCATATAATTTGTAGGCAAATGGTTGGAACTGGAAAATATCATCCTAAGTGAGGTAACCCAATCACGAAAGAATACACATGCAATGCAATCACTGATAAGTGGATATTAATTAGCCCAGAAGCTCTGAATACTCAAGACACAATTAGCAAATCATATTATTCCCAAGAAGGAGGAAGGAGAGGGCTCTCGTCCTGAAAAGACTTGATCCAATATTGTAGGGGAGTACCAGAACAAAGAAATTGGGGGGGGTGTTGTACTAAGCTCAACTCCAAGTGGATCAAGGACCTCCACATAAAACCAGACACACTGAAACTAATACAAAAGAAACTGGGGAAGACCCTAAAGGACATGGGCACAGGGGGAAAGTTCCTGAACAGAACACTAATAACTTATGCTCTAAGATCAAGAATTGACAAATAGGACCTCATAAAATTACAAAGTTTCTGTAAAGCAAAGGGCACCGTCAGAAGGAAAAAACAGCAACCAACTAATTGGGGAAAAGATCTTCACCAACTCCACATCTGACAGAGGGCTAATATCCAATGTATACAAAGAACTCAAAAAGTTAGAACCTATAGAACCAAATAACCCTATTAAAAATGGGGTACAGAGCTAAACAATGAATTTCTAGCTGAAGAAATTCGGATGGCTGAGAAGCACCTTAAGAGATGTTCAACATCACTAGTCATCAGGGAAATGCAAATCAAAACAACCCTGAGATTTCACCTCATGTCAGTCAGGATGGCTAAGATTAAAAACTTTAGAGACAGCAGGTGTTGGCAAGGATGTGGAGAAAGTGGAACATTCCTCCACTGTTGGTGGGATTGCAAGATGGTACAACCACTATAGAAATCAGTCTGGCAGTTCCTCAGAGAATTGGGCATGACATTTCCAGAGGACCATATCATACCACTCCTGGGCATATACCCAGAGGATTCCACTGCATGCAACAAAGACACATGTTCCACTATGTTCGTAGCAGCCTTATTTATAATAGCCAGAAGTTGGAAAGAACCCAGTTGTCCCTCAATGCAGGAATGGATACAGAAAATGTGGTGTATTTATACAATGGCCAGATGGTTTTAATGCTGAATTTTATCAGAAGCACAAAGAAGACCTAATACCAATACTTCTCAAACTTTTCCATAAAATAGAAACAGAAGGAACACTACCCATTCTTTCCATGAAGGCACAATTGCATTGATACCTAAACCACAAAAAGACCCAACAAGCAAAGACAACTACAGTCTAATTTCCCTTATAAATGTCAATGCAAAACTACTCAATAGAATTCTCACAAAGTGATTTCAAGTACACATCAAAATGATCATTCACGATGATCAAGTGTGCTTCAGCCCAGGAATGCAGGGATGATTTAATATATGGAGATCCATCAATATAATCCACTATATAAACAAACTCAAAAAACAACCACATGATCATCTCATTATATGTTTTTGACAAAATTCAACACCCATTCAATTTAAAAGTATTGGAGAGATCAGAAATTCAATGTTCATTCCTAAATATAGTAAAAGCAGTATATAGCAAACTAACAGGCAACATCAAACTAAATGTAGAGAAACTCAAATCAATCCCATTAAAATCAGGAACAAGACAATGCTGCACACTCTGCCCCTTCCTATTCAATTTAGTACCTGAACTTCTAACCAGATAAATTGGACAACAAAATGAGGTTAAAAGGATACAAATTGGGAAGGAAGAAGTCAGAATATCATTATTTGCAGATAGTAGTAGGAGATAGTAGATTGCAGATAGTAGATAGTAGGTAGTATGCATAAGCAACCCCAAAAATTCTACCAGAGAGTTCCTACAACTGATAAACCTCTTCAACAAATGGCTGGATATAAAATTAACTCTAACAAATCAGTAGCCTTCCTCTACTCAGAGGATAAACAGTCTGAGAAAGAAATTACAGAAACAACGCCCTTCCCAATAATCAAAAATAATATAAAATATCTTGGTGTGGCTCTAGCCAAGCAAATGAAATACAAGAACTTCAAAGCCCTGAAGAAAGAAATCAAAGACCTCAGAAGATGGAAAGATGTCCCATACTCATGGATTGGCAGGATTTATATAGTAAAAATGGCCATCGTGCCTAAATGATCTATAGATTCAGTGCAATACCTGTCAAAATTTCAACTCAAATCTTCATAGAGTTAGAAAGAGACATTTCTAAATTTATCTGGAATAACAAAAACCCAGAAATCACGTACCCTGACCTCAACCTATACTATAGAGCAATAGTGGTAAAAACTGCATGGTATTGGTACAATGACAGGCAGGTAGATCAATAGAATAGAATTGAAGACCTAGAAATGAACCCACACACCTATGGTCACTTGATCTTTGACAAAGGAGCTAAAACCATCCCGTGTGAAAAAGGCAGAATTTTCAACAAATGGTGGTGGGTCAACAGGCAGTCAACATGTAGAGGGATGCAAATTGATCCATTCTTATCTCCCTGTACAAAGCTCGAGCCCAAGTGGATCAAGGACCAGAAACACTGAATATAATAGAAGAGAAAGTGGGAAGAATATGGAGCACTTGGGCACAGGGGAAATTTTTCTGAATAGAACACCAATAGCTTATGCTCTAAGAAGAAGAAATGACAAATAGGACCTCATAAAATTGCAAAGGTATGTAAGGCAAAGGACACTGCCAATAGGACAAAACAGCAACCAACAGATTGGGAAAAGATCTTTACCAATCCTCCATCTGATAGAGGACTAATGTCCAATATATACAAATAATTCAAGAAGTTAGACTCCAGAGAACCAAATAACCCTATTAAAAATGGGGTACAGAATTAAACAAAGAATTCTCAACTAAAAATATCAGACAGCTGAGAAACTCCTAAGGAAATGTTCAACATCCCTTTTTTAACTGTAGCTGTCTTCAGACACCAGAAGAAGGCGTCAGATATCTGTATGGATGATTGTGAGCCACCATGTGGGTGCCAGGATTTGAACTAATGACCTTTGGAAGGGCAGTCAGTTCTCTTACCCACTGAGCCATCTCTCCAGCCCCAATGCTCAACATCCTTAATCATCAGGGAAATGCAAATCAAAACAACCCTGAGATTCCACCTCACACCAATCAGAATGGCCAAGATCAAAAACTCAGGGGGCAGCAGATAGTGGAGAGGATGTGGAGAAAGAGGAACACTCCTCCATTGCTAGTGGGATTGCAAGCTGGTAAAACCACTCTGGAAGTCAGTTTGACAGTTCCTCAGAATATTGGACATAGTACTTCCTGAGGACCCAGCTATATCAATCCTGGGCATGTACTCAGAACATGCTCCAACATGTAATAAGGACACATGCTCCACTATGTTCATAGCAGCCTTATAATAGCCAGAAGCTGGAAAGAACCCAGATATCCCTCAACAGAGGAATGGATACAGAAAGTGTGGTACATTTACACAATGGAGTACTATGCAGCTATTAAAAACAACCAATTCATGAAATTCTTGGGCAAATGGATGGGGCTAGAAAATATCATCCTGAGTGAGGTAACCCAAACACAATAGAACACCCACGGTATGCACTCACTGATTAGTGGATATTAGTCCCAAAGCTCAGAATACCCAAGAAACAACTCACAGACCACATGAAACTCAAGAAGAAGGAAGACCAAAGTGTGGATACTCTGATTCTTTTTGGAAAGTGGATTGAAATACCCATGGCTCACAACCAACCAATAGACTGAGCATAGGGTCCCCAATGAAACAGCTAGAGAAAGGACCCAAGGAGCGGAAGAGTTTTTCAGCCCCACAGGAGGAAGAACAAAATGTACCATCCAGTACCCCCAGAGCTTCCAGGGACTAACCACCAACCAAAGAGTACACATGGAGGGATCTATTGCTCCAGCTACATATGTAGCAGAAGATGGCCATTTCAAACATCAATGAGAGGAGAGTTCATTGGTCCTGTTAGGACTTGATGCCCCAGAGTTGGGAAATGCCAGTCAGGAAAGTGGAGGGGGTGTTGGTGAGCATGGGGAGGGGGATGGGATAGGAGGTTTTCAGAGGGGTAACGAGGACAGGGGATACTATTGAAATGTATATAAAGCAAATATCTAACAAAAAAACAAGAAAAAATAAGTAACCATCATCACTGAGGTAAAATCTTCTGGGAAGTGTTTTCTGAGCAAAAAGAAGCTATGTTCCAGAGATAGACAAGATTGTACCTTGTGCTGTAGCTGAACTCGGTAATGTGTAAGTATTACCCAGATGGTACTGGTTTTGAAGGCATTGAAGAGCAACCTGTGGTTTGGCTCTGTGAGAAGTCATGGAAGGCTATTGGTGAAGGTACAGCTTCATTTGCAGTTGATGACCCAGGACTGAAGGGGTCTTGTAAAGGAGTTGAGGCTTGGAACCATGAAGAGGGCCTATGAGAGGATATTGCTGAAACCTACTTGCAGCAGAAGACTCCAGTGATATTGGAGATGCCAGTACCATGGGATGATCACCAAGAACAGCAGCAGCAATGGAGTGGATTAACCTGAGCTTAGAGTGCTATAGAGGAACTGAGTTGGTGAAGTGACACCACCACTTTGGAGGAGCCCAGAAGTTCATGTGTGGATCCTAGGTATTGGAATAAGAAGCTGTGTCATTGAAGTTGCCTTGGAGACCCCAAGATGTTTAAGATGCCAGAGGTGTGGGCTATCTACTGAGGAGAGCTGCAGGAGTGGACTCAGCCTAGGAGAAAGAAGTTTGTTGCAATCAACAAAGATAGAAAATGAGTTGGAGATCTGAAGATCAGTTTGACATCAGACATGAAGATTCAGAATTTGAAATTTGCCAAGCGGGTTTTTTATCTTGTTTTGGGGGTTATAGTTTAGTGATTGGATGAATCTCAGAAGAGACTTTGAACTTTGGACTTTTAATATTGTTGAGCCTGCTATAGACTATGGGGGATTTGAATGTTGGACTAAAGGTATTTTTTTAATTATGCTATGGGTAGGTATGGCCTCTATAGATTCATGTGTTTGTAACAAGTCTTAGGTTTCTGGGGAGTGGAATGTGATGGTTTGTATATGCTTGTCCCAGGTAGTGGCACTACCTGGTATTTGTGTACTAGTTGGTGCTTCACTGTATATGTGGACTTTAATACCCTTTCTTTAGCTGCCTGGAAGCAAGTCCTCTGCTATCAGCCTTTGGAACAAGAGGTGGAACTCTTAACTACTCCAGACCCACTTCTGCCTAGACACTGCCATGCTCCTGCCTTGAAGATAAGACTGAATCTATGAATCTGTAAGTCATAACCATTTAAATATCATTCCTATAAAAGTTACCTTGGTCATGATTTTTGTTCACAGCAGGAAAACCTTAACTAAGACAACATTGTTTCTGAAGGTGATTTGAACTGTACAGACCTATTCCAAGATATTTCAGTTGAGAGGAATTTCAGTATGTGACTTAGAGACTGATTTTGTGGTATTTTGTGAAGAATATGGGCATTTTTTGCCCTTGTCTGAATAGTCTATCTGAGACTAAGGTATAGAGATTTATTGCATTGACAAAGGAAGTATCAAAAAAAGGCCACTAGAAATGTTCTCTGGTTTAGTCTCATGAAGAGACTTGAAAGTCTGATGATCTGCTTTTGATTTCTATAACCCATAGAAATGTGGATGGAGAGAATTGCCACCACAACATTGTCCTCTGGCTTCCACATGCCCACCATGGCACATATAACTACCCCACAATCATCTGGTGATAGTTTTGTATTTTGATTTAGAGATATGGCCTCACGATGTAGGTGTGGCTGTCCTAGAACTCACTATATAGACCAATGTGGTCTCAAAGTCAAGAGATCTGCCTGCTTCTGTTTTCCAAATGCCGGGATTAAAGATGTGTGTGCTATTATACCCAGCAATAACACAGTTTTTATTGGAGGAGGAAGAGACATAAAGCTGAGAGGTAGAAATGACCAGAGACTTGAATAAGCTTTCAGCTATCTGTGAGTAACTAATGATGCTGATCTTTCCAAGTAGTCATGTCCTGGGAAGTAGGTTACCTGTATAGAAAGTATCTGGCCTCTCTTTTGTTCTCTTCTTGTTTCATTGTGTGTGTTTGCATGGGTTGTTGCTGTTGTTGGTTTTGTTATTGTTTTTTTCAAGACATGGTTCCTCTGTGTAATAGAGCCTTGGCTGTCATGGCATGGGCTTTCTAGGTCAGGGTAGCCTCCAATTCAAAAAGGTCAATCTGCTTTTCCTCTGGAGTTCTGGTTTAAAAGCCTGTGCACCACCCTCACCTGTCAAATTTCGTCCCTTCTAAGAGCCCTTCTAATATTTAAGATTCCTGAGATTCTAAAATTAAATGAAATATCTTTGAATTTTCAGAAAAATATTGGAGTACAGATCTAAACAGAGAATTCTCAACCAAGGAATCTCAAATGGCTGAGTAGCACTTAAATGTTCAACATCCTTACTCATCAGGGAAATGCAAATCAAATGACCCGCAATTCCACTTCATACCAATCAGAGTGGCTAAGATACAAAATGTAGGTGACAGCAGATGTTGGAAAGGATGTGAAGAAAGAGGAAAACTCATCCATTGTTGGTGGTATTGCAAGGTGTTAGATCCACTCTGGATATTAGTCTGACAATTGCTGAGAAAATTGGACATAGTACTACCCGAGGACCCAGCTATACGACTCCTGGGCATATACCCAAAAGATGCCCTAACATATAACAAGGACACTTGACCACTATTTCAATATCAGCCTTATTTATAATAACCAGAAGCTGACAACAACACAGATGTCCCTCAACAGAAGAATGGATACAGAAAATGTGGTACATTTTCACAATGGAGTACTATGCAGCAATTAAAAACATTGACTTCATAAAATTCACAGGCAAATGGATGGAACTAGGAAATATCCTGAGTGAGGTAACCTAGACACAAAAGAACACACATGGCATGTACTCACTGATAAGCGGATATTAGCCCAAATGCTCACAATTCCCATGTTTCAAACCACAGACCGTATGCAGCTTAGGAAAATGGAAGACCAGGGTGTGGATGCTTCAGTCCCATGTTGAGGGTGAAACAGTATCATTGAGGGAAATGCAGGAAAAAGAGGACCTGAGAGGGAGAGAGGAGGTAGGAGGAAATAAGGGGGCAGTATCAGATACTGTTGGAGGTAGGAGAGAGATACGGAGGGTCAGGAAATCGAATGAAAATATGTAGCAGGGGTGGGGGCATGAAGAACTCAGGATAGCCAGTTGGAGGTACCAGACACCAGGGAAACTAGAGGCTTTCTTGTCCCAGCAGGGATGTCTTTAGCCAAAATGTGCAGAGAACAGGGAGATAGAACCTGTAGAGACCACTTCCAGCAGATTGGAACAGCCCCTAGCAAAGGGATGGGGATACCCACCCATCTCAAAGTTTTTAATCCAGAAGTGTTTCTTTCCAAAGGAAGAACAGGGACAAAATTGGAGCAGACACTGAAGGAAGGGGCATTCAGGGACTGCCCCATCTGGGCATCCAACCTGTCTGCAGACAACAAACCCTACACTGTTGCTGTGGTCAAGAGGCATTTGCTGATAGGAATATGGTGTGGCTGTTCCTTGAGAGGTCCTGCCAGCTACTGACTAATACAGATATGGATGCATGGAGCCAACCATCAGGCTGAGCTGAGCAACCCCAAATGGGGAAGCTGTCAGAAGGACTGGAAGAGCTGAGGGAGATTGCAACCCAATAGAAAGAACAATGTTGACTGGCTGGACCACCCAGTGCTCCCAGAGACTAGACCACCAACCAAGGAGTATACAGGAAGTGGTCTATGGCTCCAGATATATGTATAGCAGAGTTTGGACTTGCCTGACTGCAATGGGATGGGAGGCTCTTCATCCTGTGGCAGTTTGATACCCCAGTATAGGGGGATGCTGGGACGATGGTGGGGGAGCACACTCATAGAGTCAAAGGAGAGGGTAGGCAGATCTGGGATGGGGGTTTGTAGAGGGAGGGTTAATTTGGAGGTGGGCTATCATTGAGATATAAACTAATGGGATGATTAATAAAGTAAAACTTTTAAAATGACAGGTGAAGACAGGAAGGTCAATTGATTTCAATTAGAGTTACAATTGCAACACAGAGTCAGGAGTCATCTTAAATGTGCTGAAAGTAAAAGATGAGGAGAAAATTATTATTCATGTGTTTAAAATTAGTTTTGTTTATTGAGACAGAATTTTACAGTGTAGTCCATGACCCAGAACCCATTAAATAACCTAGGCCACAAACTTGTGATCCTTCTCAAGCCCCTGGTGGTGGGCTTAACGTTATTAGTCATTTTCAAAATAAATTCAAAACATATCATACATTTTATGCTTTAAATGAGATATAGAATTACTTAGGGTAGACACATATAAAATCAACAACAATAAAAGCACTAAGACTTGCAGTACTTTAGAAACCTCTTTTATAAAACAACTGTTGAGAGTTTAGATGTATCCTACTATTTGAATAAATTTATCTGAGCTCCATTTACCTAAACATGATAGGAAGGTATAAAAAGTGTAATCAACTGATATGCTAGATACTGAGATTATAGAAGGCATTTCTCTTATAATTAACCATTTTCTAGCTTTAATATTGTATGCCACATATGTTCATGAGAAGAGAAAACATCATCTGAAATGACTAGTAGAAACTTTTTGTTGCTTCAAATAATTTCCCTATTTGCACTAATATTAATATTGTGAATACATATGCATATATGTGTGTGTGTGCATGCGTTTGTGCATGTGTGTGTATGAGTGTGTCTCTCTGTCTCTGTTTCAGTCTTTCTGTCTCTTTGTGAGACAGGGTATCCAAACAATCTCACTTTCCTGGAACTATGTAGACAACGCTGGCAGACATGCTCCCTGACCAGAAAACATACACAATAAACAAACAACAAGCAAGTAAGCAAGTTTAAAACAAAACTAAATGATAGTTGGACAAAAATGCCACATGAAGCAGAGAATCAAGAAACAGGAAAAGTGAGAAAAGGAGGGATCAAATGGAGATTAGGGAATCAGAAGGATCCTGATAAAAATAAACAGCTCATCAGAGGCCCTCAGCAGACTTGACATGGAAGAAGAGAGTGAGAAAACCAGAAGATAAAGGGAGGGATAGTGCAAGCTGAGGTATGAAGAGGAAGAAAGAGCCAAGGACAATGGAGGGAGGGTGGAGGCAGGCAGTGCTGCTAGACACACACATGACAGGACTCTACAGGGAAGGGACAGAAAGGAGTGGGGAAGTTGCTTTTGGAAATAATGGCTGATGATGTCTCAAATTTCTTTGAAAACAATAATTTATATATCTCAGAAGCCCTACAACTTTACCCATAAAGAGTGTAAGGTCTAGAAGTTGAAGATGTCTTCTGGGCCCAGATGCACACACAGGCTCACAGTGGAGTGACAACATACATGAGGCGTGTGTAAGCAGAACCTAGACAAAGGCAACAGAGGAAGTGAGTATGAAGTCTTATTGGTAGCCCCTAGCTGGAGAGCTGTTGGCAAGTATTAGTCACTAGGAAAGTGAGGGCAAGTTTTCCTTAAAAGTGTAACCTTTTTAACTTGAGCACAGTCCAGTGAAGGCCACACATCCAAATATATGGGAACACAAATTAAACATGATGGCTGTGAAAGAAAGATTGGAAGGAAGGGAGAGAGAGAGGCAGAGAGGGAGGGATGGATGGAGAGAGAAAGGAAGGGATGGACAGAAAGAGGGAGAGAAATTAAACAAATGAAACAAAGAAAAAATGAAGTTTTAAGATTAAATAAAAGGAATGAGGACTTTCATAACAATAAAATCTTAGAAAATTAAAATAAATTTTTTAGAAATAAAAACACACAAAATCAGCAAAACCAAGTTAAAGGCACTATCTTTAAAAGTTTTACTCTGAAAAGGAAATTGAAAGCCAATATGTAAATTTTTTTACTAAAAATATGTTCCAGGAGAGCCAGACCTGTATTGAGAGACTCCATCTCAAACAAAACAAAACAACAACAATGACAACAATAACAAAATACTAGCTATGTGAGAACACACACACACACACACACACACACACACAAAATACTACTGACAGAGGCAGGAAAAGAGGGCAGAGTTACTGACATGTCTGCACACTAGAATTGTAGAAGGCACAGTTCATTTTTATTGAATTGACCTGTTTCCTGATTAATGTTATATGTTACATGATGCCCAGATAAGAAGGATAACATAGTAAATCCAAATGAGCTGTAGAAGTAGGGCTTTCTGGAGATCCAAACCCTCCCTTCTAAACCCACCAAGTGTGATATTCCTGTGAGATGGGTTTGGGCTGAGGTTTCTGTGGTGAGGAAGAATGAACAAATATGGTTCCCAATAGTTGGGCTGAATACTCCCAGGTGGATGCTGAAACTCTACCAAGGAACATAGAGCATTACAAAAAATGTGAGTAGCAAATAGGTCTTTGAAACAGTGATCGTGCAAGAGGTAAGCACACCTGAATGCAAGAGCAGAGGAATTGCTGATGCCAAAAAATAGCAAAACACCCATTGCCCTGAAAATGGGGAGTGTTTGTGACTGTTGCTGCTTGGCCAGTCAGCCACAACTGACTGGCCAGTATTGTAGTGAATTGCATGAAGATAGATATTCAGAGTCATCCCAACTTGGAAACCATCTGGAGCAGGAGTCAATTCTCCATACCAGCAACACCTGGCCCAGTTTTGAGCTTACCATTAGTCTCTTTCCAGTGTTGCCACATTGAGACTCTGCTCTTCTTAAACACTGTGCAGGGGTGCTCATGGTGCATTCTGACAAGGCATTGACATGACAATCCAAATAACAACATTCACTAAACAGGCTTTTCATTCTATTACCTAAAGTATTTGTATCCTGTGCTTTGTATCTGGTATAGATAGTAAATGCTTTTCTTACAAAAGACAAGTGCTAAGTTTCAGCTAACTGAGAAAACATGAAGTATTGTTAGACAGTAGTTACCTCTGTGATGTTTGACACTTTCAACATTACTGCTGAGATGGAAATCTCATGGTAAGCACTTTTCTTAAAGCCCCTTTCATGTCCCTGTTTCTCAGGCTGTAGATGAAAGGGTTCAGCATAGGAGTCACCACTGTGTACATTGTGGCAGCTGCCATGTCTCTCCCAGCTGAGTGAGAGGATGAGGGGTTGAAATACAGGGAGATTATGGTGCCATAGAAGAGGCAGACCACAGCCAGGTGGGAGCCACAGGTGGAGAAGGCTTTCCATCTTCCTCCTGTGGATGAGACTCTCAGGACAGCACAAGCAATAAGGATATAAGACACCAGGATACAAACAAATGGAGTGACCATAATCATAGTTCCCTCTGTAAGAATAATCAGGTCATTAAGATATGTGTCTGAGCAGGAGAGTTTCAGGAGGGGAGTTGCATCACAGAAGAAGTGAGGAATGAGGTTCTCCCCACAAAAAGAGAGTCGAGCCATGAGCAGTGTGTGCAACAGAGCATTCATGTTGGCTACCACCCATGACCCCACAACAAGAAGGGCACAGAGCTGATGGCTCATCTTTGTTGTGTAGTGTAAAGGGTGGCATATGGCCACAAATCGATCATAGGCCATCACAGCCAGCAGGAAATTGTCCATGTCAGCAAGCATACAGAGAAAATACAGCTGTGTGAGACATTCAGAGAAGGAAATTATATGACTCCCAAGTATGTGGTTGGCCAATGCCTTGGGGACAGTGGTGGAGGAGAAGCAGACATCCACAAAGGACAGGTTGCTTAGAAAGAAGTACATGGGGGTGTGCAGACTGGCGTCTGTGCTGATGGCCAGGATGATGAGCAGGTTTCCCAGGACAATGGCCAGGTACATGATGAGGAAGAACAGAAAAAGGAGCTGCTGTTGCTGATGTGTCTGCCTGGAGAATCCCTGAAGGAGGAACTCAGAGATGCTTGACTGGTTGGTGCCTCCCATAGATTTTTAAAGAAGAGAAAGCAGAGATGTAGGAATCTAATGGTTTGAAAACAACAAATTATACTACTTAAATCAAGACAAAATCAAGACATTATCTTATTTTAAAAAAACTGCATCAGGACTGGGAAGATGTTTCAATATTTAAAAAGCCTGCCTAATCATCCAGAGGACCCAGTTCAATTCTCAGCACCTACAGCATTGCTAGCAATAGTGTATAACCTTTCTCCAGGTGCTCTATTTCCCTCTTCTGGACTATGTGGGCACTGCATCATTTGGTATATACATATTCAGATAAAACACCCAAAGACATAAAATAAAAATTAATTAGAAAAACAAAATATTTGCCTTGAAAAAGCAAGCCTTCATTAGATTGTCTGCATCAGGATCTACACATAATGTTCATAAGCTCAGGTTCCAATGGTCAGGCCTAGGTGGTTCTGGACACACCAGAGTCACCCTTGTACTTCATTGAATACAACATAAAAATATCCATGCACAGGCTGCAGGATGTTTCAGTGGGTAAAGGTGTTTACTGAACTAAACCTGACAACCTGAGTTTGACACCAAAACACTCATAAAGGTGTTAGCAATCACTTGACTCTCTCTCTCTCTCTCTCTCTCTCTCTCTCTCTCTCTCTCTCTCTTTATCCCCACTCGTGTGTTTATAAAACTCACTCCAGTTATCTCTTGTCCTCCACATGTACACTCCAGCAGCATGTGTACTGCACAAATCCAGTAATGCATACATCATCTTAATATATGCACAGATGGCCCTTTCCTGAAATCACGCACATCTCTGTTTAATTGTGTCTGTTTTTCTCTAGTCCTTGGCACCTCATAGGAAAAAAAAGAAAATATCAGGAGCCAAAGAGATGGCTCAACATGTAAAGACACTTATCCCAAGCCTGATGAGTTGAGCCCAAGACTTTGGAATCTACATAGTAGAAAGGGAAAAGGAATTCCCCTAAAAGTTGTCCTCTGGTCTCCACACACATGTAAACACACACACACGCACGCACGCACGCACACACACACACACACACACACATCAAACAATCTTAAAAAATTAATGATAAATATTAGTTACTGTTGTTTTCACCTCAAACTGAGCCTAATGGACTAAAAAAATCACTGGTATCATTCTTTCAACAAGGATAAGTGAGCATTATCATTAGTAAAGAAATTGGCATCTGTGCTGCTATTACAATACCTGACAGCTCAGTGCTGCAACTGCCTCATGTTTACTATTATGGAACTCTTGGACTATTGTGTCTTTAGGGATCAGAAAAGGTCAGAATCCTAGGAGGCTTCTGAAGATTTGAAGAGTGGGTGATCTCCATCTTGACCCTCTGTGCAGCAAGGAGGTTTGGAGACTAAGACAGATATTTACTGCAGCATCCTTCCCAGTGGGTTAGACTCCCTGAGCATCTAATTAAAGGGAGGCAGACTGAAATTGTCCTCCCTAGTTTCTGGTCTCTGTGGACCAAGAATGAGGAAGAATTAAAACATCTTATTCCTGGGTCAGAACATGGGGATAAACAATCTGGGTGGGGACAAGTCCCAGAGGAAATTCCATGTAACTGTCATCATCTTGGTGAGGTAAGACTGTAGGTGTGCATTAGCCCAGAGTCTTTTCTTTCAAAATAGAAACTGGAGGTACTATGGCTCTGTTTGGAGAATATCACACTCTTGTCTCCTGTCTTGTTGTTTACTGTACAGAATTTATGGCATATTTCCAAATGGAACAATTGGAGGCAAGACTGGAATAGATGGAATTAGACTTGAGACTGATCCCTAAACAATTTGCTGTAAAAATGCAGCAAAGAAGGGGAAAGAAGGAAGAAGTATGTGGCCAGACATGACTGAAAAATATATGCACCAAGAGAAGTTTTCCTTTGGGCTGTCAACCCAGCTCACAGTGTATCACCCATATCTGCAAATCTACATGCTCTTAAATGTGTGGATCCATCAGGCCCACCTATGTTCTACCATCCCTACCAGAGAAAGATTGATAATTGGACTTGGATACCTCCTGAATGCTGGTTGTAAAGGCACGAGCCACCACACAGAACCTGGTATTTGTTTTTCTGAGATATCACATTATAGCCCAGGCTGGCTGGGAATCTCAGTATATTCCAGGGTGAACTCAGACATCTGACTGTCTGCAGCAGTGTCCTGAATGCTGTGATTGCAGATGTGAGCAAGCACACTCAATTATGTGCCAGGTTTTGTTACCCCATGTTCTAGAAGCCAGGTGTTGGACACAGTAAAGTCATAAGTGGTTGAATTTACATCTCTTTGTCAGCTTTTGATATTCCAAGAAGACCTTTATAAACTTAGTAATTTATCATACAAAGTTTATACTATTATAAGATGTATTTGAGACCTGCTGTTGTCTCAACAAGACATTCAATGATAAACTGAGTGCTAAGTAGAACTAAGAAATTTTATGGGTTTCTCTTAGTTGCTTTAACCTAGCAGCAGATGACTGCCTGATCTATGGTTGTTTCCATCCTATTGAGGTTATCAGTCAAGATGGAGGCAAGTCATATGGTTGATATTTTAAAACATCTATTTTTCCATATCCTGGTCCATGGCTCTGGCAAAAGATTCCTGCATTTCCAGAGGCCATACTGGTATTAGGAATCCCTTTTACCTGAATTTCTAGATGCCACACTGGTATCTAGAATACCAGAAGCCACACCAGAATCCAAGATCTCCCAAGGCAATGTAAGAACTTAAAATTCCACAGGCTTGTGTGACAGTAGAGGCACACCACAGAACCTGAAAATGTACTGGTCTCAAAAACCACTGGATATTCAGGCCAGAAAACCAGATGAAGAACAGAAAGCCAAGAGAATACATCCAAATAATTTATCCTACAAATGTAATCTCAGAAATTGGCTCCTAAAACTAAATCTCAAACCTAGATAACTAGAAGCCAGGATAAGAACACAGTCAATGGCAGCCAGGACAATATGGTGCCACCAGAGCCCTGTTGTCTTACTAAAGCTTGTCCTGGATATTCCAAGACTGGTGTGCACAAGAGAATGACCTCATATTCAATATCATGAAGATGATAGAGGCCCTTATAGAAGACATGAAAAAATACCTTAAAGAAATCCAGGAAAATACAAGGAAACAGGTAAAGGAAATTAATAAGACTGTGCAAGAGTTGAATATGAAAATAGAAGCAATAACAAAAACACAAACTCACTGAATCCTGGTGATGGAAAAATCTATGTAAGTTTACAGGAACTACAGTCACAAGTATCACTATGAAAATAGAAGCAATGGAAGAGAGAATCTCGGACTTAAAAGATACAACAGAAAAATTGATATGTCAGCTGAAGAAAATGCTAAATCTAAAAAGTTCCTGACACAAAACATCCAGTAAATTTGGAACTCTGTGAAAAGAGGAAACCCAAGAATAGTAGGAATAAAAGAAAAACAAAGTCCCCTGCACCACCACATAATTATTAAAACACTAAACACAGAACAAGGAAAGAACACTAAAAGCTGCAATGGAAAAGGGCAAGTAACAGATAAATGCAGAACCATTAGAATTACATTTGATTTCTCAACAGAAATTCTCATAGTCAGAAGGGCCTGGACATATACCTTGCAGACTCTAAGAGACCATAAATGCCAGCCCAGACTATTTTACCCAGCAGAACTTTCAATTACTATACATTGAGAAAACAAGTTATTGCATGACAAAGTCAAATTTATAATGTCTTTCCACAAATCACAAAAGGTACTAGAAAAAAATCATCAGTCCAAAGAGGTTAGCAACGTCCAAGAAAACACAGGAAATAAATAATATATCAAGAGATCAAGGGGATAAAATTGAAAAGGAAAAAGTCAAAGTGTTGATATTTGTAGATAATATGATAGTATACATGAGTGACCCCAAATATTCTACTGAGGAACTCAATAGACATCTTAAACAAAATGGTTGGAAAAGATTAATTCAAAAGTCATCATTAGCCCTTCTATATACAAATGACAGACTGAGAAAGAAATTATGGAAACATCACAATTTACAATAGCCACAAATTATATAAAATAACTTTCTGTGACCAAGCAAGTGAAAGACCTTTATAACAAGAACTTTATTAGTCATCAGGGAAATGCAAATCAAAACAACCCTGAGATTCCACCTTACACCAGTCAGAATGGCTAAGATTAAAAACTCAAGAGACAACAGGTGCCTGTGAGGATGTGGAGAAAGAGGAATACTCCTCCACTGTTGGTGGGAGTGCAAGATGGTACAACTGCTCTGGAAATCAGTCTGGCGGTTCCTCAGAAAATTGGGCATGACACTTCCAGAGGACCCTGTCATACCACTACAGGGCATATACCTAGAGGATTCCCCTGCATACAACAAAGACACATGCTCCACTATGTTCATAGCAGCCTTATTTATAATAGCCAGAAGTTGGAAGGAGCCCAGATGTCTCTCAAAGGAGGAATGGATACAGAAAATATGGTATGTTATTCAATGGAATACTATTCAGCAATTAAAAATAATGAATTCATGCAATTTGTAGGCAAATGGTTGGATCTGGAAAATATCATCCTAAGTGAGTTAACCCAATCACAAAAGAATACACATGAAATGCAATCACTGATAAATGGATATTAATGAGCTCAGAAGCTCTGAATACTCAAGACACAATTAGCAAATCAAGATTCCCAAGAAGAAGGAAGGAGAGGACCCTGGCCCAAAAAGACTGGATCCAGTTTTGTAGGAGAGTACCAGAACAGAGAATTGGGGGGGGGGTGATTGGGGAGTGGGGGGGGGGAAGAGGACTTATGGGACATATGGTGATGGTGGAACTGGGAAAGGGGAAAGCCTTTGTAATGTAAACAAAGAATATAGAAAATAAAAAAATTCAGAAGAGGCCTTCAAAAAAAAAAAAGAAAAAAAAAAAAAAGAAAAAGAAAAAAGAAAAAAAAAGAAAAAGAACTTCAAGTCTTTGAAGAAGTAAGTTGGAGAAGATATCAGAAAATGGAAAGATCTCCCATGCTCTTGCATCAATAGGATTAACATAACAAAATGGGATGTTGCCTCGGGTCACTGCAGACAGCTGGCATCTGGGGCCAGGTGTGTGGACAGAGCCCTAGTCTAACATCGACTATCCTGTCATGCTCTTGCCTGTACCCAGAGCCAAATCAGCTTGGTGGGTGGTCTCTGCGCCTAAGCGCACCTACGGGTACCAACTTGCTCTGCAGGGGTGTGTCTGTGCCTGGAGTACAGCAGAGGCCTCCATCTTGCCTCAGGGCACTACAGACAGCTAGCAGCTGGGGCCAGGTACATGGACAGAGTCCCAGTCTAACATCAACTACCCTGTCAGTCAGGCTCTTGCCTGCACCCCTGAGCCAGATCAGCTTAGTGGGAGGTTTGTGCACCAACAGCTCAGCAGGCTGTTACGGACTGCTGGGGGCCAGCTGCCTTGGCTTGCAGCGGAAGTTGCAATCTTGCCTCAGGTCACTGCAGACAGTTGGTAGCTGGGACCAGGTGTGTGGACAGAGTCCTAGTTTAACATTGACTACCCCGTCAGGCTCTTGCCTGCACTCAGAGTCAGATCAGCTTGCGGGAGGTCTGTGCACCAACAGCTCAGCGACTGTTGAGGACCGCTGGGGGCCAGCTTGCTCATCTTGCAGTAGAGGCCACCAACTTGCTTCGGGTCACTGCAGACATCTGGCAGCTGGGGTCAGGTGCGTGGACAGAGTCTGAGTCTAACATCGACTACCCCATCAGGCTCTTGCCTGCACCCAGAGCCAGATCAGCTTAGCGGGTGGGCACCAACTTGCTCGGGGGTCTGTGCCTGGAGTACAGTGGAGGCTGACATCTTGCCTCGGGGCACCACAGAGAGCTAACCAGACAGAGCCTTGTGGACTGAACCATCTAGGTTTCAGCAGACCAACCAGGGAAGCTCGGATCCTGCAGGGAATCCCCCGGTTAGACAGAGCCCCGAGACCTGCCACCATCTTGGAGCTGGTGGCCTGACCAGGTCACCATAGGGAACCAACAGAGGAGCCCAGGTCACCATAAAGATCTAACAGAGGAGCACAGATCAGTGGAAAAAAAGATCTGATTCTTAAGAGCCGGCAACTAGGCAGGCCAGCAGGAGGCAGCAGGAGGCCAACTGTGTGTCCAGCAGTAAGGGGAGGGGAGAGACGTAGCTCCAACCCAGCAGAGCTGAGGAGGTAATTCTAATTTGGAGCCTAGTAGCAGAAACCTTCTGGTCTACACCTCGGGAGCATGGGTGCCCTCTACAACAGCAGCACCAAATGCCAGACTCACAGGAGTGTCAAACACCAAGCAGTAACAACAAGACCAACTAACTCCAGAGATAAACGGATGGCAAAAAGGCAAACTTAGGAATGTTACTAACAGAAATCAAGGCAATATGGCAGCATCTGAACCCAATTCACCAAACACAGCAAGTCCTGGATACCCCAACACACCAGAAAAACAAGAGTTGGATTTAAAAGCATTGGCCATGATGTTGCTAGAGGAACACAAAAAAGACATAAACAAATCTCTCAAAGAAATGCAGGGGAACATGAATAGGGTAGAAGCCCTTACAATGAAAACACAAAAATCACTTAAAGAATTCCAGGATAATATGGATCAACAGACATAAGCCAATAAAGAGGAAATGAAAAAATCAATTAAAGAAATGCAGGAGAAATTGAGTCAACAGGCAGAAGTCATGAAAGAGGAAACACAAACATATCTTAAAGAATTGCAAGAAAACACAAACAAACAAGTGAAGGAACTGAACAAAACCATCCAGGATCTAAACACAGAAGTAGAAACAAGTTAGAAATCACAAAGGGAGACAACTTTGGAGATAGAAAACCTTGGGAAGAAATCAGGGGTTGTAGATGCAAATATCAACAACAGAATATAAGAGATCGAAGTAAGAATCTCAGATGCTGAAGATACCATAGAAACCATTGACTCCACAGTCAAAGAAAATGCAAAATGCAAAAAGCTGGTAACCCAAAACATTCAGGAAATCCAGGACACAATGAAAAGACCAAACCTAAGGATTATAGGTATAGATGAGAGTGAAGATCTACAACTTAAAGGGCCAGCAAGTATCTTCAACAAAATTATGGAAGAAAACTTCCCTAACCTAAAGAGAGAGATGCCCATGAATATACAAGAAGCATACAGAACTCCAAACAGACTGGACCAGAACAGAAATACCTCCCGTCACATAATAATCAAAACCCCAAACGTATTAAACAAAGAAAGAATATTAAAGGCAGTAAGAGAAAAAGGCCAATTAACATATAAAGGAAGACCTATCAGAATCACACCAGACTTCTCACCAGAGATCATGAAAGCTAGAAGATCCTTGGCAGATCTTATGCAGACTCTAAGAGAACACAAAAGTCAGTCACGACTACTATACCCACCAAAACTTTCAATCACCATAGATGGAGAAATTAAAATATTCTATGACCAGACCAAATTTACACAATATCTTTCTACTAACCCAGCTCTACAAAGGATAATAGGAGGAAAACTGCAATACAAAGAGGGAAACTTCACCCTGGCAAAAACAAGATAGTAACCTTCCATCAAACTCAAAAGAAGATAACCACTCAAAAACAAAAATAACATCAAAAATGACAGGAAGAAATAATCACTATTCCATAATATCTCTTAACATCAATGGACTCAATTCCCCAATTAAAAGACATAGACTAACAGACTGGATATGGAAACAGGACCCTACATTTTTGCTGCATACAGGAAACACACCTCAGGGTCAAAGACAAACACTACCTTAGAGTAAAAGGCTGGAAGACAATTTTCCAAGCAAATGGTTTCAAGAAGCGAGCTGAAATAGCAATTCTAATATCAGATAAAATTGACTTTCAACCTAAAGTCATCAAAAGAGACACAGATGGTCACTTCTTGCTGGTCAGAGGAAAAATCCACAAAGAAGAACTCACAATTCTAAACATCTATCCTCCAAATAGGGCACCCTCATTCATAAAAGAAACTTTACTAAATCTCAAAGCACACATTGCACCTAACACAATAATTGTGGGGCACCTCAACACTCCACTATCCTCAATGGGCCAATCAGGAAAACAGAAACTAAACAGGGACACAGGGAAACTTATCAAAGCTTTGGACCAATTGGATTAAACAGATATACATAGAGAATATTTCATCATAAAGCAAAAGAATATATATTTTTTCTCAGCACCTCATGGTACCTTCTCCAAAATCAACCATATAATTGGTCACAAGACAGACCTCAACAAATATAAGATCGAACTAATCCCATGCCTCCTATCAGATCCCCATGGAGCAAGAGTGTTCTTCAATAGCAACAAAAACAACAGAAAATCCTCATACATGTGGAGGCTGAACAATATTCTACTCAATGACACCTTAGTCAAGGAAGAAATAAAGAAAGAAATCAAAGACTTTTTAGAATTTAATGAAAATGAAGGCACAACATACTCAAATCTATGGGACACAATGAAAAGAGGAAAACTCATAGTCCTGAGTGTCTCCAAAAAGAAATAGGAGAGAGAATATACTAGCAACTTAATGGCACACCTGAAAGCTCTAGAACAAAAAGAAGCTATTTCACACAAGAGGAGTAGAAGACAGGAAATCATCAAACTCAGGGCTGAAATCAATCAAGCTGAAATAAAGAGAACCATACAAAGAATCAACAAAATCAGGAGCTGGTTCTTTGAGAAAATCAGCAAGATAGATAAACCCTTAGCCAGACTTACCAAAGGGCACAGAGACAGTATCCAAATTAACAAAATTAGAAATGAAAAGGGGGATATAACAACAGAAACTGAGGAAATTCAAAAAATCATCAGCTCCTACTACAAAAGCCTATACTAAACACAACTGGAGAATCTGGAGGAAATGGACAATTTTCTAGACAGATACCAAATACCAAAATGAAATCAGGATCAAATAGATCATCTAAACAGACCCATAATCCCTAAAGAAATAGAAGGGTTCATAAAAGTCTTCCAACAACAACAACAACAACAACAACAACAACAACAACAACAAAGCACAGGACCAGATGGTTTCAGTGCAGAATTCTATCAGACCTTCAAAGAAGACCTAATACCAATACTCTTTAAACTATTCCACAAAATAGAAACAGAAGGAACACTACCCAACTCATTCTACGAAGCCTCAATTACCCTTATACCAAAACCACACAAAGATCCAACTAAGAAAGAGAACTTCAGACCAATCTCCCTTATGAGCATCGATGCAAAAATACTCAATAAAATTCTTGCCAACCAAATTCAAGTACACATCAAAACTATCATTCATCATGATCAAGATGGCTTCTTCCCGGGGATGCAGGGATGGTTCGATATACCGAAATCCATCAACGTATTCCACTACATAAACTAACTCAAAGAAAAAAACCACATGGTCATCTCATTGGATGCTGAAAAAGCATTTGAAAAAAATCAGCATCCTTTCATGTTAAAGTCTTGGAAAGAACAGGAATTCAAGGCCCTTACCTAAACATAGTAAAAGCAATCTACAGCAAAACGGTAGCCAACATCAAGGTAAATGGAGAGAAACTTGAAGCAATCCCACTAAAATCAGGGACTAGACAAGGCTGCCCCTCTCACCATATCTCTTCAATATAGTACTTGAGGTACTAGCTAGAGCAATTTGACAACATAAGGAATTCAAAGGAATACAAATTGTAAAGGAAGAAGTCAAACTATCACTATTCGGAGATGATATGATAGTATGCATAAGTGACACAAAACCTCCACCAGAGAACGCCTACAACTGATAAACAACACAGCAAAGTGGATGGTTATAAAATCAACTCAAGCAAATCAATAGCCTTCCTATACTAAAAGGATAAGCAGGCTGAGACAGAAATTAGGGAAATGAAACCCTTCACAATAGCCACAAACAATATAAATTATCTTGGTGTGACTAACCAAACAAGTGAAAATTTTGTATGACAAAAACTTCAGGTCTCTGAAGAAGGAAATGGAAGAAGACCTCAGAAAATGGAAAAATCTTCCATGCTCGTGGGTTGGCAGGATTAATATAGTTAAAATGGACTTCTTGCCAAAAGCAATTAACAGATTCAATGCAATCCCCATCAAAATCCCAACTCAGTTCTTCATAGAGTTAGAAAGAGCAATTCTCAAATTCATTTGGAATAACAAAAAACCCAGGATAGCTAAAACTATCATCAACAGTAAAAGAACTTCTGGGGGAATCAGTATCCCGGACCTCAAGCAATACTACAGAGCAGTAGTGTTAAAAACTGCATGGTATTGGTACAGTGACAGGGAGGTGGATCAATGGAATAGAATTGAAGACCCAGAAGTAAACCCACACATCTATGGGCAATTGATCTTCGATAAAGGAACTGAAAACATCCAGTGGCAAAATAGATATCCTTTTCAACAAATGGTGCTGGTTCAACTGGAGGTCAACATGCAGAAGAATGAGAATTGATCCACTCTTATCTCTTTGTACTAAGCTCAACTCCAAGTGGATCAAAGACCTCCACTTAAAACCAGACACACTAAAATTAATAGAAAAGAAGCTGGGTAAGACCCTTGAGGACATTAGCTCAGGTGGAAAGTTCCTGAACAGAACACCAATTGCTTATGCTCTAAGATCAAGAATAGACAAATGGGACCTCATAAAATTACAATTTCTGTAAGGCAAAAGACACTGTCAAAAGGACAAATCAGCAACCAACAAATTGGGAAAAGATCTTCACCAACCCTACATCTGACAGAGGGCTAATATCCAATATCTACAAGAACTCAAGAAGTTAGACCCCAGAAAACCAAATAACCCTATCCAAAAATAGGATACAGAGCTAAACAAAGACTTTTTACCTGAAGAAATTCGGATGGCTGAGAAACACCTTTAAAAATGTTCAACATCATTAGTCATTAGAGAAATGCAAATCAAAACAACCCTGAGATTTCACCTCACACCAGTCAGAATAGCTAAGATTAAAAACTCAGGAGCCATCAGGTGTTGGTGAGGATGTGAAGAAAGAGGAACACTCCTCCACTGCTGGTGGGACTGCAAGTCGGTACAACCACTCTGGAAATCAGTCTGGCGGTTTTCAGAAATCTGGACATGATACTTCCGGAGGACCCAGCCATACACCTGCTGGGCATATACCCAGAAGATTCTCCAGCATGCAATAAGGATACATGCTCCACTATGTTCATAGCAGCCTTATTTATAATATCCAGAAGCTGGAAAGAACCCAGATGTCCCTCAACGGAGGAATGGATACAAAACATGTGGTATATATCCAATGAGATACTATTTAGCCATTAGAAACAATGAGTTCATGAAATTCTTAGAGAAATGGATGGTGCTGGAGAACATCATACTAAGTGAGGTAACCCAGTCTCAAAAGAATATCCATGGTATGCACTCATTGATAAGTAGATATTAGCCTAGAATCTTGGGACACCAAAGACACAATTCACATACCAAGTGATGTCCGACAATAAGAAAGGAGTGGACACTGGTGCTGGAAAGGATCAAAGCATCAGTGTAGGGGAATACCAGAACAGGTTAGTGGGAAGGGGTGGATGAGGGAGGAGGGGGAGGGAAAGGAGCATGTGGGACCTTGGGGGATGGGGAAACCAGAAAAAGGGAAATGAAATGTAAATATAGAATATGTTCAATAAAAAATGAAAAACAAGTCTGGTAGAATTCTGTGCTGAAAGCATATAAGCCTAGACTTTGTTTTCATTGGGAGATTTTGGTGGCTGCTTCTAATTTCTTAGGGGTTATAAGTCTGTTTATGTGGTTTGTCTGATTTTGATGTAACTTTGGTAAGTGGTATGAATCAAGAAAAATTCTGTATCTTTTAAATTTTCCAATAAGTAGGATCAGGCTTTTAAAGTATATCCTTATAATTCTCTGAATTTCCTCAGTGTCTCTTGTTACATTCATACCCCTTTTCTTTTCAGATTTTGTTAATTTAGATATTTTCTCTCTACCTTTTAGTTAATTTTGATATGGTTTTGTCAATCTTATTGATTTTTTCAAAGAACTTACTCTTTTATGGATATTTTTTATTAATTTTTAATATGCTCCATATTTTATTTCCTACCCCACCAACCCCTGTCCACCCTTGACTATTCCAAATCCCATACCTCCTCCATTCCCCCTGTCTCCTTGGGGATGTCCATTCCAATAACCCCACCTGACTTCTAAACTCCCTGAGGCCTCCAGTCTCTTGAGGGTTAGGTGCATCATCTCTGAATGAATACAGACCTGGCAGTCATCTATCGTATGTGTGTTTGGGGTCTCATATCAGCTGGTGTGTGCTGCCTGTTTGGTGGTCCAGTGTTTGATAGATGTTGGGGATCCAGATTAATTGAGACTGCTTGTCCTCACACAGGGATGTCCCCAGTTTTATCCAGCCTTCCCTAACTCAACAGCAGTGGTCAGTTGCTTCCATTGGTTGCATGCAAATACCAGCATCTGACTCATTCAGCTGCTTGTTGGGTCATTCAGAATACTGTCATGCTAGGTCCCTTTTTGTGACACTCCATACCATCAGTTATAGTGTCTGACCTTGGGACCTCCCCTTGAACTTGATCCTACTTTGGATTGAATTCCTCTCCATTTCCATTCCTGTAATTTTGTCATTGCTTTCTTCTCCCTCCAAAGTGGGACTGAGGAGTTCTCACTTGGGCACATCAGCTTGTTGACCTGTTTGAGTTCTGTGGACTGTATCTTGGGTATTCTGTACTTTTTAAAAGCTAATATCCTCTTATTAGTGAGTACATACCATGCATGTCCTTTTGTGTGTAAGTAACTTCACTCAGGATGATATTTTCTAGTTTTATCCATTTGCCTGCAAAACTCAGGCTGTCCTTGCTCTTAATATCTGAGTAGTATTTCACTGTGTAAATTAACCCCATTTTCTGTATCCACTCTTCTGTCATGGGACATCTAGGTTGTTTCCAGTTTCTGGCTATCACAAATAAGGCTGCTGTGAACACAGTGGAACATGTGCCCCTGTGGCATGTTGGGGCATATTTTGGGTATATTCCCAAGAGGGGTATAACTGGGTCTTCAGGAAGTTCTATTTCTAATTTTCTGAGGAACTTCCAGATGGATTTTTAGAGTAGTTTCACCAGTTTGCAATCCCACAATCAATGGAGGAGTGTTCCTCTTTTTCCATATCCTCTCCAACATGAGTTGTCACCTGAGGTTTTGATCTTAGCCATTCTGATTGGTGTAAGGTGGAATTTCAGGGTCGTTTTAATTTGCATTTGTCTGATCACTAAAAACTTTGATCGTTTTTAGGTGTTTATCCGCTATTTGAGATTCCTCAGTTGTGAATTCTCAGTTTAGTTATATACCCCATTTTTGGATTGGTTTGCTTGTTTTTTTTTTTTTTGGTGATTAGCTTCTTGGGTTCTTTGTAAATTTTGGATATTAGCCCTCTATCTGATGTGGGGTTAGTGAAGATTTTCCCCATACTGTAGGTTGTTGATTTGTCTTATGGGCTATGTCCTTTGCCTTACAGAAGCTTTCCAGTTTCATGATATTCCATCTATCAATTCTTGATCATAGAGCATGAGCCATTAGAATTCTGTTTAGAAAGAAGAACTGACTCTGTTTCCAATTAATTATTTATATTCATCTTTGTTGATTTCAGGCCTGAGTTTGATTATTTCTTTTCATCTACTTATTTAGAATGTAATTCTTCATTTGTTCTAGAGCAGTGGTTCTCAACCTGCAGGTGATGACCACTTTGAGGCACAGAACAACATTTTCTCAATTCTTTTTTTTTTTGGTTTCGAGACAGGGTTTCTCTGTATAGCCCTGGCTGTCCTGGAACTCACTCTGTAGACCAGGCTGGACTCGAACTCAGAAATCTGCCTGCCTCTGCCTCCCAAGTGCTGGGATTACAGGCGTGCGCCACCACCACCCGGCTTTTTTAATAGCAGCAAAATTTCAGTTATGAAGTGTAACAAAATAATTTGATAGTTGTGTGTCACCCCAACATAAGTAACTATATTAAAGGGTCTCAGAATTAGGAAAGTTGAGAACCACTCTTCTAGAGCTTTCAAGTGTGATGTAAAGTTGCTTAGTATGAGATATTTTTCAATTCTTTGTAAGAACTTAATACTCTGAACCTGCCTAATAGAACTGCTTTCATTGTGTCTCATAAATTTGGTTATTTTATGTATTCATTTTCATTCAATTCTAGAAAGCCTTTCATTTCTTTCTCAATTTTTTTCTTGACCCATTATTTACTTAGTAGACAACTGTTCAGTTTCCAGCAGTTTATTTACTTTCTGATGTTTCTGTTGTTGATGATATCCAGCTTTAATTCATGGTGCTCAGATAGAATGCAGGGGATTATTTCACCTTTTTTTATATATTGAAACGTACTCTGCATCCATATATGTTGTCATTTTGGGGAAGGTTCCATGAGGTAAAGACAACAAAGTGTATTTCTTTTGGATTAAATGTTCTATAGGCATTTGTTACATACATTTTGTTTGTGATGTCTTTTACATCTAGCATTTCTCTGTTTAGTTTTTGCCGGGATGTCCTGTCTATTGGTAAGAATGTAGTACTAGAGTAACCAACTATCCATATGTGAGGGTCAATATATGATTTAAGCTGTAGTAATGTTTCTTCTGTAAACTTAGGTGCCTTTTTGTTTGGGGCATAGATGTTAAGAATTGAAACATCATCTTGGTGAATTTTTCCTTTGATGATTATGTAGTGTCATTCCATGTCTCTTATAATTAGTTTTTGTTTGATGTCTCTTTTGTTAGATATTTAAATGGCTACACCTGCTTGCTACTAGTTCCATTTGCCTGGAATTTCTTTAACTAAATCTTTACTCTGAGCTGATATCTCTCTTTGATATTAAGGTGTGTTTCATGTATGCAGCAGAATAATGGATCCTGTCTCCATATCCATTCTGTTAGTTGTAACCTGTTTCTTGATACTGGGGAATTTAGTCCAGTGATAGTGAGAGCAATCAATGAACAATGATCATTGATTCTGGTTATGTTGTTGTTGTTGTTGTTGTTGTTGTTGTTGTTGGTGGTGGTGGTGGTGGTGATTGTGTGTTTTCCTTCTTTGGGTTTTGGTTTTCTGTTCTTATTTATTTCCAGTGTTTTCACAGTTGCAGTTAACCTCCTTAAGTTGAAGTTTTATTTCTAGTGCCTTGTATAGAGCCAGATTTGTATATAAATATTGCTTGGATTTGTTTTTTACATGGAATGTTTTATTGTCTCAATAAATGGTGATTGAAAGTTTTATTGAGTATAGTCCTCTGGGTTGGCATCTGTAGTCAGTCTGCAGCATATTTGTCCTGGCCCTTCTGGTTTTTAGAATCTCCATTAAGAAGTGTTAGTGATTCTAACAGGTCTAATTTTATATCTTATTTGCTCTTTTTCTCTTGACGATTTTAATGTTCTTTCTTTTTTTCTGTGCATTTAATGTTTTAATTATTGTGTAGTGAGGAGACTTTATTTTCTGTTCTAATCTATTTGGTGTCCTGTTTGCTTCTTGTGCTTATAAAGGCATTCTTTTTTAAAGGTTAGGAATATTTTCCTCTACGATATTTTTTGAAAACCATAGAAGCCCTTGATCTGGGTTTCTTCTCTTTCCTCTGTTCTTAGCCTTTTCATACTGTCTCAGACTTCCTGGATGTTTTGTGTTGGGAGTTGTTGGTTTGCTTGTTTTTTTTTTTGGTTTAGCATTTTCTTTGACTGACTGACGCATCCATTTTCTCTGTCCTGTAATTAAGTGATGTCATTCCAATGTCACAACCTCAGAGTCCTTCTGAGATCTTGCTATCATCCTCTCTGCTACCATTGTGTTGAAGAAAAAATTATTTTATTGACAGTCAAAATCACAAGACATGTTATAGAAGAATGGTGCAGTGGATAAGAGTTTGTGCTGCTTTTGCAGAGCACCCAGGTTCTGTTCACAGTACCTATACTGGGCCGCTCATAATGAATGAATCACCTGTACCCTCCACTCCAGGGGGATGCAATGCACTCTTCCAACCTTATATAAAAGACATCTATAAGCATTTGTTGCAGGTGTGTGTGCATGTGTGTGTGCACAAATGAAAATAACAGTCTTTATAAAAATAGTACAACATGCTAGATAATACAATACCTTTTGGGGCAGTTTATTTATTAACAAATTATATTCCAAATGAGGCAATAAGAAACCTTAGTAGAATTCAGCTTGACTAGAATAGAGAGGTAAACATGTTCACATCTAGAAGAGCTTACCATCAGGACTCCTTGTTCTTTTGCACAGTAAGCCTGGTGGGTTCTGATAAGTTAAGCAGTTATTACCAACTGGGATGTATCTCATGCAAAACAGACTGTAAAATTACAATCTAGCCTTTAATGGTACTGAGGCTATACCATTAAAAGGAGATGTCTCAGTCAGTAAAGGAAAAGCCATACAAGAATGAGGAGCTAAATTGATGTTCCAAGCACCTATATAAAAGCCAACTGTTATAACAGGGGGATCCCAGGAAGAAGCCATGGTCTAAACAGGCTTCACTAGACAGGAATAGTTCAGAGAGAGACCTTATCTCAAGAAACAAGGTGTTAGCAAGTACATTTAATCCTGGCACTTGGGAGACAAGGTGGGTGGATCTCTGTAAGTTCATAGCCAGACTTATCTACATAGAGAGTTCCAGGCCCTATGTACAGAGGAAGCCCCTTTCTCAAATGAGAGAAGGGAAGGGAAGAAAGAGAAGAACAGAAAAAATTAAAAGAGAAAGAGATGGAAATCAATTGCAGAATATATTTAATGTTGACCTCTGGCTTCACATGCATATTCATAGATGTGCACCACTTTGGAAGGTTGTCTTGAAGTAACACAATGTGGCTGTATCACTATTCCATTAGGCCAGCAATACCACAACTCTTATAGGCAAACAACCTTCCTCTTGCATTACCTATCTGCTGTACAGTAACCAATTATTCTCTACTACTTAGAACTTCAGACAGTCAATGTTTATTTCATAAAGATCCTGCAAGTCCTGGCTGAGCTGGATGGTTCTGTGCCTGGATTTCTCATGAAATTTCAGTTCTGTTGAGCTTCAGCCATCTCAGTTTAACTGACAAACAGCACATGTGGAAAATGTGCTGTTGCACATTTCACAGAGTTAAAATGAAGCAAGAAAAAAGGAATGAGCAAGGTACCCTCTTATACAAAACCACTCTGTGAGGCAAGTGTGCCAGCACACAGTGGGGATCTCTGTGCTCAGGAGAGAGAGATGAAAGAGGAGTTCAAAGTCACCTGTAGCCCCTGTAGTCAAGCCTCATGCTGGGTACCATTCTAATGGAGCCAGTCAGTCAATCAACATGGGAGCCATGACAGGGGTAGAGAGGATGATTATAGGAAAGGCAAGAAGAATATGTAAGACACAGATATGGGAGGTCTGCAGGTCACTACCATGCCAACACCAAGTGTATTTTTTCAGTGTCTTTTAAAGGCAAGCAAGACAAAGCATGACCAATTACAGGAAGATAAACAATGACCACAAATCCTTACATGGAAAGTTTATAGTATACAGTATGTGTTTGACTAAGGCCATTTCCTCCAGGCAAGAGATTGTCTCTCAAGGACATATTGTGTAGTAGAGCATTTGTCCTGTTATTTGGTGGAGCATCTTTTGGGTATATAACCAGTAGTGGTGTAGCTGGGTCTTAAGTTAGAATTATTTCCAATATTTTCAGAAACCACCTAATTGATTTCCAAAGTGGTTTTACTATTTTGCAGTCTTACCAGGAATGGAGGAGTGTTTATCTTTCCCCACATCCTCACCAACACCTGCTGTCATCTGCATTTTTTATCTTAGTCATTCTGATTGGTGTGAGGTAGAACCTCAGGGTCATTTTGATTTGCACTTCCCTGATAACTAAGGATGTTGAACATTTCTTAAAGTGCTTCTCAGCCATTTGTGATTCCTCAGAGCAGAATTCTTTATCTCTGTACCTCATTTTTAATAGGGTTATTTGGTTCTCTGGAGTCTAACTTCTTGGGTTCATTGTATATTTTAGATATTAGCCCTCTATCACATGAAGGGTTGGTAAAGGTCTTTTCCCAATCTGTGTGTTGCAATTTTGTCCTATTGACAGTGTCCAGTGTCCTTTGCCTTACAGAAGCTTCACAATTTTATGATCTTATTTTGTTGACTGTTGATCTTAGAGCACAAGTCATTGGTGTTCTGTTCAGGAAAATTTCCCCTGTGCCCATGTGTTTGATGCTCTTCCCCACTTTCTCTTCTATTAGATTAAGTTTATCTGGTTTTATGTGGAGGTCCATGATCCACTTGGACTTCAACTTTGTACAAGGAGATAAGAATGGATAAGTATACATTCTTCTACATGCTGGTTGCTAGTTGAACCAGTACCATTTGTTGAAAATGCTGTATTTTTTCCACTGGATGGTTTTAGCTTCTTTGTCAAAGACAAAGTGACCATAGGTGTGTGGATTCATTTCTGGGTCTTCAATTCTAATCCATTGATCTACTTGCCTGCCACTGTACCAATATCATGAGCTTTTTATCACTATTGCTTGAGGTCAGTGATGGTAATTCCCCTGGAGTTTTTATTGTTGAGAATAGATTTTGCTATCCTGGGTTTTTGGTATTTCAAATGAATTTGAGAATTTCTCTTTCTAACTCTATGAAGAATTGAGTGGGAATTTTGATGGGAACTGCATTGAAAATGTAGATTGCTTTCAGTAAATGACCATTTTTACTATATTAATTAAGCCAATACATGAGCATAGCAGTCTTTCTATCTTCTGAGATTTTCAATTTCTTTCTTGAAGGATTTGAAGTTCTTGTTACACAGAAATTTCACTTGCTCGGTTAGAGTCATTCCAAGGAATTTTATATTATTTGTGAGTATTATGAAGGATGTTGATTCTCTAATTTTTTCCTAGCTCATTTATCCTTTGAGTTGAGCATGGTTACAGATTTATTAGAGTTAATTTTATATCTAGCCACTTTGCTGAATTTTTTTATCACCTCCAGGAGCTTTCTGGTAGGATTTTTGTTGACACTTAAATATAGTATCATATCATCTGCAAATCGTGATGTCTTGACTTCCTCCTTCCCATTTTTTATCCCTTTGATATACTTTTGCTGTCTAATTGCTCTGACTAGAACTTCAAATAATGAATTGATAAGATAGGGAGGGAGTAGGCAGTCTTGTCTTGCCCCTGATTTTAATGGGATTGCTTCTGAGTTTGACTTGACTTTGTACAAAGATATAAGAATGCTTCTGAGTTTCTCTCCATTTAGTTGGCTACTGGTTTGCTCTGTATACTGTATTTATTATGTATAGGTATAGACCTTGCATTCCTGATCTTTTCAATACCATCATGGGAGGAATAAAACAAAAAAACAACTAACCACACAAACAAAAAAACAAAAAACAACAGTGGAAAATATTTTGGTCACAAGAGAGAATTCACTCAGTTTATAAGACCCAGGAGCAGAAATAAGATCAGGAAATGTTCTGGTCTCTGCCTGAAACATTGTGGGCCTCTGTACCAGAGGCTTTCCACAGAGATCTCTGGCCCAGCCAGGTGTGATTGTTCAGTGCCAGCAAGGGGGTATAGTGCCAGCAGGAATGGGGAGTTGCCTATGCTGCCTCCTCTTTTGCAGCTGGTTTCACCTCTATCTCTCATCTCAGATACTCCATGTAGCCCTGCACTGTCAGACTGGGCTGGGCTGATGAGAGGTCAACTAGTCAGTGAGGAGTGCATGGAGCTTCAGGCAGCACTTCAGGGTGAGCAGACATTTTCCCAAGTGGCAATGTTACAGCACTTATGACAGAAGCTCTCAGACAATGGACTAGTTCTCACACAACACTATTCCTTCATGATAGCCTTCTTCTATAAAGTTTTGGGGTGGGTCAGGGTTTGAAAACAGGTACTTCTCATTGGCTTAGTCTGAGAGCTTGAAGATACCTTATCTGCATGTGGGAGGGATTGGTGCTGCTCCTATTTGATTGATGGCCACAGATCTCATGAGGTGGGGCTGTGGGAGGCTGTGGCAAGGACATGGCCAAAAGCCTGCTGTTCCTTGCAGGTGACAGTCACCTGCTGGACCACCAGAGTTTTAACCCTGTGCTCAAACACAGACCAGGCTGCCTATTAAAGCTCACCATGCCATAACTCCCCCTTTTTCTTTTCATAAAATATTATGAACACTTCCAAAGGCATGGGCCAAAGAAAAAATATCTTCAAAAATGTTAGACATTGAAGAAAACATGCAAATACAATTTAGCTCACTAAAAATTTCCAGAGAAACCAAGAAAGGTAATCAGGAACACTCTGTCCTCTAGTGCATGTCTGAGCAAAGAGTCCTGGAATTAAGGAATTTGGCTACCCATTTCTGTAACGAAATGCCTGAGAAAATTCAAAAAGACTCAGTGTCTGACATCTCAGCTAACATTTGCTTGGCCTCGTTGCTTTGCATTTGTGAAATATCAAAATGGACATGTGTAAGACATAGGTCTGTTTACCACATGGAATCTTGAAAGCAAAAGCAAGTATAGGAGAGGGGTTGAGAGTCCAAAATCTCCCTAAGGATCTGCTTGTGAACTGATATCTTTGCTCTTAGATTTACTCCCACACATACCACTACTTCCCAATAGCATCCAGACTTGGAACACATGCACCTGAAACACACGTAAAAGAAATCCCTGAGTAAGCATTACTACTAATCCCATTGACATTAAAAGAATGATATCAAGAGCTGGAATGATGGATAACTGTTTAAGAGGCTGGCTGTTATTCCAGAGGACCTGGTCTGGTCCCCAGCACTCATGTAGCAGCTAACATCTATAACTCCAATTCCAGAGGATACAGTGCCATTATATGGTTTTCCAGGAACTGCACACATATAGCACACAGACAATCATATAAGCAAAGTACCCATAGACTTAAGTAAAAATCTCAAAAAATTTAAAAATGGCAAAAGAATGCTATGAAGAAATCTCACAAATTCAAAAACCTACATGAAACAGATCAGTTTTTTGTATGTTTTTTTTGTTCACTTTCATTTCATGTACACTGGTGTTTGTTCTACATATATAATTGTATGAGGGAATTGGATTCACTGCACTTGAGTTACAGACATTTATGAGCTGTCATGTGGCTGCTGGGAATTGAACCTCTGTCCTTTGGAAGAACAGTCAATGCTCTTAAACAGAGAGCTATCTTTCCAGACCCATTCTTTTAAAGACACAATCTATTTGGAGACTTATGGAGGAAGAAATGGTCTGAACAAATGTAATCCCTTAACAAGTTGGGTCTTTTCTTCAGATGTGCTCATATCAAGGACTACATTGTAAGAAAGAAAGCTTAGCACAGGCATGCAGGAGCTGGGTGGGCATTGGTTCTAGTTTTTCTGATGAACATAGAGAATTTCATAGAACAAACATACCAAGAAAAGTCTCTATGATTGTGACATCACAAGACACAAAGGCTCATTATGGAATGACCACAGATTACATTAACAAAAGTGTTGTTCTAATTACAAAATGACCCACACTGTGTGCTCCAGGATGATGACATGAGTGGCCAGTCAGAGCTCAAGGTCTATCTGTTCCCTTCTTCCATCTAGATACATTCAAAGAGCCAACAACAATCATCCTGAATAGCAGCATCCCATCTGAAGCAGCAGTCAAGTCCCAATTCCTTTCCAACACCACCCAAAGAAAACTTAGAGCTTACCATAATTTCCTTTTAGCAGCTTCCAAATGAAACACTCCACTGGTCCACAAACATTCTCCCTATTCCCCCCTTTTAATCAGAAGTAAGAGAAGCTTTGTTTGTGGTGTCTTATGTGGAGAAGACATTCATGATTGAAATAAAGTGATCTGATTGAAACACATTTTGTGAGCAAGAGAGATAGCCTAGCAGTCACTTGCTGTTCTGATGGAGGACCCAGATTTGGTTTCTAGGATGCACATTGGGTAAATGACATACACATGTAACTCAAATTTACAGTGTTCTCTTCCATTCTTCTTGGACACCAACATACTTGTGGTACACACACACATACATACATGTGGTACATGTGTATATGTTGTACACAAACACACACATTGTAAATCTTTAAAAAAAGATTTTTTTCTGTTTATTTTGGTGTGACTAGGGAATCAACCTGAACCTTTCATGTGCTCAGGAAGAACTCTGCAACTGAGCTGCAAACTTGGTGTCCAAATACCTCTTATCTCTTGTCTATAACCTGGATTTTATTTTCTCAAGAAAAATAGCACATGTTTGCCTAACAAAAAAACTCTAAGTTTCACACAGTAGAATAAATAAAATAATTTTTGGAAATTAATTATGTATGTGTTTTTCTTACACTTATTGGTGAATGGAGATTCATGGTAAGTACTTTGCCTAAAGCCCCTTTCATGTCCCTGTTCCTCAGGCTGTAGATGAAAGGGTTCAGCATGGGGGTCACCACTGTGAACATCATAGCAGCCGCCATGTCTCTTCCAGGTGAGTGAGAGAATGAGGGGTTGAAATACAGGGAGATGATGGTGCCATAGAAGAGGCAGACCACAGCCAGGTGGGAGCCACAGGTGGAGAAGGCTTTCCATCCTCCCCTAGAGGATGAGATTTTCAGGACTGCACAGATGATGTGAATGTATGAGATCAGGATGCAGACAAATGGGGTGACTATGATCATAGTTCCTTCTGTAAGAATCATCAGCTCATTGAGATGTGTGTCTGAACAGGAGAGTCTGAGGAGAGGAGTCAAATCACAGAAGAAATGGGGGATGATGTTGTCCTCACAAAAATATAGTTGAGCCATGAGCAGTGTGTGCAACAGAGCATTCAGGGTGCCTATCACCCATGATACCATAACAAGAAGGGCACAGAGTTGATGTGTCATCTTTATTGTGTAGTGTAAAGGGTAGCAAATGGCCACATATCGGTCATAGGCCATCAGAGCCAGCAGGAAATTGTCCATGTCAGCAAACAGAGAGACAAAATACATCTGTGTGAGACACCCAGAGAACGAAATGGCCTGACTTCCCATTATATGGTTGGCCAGTACCTTAGGGACAGTGGTGCAGGAGAAGGAGATATCCACAAAGGACAGGTTGCTGAGGAAGAAGTACATGGGGGTGTGCAGGTTGAAATCTGTGCTGATGGCCAGGATGATGAGCAGATTTCCCAGCACAGTGGCCAGGTACATGATGAGGAAGAGCAGGAAGAGGAGCTGCTGCTGCTGCTGGGGCTGCATGGAGAGTCCCAGGAGGAGAAACTCGGAGACACTTGACTGGTTGATGCTGCTCATGGGTCTAAGCACAGCTACAGAAAAGAGAAGCATGGGTCAGAAGGCCATCTTCATGTTTCAATGCTTCAATCAGGTTTACATTAACCCTGCATTAGAGTTTCTGAATTTAGATCCATTCCTATTTTCCACATTCTCAACTTACAAATCCCAGTTTTATGTCATGCTGGTTCCCCAGAGCCACCCATTTTGTTTTATTAAATATAACATAAAAGCATTCCTGTACATGCACTGTTCTTACCTGTATCTGGCAACATTTCCAATCTTCCTTCCACTCCTTGGAAGCTTAAAGGAGAAGAGAAGTAGCCAGGTATTTTATTGATCTCAAGTTCCAACTGGTGGACCTGTGACTCCTGCTGCTGCCACCTCTGTGGGAAAGAGTGAGTAGCACTTGTTGTAGAAGAAACATTGGCATCTCTCCTAGCCTGAAAATACCTGAACAGGCAAGTTGTATCTCTTTTGCCTTGTAGCTGCTGGACAATCTTGTTCTTTATTCTAAGGAATGGAAATTCTTGGGAATATAGGAAGGTTCTGAAAAGGTGAAGAGTGTATGATCACTGGTCCAGCTCTCTGCATCAGAAGGAAGTATGGGAAATTATAAAGGTATTTACTGCCACATGAAGTTCCATGGGGGATATACTCCCTGAGTATCTCATTAACGACCAGTAGAAAGGAGTTGTGTAAGTCAGCTCTTGGTCCCTCTTGACCAACAACAATGAAACAAATCATCTAAACTCACAGTCAGAACTTGGGGATGAAACAATCTGTGTGGAGACAAAGTCCCAGAGAGAATTTGCTGAGACTGATCTAAGCATTTTGGGTTGTAGAAACAGTCCCCATTCTTCCTCTCAGCAGAGAAAATAAAGTTATGGCACTATCTGAGGGAAAATTCTCTTCCTCACATTTGATCACTTACCACATAGGGTTTATGACTTATTTGCTTATTGGAAGCCCTGGGAGTAACTGGCATTACAGTGTCAGGCTCAATTCTGTATAATATCCAGTGTAACATTCAAGGAGAGAAAAGCTAGATGGCAGTGAGTAGTCCTCCATGGGTGAATTTGACCAGTGTTCAGAGAGCCCACATCTTTGGGAATGGAGTCTTCCCAGCCCATAGTGTTGTGTGCATTTCTGAACATGTATAACTCTACTGTGCAGCTCGAACTGCATCATTTATATACCCAATCCCTTCCCCAGAGAAGAATCCTGACAGCACTTAGAAACCTATCATGGGGACATCCTCAATGTGATTTGTCCTGTCCATGTACATCCAGAAGCTTACATCCTTTTCCCACATGATTGACAGATGAACTAGCAAAATTCTAAAAGATGACAACAAAAACTCCAAACACACAGAGAGGAGTAGAAGATAGCTGAGGAAAGTCCTACTGGCTGTTGAGTTCAGGATTCTGGGTGCTTCTAATGATAAGATAGGTGAGGCCTTCATTTCCAGTCAGTGTCAAACAGTAAAAGCCAGTCTTTCTCAGCTTAGCCTGGTAAAGAGTTGATAAAAATGATAGCTTGTGCTGGCTTATACCTCTTATCCAGACTCACTGAAGTCTGTGGCAAGAAGATTGCTATCATTTTCAAGGCTAGCCTTATCTACCATACCCAACCCTGTCTCATAAATAGCAAAGCAGCACAAGGGAAAAGAGACATTAGAAGCTGGAAAAATGGCTCATTGGTTTAGAGCATTTTTCACTTCTGCAGAGGGACCAGGTTCAACTTGCACTCCCAGAAACAAACAAATAAATAAAATAGGAAAACAAAGTTTAAGGGAATAGATGAAATGATATTAGCTGTAAGTTAATCCTTGGATCTTTGTGCTTAAACATTTGTGTTTTCCTTAACATATGTTTAAAATTATCTAGAATGAAGTTCTTAGTTTAAAATAAGAACTTTTGCTGGTCATGGTCATCCATGCCTTTACTCCCAGTTCTTGGAGAACAGAAGCAAGTGAGTTCCTTTGAATTTGAAGCCAGTCTAGGCTACACAATGAGACCTGTCATAAATAACAAAGAAAATAATAATTACTTTAGCAAATTTGGAAGGTGTTTCAGTAGGTAAAGTATTTGCTGTATAACCTTAAAGACCTCAGTTCAGATTCCATTGTGTGTGTGTGTGTGTGTGTGTGTGTGTGTGTACCAAGCAAGTGCATAGCCAGCCTGTAATCTTATTTCAAGAGGCAGAGAAGAGATCCTGGGGAAAACTGGTTAGATAAACTGGCTGAGTAAGCAAGCTCTGGGTCAAGTGACAGAGCCTGCCTCTGTGGAAAATGAGGAAAGAGATCAAAGAGGATACCTCCACTAATGTCTGAATTAGTCTTGTGCGTGTACACACATGGACCCTGCCTGTGCATATGTGTGTGTGTACACATAGGAGCATACATACATAAATGCATGTACATTGTATGCACACATGCACTCTCTCTCTCTCTCTCTCTCTCTCTCTCTCTCACACACACACACACACACATACACATCCATACAGTTTTATTCATTGATTACTAAAATTTAAAGAAAAGTATTATCAGAACTTCTGAGGATGAGGCAAAAGATAGCCTTATGACCTGCTTGAGAATAATTTTAAGAGGATGACTGAAGTGGTCCAATGCCTGTTTGTACATGTCTAAGTTTCGTCAGGGGGACTTCGGAAGGAGGAGGCAAAGGTCAATGTCAGCCTAAGCTACAAACACACACACACACACACACACACACACACACACACTACCTGGAAGAAGTTCCCACAGGGGTAATGCATATAGCACTAATAGCTGCAGAAACTACTCTTTGTAAAGATGCTATACAATCTTATTAGATTTTTATTTCAAAGAAATTCTTTATTTGTATGAGTGTGTAAGAGGTCCTTGTGCTCACACACAAGTGTAGGTACCTATAAATGTTAACCACACAGGAATGTCTTTTCAAAAGGAGAACCTATTAGCTGTTTTCCTCCCAGAAAGCTGAGAAAGGATGTGTTAATAGCCTTTGGCTCTCTGTATGGCCAGGCCACATTTGTCACCCAGAGCCATCATGAGCTTCGTAATATTCAACCTTCTTTCTCAGTTAATCTATGGATCCTATCTTTATGAAAGATGTCACTTGTACTATAGGAGTTTCCATGTAGTCATGTCTCAAGTCTTTTTATGCACATGGGACTGAGTTAGTTATCCCCAGAAAACTTTTTTCTCAAATTTCCTTTCTTAAATATGTCTAAAATAAACTGCTTGGTATCAGACTCTCAAGGTTGAACCAATGACTACTAATGAGTCATGTTGGACTCTATTAAACTCTCTTATAAAAATGTTCCTTGGATTGTTGCTTTGATGGCCTTGGGATCATGAAGAGGCCACAGAGACCATTTTATGAGTGTTTGGCTTGCATGCATATATTTGCATCACATGCATGCCTGGTGCCAATGGATACCAGAAGAGGAATTCATATCTCCTGTAAGTGGTGTTTTCGATGGTTGTGAGTTGCAACATAGGTACCAGGAATCAAATACTGGCCCCCTCAAAAAGAAATCACCATTCTTTCTTCTGAGCCTCCCTCTAGATCGGGTGCCTTAGTGGACTTTATTTCTTCCTATATAGTAAGTCAGTGTGGTGTGAAGTGCTAGAGTTTATCAGCTCATTTGCTCAAAAAAGTGGAAGAGAGTTTTTACTAACTTCAGAGCCCTGACAGAGTGATGAAAGACTGACTGAAAACTGTTTTTTATGAGATATCCGTCATAGAATTCAGAATGTTAGAATTCAGAATACTGCATAAAATATCCCAACCCCCAAAAGCAAACATACAGTAGGAAGAAACAAATACAGCAGAGGGAACCAGAACCTTAGTATGCAGTGATATGTTTTCAAAATATCCACATTTCAACAACAAAATGGAAGATTGCAAAGAAACAGGAAAGTATGACCTTTAGGGAAGAAAAACAAGCAACAAGATGGCCTCTGGAAAGAGTAGAAGACATCTTTAACAAAAATATCTCCAAGTAGCCATTGTAAAAAAGTTGGCAGTTGGAACAGAGAGCGATATTGACGTAGTACACAAAAGGATGAAGACATTGTCAAGTCAAGTAGTGAATGAAGAGCCAAAAATTATGGGGAAATATTAAATGGAATTTCTGAGTTGCAAAGTAAACAATGGATATAAACTGTTCAGTAAATGGGCTCTACTAATTTGAACCAGATAAATTACTAATTGGTATGTTTGCAAATATTTACATAGAGATTGTGGAAGTTGAAGAAAAGATGATGAGAAAAAAATGAATACAGGATCAAGTGTAGACAATGTTCTTTCAGAAAATACATACAGTAATAACTCTTATGGGAGAAAAAGGGAAAGGCAAGCTATGATGAAATAATGGCTGAAAATTCAAATTAAAAAAATCAGCTGGCTCAATCAGAGGCCACACACCTTCCAGTTTTCACCTGTGCCTGATGCAGAGCCTCTGCTCTGGATCAAAACAAATAGAGCCCACACCCTAGTTGTAGCTCCACCCCCCAGGTATTCAGACACATCTAGGATCACAGGTGAGACCCCAAACCTCACCCCAACATAACCTAGACCTATGGGACTCTGGGACTCAGATAGACTACCCTGCTAGAGACCCTCACTCCTTCCTGTTTACAAATGTGCCTAGAGCAGAGCCTCTGTTCTAGTTCCCCATACAATCAGCACACATCCCATTTGCAGCTCAACCCCTTGGGATTCTGACACATCCAGGACCCCAGAATCATGGGATAACAGGCTCAAAGGAAGGACAGGCTTCAGTCAGAAACATAGAGGTTAATTAACACCAGAGATAATCAGATGGTGAGAGGCAAGTACAAAAATATAAGCAACAGAAACCAATACAACTTCACAACATCAGAGCACAGTTCACTCACCACAGCAAGACCTGGAAACCCCAACAAACCTGTAAAGCAAGATTCTGATCTAAGTTCTCATTTCATGAAGATTATAGAGTGTTTTAAGAAGGACATAAATAACTCCCTTAAAGAAATTCAGGAGAACAGAAATAAACAATTAAAACCCCTTAAAGAGGAAACAGATAAATCCCTTAAAGAAATACAGGAAAGAACAATCAAATATGTGAAGGAATTGAACAAAAGCATCTTGGCTCTAAAAATAGAAATAGGAACATCAAATAAAATACAAATGGAAATAGTTCTGGAGATGGAAACCCTAGGAAAGAGAGCATGTGTCACAAATGCAAGGATCACTAACAGAATACAAGAGATAGAAGAGATTTTTAGGTGTAGAAGATACCATAGATGACATCTAAACAACTGTCAAGGAAAATACAAAAACCAAAGTTCCTAACTTGAAACATCCAAGAAATCCAAGACATAATGAAAAGACTTAACCTAAGAACAATTGGTATAGAAGACCATAAAGATTCATAATTCAAAGGGCCAGCAAAATCTTCAACATACAAGAAGCCTACAGATCCCCAAATAGATTGACCCAGAAAAGAAATTCCTCCTGTCACATAATAATTAAATCAAGTTCACAGAACAAAGAAAGAATATTAACAGTGGTAAGTGAAAAAGCCATGTATAAAGGCAAACCTATCAGAATTAAACCAGACTTTTCAACAGAGACTCTCAAATCCAGAAGATCTTGGACAAATGCAATACCGACCCCAAGAAAACAAAAATGCGAGCCCAGGCTCCTATACAAAGCAAAACTCTCAATTACCATAGATGGAGAAACCAAGATATTCCAAAGCAAAGCCAACTTTAAACAGTTATCTTTCCAGTAATCTAGCCAAACAGAAGATAGGACAAGGAAAAGTCCAAGATCAAGAGGGAAACTACATCCAAGAAATTCATCTTTTCACAAAAAAATACCATAAAGAAGAGAAACACATAAACATATTTCCACCTCTAACAATAAAAATAACAAAAAGCAATAATCATTGATCTCTAATAACTCAATATCAATAGACTCAATTTCTCAATAAAAAGGCTAACAGAGTGACTATGTAAACAGGACCCAACATTTTGATGCTTATAGGATACACACATCAGTGACAAAGACAGACACTACCTCAAAGTAAAAGGCTGGAATAAATTTTTCAGGCATATGGTCCCAAGAAACAAGTTGCAGTAGCCATTCTAATATCCAATAAAATAGACTTTCAATGAAAAGTTATCAAAAAATGAGGGGAAGAACATTACATACTCATCAAAGGAAAAATCCACCAAGATGAACTCCCAATTTTGAACATCTATGCAACAAATTCAAGAGCACCCACACTTGTAAAAGAAATGTTACTGAAGCTCAAAGTACTCATTAAACCTCTCATAATAATAGTAAGAGATTTCAACACCTCACTCTTACCAATGGACAGATCACAGAAACAGAAATGAAACAGAGACATAGTGAAACTAAAAGAAGTTATGGACCAAATGCATTTAACAGATATTTACAGAACATTTCGCCCTAAAAGAAAAGAATGTACCTTTTGCATGGTGCCTCATGGTATCTTCTCAAAAATTAATCATATAACCAGTCTATAACCTCAATAGATACAGGAATACTGAATTAATCCCATGGATTCTATTAAACCACCATAGACTAAGGCTGGTGTTTAATAGCAACAACAACAACAACAACAACAACAACAACAAAACCACAAAAAAAAAAACAGAAAGCCCACTTAAACGCAGAAGCTGAATATCTACTTAATGATAAATTGGCCAGGGAAGAAATAAAGAATGAAATAATACACTTTTTAGATTTTAATGAAAATGAAGGCACAACATGTCTAAAATTATGGGACACAAAAAGGCTAAGAGATTAATTCATAGCCCTGAGTATCTCCATAAAGAAATTAGAGATCCCACTCCCAGCGGCCACCACCAGCATCCTTGCAGCGGGCTCGGACAAAGCAAGAGCTGAACCAGATACCCGTGAAATCCAGAACTTGGGATCTTTGGGGACTCAAGGCTGCCAGGCATGGAACCAGGCAAAGCAGTGGTTCCTGGGCCCCAACTAGGTGTGGGCTCTGCGCCCTAAGGAGAATCGTGCTCTCTGCTCAACTGCAGCCATTTTGGTGGCAGGTGCTTAGACTGAGCGGGCAGAGCCAGATACTGAGATTCCCAAACCTAAGATCTTGGGGGATCTGGGCCACCAGCCAGTCATCTAAGCAGTGGTTCCTGTGTTCCAGCAGGGTGTGGGATCCCTGCCCTGTGGGAGACTCTGCAAGCCACACTCCCCACTCCCAGCGGCCACCTCTGGCATCCTTGCAGCAGTCCAGACTAAGCAAGAGCTGAAACAGGTAACTGTGATATCCAGAACTTAGGATATTTGGGGACTCAAGGCCGCCAGGCAGCGAACTGGGCAGAGCAGTGGTTCCAGGGCCCCAACCAGGCCTGGGCTCTGTGCCCTGAGGGGAACCCTGCACTCTGCTCAACTGTGGCCATCTTGGTGGGGGGTGCTTAGATTGAACAGGCAGAACCAGATACCCAAGACATTCCAAGCTTAAGATCTCAGGGGACCTGGGCCACCAGCCAGTCATCTAAGAACGGGAGCTTGGCAGAGCAGCAGTTCCTGTGTTCCAGCAGGGCGTGGGTTCCCTGTCCTCTGGGAGTCCCTGCACTCCACACTCCCCATGGCTTCAACTGCATCCTTGCTGCTGACTGAACTAAGCAATCAGAACCAGAGAAGACAAGCAGCATCAGATCCACAGAGATAACCAAATATAACATTGCTTAGAGCAAGATACACCAGGGGTCCAACAGCACCCAAGAGGAGAACAACACATCAGCAGTTTGTGCCAGGAGAAACCCAGTTATCCAGTGGTGGAAAAATAGCCTTTCAAGCCCACAGGAGGTTCAAGCACCAGCTAGTGACAACAAGACCAACTAAGGCCAGAGAAAACCAGATGGCAAAAGGCACACATAGGAACATTACTGACAGAAATCAAGGCAATATGGCAGCATCCGAACCCAGTTCCCCAACAGCAGTAAGTCCCAGATACCCCAACACAACAGATAAACAAGATTTGGATCTAAAATCACTGGTCAGCATGCTGATAACGGAACACATAGATAAATCTCTTAGAAATACAGGAGAAAATGGATCAAAAATTAGAAGCTCTTACAAGACAAACACAAAAATCACTAAAAGAAATTCAGGAAAATATGGATCAAAAATTAGAAGCTAATAAGGAGGAATTACAAAAATCACTTAAAGAAATAAAGGAGAACTTGGGACAACAAGTAGAAGTCATGAAAGAGGAAACACAAAAATCTCTTAAAGAAATACATGAAAATACAAACAAGCAAGCGGAAGATCTGAGCAAAACCATCCAGGATCTAAAAACAGAAGTAGAAAAAACTAAGAAATCTCAAAGGGAGACAACTTTGGAGATAGAAAACCTTGGGAAGAAATCAGGGGCCATAGATGCAAATATCAACAATCGAATACAAGAGATAAAAGAAAGAGTCTCAGATGCCGAAGATACCATAGAAACCATTGATTCAACAGTCCAAGAAAATGCAAAATGCAAAAAGCTTGTAAGCCAAAACATCCAGGAAATGCAGGACACAATGAGAAGACCAAAGCTAAGGATTATAGACATAGATGAGAGGGAAGATATACAACTTAAAGGGCTAGCAAATATCTTCTACAAAATTATGGAAGAAAACTTCCCCAACCTAAAGAGAGTGATGCCCATGAATATACAAGAAGCCTACAGAACTCCAAACAGACTGGACCAGAACAGAAATACCTCCTGTCACTTAATAACCAAAACCCCAAATGTACTAAACAAAGAAAGAATATTAAGGGCAGTAAGAGAAAAAGGCCAAGAAACATATAAAGGAAGACCTATCAGGACTACACCATACTACTCACCGAGACCATGAAAGCTAGAAGATCCTGGGCAGATATCATGCAGACTGTAAGAGAACACAAATTTCAGCCAAAACTACTTTACCCAGCAAAACTCTCAATCGCCATTGATGGAGACATCAAGGTATCCCATGACAAAACCAAATTTGCACGATATCTTTCCACAAACCCAGCCCTACAAAGGATAATAGGGGAAAACACCAATACAAGGAGGGAAACCACACCCCATAAGAATAGAAACCCCCTCTCATCAAACACAAAAGAAGATAACCACTCTAATGTACACCAAAATAATGTCAAAAATGTCAGGAAGTAATAATTACTATCCCTTAATATCTCTTAACATCAATGGACTCAATTACACAATAAAAAGACATAGACTGACAGACTGGATATGGAAACAGGACCCTACATTTTGCTGCATACAGGAAACACATCTCAGTGTCAAAGACAAACACTACCTTAGAGTAAAAGGCTGGAAGACAATTTTACAAGGAAATGGTCTCAGGAAACAAGCCGGAACAGCCATTCTAATATCAGATAAAATTGACCTCCAACCTATAGTCATCAAAAGAGACACAGAAGGTCACTTCTTGCTGGTCAAAGGGAAAATTCACCAAGAAGAACTCTCAATACTGAACATCTATGCTCCAAATGCAAGGGCACCCTCATTCGTAAAAGAAACTCTACTAGAGCTTAAAGCACACTTTACACCTATCACAATAATTGTGGGTGACTTCAACACTCCACTAACCTCAATGGACCAATCAGGAAACCAGAAACTAAACAGGGACACAGTGAAACTAATTGAAGGTTTGGACCAATTGGATTTAATATATATATATATTAAATATTGGATTATATATATAATATATATATTATATAAAACATAAATATAAATATGATATATATATATATATATATATATATATATATATATATATATATATAAAACATTTCATCCCAAAGCAAAAGAATGTACGGTTTTTCTCAGCACCACATGGTACGTTCTCCAAAATTGATCCTATAATTGGTCACAAGACAGACCTCAACAAATATACGAAGATCAAACTAATCCCATGCCTTCTATCAGATCGCCATGGAGTAAGAGTAGTTTTCAATAGCGACAGAAACAACAGAAAGTGCACATACACATGGAGACTGAACAATATTCTACTCAATGATACCTTAGTCAAGGAGGAAATAAAGAAAGAAATCAAAGCCTTTTTAGAATTTAATGAAAATGAAGGCACAACATACCCAAATCTATGGGACACAATGAAAGCAGTGCTAAGAGGAAAACTCATAGCCCTGAGTGCCTCCAAAATGAAACTGGAGAGAGCATACACTAGCAGATTAATGGCACACCTGAAAGCTCTGGAACAAAAAGAAGCTAATTCACCCAGGAGGAGTAGAAGACAGGAAGTCTTCAAACTCAGGGCTGAAACCAATCAAGTTGAAACAAAGAGAACTATACAAAGAATCAACAAAACCAGGAGCTGGTTCTTTGAGAAAATCAACAAGTTAGATAAACCCTTAGCTAGACTTACTGGAGGGCACAGAGACAGTATTCAAATTAATAAAATTAGAAATGAAATGGAAGATATAACACCCAATACTTTTGATTTGCTAAGTGTGCCTTGAGTATTCAGAGCTTCTGGGTTCCTGTGATTTGAACTGTACAGACCTATACCGAGATATTTCAGTGGAAAAGAATTTCAGTATGTGCCTTAGAGACTGCTTTTTTGATATTTTTGTGAAGAATGTTGGTAGATTTTGCCCTTGTCTAAAGAGTCTATCTGAGACTTGGTAAAGAGGTTTATATTTCATTGACAAAGGAAGTCTCAAAGAACCCATCAGAGACTTTATGCTCTGGTTTATTCTCATGAAGAGACTTTAAAGTCTGATGACTTGCTTTTGATTCCTAAAACCCACTGATAAGTGGAAGGAGAGAACTGCCACCACAACATTGTCCTCTGCCTTCCACATGCTGGCCAATGTGCACATAACTACCCCACACACATCAAGTTATAGTTTTGTATTTTGATTTAGAGATAGGGTCTCATGATGTAGCTGTGACTGTCCTAGAACTCACTATGTAGACCAAGCTGGCCTCAAAATCACAGAGATCTGCCTTCCTCTATCTACCAAGTACTGGGATTAAAGATGTGTGCCATTATGCCCAACAATAACAGATTTTTATTTTAGGGGGATAGAGACCTAAAGCTGAGAGGTAGAAATGACAGGAGACTTGAAAAAGCTTTCAGCTATCTGTGGGTATCATCTGTTGTCCTTTCCTAGAAGTCATGTCCTGGGAAGTAGGTTACCTGTATAGAAAGTGTCTTGTCTCTCTTTTGTTTTGTTTTTATTTTGTTGTGTTTTGGGGGGTTGTTGTTGTTGGTTTTGTTATTGTTTTTTGAAGACATGGTTCCTCTTAGTAATAGAGCCTTGGCTGTCATCGAACTAACTCTCTAGCCTGATTGGCCTCGTATCCAAAGAGGTCAGTCTGCTTCTGCCTCTGAAGTTCTGGTTTAAAGGAATGTGCACCACCATTGCTTGACAAATATGGTCCCTTTTAAGAGCCCTTCTAATATTTAAGATTCCTGAGATTGTAAAATTAAATGAAATATCATTGAAAAAATTTAAGACCTGGACTACAGAGTTAAACAGAGAATTCTCAATGAAGGAATCTCAAATGGCTGAGAAGCACTTAAAGAAATCTTCAACATCCTTGCTCATCAGGGAAATTGAAATCAAACAACCTGAGATTCCACCTCATACCAATCAGAATGGCTAAGATAAAAAATGTAGGTGACAGCAGATGGAGAGGGTGTGGATAAAGAGGAAAACACCTCCATCTCAAACAAAGCATCATCATCATCACCATCATCATCATCATTTTCATCATCATCATCATCATCAACAACAACAACAACAACAACAAAATAGCACTTTCATGAGAACATCAGAAAACACTGACAAAGGCAGGAAAAGATGGCACAGGGACTGACCTGTCTGCACACTAGAATTGTAGTAGGTACAGTTCATTTTATTGTATTGACCCATTTCCTTTATTTTAAATTTAAGTTTTATTTTCTATATTCTATGTTTACATTCCAAAGGCTTTCCCCTTTCCCAGTGCCCCCCCCACCATACGTCCCATAATTCCTCTCCCCCCCAACTATTCCCCAATCATTCCCCAAGCCCCCCACGATTTCTCTGTTCTGGGTCTACTAAACTGGATCCAAACTTTACAGGCCCAGGGTCCACTCCTTTCTTCTTCTTGGGAGTCATTTGACTTGCTAATTGTGCCTTGAGTATTTAGGGCTTCTGGGCTCATTAATATCCACTTATCAGTGATTGCATTTCATGTGTATTCTTTTGTGAGTGGGTTAACTCACTTAGGATGATATTTTCCAGGTCTAACCATTTACCTACAAATTGCATGAGTTCATTATTTTTAATTGCTGAGTAGTATTCCATTGTATAAATATACCACATTTTCTGTATCCATTCCTCTTTTGAGGGATATCTGGGCTCTTTCCAATTTCTGGCTATTATAAACAAGGCTGCTATAAACATAGTGGAGCATGTGTCTTTATTGTATGCAGGGGAATCCTCTGGGTATATGCCCAGGAGTGGTATGCCAGGGTACTCTGGAAGGGACATGCCCAATTTTCTGAGGAACCGCCACACTGATTTCCAGAGCGGTTTTACCATTTTGCAATCCCACCAACAGTGGAGGAGTGTTCCTCTTTCTCCACATCCTCGCCAGCACTTGTTGTCTCTTGAGTTTTTAATCTTAGCCATTCTGACTGGAGTGAGGTGGAATCTCAGGGTTGTTTTGATTTGCATTTCCCTGGTGACTAATGATGTTGAACATCTCTTAAGGTGTTTCTCGGCCATCCGAATTTCTTCTGGTGAAAATTCTTTGTTTAGCTCTGTACCCCATTTTTTGATAGGGTTATTTGGTTCTTTGGGGTCTAACTTCTTGAGTTCTCTGTATATATTGGATATTAGCCCTCTGTCGGATGTGGGGTTGGTGAAGATATTTTCCCACTTTGTTGGTTGCCATTTTGTCCTTCTGACGGTGTCCTTTGCCTTGCAGAAACTTTGTAATTTTATGAGGTCCCATTTGTCAATTCTTGATCTTAGTGCGTAAGCTATTGGTGTTCTGTTCAGGAACTTTCCCCTTGTGCCCATGTCCTCCAGTGTCTTCCCAAGTTTCTTTTCTAATAGTTTCAGTGCGTCTAGTTTTATGTGGAGGTCCTTTCTGTGGTTTAGGTATCAGCATAATTGTGGTTTCAAAGAATGAGTTGGGCAGTGTGCCTTCTGTCTCTATTTTTTGGAATAGTTTGAAGAGTATTGGTGTTAAGTCTTCTTTGAAGGTCAGGTAGAGTTCTGCACTAAAACCATCTGGTCCTGTACTTTTTTTTGGTTGGGAGGCTTTCTATGAGCCCTTCTATTTCTTTGGGGGTTATGGGACTGTTTAGCTGATCTACTTGATGCTGATTTAATTTTGGTATTTGGTATCTGTCTAGGAAATTGTCCATTTCCTCCAGATTCCCCAGTTGTTTTGAGTATAGGCCTTTGTAGTAGGATCTCATGATCTTTTGAATTTCCTCGGTTTCTATTATATCCCCCCTTTTATTTCTAATTTTGTCAATTTGGATACTGTCTCTGTGCCCTTTGTTTAGTCTAGCTAAGGGTTTATCTATCTTGTTGGTTTTCTCGAAGAACCAGCTCTTGGTTTTGTTGATTCTTTTTATGGTTCTCTTTGTTTCTACTTGATTGATTTCAGTCCTTAGTTTGATGATTTCCCCTCTTCTACTCCTCCTGGGTGAATTAGCTTCTTTTTGTTCCAGGGCCTTCAGGTGTGCTGTTAAGTTGCTAGTGTATGCTCTTTCCAGTTTCCTTTTGGAGGCACTCAGGGCTATGAGTTTTCCTCTTAGCTCTGCTTTCATTGTGTCCCAAAGATTTGGGTAGGTCATACCTTCATTTTCATTGAATTCTAAAAAGTCTTTGATTTCTTTCTTTATTTCTTCCTTGACCAAGGTGTCATTGAGTATTGTTCAGTTCCCATGTGTATGTGGGCTTTCTGTTGTTCTTTTTGCTATTGAAGACCACTTTTACTCTATATTGATCCGATAGGAGACATGCAATTAGTTCCGTTTTCTTGTATTTGTTGAGGTCTGTCTTGTGACCAATTATATGATCAATTTTTGAGAAGGTACCATGCGGTGCTGAGAAAAAGGTATACTCTTTTGCTTTAGGATGGAATGTTCTATATATATCTGTTAAATCCAATTGGTCCAAAGCTTCAATTAGTTTCACTGTGTCCCTGTTTAGTTTCTGCTTTCCTGATCGGTCCATTGAGGAGAGTGGAGTGTTGAAGTCACCTACAATTATTGTGTTAGGTGCAATGTGTGCTTTAAGCTTTAGTAAAGTTTCTTTTACAAATGAGGGTGCCCTTACATTTGGGGGCATAGATGTTCAGTATTGAGAATTCTTCTTGGTGGATTTTCCCTTTGACAAGCAAGAAGTGACCTTCTGAGTCTCTTTTGATGACTTTAGGTTCAAAGTCAATTTTATCTGACATTAAAATGGCTACTCCGGCTTGTTTCCTGAGACTATTTGCTTGTAAAATTGTCTTCCAGCCTTTTACTCTAAGGTGGTGTTTGTCTTTGACACTGAGATGTGTTTCCTGTATGCAGCAAAATGTAGGGTCCTGTTTCCGAATCCAGTCTGTTAGTCTGTGTCTTTTTATTGGGGAATTGAGTCCATTGATATTAAGAGATATTAAGGAATAGTAATTATTACTTCCTGACATTTTGGGCGTTATTATTACTTTTTTTGTATTTGAGTGGTTCTCTTCTTTTGGGTTGGATGAGTGGGGGTTTCTATCTTGTTTCTTCTGGGCTGTAGTTTCCCCCCTTGTGTTGGTATTTTTCCCCTATTATCCTTTGTAGGGCTGGGTTTGTAGATAGATATCCTGCAAATTTGGTTTTGTCATGGAATACCTTGGTTTCCCCATCTATGGCAATTGAGAGTTTTGCTGGGTATAGTAGTTTTGGCTGAAGTTTGTGTTCTCTTAGAGTCCGCATGAGGTCTGCCCAGGATCTTCTAGCTTTCATGGTCTCAGGTGAGAAGTCTGGTGTAATTCTGATAGGCCTTCCTTTGTATGTTACTTGTCCTTTTTCTCTTACTGCCTTTAATATTCTTTCTTTGTTTAGTATATTTGGGGTTTTGATTATTATGTGACGGGATGTATTTCTGTTCTGGTCCAGTCTATTTGGGGTTCTATAGTCTTTTTGTATATTCATGGGCATCTCTCTATTTAGGTTGGGGAAGTTTTCTTCCATAATTTTGTAGAAGATATTTGCTGGCCCTTTAAGTTGTAGATCTTCATTCTCATCTATCCCTATAATCCTTAGGTTTGGTCTTCTCATTGTGTCCTGGATTTCCTGAATGTTTTGGGTTACTAGCTTTTTGCATTTTGCATTTTCTTTAATTGTTGAATCCATGGTTCCTATGGTATCTTCAGCATCTGAGATTCTGTCTTCTATCTCTTGTATTCTGTTGTTGATATTTGCATCTATGACTCCTGATTTCTTCCCAAGGTTTTCTATCTCCAACGTTGTCTCCCTTTGTGATTTCTCAGTTGTTTCTACTTCTGTTTTTAGATTCTGTATGGTTTTGCTCAGATCTTTCAATTGCTTGTTTGTGTTTTCCTGTAATTCTTTAAGGGATTTTTGTGTTTCCTCTTTTATGACTTCTACTTGTTGGCCCATGTTTTCTTGTATTTCTTTAAGTGATTTTTGTTTCTCTCCCTTATTGGGATTCATTTTTTGCTCTATATTCTCCTGTATTTCTTTAAGTGATGTTTGTGTTTTCCTTGTATGGGCTTCTAACTTTTGATCTATTTTCTCCTCTATTACTTTAAGAAATTTATCTAAGTGATCCTCTATCAGCATCCTTACCAGTGATTTTAGATCTGAGTCTTGTTTTTCTGGTGTGTTGGGATATCCGAGATTTATTTGTGTATGTCTTGTAAGGGCTTCTAGCTTTTGATCCATTTTCTCAAGTATTACTTTAAGAGATTTATCTAAGTGTTCCTCTATCAGCATCCTGACCAGTGATTTTAGATCTGAGTCTTGTTTTTCTGGTGTTTCGGGGTATCCAAGATTTATTGCTGTCGGGAAACTGGGTTTGGATGCTGCCATACTGCCTTGATTTCTGTTAGTAACGATCTTACGTTTGCCTTTTGCCATCTGGTTAACTCTGGTGTTAGTTGGTCCTGTAGTTACTAGCTGGTGCTTGACCCTCCTGTGGACTCGTAAGGCTATTTCCCCATGACTGGGACACCTGTACCACTGCCCTGCAGGGCTCCTGCTCACAGATTGCTGACAGGTGGCCTGAGTCCCCCGAGGTCTTAAACTTGGGATATCCCAGGTACTTGGTTCCTCCTGTTGGGTAGCTGCTCTGCACTGCTCCTGCTCAGAGTTTGCTGTCTGATGTCCTGATTCCCCAGAGGTCTTAAACTCTGGATATCTCTGTTACCTGGTTCTGCCTGCTGGTCCAAAGCTGCTGGGAAGATGGCTGAGGCTGGCTCCTCCGCCAGCTGGATGGGAAACAGCTGGGAAGATGACACTGGCTGCAGGGAGTTCGGGGTCCACCCTGTGGGCACAGAGCCCAGGTTTGGCTGGTTTCCCCCAAACTGCTACTCGGTGCGCAGCTCCAGCTCCAGGCCTGAGTCCCTGAAGGTCTTAAACTCAGGATATCTCGGGTACCTGGTTCTGCAGGCTGGGTCTGAGCACCTGGGATGCTGGCTGAGGCTGGCTCCGCCGCCGGCTGGATGGGAAACCGACCCATTTCCTTATTAATGTTATATATTACATTATGGCCAGATAACAATAATAACATAGTAAGTGCAAAGGAGCTGCAGTAGTAGTGTTTCCTGGAGCACTAAACCCTCCCTTCTCAACCCACCAAGTCTGAGCTTTCTGTGAGATGGGCTCAAGCTAAGGTCTCTGTGTTGAGAAAGAATGAACAGCTATGCTTCCCAGATGTGGCCCAGACACTCACAGTTGGGTGCTGGCAGTTTGTGATGGAAAAAGGAGCATTACAAAGAATGTCAGTAGCAGATAGTTCTCTTATACAGTGATAGCACAAGGTGTTGTAAGCACAGCTGAACACAAGAGCATAGGTTCTGCCAATGCCAACAAAACAGTGGCAACCCTATTGCCCTGAAAATTGTGAGTGTATGTGGCTGTTGCTGCTGGGTCAATCAGAGCTCAGTATTGTAGTGAACTGTAGGAAGGCAGCTATTCAGAATTATGCCAACTTGGAAACCACATTCCATCTGGAGCAGCAGTCAATTTCACATACCGAAAACATCTGACCCTGTTCTGAGATTACCATTAGTCACTTTCCATTGCTGTCCCATTGATACTCCTTGCTCTTAGCCAACACTGCACAGGGGTGCTCATGGTGCATTCTGCCAAAACATTGACATGAGAATCCAAGTAACATTTGTTAAAGTGTTTTTTTTCATTCTTTTCCCTAAAGGATTTGTATCTTGTGTTCTGTATGTGGTATAGATAGTAGATGCTTTTCTTACAAAAGACAAGTGGTAAGTTTCAGCTAATTGACAGAACATGAAGCATTCTTAGACAATAGTTCCCTCTGTGAAGTTCAACACTTCCAACATTAGTGCTTAGATGTGAATCTCATGGTAAGCACTTTCCTTAAGGCCTCTTTCATGTCCCTGTTCCTCAAACTGTAGATGAAAGGGTTCAACATGGGAGTCACCACTGTGTATATCATAGTAGCTTCCATGTCCTTTCCAGCTGAGTGAGAGGATGAAGGGTTGAAATACAGGGAGATGATGGTGCCACAGAAGAAGCAGACCACAGCCAGGTTGGAGCCACAGGTGGAGAAGGCTTTCCATCTTCCTCCTGTAGATGAGACTCTCATGACAGCACAAGCAATAAGGATATAAGACACAAGGATGCAAACAAATGGGGTGACCATGATCAGAGTTCCTTCTGTAAGAATCATCAGCTCGTTGAGCTGTGTCTCTGAGCAGGAGAGTTTCAGGAGGGGAGTCATATCACAGAAGAAGTGAGGGAAGATGTTATTTCCATAAAAGGAGAGTCAAGCCGTGAGTAGTGTGTACAACAGAGCATTCATGTTGGCTACCACCCATGACCCCAAAAGGCACATCGCTGATGAGTAATCTTTTTTGTGTAGTGTAAAGGGTGGCATATGGCCACAAATCAATCATAGGCCATCACAGCCAGCAGGAAATTGTCCATGTCCACAAACACACAGAGAAAATACAGCTGTGTGAAACACCCAGAGAAAGAAATGGTTTGGTTTCTGAGTATGTGAATGGCCAATACTTTGGGGACAGTTGTGGAGGAGAAGCAGACATCCACAAAGGACAGGGTGCTGAGGAAGAAGTACATGGGGGTGTGCAGGGGGTGTGTAGTCTGTGCTGATGGCCAGGATGATGAGTAGGTTTCCTAGGACAGTGGCTAGGTACATGATGAGGAAGAGCAGGAAGAGGAGCTGCTGCTTCTGGGGCTTCCTGGAGAGTCCCAGGAGCAGGAACACAGAGATGCTTGAAAGGTTGGTGCTGCCCATAAGTCTGAGCCCACCTACAGAAAGGAGAAGCAGAGGTCAGAAGGCCAACTTCGGGCTTGGATGCTATAACTAGTTTCTCATTAATCCTTCACTAGAGTTTCTGAATTAAGATTTACTCCTATTTCTACATACTTAACTTACAAATTCTGGTTTTAGATTGTGTTGGTTAATCAGAGTCACTAGTTTAGTTTTTTGGATATAAAACAAAAGCATTACCAAACATGACCTGTTCTTATCTGTATCTAGTAACATTTCTAGTCTTCCTCCCACTCCTTAGAAACTTAAAGGAGAAGAGAAGCAGCCACTTATTGTATTAATCGCAAGCTCTAACTGTTGAACCTGTAACTCCTGCTGCTCCTCCTCTATGGGAACATGTTGGCAACGCATGTTGCAGAAGAAACACTGGCATCTCTACTACCTTGAAAATATCATGAAGGGCCAGTTATATTGCTTTTACCTTGGAATTTCTGTACAACAGAGTTCCTTATTCTAAGGATTGGAAAATCTTGGTGATATAGGAAGGTTCTGAAAAGGTGACTGTTTAGTTGATCTACTTGATGCTGATTTAATTTTGGTATCTGGTATCTGTCTAGGAAATTGTCCATTTCCTCCAGATTCTCCAGTTGTTTTGAGTATAGACCTTTGTAGTAGGATCTGATGATCTTTTGAATTTCCTCAGTTTCTGTTGTTATGTCTCCCTTTTCATTTCTAATTTTGTTAATTTGTATACTGTCTCTGTGTTCTTTGGTTAGTCTGGCTAAAGGTTTATCTATCTTGTTGATTTTCTCAAAGAACCAGCTCCTGGTCTTGTTGATTCTTTGTATGGTTCTCTTTGTTTCTACTTTATTGATTTCAGCCCTGAGTTTGGTGATTTCTTGTCTTCTACTCCTCCTGGGTGAATTAATTTCTTTTTCTTCCAGAGCTTTAAGGTGTGCCGTTAAGTTGCTAGTGTATGCTCTCTCCAGTTTCTTTTTGGATGCACTTAGAGCTATGAGCTTTCCTCTTAGCACTGCTTTCATTGTGTCCCATAGATTTGGGTAGGTTGTACCTTCATTTTCATTGATTTCTAAAAAGTCTTTGATTTCTTTTTTTATTTCTTCCTTGACCAAGGTGTCATTGAGTAGAGTATTGTTCAGTTTCCATGTGTATGTGGGCTTTCTGTTGTTTTTGTTGCTATTGAAGACCACTCATACTCCATGGTGATCTGATAGGAGGCATGGGATTAGCTCGATCTTCTTGTATTTGTTGACATCTGTCTTGTGACCAATTATATGATCAATTTTTGAGAAGGTACCATGTGGTGCTGAGAAAAAAGTATATTCTTTATCTTTAGGATGAAATGTTTTATATATATATATTTTATATATACATATATATATATAATGTATATGTATATATAAAATCTATCTGTTAAATCCAATTGGTCCAAAGTTTCAATTAGTTTCACTGTGTCCCTGTTTAGTTTCTGCTTTCCTGATCAGTCCATTGATGAGAGTGGAGTGTTGAAGTCACCCACAATTATTGTGTTAGGTGTAATGTGTGCTTCTAGCTTTAGTAAGGTTTGTTTTACGAAGGAGGGTGCTCTTGCATTTGGAGCATAAATGTTCAGTATTGAGAGCTCTTCTTGGTGGATTTTCCCTTTGGCCAGCAAGAAGTGATCTTCTGAGTCTCTTTTGATGACTTTAGATTGGAAGTCAATTTTATCTGATATTAGAATGGCTACTCCAGCTTGTTTCCTGAAACCATTTGCTTGTAAAATTGTCTTCCAGCCTTTTACTCTAAGGCAGTGTTTGTCTTTAACATTGAGATGTGTTTCCTGTATGCAGCAAAATGTAGGGTCCTGTTTCCGTATCCAGTCTGTTAATCTATGTCTTTTTATTGGGGAATTGAGTCCATTGATGTTAAGAGATATTAAGGAACAGTAATTATTACCTCCAGACATTTTTGAAATTATTTTTATTTATTTATTTTTATTTTTATTTATTACTATTTTCTTTTGTATTTGAGAGGTTATCTTCTTTTGGGTTTGATGAGAGGAGGTTTCTATCTTGCTTCTTCCCGGGTTTAGTTTCCGTCCTTGTCTTGGTGTTTTCCCCCTATTATCCTTTGTAGGGCTGGATTTGTGGAACGATATCGTGCAAATTTTGTTTTGTCATGGAATACCTTGATGTCTCCATCTATGGTGATTGAGAGTTTTGCTGGGTAAAGTAGTTTTGGTTGAAGTTTGTGTTCTCAGAGTTTGCATGATATCTGCCCAGGATCGTCTAGCTTTCATGGTCTCAGGTGAGAAGTCTGGTGTTATTCTGATAGGTCTTCCTTTATATGTTACTTGGCCTTTTTCTCTTGCTGCCTTTAATATTCTTTCTTTGTTTAGTACATTTGAAGTTTTGATTATTATGTGACGAGATGTATTTCTGTTCTGGTCCAGTCTGTTTGGGGTTTTATAGGCTTCTTGTATATTCATGGGCATCTCTCTCCTTAGGTTGGGGAAGTTTTCTTCCATAATTTTATAGAAGATATTTGCTGGCCCTTTAACTTGTAAATCTTCACTCTCGTCTATACCTATAATCCTTAGGTTTGGTCTTCTCATTGTGTCCTGGATTTCCTGCATGTTTTGGCTTACAACCTTTTTGCATTTAGTATTTTCTTTGACTGTTCCTATGGTATCTTCGGCTTCTGAGATTCTGTCTTCTATCTCTTGTATTCTATTTTTGATATTTGCATCTATGGCCCCTGATTTCTTCCCAAGGTTTTCTACCTCCAATGTTGTCTCCCTCTGTGATTTCTTAGTTGTTTCTACTTCTGTTTTTAGTATCTGGATGGATGTGCTCAGATCTTTCGCTTGCTTGATTGTGTTTTCATGTATTTCTTTAAGAGATTTTTGTGCTTCCTCTTTCATAGCTTCTACTTGTTGGCCCACATTCTTCTGTATTTCTTTAAGTGGTTTTTGTCTTTCTTCCTTATTGTCTTCTTCGTTTTGATCCATCTTCTCCTGAATTTTTTGAAGTGATTTAGTGATTTTTGTATTAGCCTTGTAAAGGCTTCTAACTTTTGATCCATTTTCTCCACTATTTCTTTACAAGATTTTTCTATGTGTTCAGCTACCAGCATCCTGACCAGTGATTTTATATCCAAGTCTTGTTTTTCTGGTGTTTTGGGGGTATCCAGGGCTTCCTGTTGTTGGAGAACTGGGTTCAGATGCTGTCATGTTGCCTTGATTTTTGTTAGTAATGTTCCTTCGTTTTCCTTTTGCCATCTGGTTATTTCTGGTGTTAGTTGGCCTTGTTGTCACTGGCTGGTGTTTGAATCTCCTGTGAGGCTGGGCTCACCTGTTGTTTCTCTACTGGTGAATATGCATGACTGCTGCTCTAAGCATCATGATCTGGCTGCCAACCGTGCGATGGTAGCCCCTGATGGAGTCTGTCTACCTGGGCCTCTCCAGCTGTGTCCTGGTTGCAATATGGAGGCCCGCTGCTACAGCTGTTCCAGGGGCCCGCAAGCTGGCTGCTGCCCGCCACTGCGGTGCATGGCCTGAAGGCCCGGGGAAGTCCCGCAGAGCCTAGGTGGAGCTCGGCCTGCCTGGCGGCGAGAGCCTAGCAGATCCCCCTGTGAGGTTAGCTCTGGAAGGAGTGTCCACCTGGGCCTCTCCAGCTGTTTCCTGGTTGCAATATGGAGGCCCGCCACTACCGCTGGTCCAGGGGCTCTCAAGCTGGTTGCTGCCTGCTGCCTTGGTGCATGGCCTGAGTTGATGCCATTTTTTACAGTTGAATAATAATCCATTGTGTAAATGTACCACAATTTCTTCATCCATTCTTTGTTTGAGGATCATCTAAGTTGTTTCCAGTAGTGTCATGATATCAGCAGTAGTGGCATGACAGGGCAAACACATCAGGCCTCAGCTGAATCAACAAGTCATCAGGAGGGATTTGGACCAGCAGGGACACCAGGAGAAGTTCACTGCTGTCCCTCTCTCAAAGAAGGAAAGACCAGCAAATATGCAAGGCCAAGAAGCATTGCAAAGCTAGCTCTACTAGCAAACCCTTCTCATAGTCTGTTGTGTCCCTTTTATACTTCCTCCAAACAGGACAAGTCCCTCCACTGGTCTTGCTTCACCAGGTGACTTGCCTCAACACATGACTCTGTCTTAGAAAAACTCCATGTGAATCTGTATCACATGCAATTGAGCCACGTTTATCACCCTACACAAAACAGCACACCCATCTCACAGTCCATTGAGTCTTTTTATCCGATATATTCTTTATTTACATTTCAGATGATTTCCCCTTTCCTGGCTCCCCACTCCCCCAAAGTCCCATATGCCCTTTTCCCTCCCCCTGTTCCCCCATCTACCCCTTCCCACTTCCCTGTTCTGGTATTCCCCTACAGTGATGCATTGAGCCCTAGAACCAGGGTCCACTCCTTCTGACAGGTGTAATGTGAAATCTCAGTCATTTTTGATTTGCATTTCCTTGATGGCTAAGGATGTTGAACATTTCTTTAAGTGTTTCTCAGCAATTTGGTATTCTTCTATGGAGAATTCTATGTTTAACTCTGTGCCTCACTTTAAAAATTGGGTTATTTTGTGTTTCTGTGTCTAGTTTCTTGAGTTTATATATTTTGGAAATTAACCCTCTGTCAGATATGGGAAATGGTGAACATCTTTTCCCAATCTGTAGGCTGCTGTTTTGTCCTATTACAGCGCCCCTTTGTCTTACAGAAATTTTTCAGTTTCAGACACTTATTTTGGTCTTAGTGCCTGCATTATTGATGTTTTATTCAGGAAGTTGTCCTGTTTCAATGTGTTCAAGGCTGTTCCCCACTTTCTCTTCTATCATGTTTAGTGTATGTGGTTTATGTTGAGATGTTTAATCTACTTGCATAGTGGCTATTCCTAGTTGTCAATTTGACTATATCTGTAAAGAACTACAATCAAGAATTAGAAGGCTCACCTATAATCCTAATCTGGAGGCTCAGAGATACACGTTTCTGACCTGGATTTTGGCATGGTGATCTTGAAGCATAGTGACTATGAATTCCAGAAGATTAAGAAAAGGAGATCTCTCAGTTCAATGTCATTTGGGATTAAAGGTGCAGTGGAACCTGCCTTTAATCTGGGACACAACCTCTGCTGGAGACCTACATAAGGACATTGGAAGAAGACTCACTCACTCTTCCTTGCCTGCTTGCCTCGAGAGACTGAGAAACTGCTAGATCCTTGGAGTTCCATCCATAGCGGCTGCCGACCATTGTTGTGGAGTTGGACTACAAGCTGTAAGTCATCAACAAATTCCCTAACTATATAGAGACTACCCATATGTTCTGTGACTCTAGAGAACCCTGACTAATACAACATTGAATTGAGTTTTATGCAGGGTGATACATATGTATCTATTTTTATTCTTCCTCATGCAGGCATCCAGTTATTTCAGCATTGTTTGTTGAAAATGTTTTCTTTTTCTATTGTATAATTTTGGCTTCTTGTAAAGAAACAGGTGTCCAAAGGTGTGTAGATTTATATCTGATTCTTCAATTTAACTACATTGATTTACCTGTCTGTTTTTATGCCAATATCATGATACATCTGATGTAGTTGTTTTCTTGGAGGTTTACTGCTGAATATGTTCACCCTTTCTATTGTTTTTCTCAACACTGACTGGCTGGTTTAACTCAGCTGATCTGGCTCAAACTTCTCTCCAAGCTGACTCATTCAATCTGGCTTCTCTCAGCTTCTCACTGAATTGCTCTGCTTTGCCTCAAACTAACTCTGGCACTTTATTATAATCTTCTGGCTCCTTTTTGTTCTCTGGCTTTAACTGTCTCTGATGATCTGCATTGAATTGCATGAGCTCACAAACAAAAACAAAAAACCCTGAACTCCACTGCACTGAACTCACTGCACACACTCCCAACTGGCTGACTCTTTCCCTTCACTGCTCTTAAATAATGCCTCTTTCCTTCTGAGAATAGCTGTACTTGTGAGAGTTGGGCATATTCTATCTCTAATTCATGCTGACAAATCTTTCTCCGATTAATTACTTTGTCTGCCCTTCAATTAGACATCATTTTCAAAAATGATTGCTTCTTTCTACAAATTATTTTAAACTTAAAGGTGTGTACTAAGGGTATGCCTGCAATTCAGCCAGACCACATAGACCTAGAAGGTCTTTGGATGTAATGTCTTGTCAGAACAACCATGTTGCTGTATCAAAATTCAATACCATGTGTCTTTTATTAATGTAGCTCTGTACTAGAACTTGAAAACAGGAATGTGATACCTCTAGAAGTTCATTTACTGAACAGTAGAGCTTTTAGCTATCCTGGATTTTGTGTGTTTGTTTTGTTTTTCCTATGGTGGTGAGTATTGTTATTCCAAGGTTTGTAAAGAATTGTGAGGCCACAACAGCGCAATCTTCAAGTGGGGTGGGAGGCCAGCTAAGCTCCCAGCAGCAAACAGGGAGGAGACAGCGGGAGGCCAGTTACACACCCAGCAGCAAGCCTGGAGGAGACTTGAGTCTGGCCCAGCAGAGCTGAGGAGGTAATTCAGAGCCCATGAATATACAAGAAGCTTACAGAACTCCAACAGACTGGACCAGAACAGAAATACCTCCTGTCACATAATAATCAAAATCCCAAATGTACTAAACAAAGAAAGAACATTAAAGGCAGTAAGAGAAAAATGGTAAATAACATTCAAAGGAAGACCTATCAGAATCACACCAGACTTCTCACCAGAGACCATGAAAGCTAGAAGATTCTGGGAGAATATCATGCAGACTCTAAGAGAACAAAAATGCCAGCCAAGACTACTATAGCCAGCAAAACTCTCAATCACCATAGATGGAGAAACCAAAATATTCCATGACAAAACCAAATTTACACAATATCTTTCCACAAACCCAGCCCTACAAAGGATGATAGGAGGGAAACTCCAATACAAGGAGGGAAACTACACCTTGGAAATAGCAAGAGAGTAACCTTCTTCTATCAAACTCAAAAGAAGATAAACACTCAAAAACAAAATAACATCAAAAATGACAGGAAGTAATAATCACTATTCCTTAATATCTCTTAACATCAATGGACTCAGTTCCCCAATAAAAAGACATAGACTAACAGACTGGATATGGAAACAGGACCCTATATTTTGCTGAATGTGAGAAACACACCTCAGGGTCAAAGACAAACACTATCATAGAGTAAAAGGCTGGAAGACTATTTTACAAGCAAATGATCCCAGGAAACGAGCTGGAGTAGCCACTCTAATATCAGATAAAATGGACTTTCAACCTAAAGTCATCAAAAGAGACACAGAAGGTCACTTCTTGCTGGTCAAGGGAAAAATCCACCAAGAAGAACTCACAATTCTGAACATCTATGCTCTAAATGCAAGGGCACCCTCATTTGTAAAAGAAACTTTACTAAAGCTCAAAACACACATTGCACCTAACACAATAATTGTGGGGGACCTCAACACTCCACTATCCTCAATAGACCAATCAGGAAAACAGAAACTAAACAGGGACACAGGGAAACTTATCAAAGCTTTGGACCAATTGGATTAAACAGATATATATATAGAGAACATTTCATCCTAAAGCAAAAGAATATACTTTTTTCTCAGCACCTCATGGTACCTTCTCTAAAATTGACCATATAATTGGTCACAAGACAGACCTCAACAAATAGATTGAACTAATCCCATGCCTCATATCGGATCACCATGGAGTAAGAGTGGTATTCAATAGCAATAGAAACAACAGAAAGTGCACATACACATGGAGGCAGAACAATATTCTACTCAATGATACCTTAGGCAAGGAAGAAATAAAGGAAGAAATCAAAGCCTTTTTAGAATTTAATGAAAATGAAGGTACAATATATCCAAATCTATGGGACACAATGAGAGCAGTACAAAGAGGAAAACTCATAGCCCTGAGTGCCTCCAAAAAGAAACAGGAGAGAGCACATACTAGCCTTTTAATGACACACCTGAAAGCTCTGAAACAAAAGAAGCTATTTCACCCAGTAGGAGTTGAAGACAGGAAATCATCAAACTCAGGGCTGAAATCAATCAAGTTGAAACAAAGAGAAACATACAAAGAATCAACAAAACTAGGAGCTGGTTCTTTGAGAAAATCAACAAGATAGATAAACCCTTAGCCAGACTTACCAAAGGGCACAGAAACAGTATCCAAATTAACAAAATTAGAAATGAAAAGGGAGATATGACAACCAAAACTGAGGAAATTCAAAAAATCATCAGATCCTGCTACAAAAGCCTATACTCAACACAACTGGAGAATCTGTAGGAAATGAACAATTTCCTAGACAGATACCAAATACCAAAATTAAATCAGTATCAAACACATCATCTAAACAGTCCCATAACCCCTAGAGAAATAGAGGGGTTATATAAAGTCTCCCAACCAAAAACAGTACGGGACAAGATGGTTTTAGCGCAGAATTTTATCAGACTTTCAAAGAAGACCTAACACCAATACTCTTCAAAATATTCCACAAAATAGAAACAAAAGGAACACTGCCTAACTCGTTCTACAAAGCCACAATTATGCTGATACCAAAACCACACAAAGATCCAACAAAGAAAGAAAACTATAGGCCAATTTCCCTTATGAATGTTGGTGCAAAAACACTAAATAAAATCCTTGCCAACTGAATCCAAGAGCACATCAAAACGATCATTCACCATGATCAAGTAGGCTTCATCCCAGGGATGCAGGGATGGTTCAATATATGGAAATTCATCAATGTAATCCACTACATAAACAGACTAAAAGAAAAAAAACCACATGGTCATCTCATTAGATGCTGAAAAAGCATTTGACAAAATTGAGCATCCTTTCATGCTAAAAGTCTTGGAAAGAACAGGAATTCAAGACCCATACCTAAACATAGTAAAAGCAATGTACAGTAGACCAGTAGACAACATCAAAGTAAATGGAGAGAAACTTGAAGCAATCCCACTAAAACAGGGACTAGACAAGGCCTCTTACCATATCTTTTCAATATAGTACTTCAAGTACTAGCTAGAGCAATTTGGCAACATAAGGAAGTCAAAGGGATACAAATTGGAAAGGAAGAAGTCAAACTATCACTATTCGCAGATGATATGATAGTATACTTAAGTGACCACCCCCAAAAAAACTCCACCAGAGAACTCCTACAGCTGATAAGCAACTTCAGCAAAGTGGCTGGTTATAAAATCAACTCAAGCAAATCAGTAGCCTTCCTATAGACAAAGGTTAAGCAGGCTGAGAAAGAAATTAGAGAAATGACACCCTTCACAATAGCCACACACAATATAAAGTATCTTGGTGTGACTCTCACCAAACAAGTGAAAGATTTGTATGACAAAAACTTCAGGTCTCTGAAGAAGGAAATGGAAGAAGACCTCAGAAAATGGAAAAATCTTCCATGCTCATGGGTTGGCAGGATTAATATAGTTAAAATGGCAATCTTGCCAAGAGCAATATACACATTCAATGCAATCCCCATCAAAATCCCAACTCAGTTCTTCATAGAGTTAGAAAGAGCAGTTCTCAAAGTTATCTGGAATAACAAAAACCCCAGGATAGCTAAAACTATTATCAACAGTAAAAGAACTTCTGGGGGAATCAGTATCCCAGACCTCAAGCAATACTAGAGATCAGTAGTGTTAAAAACAGCATGGTACTGGTACAGTGACAGGAAGGTGGATCAATGGAATAATAGCCACAAACAATATAAAGTATCTAGGTGTGACTCTAACCAAACAAGTGAAAGATTTGTATGACAAGAACTTCAGATCTCTGAAAAAGGAAATCGAAGAAGACCTCAGAAAATGGAAAGATCTTTCATGCTTGTGGATTGGCAGGATAGCTAAAATGGTAATCTTGCCAAAAGCAATATACAGATTCATCGCAATCCCCATCAAAATCCCAACTCAGTTCTTCATAGAGTTAGAAAGTGTCGCAACCCTATCGGACCAGCGGAGGAACGACAAACGCAAGTCCTTCTCAGAGCAGTTTAATCAGGAACCTTGAAACATGAATGCAGGGAAAAAGCTACCCACTCCCCTTGTGCAGTCCTTTTATATCCTCTCCAAGTCTGCCCCATCAGTCCACATCGCGTAGTCTTCTCTGATTGGCCCACATAGAATGGTCTAATCACACGTCATTGGCGACACCTGCACAGTGCCCAAGAAAGGTGTAGCCTACTCAGGAGCAGGAAGAAGTCAGGTGCTTAGTCATCTGACTTGGCAGGCCTCCATGCTTGAGGCTACTGCCACACCCACTCTCTACATCTCCCCCTTTTTTATATAAACAAAGGCATCCAATCAACCCTGTAATACACCAGGTAAGCTAAGCATAGGTAGCCATCTCTGTCTTAGGGTCGACCCTTCAAGCCCCTTCCTTACCTGTCGTTGGATTACCTTTTTGTCCTCAAGGCTCCATGTCTTAGGTTGGTCAGGGGAAGGGAAGTTGCCCGTCCTTGAGAAGGCCACTCTAATAGCGCTCAGGGATGATAATAAAACCTTGCACCATGAGAGTGGTAACCCCTTCGTAACATAGAAGGTCTCTCATAGGGGCGGTGCCTCTGAGGCTATGTGAGTGGCATCCCCTCCAGCACTACCCTGGGGCACTGGATTACCAGTGGCATTCCCCAAAAGGCAGTGGGTCTCTGGTAAGAGGACTCACAATAATCCCGTCATTGAGTGATCACCGCAGCCTCAAGGATCCTGGGTGCTAGCTGCAGAGCAAGGGGTATTGGGCCTGGGGATTATTCTTTTAAGTTCGTCAACCAAGCCTGAGGAGATTGCCCTGCCTCCAGCGCCGCAAAAGCTTGCATGATCATGGAGTCTTTGGGCTATGTGCATCTTGCAGATGCACCAAAGGGCAACAATACTGACAAGAATGAGCAAAATTCCCAAAGCTCCAATTCCTGCCCACTCCTTAAGGTGATTCATAACATTGGCAATCCAGGTTCTCAATCTGGCAGCGAAGGACACATCTACTCGGGTGGAATTCACATGGATGATGGCAATCCTCAATTCTTGTAGCAGATGATTAAATTCTCCAGACCAGTTCACTGCAAGATGGCTAGACAAGCTCTTTGACAAATTAGCAGCATGGGTAAAATTCTGATAGGGCACCGGGGTAATACATAGCCCCATGTATCACCATTCACACCCTAACTGAGCAACCTGCCAAAGGGTATCAACTTGTTCCTGCACCAAATCAATTCTTTGATTAAAGATCATGTATGTCCAATTATAACCTGGAAAGGTTGCATTATATAGGGTCCCTATATTGGGAGAAAAAGTAAAAAATCCTCGCACAGCCCAGCGCACTCCATGTGATTGACACCTGGTCCACAGGGGAAAGATCTGATCCCTCTGACTCTTGCAAAAGGGAGACCATTTTGGCTGAGGAGGTACAGTATAATTCCCTCTAGCAGGTGCAACAGGCCATCTTCCAGTTATCCATGTAGCATTAGTGCTATTGGGAGAATGGCCAACAACTATTGGATCAAACCATGCAGCCGCCTGATTGTATAAGCTAATACAATCTCCCTGTTCTGTAGGGCAGTAGCCTGCAACTGGACCCATTGTACGAGGGTCGAATAATAAAAGGAACCTGAAATTTGAAGGTTCCCAGAAAAATTCTACTAGCCGTTTTTAGTAGTCATATCAACAAATTTTTGAAACAGTTCAAAAGGAACCTGTTTGATATCAAATAAATTCCCATTGAGATCTCCTTTTTAATCTTGGGTGGTTAAATTTTGCTTCTACCATTGTATCCAATAAAGTTTGTGAAAAGTGGCAACAGGCCTATACTGGTCACAGCTGTTTTTAACTTTTATCATTCTTGAAATAATCTTAATTACAAAATATGAGTGAGTTAAGAATTGTAAGCCTTAGATCAGACTCCAAACTTCAGTCAACGGTACACTGACAGTTGTTAACCATAATTCTTTCTCTTGCAATATTAGAGCATAACTACAACTTTGGAAAGCAAAACCCAATTTTAAACAATCTATTCTCCTTAAAATCAATGGCAAATGCATTACTTTCACATTACAGAGTTTGTCTGCAAGTTCTTATGTTTGAATGCATGACAGTACAACTTACAATACCTCATTAAAGAGACATTGTTTTAAACCTCATCCCTTATAAGTCTAATATCTAGGATAAAAATTACATAAAACATTATGCCAATTTACAAGTATCTTTAAAGGCCTGTTTTTCCTGGGTTGAGTCATGCCATGTGTTGTTGAGATAACTCCAACCCTGAATTACCAGTTTTAAACTAACTTTTTGTTACCAATGTAATAATTTTTAATCATGTCCAATAACTTATAAGCTAATACTCTATAGTCAAAACATGTAAAACATATTTATACCTTTAAGACCAATCAGAACCAAAAATGAAACTACATGAATCTTATAAATTTGAACCAAACAATTGTTTTCTAGCTGTAATTCAAGAGAAAAAGCACTTTGTACCCAAAAAGAAAAATAACCACCAGCCTACTTGCCCTAGAACTTGAGAAGCTGCTGGCCCTTTTAAAAGCAGCTTTTCTCTAGGTGTGCTTGACTCCTAGCTAAATGCAGAGCAACTTAAATCAGCCTCTGCTTTGTAAACCGACTGGACCAAGAGATGGGCCTCCTGCAAAGTTTTTACCATTTTTTAAACATGAAACATTCAAACAACAAAACAAGGACAGACACACATGGACAAATTGGTGCACCAAAGTCAAACAATACACAGAGAGGAAAGAGCACTTGTACCAGTGCTAAGAATATCTCCATTGGGGTCTATAGAGGAAACAGGACATCTCCATGTTGCCCCTTGTCCCCAAGAGAGTTTTGAAATCCATTTTCCTTTTCTCATTTTTCCACTATTCCTTTCTTCTTAACAAATCTTGTTCTAGGGCTTCTTGACCCATTTCAACTGCTTTATAGCATCCCTTGAACCAAGGAGCAACTTGGTCCACCTCTATAAGGAAACGTTCCAAGGTACTCCTTTCAACTCTAATTTCTTTCCCTTTAACAGCTCCTTTTGAGCCACAAAAATTGGATGCGAAGTAGAGTTACCCATACTTTCGCTTTTCCTTTCTAGCCTCTTTACCAAGGACTTTATAGCCTCTTACATGAGGACTTTATTGCTCCTTCCCGGAGACTTGAATTGGTCCCCCTTACCTGGGACTTACCAGCCGGCTGCCCTGACTGCCAAGAGTTCTGAACTGTGTTATCCTGTGAAGGGAAAGTGATTGAGAATAGGTTCCCCGTACGGGTCACCACTTGTCACAACCCTATCTGACCAGTGGATGACAAACGCAAGTCCTTCTCAGAGCAGTTTAATCAGGAACCTTGAAACATGAATGCAGGGAAAAAGCTACCCACTCCCCTTGTGCAGTCCTTTTATATCCCCTCCAAGTCTGCCCCATCAGTCCACATCACATAGTCTTCTCTGATTGGTCCACATAGAATGGTCTGATCACACGTCATTGGCTATGCCTGCGCAGTGCCCAAGAAAGGTGTGGCCTACTCAAGAGTGGGAAGAAGTCAGGTGCTTAGTCATCTGACTTGGCAGGCCTCCAGGCTTGAGGCTACTGCCACACCCGCTCTCTACAAGAAAGAGCAGTTCTCAAATTCATCTGGAATAACAAAAACCCCAGGATAGCTAAAACTATTATCAACAGTAAAAGAACTTCTGGGGTAATCAGTATCCCAGACCTCAAGCAGTACTACAGAGCAGTAGTGTTAAAAACTGCATGGTGACAGGGACAGGGACAGTGACAGTGACAGGGAGGTGGATCAATTGAATAGGATTGAAGACCCAGAATTGAACCCACACATCCATGGCCACTTGATCTTCGACAACGGAGCTGAAAACATCCAGTCGAAAAAAAGATAGCCTTTTCAACAAATGGTGCTGGCTCAACTGGAGGTTAGCATGCAGAAGAATGAGAATTGATCCACTCATCTCCTTGTAGTAAGCTCAACTCCAAGTGGATCAAGGATCTCCACATAAAACCAGACACAATGAAACTAATAGAGAAGAAACTGGGGAAGATTCTTGAGGACATTGGCTCAGGGGGAAAGTTCCTGAACAGAACACCAATAGCTTATGCTCTAAGATCAAGAATTGACAAATGGGACCTCATAAAATTACAAAGTTTCTGTAAGGATCGGCAACCAACAAATTGGGAAAAGATCTTCACCAACCCCACATCTGACAGAGGGTTAATATCCAATGTATACAAAGAACTCAAGAAGTTAGACCCCAGAAAACCAAATAACCCTATCCAAAAGTGGGGTACAGAGCTAAACAAAGACTTTTCACCTTAAGAAATTCAGATGGCTGAGAAACACCTTAAAAATGTTCAACATCATTAGTCATTAGAGAAATGCAAATCAAAACAACCCTGAGATTTCACCTCACACCAGTCAGAATGGCTAAGATCAAAAACAGAGAAGACATCAGGTGTTGGAGAGGATGTGGAGAAAGAGGAATGCTCCTCCACTGCTGGTGGCACTGCAAGCTGGTAAAACCACTCTGAAAATCAGTCTGGCGGTTCCTCAGAAAACTGGACATGATACTTCCAGAGGACCCTGCCATACCACTCCTGGGAATATACCCAGAGGATTCCCCAGCATGTAATAAGGATGTATGCTCCACTATGTTCATAGCATCCTTATTTATAATAGCCAGAAGCTGGAAAGAACCCAGATGTCCCTCAATGAAGGAATGGATACAAAAAATGTAGTATATATACACAATGGAGCACTATTCAACCATTAGAAGCAATGAATTCATGAAATTCTTAGACAAATGGATGGAGCTGGAGAACATCATACTAAGTGGGGTAACCCAGTCTCAAAAGAATACCCATGGTATGCACTCACTGATAAGTGGATATTAGCCTAGCATCTTGGCACACCAAAGACACAATCCACATACCAAATGATGTCCGACAAAAAGGAAGGAGTGGACCCTAGATCTGGAAATGCCAATTCATCAGTTTAGGGGAATACCAGAACAGGGAAGTGGGAAGGGGAGGATGGGGAACAGGGGGACGGAAAAGGGCATACGGGACCTTTGGGGGTAGGGAGCCAGGAAAAGGGAAATGAAATGTAAATAAAGAATATATCCAATAAAAAAAGAAAGAAAGAACGAAAGGAAGGAAGGAAGGAAGGAAGGAAGGAAGAAAGAAAGGAAGGAAGGAAGGAAGGAAGGAAGGAAGAAAGAAAAAAGAATTGTGTTGGAATTTTTATGGGGATTTTATGGAATCTGTATATTGCTTTTGGTAACTTGAACATTTTATTATGTGAATCCTACTGATCCAATAGCATGGGATATCCTTCCATTTTTTGATATCTTTTCAAATTTCCTTCAAAGACTTGAAGTTCCTGTCACACAGCTCTTTCACTTGCTTGGTTGTAGCAAAATATTTTATATTATTTGTGGCATTTATTAAGGGTATATTTCCCCTGATTTATTTCTCAGTCTATTTGTCAATCGTGTACAGGAGTCCTACCAATTTTTTTTAGCAAATCTTGTATTCAGCCATTTTGCTGAAGGTTTCTATCAGGTGTAGGAGTTCCACAGTAGTTTTTGGCATTGCTTATGTATAGCATCATAATATCTGCAGATATCAATATTTTAACTTCTTTCTTTTCAGTTTTATACCCTTGATCTCCTTCAGTTGTCTTATTGCTCTAGCTCAAACTTCAAGTACTATATTGAATTCATCTGGAGAGAGGACAACCTTGTCTTTTTCCTAATTCTATGGAATTGCTTCGAGTTTCTTTCCATTGACATTAATGTTGTGTATTGGATTGCTATAAATTGACTTTGTTAGGTTTAGATATGTCCCTTGTGTACCTGATCTCTCCAAGACTTTAATCATGAAAGGGTGCTGTATTTTGTCCATGGCTTATTCAACATGTAATGAGATTATCAAGTGTTTTTCCCCAGTGTGTTAATATGATGAATTACATTGACAGATTTTCATAGATGGTACCATCCTTGTATCTCTGGAATGAAACCTAATTGATTTTGGTGGATGACCTTTTGAATGTGTTTTTGGATGCAGTATGTCGGTATTTTATTGTGTATTTTTGTGTCAATATAAAGGAGCAACATTTGTCTGCAGTTTTCTTTGTTAAATCTGTGTGTGGTTGAGTATCTGGTTGACTATTGCTTCATAAAATAAAAATTTCAATGTTCTTCATGTTTCTTTTCAGTGGAATAATTTGAGGAATATTGTTGTTAGGTATTTTTGTACTACAAAGGTCTGTCCCTAAGCTTTTTGTGTTGGGAGACTTTTAATGATCTTTTCTATTTCCTTAAGGGTAATATGTCTATCTAAATTGTTTATGTGATCTTGATATAACTTTGACAAATTGTATCTATCAAGAAATTGATCGATTTCTTTGATTTTCTAATTTGGTAGAATACAAGTTTTTGAAGTATGAACATCATCACCACTGACAACAAAATACAGTCTGTGGTGTGTCAGTGGGTTATTTCAATTAATAAAATTCTTGTATCTGTGGATTTCCTTTGTGTCTGTTGTTATGCTGCCCTTTTGCAAATTTATATTATTTTGTTGTCAGTGGTTGTGTGTGTGTGTGTGTGTGTGTGTGTGTGTATGTGTGTGTGTGCCCCTTATTGTTCCTGTGTTTGTCAATTTGGGTATTCTGACTTTAAGTTAGTTTGGATAAAGTTTTGCCTATCTTGTTGATTTTCTCAAAGAACCAACACTTTGTTTCATTGATTATTTGTGTTGTTCTTTGTTTCTATATTATTGACTTCAGTCCTGAGTTTGATTATTTCTTGCTGTCTAATTCTGTTCAATGTGATTACTTCTTTTTGTTCTAGAACTTTCAGATGTGCTGTTAGGTTACTAATACAGGATCTCTCCAGATTTTTTATGTAGACACTTAGTTCTATGAACTTTCCTCTTAGCACTGATTTCATTGAGTCCAATAAGTTTGAGTATGCTGCGCAGGTATTTTCCTTGAATTCCTACAAGTCATTAATTTCTTTTTTTCTGCCTTGTCCTTCAGTAGAGAGTTGTTCAGTTTCCATGAGTTTGTAGGCTTTCTGTTGTTTCTGTTGTTGGTGAAATCCAGTTTTAGTCTGTGGTGGTCTGTGGTGTGTCAGTGGGTTATTTCAATTAATACAATTCTTGTATCTGTTGTTTATGCTTTAGTAATGTTTCTTTCACAAATGTGACTGTTCTTTAGTTTGGGTAACAGATGTTCAGAATTGAGATGTCATCTTGGAGGATGTTTTATTTGTTGATTACAAAGTGTCTTTCCCCCCTCTCTTTTGATTACTTTTGGTTGGAAGTCTATTTTGTTAGATATTGGAATTCTAGTTTGTTATGTGTAAGATTTGGCATACCTGATTGATTCTTGGGTCCATTTGCTTAGAATATATTTTTCCAACCATTAACCAGAGATAAAGTCTAACATTGATGCTGAGGTGTGTTTCTTTTATGCAACAGAAGAATGGATCCTGCTTTCACATCCATTGTGTTAGTTTGTGTCTCTTGATTTGAGGAATTTATTCCATTGATACTGAGAGAAAGTAATGATGAATGATTCTTAATTTCTATTGTTTTGTTGTTGGTGAGGGTAGTGTGTGTGTGTCTCCTCTTTTGATTTTTCTTTTTTTTTGTTTTTTTGTTTTGTTTTGTTTTGTTTTATTTTCTATATTCTTTGTTTACATTCCAAAGGCTTTCCCCTTTCCTGGTTTCCCCCTCACCATATGTCCCATATGTCCTCTTCCTTCTGCCCATTCCCCAATCCCCCTCCCATTTCTCTGTTCTGGTACTCCCCTACAATACTGGATAAAGTATTTTCAGGACCAGGGCCCTTTCCTTCCTTCAAGTACTATATTGAATAAATAGGGAGAGAGTGGGCAGCCTTGTCTAGTCCCCAATTTTAGTGGGATTGTTTCAAGTTTCTCTTCATTTAACTTGATGTTGGCTACCAGTTTGTAGTATATTGCTTTCACTATGTTTAGGTATGGGCCTTGGATTCCCCATCTCTCCAAGACTTTAATCATGAAGGGATGCTGGATTTTATCAAAAGCCTTTTCAGCATCTAATGAAATGACCATGTGGTTTTTTGCCTTTAGTTTGTTTATGTAGTGGATTACATTGGCAGATTTCCATATATTTAACCATCTCTGTATCGCGGGGATGAAGCCTACCTGATCGTGGTGAATTGGAGTTTTGATGCATTCTTGGATTCGGTTGGCCAAGATTTTGTTCAATATTTTTGCATCAGTGTTCATGAGGGAGATTGGTCTGAAGTTTTCCTTCATTGTTTGGTCTTTGTTTGGTTTAGGTATAAGCATTATGGTGGCTTCATAGAATGAGTTTGGTAGTGTTCCTTGAGTTTCTATTTTGTGGGATAGTTGGAAGGGTATCAGTATTAGCTCTTCTTTGAAGATCTGACAGAATTCCCCACTAAACCCAACTGGTCCTGGGCTTTTTTTTTATTGGAGACTATTAATGATTGCTTCTATTTCCTCAGGACTTATGGGGCTATTTATCTGGTTTATCTGATCCTGTTTTAATGCTGCCACCTGGTATGTATCTAGAAAGTTACTCATTTTATTCAGATTTTTTCAAACTTTGTTAATTATAAACTCTTCTTGTAGTATCTGATGATTTTTTAAATTTCCACAGTTTCTGTTATTATGTTTCCCTTTTCAGTTCTAATTTCATTAATTTGGGTAGTGCCTCTGAACCCTCTGGTTAGTCTGGCTAAGAGTTTATCTATCTTGTTGATTTTCTAAAAGAACCAGCTCTTAGTTTTGTTGATACTTTGTATAGTTCTGTTTCTATATGGTTGATTTCGGCCCTGAGTTTGATTATTTCCTGCCATCTACTCCTCTTGGGTGTATTTGTTTCTTTTTGTTCCAGAGCTTTCAATTGCACTATCAAGCTGTTAGTGTAAGCTCTCTCCTTTTTCTTTTTGGAGGGACTCAGAGCTATGATTTTTCTTCTTAGCACTGCTTCCATTGTATCCCCTAAATTTTGGTATGATGTGTCTTCATTTTCATTAAATTATAAAAAGTCTTTAACTTCTTTCTTTATTTCACCCTTGGCCAAGCTATCACTGAGAAGAGCATTGTTCAAAGTCCATGTGTATGTGTGTTTTCCGTTGTTTTTGTTTGAGCTTAAGAACAGCCTTAGGCCATGGTGATCTGATAAGATACATGAAATAATTTCAAGTATTTCTGTATCTGTTGAGGCCCATTTTATGACCAATTATATAGGCAGTTTTGGAGAAGGTACCATACGGTGTTGAGAACAAGGTATATTCTTTTCCTTTAGGGTTGAGTGTTCTATAAATATCTGTTAGAGCCATTTGGTCTATAACTTCAGTTAGTTTCATTGAATCTCTTTTTAGTTTCTGTTTCCATGATTTGTCCATTTTTGAGAGTGGGGTGTTGAAGTCTTCCACTATTATTGTGTGGGGTCAAATGTGTCCTTTGAGCTGTATTAAAGTTTCTTTATGAATGTGGGTGCCCTTGCGTTCAGAGCATATATGTTCAGAATTGAAAGTTCATCTTGGTAGACTTTTCCTTTGATCAGTATGGAGTGTCCTTCCTTAACTTTTTTGATAACTTTTGGTTGAAATTCAATTTTATCCAATATAAGAATGGGCACTTCAGCTTGTTTCTTGGGACCATTTGCTTGGAAAATTGTTTTCCAACCTTTGACTCTGAAATAGTGACTGTCTTTGTCACTGAGGTGGGTTTCTTGTATGCAGCAAAACGTTGGATCCTGTTTGGATATCCAGTTTGTTAATCTATGTCTTTTTATAGGGGAAATGAGACCATTGATGTTAAGAGATATTAAGAAAAAGTGATTTTATGAGGTCCCATTTGTCAATTCTTGATCTTAGAGCATAAGCTATTGGTGTTCTGTTCAGAAACTTGCCCCCTATGCCAATGTCCTCCAGGGTCTTCCCCAGTTTCTTTTCTATTAGTTTCAGCGTGTCAGGTTTTATGTGGAGGTCCTTGATCCACTTGGGGTTGATCTTAGTGCAAGGAGATAAGAGTGGGTCAATTCGCATTCCTCTGCATGTTGACCTCCAGTTGAACCAGCACCATTTGTTAAAAAGGCTATCTTTTTTCCACTGGATGGTTGTAGCTCATAAAATTACAATTATTACAAATTATTTTAAACTTAAAGGTGTGTACTAAGGGTATGCCTGCAATTCAGCCAGACCACATAGACCTAGAAGGTCTTTGGATGTAATGTCTTGTCAGAACAACCATGTTGCTGTATCAAAATTCAATACCATGTGTCTTTTATTAATGTAGCTCTGTACTAGAACTTGAAAACAGGAATGTGATACCTCTAGAAGTTCATTTACTGAACAGTAGAGCTTTTAGCTATCCTGGATTTTGTGTGTTTGTTTTGTTTTTCCTATGGTGGTGAGTATTGTTATTCCAAGGTTTGTAAAGAATTGTGAGGCCACAACAGCGCAATCTTCAAGTGGGGTGGGAGGCCAGCTAAGCTCCCAGCAGCAAACAGGGAGGAGACAGCGGGAGGCCAGTTACACACCCAGCAGCAAGCCTGGAGGAGACTTGAGTCTGGCCCAGCAGAGCTGAGGAGGTAATTCAGAGCCCATGAATATACAAGAAGCTTACAGAACTCCAACAGACTGGACCAGAACAGAAATACCTCCTGTCACATAATAATCAAAATCCCAAATGTACTAAACAAAGAAAGAACATTAAAGGCAGTAAGAGAAAAATGGTAAATAACATTCAAAGGAAGACCTATCAGAATCACACCAGACTTCTCACCAGAGACCATGAAAGCTAGAAGATTCTGGGAGAATATCATGCAGACTCTAAGAGAACAAAAATGCCAGCCAAGACTACTATAGCCAGCAAAACTCTCAATCACCATAGATGGAGAAACCAAAATATTCCATGACAAAACCAAATTTACACAATATCTTTCCACAAACCCAGCCCTACAAAGGATGATAGGAGGGAAACTCCAATACAAGGAGGGAAACTACACCTTGGAAATAGCAAGAGAGTAACCTTCTTCTATCAAACTCAAAAGAAGATAAACACTCAAAAACAAAATAACATCAAAAATGACAGGAAGTAATAATCACTATTCCTTAATATCTCTTAACATCAATGGACTCAGTTCCCCAATAAAAAGACATAGACTAACAGACTGGATATGGAAACAGGACCCTATATTTTGCTGAATGTGAGAAACACACCTCAGGGTCAAAGACAAACACTATCATAGAGTAAAAGGCTGGAAGACTATTTTACAAGCAAATGATCCCAGGAAACGAGCTGGAGTAGCCACTCTAATATCAGATAAAATGGACTTTCAACCTAAAGTCATCAAAAGAGACACAGAAGGTCACTTCTTGCTGGTCAAGGGAAAAATCCACCAAGAAGAACTCACAATTCTGAACATCTATGCTCTAAATGCAAGGGCACCCTCATTTGTAAAAGAAACTTTACTAAAGCTCAAAACACACATTGCACCTAACACAATAATTGTGGGGGACCTCAACACTCCACTATCCTCAATAGACCAATCAGGAAAACAGAAACTAAACAGGGACACAGGGAAACTTATCAAAGCTTTGGACCAATTGGATTAAACAGATATATATATAGAGAACATTTCATCCTAAAGCAAAAGAATATACTTTTTTCTCAGCACCTCATGGTACCTTCTCTAAAATTGACCATATAATTGGTCACAAGACAGACCTCAACAAATAGATTGAACTAATCCCATGCCTCATATCGGATCACCATGGAGTAAGAGTGGTATTCAATAGCAATAGAAACAACAGAAAGTGCACATACACATGGAGGCAGAACAATATTCTACTCAATGATACCTTAGGCAAGGAAGAAATAAAGGAAGAAATCAAAGCCTTTTTAGAATTTAATGAAAATGAAGGTACAATATATCCAAATCTATGGGACACAATGAGAGCAGTACAAAGAGGAAAACTCATAGCCCTGAGTGCCTCCAAAAAGAAACAGGAGAGAGCACATACTAGCCTTTTAATGACACACCTGAAAGCTCTGAAACAAAAGAAGCTATTTCACCCAGTAGGAGTTGAAGACAGGAAATCATCAAACTCAGGGCTGAAATCAATCAAGTTGAAACAAAGAGAAACATACAAAGAATCAACAAAACTAGGAGCTGGTTCTTTGAGAAAATCAACAAGATAGATAAACCCTTAGCCAGACTTACCAAAGGGCACAGAAACAGTATCCAAATTAACAAAATTAGAAATGAAAAGGGAGATATGACAACCAAAACTGAGGAAATTCAAAAAATCATCAGATCCTGCTACAAAAGCCTATACTCAACACAACTGGAGAATCTGTAGGAAATGAACAATTTCCTAGACAGATACCAAATACCAAAATTAAATCAGTATCAAACACATCATCTAAACAGTCCCATAACCCCTAGAGAAATAGAGGGGTTATATAAAGTCTCCCAACCAAAAACAGTACGGGACAAGATGGTTTTAGCGCAGAATTTTATCAGACTTTCAAAGAAGACCTAACACCAATACTCTTCAAAATATTCCACAAAATAGAAACAAAAGGAACACTGCCTAACTCGTTCTACAAAGCCACAATTATGCTGATACCAAAACCACACAAAGATCCAACAAAGAAAGAAAACTATAGGCCAATTTCCCTTATGAATGTTGGTGCAAAAACACTAAATAAAATCCTTGCCAACTGAATCCAAGAGCACATCAAAACGATCATTCACCATGATCAAGTAGGCTTCATCCCAGGGATGCAGGGATGGTTCAATATATGGAAATTCATCAATGTAATCCACTACATAAACAGACTAAAAGAAAAAAAACCACATGGTCATCTCATTAGATGCTGAAAAAGCATTTGACAAAATTGAGCATCCTTTCATGCTAAAAGTCTTGGAAAGAACAGGAATTCAAGACCCATACCTAAACATAGTAAAAGCAATGTACAGTAGACCAGTAGACAACATCAAAGTAAATGGAGAGAAACTTGAAGCAATCCCACTAAAACAGGGACTAGACAAGGCCTCTTACCATATCTTTTCAATATAGTACTTCAAGTACTAGCTAGAGCAATTTGGCAACATAAGGAAGTCAAAGGGATACAAATTGGAAAGGAAGAAGTCAAACTATCACTATTCGCAGATGATATGATAGTATACTTAAGTGACCACCCCCAAAAAAACTCCACCAGAGAACTCCTACAGCTGATAAGCAACTTCAGCAAAGTGGCTGGTTATAAAATCAACTCAAGCAAATCAGTAGCCTTCCTATAGACAAAGGTTAAGCAGGCTGAGAAAGAAATTAGAGAAATGACACCCTTCACAATAGCCACACACAATATAAAGTATCTTGGTGTGACTCTCACCAAACAAGTGAAAGATTTGTATGACAAAAACTTCAGGTCTCTGAAGAAGGAAATGGAAGAAGACCTCAGAAAATGGAAAAATCTTCCATGCTCATGGGTTGGCAGGATTAATATAGTTAAAATGGCAATCTTGCCAAGAGCAATATACACATTCAATGCAATCCCCATCAAAATCCCAACTCAGTTCTTCATAGAGTTAGAAAGAGCAGTTCTCAAAGTTATCTGGAATAACAAAAACCCCAGGATAGCTAAAACTATTATCAACAGTAAAAGAACTTCTGGGGGAATCAGTATCCCAGACCTCAAGCAATACTAGAGATCAGTAGTGTTAAAAACAGCATGGTACTGGTACAGTGACAGGAAGGTGGATCAATGGAATAATAGCCACAAACAATATAAAGTATCTAGGTGTGACTCTAACCAAACAAGTGAAAGATTTGTATGACAAGAACTTCAGATCTCTGAAAAAGGAAATCGAAGAAGACCTCAGAAAATGGAAAGATCTTTCATGCTTGTGGATTGGCAGGATAGCTAAAATGGTAATCTTGCCAAAAGCAATATACAGATTCATCGCAATCCCCATCAAAATCCCAACTCAGTTCTTCATAGAGTTAGAAAGTGTCGCAACCCTATCGGACCAGCGGAGGAACGACAAACGCAAGTCCTTCTCAGAGCAGTTTAATCAGGAACCTTGAAACATGAATGCAGGGAAAAAGCTACCCACTCCCCTTGTGCAGTCCTTTTATATCCTCTCCAAGTCTGCCCCATCAGTCCACATCGCGTAGTCTTCTCTGATTGGCCCACATAGAATGGTCTAATCACACGTCATTGGCGACACCTGCACAGTGCCCAAGAAAGGTGTAGCCTACTCAGGAGCAGGAAGAAGTCAGGTGCTTAGTCATCTGACTTGGCAGGCCTCCATGCTTGAGGCTACTGCCACACCCACTCTCTACATCTCCCCCTTTTTTATATAAACAAAGGCATCCAATCAACCCTGTAATACACCAGGTAAGCTAAGCATAGGTAGCCATCTCTGTCTTAGGGTCGACCCTTCAAGCCCCTTCCTTACCTGTCGTTGGATTACCTTTTTGTCCTCAAGGCTCCATGTCTTAGGTTGGTCAGGGGAAGGGAAGTTGCCCGTCCTTGAGAAGGCCACTCTAATAGCGCTCAGGGATGATAATAAAACCTTGCACCATGAGAGTGGTAACCCCTTCGTAACATAGAAGGTCTCTCATAGGGGCGGTGCCTCTGAGGCTATGTGAGTGGCATCCCCTCCAGCACTACCCTGGGGCACTGGATTACCAGTGGCATTCCCCAAAAGGCAGTGGGTCTCTGGTAAGAGGACTCACAATAATCCCGTCATTGAGTGATCACCGCAGCCTCAAGGATCCTGGGTGCTAGCTGCAGAGCAAGGGGTATTGGGCCTGGGGATTATTCTTTTAAGTTCGTCAACCAAGCCTGAGGAGATTGCCCTGCCTCCAGCGCCGCAAAAGCTTGCATGATCATGGAGTCTTTGGGCTATGTGCATCTTGCAGATGCACCAAAGGGCAACAATACTGACAAGAATGAGCAAAATTCCCAAAGCTCCAATTCCTGCCCACTCCTTAAGGTGATTCATAACATTGGCAATCCAGGTTCTCAATCTGGCAGCGAAGGACACATCTACTCGGGTGGAATTCACATGGATGATGGCAATCCTCAATTCTTGTAGCAGATGATTAAATTCTCCAGACCAGTTCACTGCAAGATGGCTAGACAAGCTCTTTGACAAATTAGCAGCATGGGTAAAATTCTGATAGGGCACCGGGGTAATACATAGCCCCATGTATCACCATTCACACCCTAACTGAGCAACCTGCCAAAGGGTATCAACTTGTTCCTGCACCAAATCAATTCTTTGATTAAAGATCATGTATGTCCAATTATAACCTGGAAAGGTTGCATTATATAGGGTCCCTATATTGGGAGAAAAAGTAAAAAATCCTCGCACAGCCCAGCGCACTCCATGTGATTGACACCTGGTCCACAGGGGAAAGATCTGATCCCTCTGACTCTTGCAAAAGGGAGACCATTTTGGCTGAGGAGGTACAGTATAATTCCCTCTAGCAGGTGCAACAGGCCATCTTCCAGTTATCCATGTAGCATTAGTGCTATTGGGAGAATGGCCAACAACTATTGGATCAAACCATGCAGCCGCCTGATTGTATAAGCTAATACAATCTCCCTGTTCTGTAGGGCAGTAGCCTGCAACTGGACCCATTGTACGAGGGTCGAATAATAAAAGGAACCTGAAATTTGAAGGTTCCCAGAAAAATTCTACTAGCCGTTTTTAGTAGTCATATCAACAAATTTTTGAAACAGTTCAAAAGGAACCTGTTTGATATCAAATAAATTCCCATTGAGATCTCCTTTTTAATCTTGGGTGGTTAAATTTTGCTTCTACCATTGTATCCAATAAAGTTTGTGAAAAGTGGCAACAGGCCTATACTGGTCACAGCTGTTTTTAACTTTTATCATTCTTGAAATAATCTTAATTACAAAATATGAGTGAGTTAAGAATTGTAAGCCTTAGATCAGACTCCAAACTTCAGTCAACGGTACACTGACAGTTGTTAACCATAATTCTTTCTCTTGCAATATTAGAGCATAACTACAACTTTGGAAAGCAAAACCCAATTTTAAACAATCTATTCTCCTTAAAATCAATGGCAAATGCATTACTTTCACATTACAGAGTTTGTCTGCAAGTTCTTATGTTTGAATGCATGACAGTACAACTTACAATACCTCATTAAAGAGACATTGTTTTAAACCTCATCCCTTATAAGTCTAATATCTAGGATAAAAATTACATAAAACATTATGCCAATTTACAAGTATCTTTAAAGGCCTGTTTTTCCTGGGTTGAGTCATGCCATGTGTTGTTGAGATAACTCCAACCCTGAATTACCAGTTTTAAACTAACTTTTTGTTACCAATGTAATAATTTTTAATCATGTCCAATAACTTATAAGCTAATACTCTATAGTCAAAACATGTAAAACATATTTATACCTTTAAGACCAATCAGAACCAAAAATGAAACTACATGAATCTTATAAATTTGAACCAAACAATTGTTTTCTAGCTGTAATTCAAGAGAAAAAGCACTTTGTACCCAAAAAGAAAAATAACCACCAGCCTACTTGCCCTAGAACTTGAGAAGCTGCTGGCCCTTTTAAAAGCAGCTTTTCTCTAGGTGTGCTTGACTCCTAGCTAAATGCAGAGCAACTTAAATCAGCCTCTGCTTTGTAAACCGACTGGACCAAGAGATGGGCCTCCTGCAAAGTTTTTACCATTTTTTAAACATGAAACATTCAAACAACAAAACAAGGACAGACACACATGGACAAATTGGTGCACCAAAGTCAAACAATACACAGAGAGGAAAGAGCACTTGTACCAGTGCTAAGAATATCTCCATTGGGGTCTATAGAGGAAACAGGACATCTCCATGTTGCCCCTTGTCCCCAAGAGAGTTTTGAAATCCATTTTCCTTTTCTCATTTTTCCACTATTCCTTTCTTCTTAACAAATCTTGTTCTAGGGCTTCTTGACCCATTTCAACTGCTTTATAGCATCCCTTGAACCAAGGAGCAACTTGGTCCACCTCTATAAGGAAACGTTCCAAGGTACTCCTTTCAACTCTAATTTCTTTCCCTTTAACAGCTCCTTTTGAGCCACAAAAATTGGATGCGAAGTAGAGTTACCCATACTTTCGCTTTTCCTTTCTAGCCTCTTTACCAAGGACTTTATAGCCTCTTACATGAGGACTTTATTGCTCCTTCCCGGAGACTTGAATTGGTCCCCCTTACCTGGGACTTACCAGCCGGCTGCCCTGACTGCCAAGAGTTCTGAACTGTGTTATCCTGTGAAGGGAAAGTGATTGAGAATAGGTTCCCCGTACGGGTCACCACTTGTCACAACCCTATCTGACCAGTGGATGACAAACGCAAGTCCTTCTCAGAGCAGTTTAATCAGGAACCTTGAAACATGAATGCAGGGAAAAAGCTACCCACTCCCCTTGTGCAGTCCTTTTATATCCCCTCCAAGTCTGCCCCATCAGTCCACATCACATAGTCTTCTCTGATTGGTCCACATAGAATGGTCTGATCACACGTCATTGGCTATGCCTGCGCAGTGCCCAAGAAAGGTGTGGCCTACTCAAGAGTGGGAAGAAGTCAGGTGCTTAGTCATCTGACTTGGCAGGCCTCCAGGCTTGAGGCTACTGCCACACCCGCTCTCTACAAGAAAGAGCAGTTCTCAAATTCATCTGGAATAACAAAAACCCCAGGATAGCTAAAACTATTATCAACAGTAAAAGAACTTCTGGGGTAATCAGTATCCCAGACCTCAAGCAGTACTACAGAGCAGTAGTGTTAAAAACTGCATGGTGACAGGGACAGGGACAGTGACAGTGACAGGGAGGTGGATCAATTGAATAGGATTGAAGACCCAGAATTGAACCCACACATCCATGGCCACTTGATCTTCGACAACGGAGCTGAAAACATCCAGTCGAAAAAAAGATAGCCTTTTCAACAAATGGTGCTGGCTCAACTGGAGGTTAGCATGCAGAAGAATGAGAATTGATCCACTCATCTCCTTGTAGTAAGCTCAACTCCAAGTGGATCAAGGATCTCCACATAAAACCAGACACAATGAAACTAATAGAGAAGAAACTGGGGAAGATTCTTGAGGACATTGGCTCAGGGGGAAAGTTCCTGAACAGAACACCAATAGCTTATGCTCTAAGATCAAGAATTGACAAATGGGACCTCATAAAATTACAAAGTTTCTGTAAGGATCGGCAACCAACAAATTGGGAAAAGATCTTCACCAACCCCACATCTGACAGAGGGTTAATATCCAATGTATACAAAGAACTCAAGAAGTTAGACCCCAGAAAACCAAATAACCCTATCCAAAAGTGGGGTACAGAGCTAAACAAAGACTTTTCACCTTAAGAAATTCAGATGGCTGAGAAACACCTTAAAAATGTTCAACATCATTAGTCATTAGAGAAATGCAAATCAAAACAACCCTGAGATTTCACCTCACACCAGTCAGAATGGCTAAGATCAAAAACAGAGAAGACATCAGGTGTTGGAGAGGATGTGGAGAAAGAGGAATGCTCCTCCACTGCTGGTGGCACTGCAAGCTGGTAAAACCACTCTGAAAATCAGTCTGGCGGTTCCTCAGAAAACTGGACATGATACTTCCAGAGGACCCTGCCATACCACTCCTGGGAATATACCCAGAGGATTCCCCAGCATGTAATAAGGATGTATGCTCCACTATGTTCATAGCATCCTTATTTATAATAGCCAGAAGCTGGAAAGAACCCAGATGTCCCTCAATGAAGGAATGGATACAAAAAATGTAGTATATATACACAATGGAGCACTATTCAACCATTAGAAGCAATGAATTCATGAAATTCTTAGACAAATGGATGGAGCTGGAGAACATCATACTAAGTGGGGTAACCCAGTCTCAAAAGAATACCCATGGTATGCACTCACTGATAAGTGGATATTAGCCTAGCATCTTGGCACACCAAAGACACAATCCACATACCAAATGATGTCCGACAAAAAGGAAGGAGTGGACCCTAGATCTGGAAATGCCAATTCATCAGTTTAGGGGAATACCAGAACAGGGAAGTGGGAAGGGGAGGATGGGGAACAGGGGGACGGAAAAGGGCATACGGGACCTTTGGGGGTAGGGAGCCAGGAAAAGGGAAATGAAATGTAAATAAAGAATATATCCAATAAAAAAAGAAAGAAAGAACGAAAGGAAGGAAGGAAGGAAGGAAGGAAGGAAGAAAGAAAGGAAGGAAGGAAGGAAGGAAGGAAGGAAGAAAGAAAAAAGAATTGTGTTGGAATTTTTATGGGGATTTTATGGAATCTGTATATTGCTTTTGGTAACTTGAACATTTTATTATGTGAATCCTACTGATCCAATAGCATGGGATATCCTTCCATTTTTTGATATCTTTTCAAATTTCCTTCAAAGACTTGAAGTTCCTGTCACACAGCTCTTTCACTTGCTTGGTTGTAGCAAAATATTTTATATTATTTGTGGCATTTATTAAGGGTATATTTCCCCTGATTTATTTCTCAGTCTATTTGTCAATCGTGTACAGGAGTCCTACCAATTTTTTTTAGCAAATCTTGTATTCAGCCATTTTGCTGAAGGTTTCTATCAGGTGTAGGAGTTCCACAGTAGTTTTTGGCATTGCTTATGTATAGCATCATAATATCTGCAGATATCAATATTTTAACTTCTTTCTTTTCAGTTTTATACCCTTGATCTCCTTCAGTTGTCTTATTGCTCTAGCTCAAACTTCAAGTACTATATTGAATTCATCTGGAGAGAGGACAACCTTGTCTTTTTCCTAATTCTATGGAATTGCTTCGAGTTTCTTTCCATTGACATTAATGTTGTGTATTGGATTGCTATAAATTGACTTTGTTAGGTTTAGATATGTCCCTTGTGTACCTGATCTCTCCAAGACTTTAATCATGAAAGGGTGCTGTATTTTGTCCATGGCTTATTCAACATGTAATGAGATTATCAAGTGTTTTTCCCCAGTGTGTTAATATGATGAATTACATTGACAGATTTTCATAGATGGTACCATCCTTGTATCTCTGGAATGAAACCTAATTGATTTTGGTGGATGACCTTTTGAATGTGTTTTTGGATGCAGTATGTCGGTATTTTATTGTGTATTTTTGTGTCAATATAAAGGAGCAACATTTGTCTGCAGTTTTCTTTGTTAAATCTGTGTGTGGTTGAGTATCTGGTTGACTATTGCTTCATAAAATAAAAATTTCAATGTTCTTCATGTTTCTTTTCAGTGGAATAATTTGAGGAATATTGTTGTTAGGTATTTTTGTACTACAAAGGTCTGTCCCTAAGCTTTTTGTGTTGGGAGACTTTTAATGATCTTTTCTATTTCCTTAAGGGTAATATGTCTATCTAAATTGTTTATGTGATCTTGATATAACTTTGACAAATTGTATCTATCAAGAAATTGATCGATTTCTTTGATTTTCTAATTTGGTAGAATACAAGTTTTTGAAGTATGAACATCATCACCACTGACAACAAAATACAGTCTGTGGTGTGTCAGTGGGTTATTTCAATTAATAAAATTCTTGTATCTGTGGATTTCCTTTGTGTCTGTTGTTATGCTGCCCTTTTGCAAATTTATATTATTTTGTTGTCAGTGGTTGTGTGTGTGTGTGTGTGTGTGTGTGTGTGTATGTGTGTGTGTGCCCCTTATTGTTCCTGTGTTTGTCAATTTGGGTATTCTGACTTTAAGTTAGTTTGGATAAAGTTTTGCCTATCTTGTTGATTTTCTCAAAGAACCAACACTTTGTTTCATTGATTATTTGTGTTGTTCTTTGTTTCTATATTATTGACTTCAGTCCTGAGTTTGATTATTTCTTGCTGTCTAATTCTGTTCAATGTGATTACTTCTTTTTGTTCTAGAACTTTCAGATGTGCTGTTAGGTTACTAATACAGGATCTCTCCAGATTTTTTATGTAGACACTTAGTTCTATGAACTTTCCTCTTAGCACTGATTTCATTGAGTCCAATAAGTTTGAGTATGCTGCGCAGGTATTTTCCTTGAATTCCTACAAGTCATTAATTTCTTTTTTTCTGCCTTGTCCTTCAGTAGAGAGTTGTTCAGTTTCCATGAGTTTGTAGGCTTTCTGTTGTTTCTGTTGTTGGTGAAATCCAGTTTTAGTCTGTGGTGGTCTGTGGTGTGTCAGTGGGTTATTTCAATTAATACAATTCTTGTATCTGTTGTTTATGCTTTAGTAATGTTTCTTTCACAAATGTGACTGTTCTTTAGTTTGGGTAACAGATGTTCAGAATTGAGATGTCATCTTGGAGGATGTTTTATTTGTTGATTACAAAGTGTCTTTCCCCCCTCTCTTTTGATTACTTTTGGTTGGAAGTCTATTTTGTTAGATATTGGAATTCTAGTTTGTTATGTGTAAGATTTGGCATACCTGATTGATTCTTGGGTCCATTTGCTTAGAATATATTTTTCCAACCATTAACCAGAGATAAAGTCTAACATTGATGCTGAGGTGTGTTTCTTTTATGCAACAGAAGAATGGATCCTGCTTTCACATCCATTGTGTTAGTTTGTGTCTCTTGATTTGAGGAATTTATTCCATTGATACTGAGAGAAAGTAATGATGAATGATTCTTAATTTCTATTGTTTTGTTGTTGGTGAGGGTAGTGTGTGTGTGTCTCCTCTTTTGATTTTTCTTTTTTTTTGTTTTTTTGTTTTGTTTTGTTTTGTTTTATTTTCTATATTCTTTGTTTACATTCCAAAGGCTTTCCCCTTTCCTGGTTTCCCCCTCACCATATGTCCCATATGTCCTCTTCCTTCTGCCCATTCCCCAATCCCCCTCCCATTTCTCTGTTCTGGTACTCCCCTACAATACTGGATAAAGTATTTTCAGGACCAGGGCCCTTTCCTTCCTTCAAGTACTATATTGAATAAATAGGGAGAGAGTGGGCAGCCTTGTCTAGTCCCCAATTTTAGTGGGATTGTTTCAAGTTTCTCTTCATTTAACTTGATGTTGGCTACCAGTTTGTAGTATATTGCTTTCACTATGTTTAGGTATGGGCCTTGGATTCCCCATCTCTCCAAGACTTTAATCATGAAGGGATGCTGGATTTTATCAAAAGCCTTTTCAGCATCTAATGAAATGACCATGTGGTTTTTTGCCTTTAGTTTGTTTATGTAGTGGATTACATTGGCAGATTTCCATATATTTAACCATCTCTGTATCGCGGGGATGAAGCCTACCTGATCGTGGTGAATTGGAGTTTTGATGCATTCTTGGATTCGGTTGGCCAAGATTTTGTTCAATATTTTTGCATCAGTGTTCATGAGGGAGATTGGTCTGAAGTTTTCCTTCATTGTTTGGTCTTTGTTTGGTTTAGGTATAAGCATTATGGTGGCTTCATAGAATGAGTTTGGTAGTGTTCCTTGAGTTTCTATTTTGTGGGATAGTTGGAAGGGTATCAGTATTAGCTCTTCTTTGAAGATCTGACAGAATTCCCCACTAAACCCAACTGGTCCTGGGCTTTTTTTTTATTGGAGACTATTAATGATTGCTTCTATTTCCTCAGGACTTATGGGGCTATTTATCTGGTTTATCTGATCCTGTTTTAATGCTGCCACCTGGTATGTATCTAGAAAGTTACTCATTTTATTCAGATTTTTTCAAACTTTGTTAATTATAAACTCTTCTTGTAGTATCTGATGATTTTTTAAATTTCCACAGTTTCTGTTATTATGTTTCCCTTTTCAGTTCTAATTTCATTAATTTGGGTAGTGCCTCTGAACCCTCTGGTTAGTCTGGCTAAGAGTTTATCTATCTTGTTGATTTTCTAAAAGAACCAGCTCTTAGTTTTGTTGATACTTTGTATAGTTCTGTTTCTATATGGTTGATTTCGGCCCTGAGTTTGATTATTTCCTGCCATCTACTCCTCTTGGGTGTATTTGTTTCTTTTTGTTCCAGAGCTTTCAATTGCACTATCAAGCTGTTAGTGTAAGCTCTCTCCTTTTTCTTTTTGGAGGGACTCAGAGCTATGATTTTTCTTCTTAGCACTGCTTCCATTGTATCCCCTAAATTTTGGTATGATGTGTCTTCATTTTCATTAAATTATAAAAAGTCTTTAACTTCTTTCTTTATTTCACCCTTGGCCAAGCTATCACTGAGAAGAGCATTGTTCAAAGTCCATGTGTATGTGTGTTTTCCGTTGTTTTTGTTTGAGCTTAAGAACAGCCTTAGGCCATGGTGATCTGATAAGATACATGAAATAATTTCAAGTATTTCTGTATCTGTTGAGGCCCATTTTATGACCAATTATATAGGCAGTTTTGGAGAAGGTACCATACGGTGTTGAGAACAAGGTATATTCTTTTCCTTTAGGGTTGAGTGTTCTATAAATATCTGTTAGAGCCATTTGGTCTATAACTTCAGTTAGTTTCATTGAATCTCTTTTTAGTTTCTGTTTCCATGATTTGTCCATTTTTGAGAGTGGGGTGTTGAAGTCTTCCACTATTATTGTGTGGGGTCAAATGTGTCCTTTGAGCTGTATTAAAGTTTCTTTATGAATGTGGGTGCCCTTGCGTTCAGAGCATATATGTTCAGAATTGAAAGTTCATCTTGGTAGACTTTTCCTTTGATCAGTATGGAGTGTCCTTCCTTAACTTTTTTGATAACTTTTGGTTGAAATTCAATTTTATCCAATATAAGAATGGGCACTTCAGCTTGTTTCTTGGGACCATTTGCTTGGAAAATTGTTTTCCAACCTTTGACTCTGAAATAGTGACTGTCTTTGTCACTGAGGTGGGTTTCTTGTATGCAGCAAAACGTTGGATCCTGTTTGGATATCCAGTTTGTTAATCTATGTCTTTTTATAGGGGAAATGAGACCATTGATGTTAAGAGATATTAAGAAAAAGTGATTTTATGAGGTCCCATTTGTCAATTCTTGATCTTAGAGCATAAGCTATTGGTGTTCTGTTCAGAAACTTGCCCCCTATGCCAATGTCCTCCAGGGTCTTCCCCAGTTTCTTTTCTATTAGTTTCAGCGTGTCAGGTTTTATGTGGAGGTCCTTGATCCACTTGGGGTTGATCTTAGTGCAAGGAGATAAGAGTGGGTCAATTCGCATTCCTCTGCATGTTGACCTCCAGTTGAACCAGCACCATTTGTTAAAAAGGCTATCTTTTTTCCACTGGATGGTTGTAGCTCATAAAATTACAATTATTACAAATTATTTTAAACTTAAAGGTGCGTACTAAGGGTATGCCTGCAATTCAGCCAGACCACATAGACCTAGAAGGTCTTTGGATGTAATGTCTTGTCAGAACAACCATGTTGCTGTATCAAAATTCAATACCATGTGTCTTTTATTAATGTAGCTCTGTACTAGAACTTGAAAACAGGAATGTGATACCTCTAGAAGTTCATTTACTGAACAGTAGAGCTTTTAGCTATCCTGGATTTTGTGTGTTTGTTTTGTTTTTCCTATGGTGGTGAGTATTGTTATTCCAAGGTTTGTAAAGAATTGTGAGGCCACAACAGCGCAATCTTCAAGTGGGGTGGGAGGCCAGCTAAGCTCCCAGCAGCAAACAGGGAGGAGACAGCGGGAGGCCAGTTACACACCCAGCAGCAAGCCTGGAGGAGACTTGAGTCTGGCCCAGCAGAGCTGAGGAGGTAATTCAGAGCCCATGAATATACAAGAAGCTTACAGAACTCCAACAGACTGGACCAGAACAGAAATACCTCCTGTCACATAATAATCAAAATCCCAAATGTACTAAACAAAGAAAGAACATTAAAGGCAGTAAGAGAAAAATGGTAAATAACATTCAAAGGAAGACCTATCAGAATCACACCAGACTTCTCACCAGAGACCATGAAAGCTAGAAGATTCTGGGAGAATATCATGCAGACTCTAAGAGAACAAAAATGCCAGCCAAGACTACTATAGCCAGCAAAACTCTCAATCACCATAGATGGAGAAACCAAAATATTCCATGACAAAACCAAATTTACACAATATCTTTCCACAAACCCAGCCCTACAAAGGATGATAGGAGGGAAACTCCAATACAAGGAGGGAAACTACACCTTGGAAATAGCAAGAGAGTAACCTTCTTCTATCAAACTCAAAAGAAGATAAACACTCAAAAACAAAATAACATCAAAAATGACAGGAAGTAATAATCACTATTCCTTAATATCTCTTAACATCAATGGACTCAGTTCCCCAATAAAAAGACATAGACTAACAGACTGGATATGGAAACAGGACCCTATATTTTGCTGAATGTGAGAAACACACCTCAGGGTCAAAGACAAACACTATCATAGAGTAAAAGGCTGGAAGACTATTTTACAAGCAAATGATCCCAGGAAACGAGCTGGAGTAGCCACTCTAATATCAGATAAAATGGACTTTCAACCTAAAGTCATCAAAAGAGACACAGAAGGTCACTTCTTGCTGGTCAAGGGAAAAATCCACCAAGAAGAACTCACAATTCTGAACATCTATGCTCTAAATGCAAGGGCACCCTCATTTGTAAAAGAAACTTTACTAAAGCTCAAAACACACATTGCACCTAACACAATAATTGTGGGGGACCTCAACACTCCACTATCCTCAATAGACCAATCAGGAAAACAGAAACTAAACAGGGACACAGGGAAACTTATCAAAGCTTTGGACCAATTGGATTAAACAGATATATATATAGAGAACATTTCATCCTAAAGCAAAAGAATATACTTTTTTCTCAGCACCTCATGGTACCTTCTCTAAAATTGACCATATAATTGGTCACAAGACAGACCTCAACAAATAGATTGAACTAATCCCATGCCTCATATCGGATCACCATGGAGTAAGAGTGGTATTCAATAGCAATAGAAACAACAGAAAGTGCACATACACATGGAGGCAGAACAATATTCTACTCAATGATACCTTAGGCAAGGAAGAAATAAAGGAAGAAATCAAAGCCTTTTTAGAATTTAATGAAAATGAAGGTACAATATATCCAAATCTATGGGACACAATGAGAGCAGTACAAAGAGGAAAACTCATAGCCCTGAGTGCCTCCAAAAAGAAACAGGAGAGAGCACATACTAGCCTTTTAATGACACACCTGAAAGCTCTGAAACAAAAGAAGCTATTTCACCCAGTAGGAGTTGAAGACAGGAAATCATCAAACTCAGGGCTGAAATCAATCAAGTTGAAACAAAGAGAAACATACAAAGAATCAACAAAACTAGGAGCTGGTTCTTTGAGAAAATCAACAAGATAGATAAACCCTTAGCCAGACTTACCAAAGGGCACAGAAACAGTATCCAAATTAACAAAATTAGAAATGAAAAGGGAGATATGACAACCAAAACTGAGGAAATTCAAAAAATCATCAGATCCTGCTACAAAAGCCTATACTCAACACAACTGGAGAATCTGTAGGAAATGAACAATTTCCTAGACAGATACCAAATACCAAAATTAAATCAGTATCAAACACATCATCTAAACAGTCCCATAACCCCTAGAGAAATAGAGGGGTTATATAAAGTCTCCCAACCAAAAACAGTACGGGACAAGATGGTTTTAGCGCAGAATTTTATCAGACTTTCAAAGAAGACCTAACACCAATACTCTTCAAAATATTCCACAAAATAGAAACAAAAGGAACACTGCCTAACTCGTTCTACAAAGCCACAATTATGCTGATACCAAAACCACACAAAGATCCAACAAAGAAAGAAAACTATAGGCCAATTTCCCTTATGAATGTTGGTGCAAAAACACTAAATAAAATCCTTGCCAACTGAATCCAAGAGCACATCAAAACGATCATTCACCATGATCAAGTAGGCTTCATCCCAGGGATGCAGGGATGGTTCAATATATGGAAATTCATCAATGTAATCCACTACATAAACAGACTAAAAGAAAAAAAACCACATGGTCATCTCATTAGATGCTGAAAAAGCATTTGACAAAATTGAGCATCCTTTCATGCTAAAAGTCTTGGAAAGAACAGGAATTCAAGACCCATACCTAAACATAGTAAAAGCAATGTACAGTAGACCAGTAGACAACATCAAAGTAAATGGAGAGAAACTTGAAGCAATCCCACTAAAACAGGGACTAGACAAGGCCTCTTACCATATCTTTTCAATATAGTACTTCAAGTACTAGCTAGAGCAATTTGGCAACATAAGGAAGTCAAAGGGATACAAATTGGAAAGGAAGAAGTCAAACTATCACTATTCGCAGATGATATGATAGTATACTTAAGTGACCACCCCCAAAAAAACTCCACCAGAGAACTCCTACAGCTGATAAGCAACTTCAGCAAAGTGGCTGGTTATAAAATCAACTCAAGCAAATCAGTAGCCTTCCTATAGACAAAGGTTAAGCAGGCTGAGAAAGAAATTAGAGAAATGACACCCTTCACAATAGCCACACACAATATAAAGTATCTTGGTGTGACTCTCACCAAACAAGTGAAAGATTTGTATGACAAAAACTTCAGGTCTCTGAAGAAGGAAATGGAAGAAGACCTCAGAAAATGGAAAAATCTTCCATGCTCATGGGTTGGCAGGATTAATATAGTTAAAATGGCAATCTTGCCAAGAGCAATATACACATTCAATGCAATCCCCATCAAAATCCCAACTCAGTTCTTCATAGAGTTAGAAAGAGCAGTTCTCAAAGTTATCTGGAATAACAAAAACCCCAGGATAGCTAAAACTATTATCAACAGTAAAAGAACTTCTGGGGGAATCAGTATCCCAGACCTCAAGCAATACTAGAGATCAGTAGTGTTAAAAACAGCATGGTACTGGTACAGTGACAGGAAGGTGGATCAATGGAATAATAGCCACAAACAATATAAAGTATCTAGGTGTGACTCTAACCAAACAAGTGAAAGATTTGTATGACAAGAACTTCAGATCTCTGAAAAAGGAAATCGAAGAAGACCTCAGAAAATGGAAAGATCTTTCATGCTTGTGGATTGGCAGGATAGCTAAAATGGTAATCTTGCCAAAAGCAATATACAGATTCATCGCAATCCCCATCAAAATCCCAACTCAGTTCTTCATAGAGTTAGAAAGTGTCGCAACCCTATCGGACCAGCGGAGGAACGACAAACGCAAGTCCTTCTCAGAGCAGTTTAATCAGGAACCTTGAAACATGAATGCAGGGAAAAAGCTACCCACTCCCCTTGTGCAGTCCTTTTATATCCTCTCCAAGTCTGCCCCATCAGTCCACATCGCGTAGTCTTCTCTGATTGGCCCACATAGAATGGTCTAATCACACGTCATTGGCGACACCTGCACAGTGCCCAAGAAAGGTGTAGCCTACTCAGGAGCAGGAAGAAGTCAGGTGCTTAGTCATCTGACTTGGCAGGCCTCCATGCTTGAGGCTACTGCCACACCCACTCTCTACATCTCCCCCTTTTTTATATAAACAAAGGCATCCAATCAACCCTGTAATACACCAGGTAAGCTAAGCATAGGTAGCCATCTCTGTCTTAGGGTCGACCCTTCAAGCCCCTTCCTTACCTGTCGTTGGATTACCTTTTTGTCCTCAAGGCTCCATGTCTTAGGTTGGTCAGGGGAAGGGAAGTTGCCCGTCCTTGAGAAGGCCACTCTAATAGCGCTCAGGGATGATAATAAAACCTTGCACCATGAGAGTGGTAACCCCTTCGTAACATAGAAGGTCTCTCATAGGGGCGGTGCCTCTGAGGCTATGTGAGTGGCATCCCCTCCAGCACTACCCTGGGGCACTGGATTACCAGTGGCATTCCCCAAAAGGCAGTGGGTCTCTGGTAAGAGGACTCACAATAATCCCGTCATTGAGTGATCACCGCAGCCTCAAGGATCCTGGGTGCTAGCTGCAGAGCAAGGGGTATTGGGCCTGGGGATTATTCTTTTAAGTTCGTCAACCAAGCCTGAGGAGATTGCCCTGCCTCCAGCGCCGCAAAAGCTTGCATGATCATGGAGTCTTTGGGCTATGTGCATCTTGCAGATGCACCAAAGGGCAACAATACTGACAAGAATGAGCAAAATTCCCAAAGCTCCAATTCCTGCCCACTCCTTAAGGTGATTCATAACATTGGCAATCCAGGTTCTCAATCTGGCAGCGAAGGACACATCTACTCGGGTGGAATTCACATGGATGATGGCAATCCTCAATTCTTGTAGCAGATGATTAAATTCTCCAGACCAGTTCACTGCAAGATGGCTAGACAAGCTCTTTGACAAATTAGCAGCATGGGTAAAATTCTGATAGGGCACCGGGGTAATACATAGCCCCATGTATCACCATTCACACCCTAACTGAGCAACCTGCCAAAGGGTATCAACTTGTTCCTGCACCAAATCAATTCTTTGATTAAAGATCATGTATGTCCAATTATAACCTGGAAAGGTTGCATTATATAGGGTCCCTATATTGGGAGAAAAAGTAAAAAATCCTCGCACAGCCCAGCGCACTCCATGTGATTGACACCTGGTCCACAGGGGAAAGATCTGATCCCTCTGACTCTTGCAAAAGGGAGACCATTTTGGCTGAGGAGGTACAGTATAATTCCCTCTAGCAGGTGCAACAGGCCATCTTCCAGTTATCCATGTAGCATTAGTGCTATTGGGAGAATGGCCAACAACTATTGGATCAAACCATGCAGCCGCCTGATTGTATAAGCTAATACAATCTCCCTGTTCTGTAGGGCAGTAGCCTGCAACTGGACCCATTGTACGAGGGTCGAATAATAAAAGGAACCTGAAATTTGAAGGTTCCCAGAAAAATTCTACTAGCCGTTTTTAGTAGTCATATCAACAAATTTTTGAAACAGTTCAAAAGGAACCTGTTTGATATCAAATAAATTCCCATTGAGATCTCCTTTTTAATCTTGGGTGGTTAAATTTTGCTTCTACCATTGTATCCAATAAAGTTTGTGAAAAGTGGCAACAGGCCTATACTGGTCACAGCTGTTTTTAACTTTTATCATTCTTGAAATAATCTTAATTACAAAATATGAGTGAGTTAAGAATTGTAAGCCTTAGATCAGACTCCAAACTTCAGTCAACGGTACACTGACAGTTGTTAACCATAATTCTTTCTCTTGCAATATTAGAGCATAACTACAACTTTGGAAAGCAAAACCCAATTTTAAACAATCTATTCTCCTTAAAATCAATGGCAAATGCATTACTTTCACATTACAGAGTTTGTCTGCAAGTTCTTATGTTTGAATGCATGACAGTACAACTTACAATACCTCATTAAAGAGACATTGTTTTAAACCTCATCCCTTATAAGTCTAATATCTAGGATAAAAATTACATAAAACATTATGCCAATTTACAAGTATCTTTAAAGGCCTGTTTTTCCTGGGTTGAGTCATGCCATGTGTTGTTGAGATAACTCCAACCCTGAATTACCAGTTTTAAACTAACTTTTTGTTACCAATGTAATAATTTTTAATCATGTCCAATAACTTATAAGCTAATACTCTATAGTCAAAACATGTAAAACATATTTATACCTTTAAGACCAATCAGAACCAAAAATGAAACTACATGAATCTTATAAATTTGAACCAAACAATTGTTTTCTAGCTGTAATTCAAGAGAAAAAGCACTTTGTACCCAAAAAGAAAAATAACCACCAGCCTACTTGCCCTAGAACTTGAGAAGCTGCTGGCCCTTTTAAAAGCAGCTTTTCTCTAGGTGTGCTTGACTCCTAGCTAAATGCAGAGCAACTTAAATCAGCCTCTGCTTTGTAAACCGACTGGACCAAGAGATGGGCCTCCTGCAAAGTTTTTACCATTTTTTAAACATGAAACATTCAAACAACAAAACAAGGACAGACACACATGGACAAATTGGTGCACCAAAGTCAAACAATACACAGAGAGGAAAGAGCACTTGTACCAGTGCTAAGAATATCTCCATTGGGGTCTATAGAGGAAACAGGACATCTCCATGTTGCCCCTTGTCCCCAAGAGAGTTTTGAAATCCATTTTCCTTTTCTCATTTTTCCACTATTCCTTTCTTCTTAACAAATCTTGTTCTAGGGCTTCTTGACCCATTTCAACTGCTTTATAGCATCCCTTGAACCAAGGAGCAACTTGGTCCACCTCTATAAGGAAACGTTCCAAGGTACTCCTTTCAACTCTAATTTCTTTCCCTTTAACAGCTCCTTTTGAGCCACAAAAATTGGATGCGAAGTAGAGTTACCCATACTTTCGCTTTTCCTTTCTAGCCTCTTTACCAAGGACTTTATAGCCTCTTACATGAGGACTTTATTGCTCCTTCCCGGAGACTTGAATTGGTCCCCCTTACCTGGGACTTACCAGCCGGCTGCCCTGACTGCCAAGAGTTCTGAACTGTGTTATCCTGTGAAGGGAAAGTGATTGAGAATAGGTTCCCCGTACGGGTCACCACTTGTCACAACCCTATCTGACCAGTGGATGACAAACGCAAGTCCTTCTCAGAGCAGTTTAATCAGGAACCTTGAAACATGAATGCAGGGAAAAAGCTACCCACTCCCCTTGTGCAGTCCTTTTATATCCCCTCCAAGTCTGCCCCATCAGTCCACATCACATAGTCTTCTCTGATTGGTCCACATAGAATGGTCTGATCACACGTCATTGGCTATGCCTGCGCAGTGCCCAAGAAAGGTGTGGCCTACTCAAGAGTGGGAAGAAGTCAGGTGCTTAGTCATCTGACTTGGCAGGCCTCCAGGCTTGAGGCTACTGCCACACCCGCTCTCTACAAGAAAGAGCAGTTCTCAAATTCATCTGGAATAACAAAAACCCCAGGATAGCTAAAACTATTATCAACAGTAAAAGAACTTCTGGGGTAATCAGTATCCCAGACCTCAAGCAGTACTACAGAGCAGTAGTGTTAAAAACTGCATGGTGACAGGGACAGGGACAGTGACAGTGACAGGGAGGTGGATCAATTGAATAGGATTGAAGACCCAGAATTGAACCCACACATCCATGGCCACTTGATCTTCGACAACGGAGCTGAAAACATCCAGTCGAAAAAAAGATAGCCTTTTCAACAAATGGTGCTGGCTCAACTGGAGGTTAGCATGCAGAAGAATGAGAATTGATCCACTCATCTCCTTGTAGTAAGCTCAACTCCAAGTGGATCAAGGATCTCCACATAAAACCAGACACAATGAAACTAATAGAGAAGAAACTGGGGAAGATTCTTGAGGACATTGGCTCAGGGGGAAAGTTCCTGAACAGAACACCAATAGCTTATGCTCTAAGATCAAGAATTGACAAATGGGACCTCATAAAATTACAAAGTTTCTGTAAGGATCGGCAACCAACAAATTGGGAAAAGATCTTCACCAACCCCACATCTGACAGAGGGTTAATATCCAATGTATACAAAGAACTCAAGAAGTTAGACCCCAGAAAACCAAATAACCCTATCCAAAAGTGGGGTACAGAGCTAAACAAAGACTTTTCACCTTAAGAAATTCAGATGGCTGAGAAACACCTTAAAAATGTTCAACATCATTAGTCATTAGAGAAATGCAAATCAAAACAACCCTGAGATTTCACCTCACACCAGTCAGAATGGCTAAGATCAAAAACAGAGAAGACATCAGGTGTTGGAGAGGATGTGGAGAAAGAGGAATGCTCCTCCACTGCTGGTGGCACTGCAAGCTGGTAAAACCACTCTGAAAATCAGTCTGGCGGTTCCTCAGAAAACTGGACATGATACTTCCAGAGGACCCTGCCATACCACTCCTGGGAATATACCCAGAGGATTCCCCAGCATGTAATAAGGATGTATGCTCCACTATGTTCATAGCATCCTTATTTATAATAGCCAGAAGCTGGAAAGAACCCAGATGTCCCTCAATGAAGGAATGGATACAAAAAATGTAGTATATATACACAATGGAGCACTATTCAACCATTAGAAGCAATGAATTCATGAAATTCTTAGACAAATGGATGGAGCTGGAGAACATCATACTAAGTGGGGTAACCCAGTCTCAAAAGAATACCCATGGTATGCACTCACTGATAAGTGGATATTAGCCTAGCATCTTGGCACACCAAAGACACAATCCACATACCAAATGATGTCCGACAAAAAGGAAGGAGTGGACCCTAGATCTGGAAATGCCAATTCATCAGTTTAGGGGAATACCAGAACAGGGAAGTGGGAAGGGGAGGATGGGGAACAGGGGGACGGAAAAGGGCATACGGGACCTTTGGGGGTAGGGAGCCAGGAAAAGGGAAATGAAATGTAAATAAAGAATATATCCAATAAAAAAAGAAAGAAAGAACGAAAGGAAGGAAGGAAGGAAGGAAGGAAGGAAGAAAGAAAGGAAGGAAGGAAGGAAGGAAGGAAGGAAGAAAGAAAAAAGAATTGTGTTGGAATTTTTATGGGGATTTTATGGAATCTGTATATTGCTTTTGGTAACTTGAACATTTTATTATGTGAATCCTACTGATCCAATAGCATGGGATATCCTTCCATTTTTTGATATCTTTTCAAATTTCCTTCAAAGACTTGAAGTTCCTGTCACACAGCTCTTTCACTTGCTTGGTTGTAGCAAAATATTTTATATTATTTGTGGCATTTATTAAGGGTATATTTCCCCTGATTTATTTCTCAGTCTATTTGTCAATCGTGTACAGGAGTCCTACCAATTTTTTTTAGCAAATCTTGTATTCAGCCATTTTGCTGAAGGTTTCTATCAGGTGTAGGAGTTCCACAGTAGTTTTTGGCATTGCTTATGTATAGCATCATAATATCTGCAGATATCAATATTTTAACTTCTTTCTTTTCAGTTTTATACCCTTGATCTCCTTCAGTTGTCTTATTGCTCTAGCTCAAACTTCAAGTACTATATTGAATTCATCTGGAGAGAGGACAACCTTGTCTTTTTCCTAATTCTATGGAATTGCTTCGAGTTTCTTTCCATTGACATTAATGTTGTGTATTGGATTGCTATAAATTGACTTTGTTAGGTTTAGATATGTCCCTTGTGTACCTGATCTCTCCAAGACTTTAATCATGAAAGGGTGCTGTATTTTGTCCATGGCTTATTCAACATGTAATGAGATTATCAAGTGTTTTTCCCCAGTGTGTTAATATGATGAATTACATTGACAGATTTTCATAGATGGTACCATCCTTGTATCTCTGGAATGAAACCTAATTGATTTTGGTGGATGACCTTTTGAATGTGTTTTTGGATGCAGTATGTCGGTATTTTATTGTGTATTTTTGTGTCAATATAAAGGAGCAACATTTGTCTGCAGTTTTCTTTGTTAAATCTGTGTGTGGTTGAGTATCTGGTTGACTATTGCTTCATAAAATAAAAATTTCAATGTTCTTCATGTTTCTTTTCAGTGGAATAATTTGAGGAATATTGTTGTTAGGTATTTTTGTACTACAAAGGTCTGTCCCTAAGCTTTTTGTGTTGGGAGACTTTTAATGATCTTTTCTATTTCCTTAAGGGTAATATGTCTATCTAAATTGTTTATGTGATCTTGATATAACTTTGACAAATTGTATCTATCAAGAAATTGATCGATTTCTTTGATTTTCTAATTTGGTAGAATACAAGTTTTTGAAGTATGAACATCATCACCACTGACAACAAAATACAGTCTGTGGTGTGTCAGTGGGTTATTTCAATTAATAAAATTCTTGTATCTGTGGATTTCCTTTGTGTCTGTTGTTATGCTGCCCTTTTGCAAATTTATATTATTTTGTTGTCAGTGGTTGTGTGTGTGTGTGTGTGTGTGTGTGTGTGTATGTGTGTGTGTGCCCCTTATTGTTCCTGTGTTTGTCAATTTGGGTATTCTGACTTTAAGTTAGTTTGGATAAAGTTTTGCCTATCTTGTTGATTTTCTCAAAGAACCAACACTTTGTTTCATTGATTATTTGTGTTGTTCTTTGTTTCTATATTATTGACTTCAGTCCTGAGTTTGATTATTTCTTGCTGTCTAATTCTGTTCAATGTGATTACTTCTTTTTGTTCTAGAACTTTCAGATGTGCTGTTAGGTTACTAATACAGGATCTCTCCAGATTTTTTATGTAGACACTTAGTTCTATGAACTTTCCTCTTAGCACTGATTTCATTGAGTCCAATAAGTTTGAGTATGCTGCGCAGGTATTTTCCTTGAATTCCTACAAGTCATTAATTTCTTTTTTTCTGCCTTGTCCTTCAGTAGAGAGTTGTTCAGTTTCCATGAGTTTGTAGGCTTTCTGTTGTTTCTGTTGTTGGTGAAATCCAGTTTTAGTCTGTGGTGGTCTGTGGTGTGTCAGTGGGTTATTTCAATTAATACAATTCTTGTATCTGTTGTTTATGCTTTAGTAATGTTTCTTTCACAAATGTGACTGTTCTTTAGTTTGGGTAACAGATGTTCAGAATTGAGATGTCATCTTGGAGGATGTTTTATTTGTTGATTACAAAGTGTCTTTCCCCCCTCTCTTTTGATTACTTTTGGTTGGAAGTCTATTTTGTTAGATATTGGAATTCTAGTTTGTTATGTGTAAGATTTGGCATACCTGATTGATTCTTGGGTCCATTTGCTTAGAATATATTTTTCCAACCATTAACCAGAGATAAAGTCTAACATTGATGCTGAGGTGTGTTTCTTTTATGCAACAGAAGAATGGATCCTGCTTTCACATCCATTGTGTTAGTTTGTGTCTCTTGATTTGAGGAATTTATTCCATTGATACTGAGAGAAAGTAATGATGAATGATTCTTAATTTCTATTGTTTTGTTGTTGGTGAGGGTAGTGTGTGTGTGTCTCCTCTTTTGATTTTTCTTTTTTTTTGTTTTTTTGTTTTGTTTTGTTTTGTTTTATTTTCTATATTCTTTGTTTACATTCCAAAGGCTTTCCCCTTTCCTGGTTTCCCCCTCACCATATGTCCCATATGTCCTCTTCCTTCTGCCCATTCCCCAATCCCCCTCCCATTTCTCTGTTCTGGTACTCCCCTACAATACTGGATAAAGTATTTTCAGGACCAGGGCCCTTTCCTTCCTTCAAGTACTATATTGAATAAATAGGGAGAGAGTGGGCAGCCTTGTCTAGTCCCCAATTTTAGTGGGATTGTTTCAAGTTTCTCTTCATTTAACTTGATGTTGGCTACCAGTTTGTAGTATATTGCTTTCACTATGTTTAGGTATGGGCCTTGGATTCCCCATCTCTCCAAGACTTTAATCATGAAGGGATGCTGGATTTTATCAAAAGCCTTTTCAGCATCTAATGAAATGACCATGTGGTTTTTTGCCTTTAGTTTGTTTATGTAGTGGATTACATTGGCAGATTTCCATATATTTAACCATCTCTGTATCGCGGGGATGAAGCCTACCTGATCGTGGTGAATTGGAGTTTTGATGCATTCTTGGATTCGGTTGGCCAAGATTTTGTTCAATATTTTTGCATCAGTGTTCATGAGGGAGATTGGTCTGAAGTTTTCCTTCATTGTTTGGTCTTTGTTTGGTTTAGGTATAAGCATTATGGTGGCTTCATAGAATGAGTTTGGTAGTGTTCCTTGAGTTTCTATTTTGTGGGATAGTTGGAAGGGTATCAGTATTAGCTCTTCTTTGAAGATCTGACAGAATTCCCCACTAAACCCAACTGGTCCTGGGCTTTTTTTTTATTGGAGACTATTAATGATTGCTTCTATTTCCTCAGGACTTATGGGGCTATTTATCTGGTTTATCTGATCCTGTTTTAATGCTGCCACCTGGTATGTATCTAGAAAGTTACTCATTTTATTCAGATTTTTTCAAACTTTGTTAATTATAAACTCTTCTTGTAGTATCTGATGATTTTTTAAATTTCCACAGTTTCTGTTATTATGTTTCCCTTTTCAGTTCTAATTTCATTAATTTGGGTAGTGCCTCTGAACCCTCTGGTTAGTCTGGCTAAGAGTTTATCTATCTTGTTGATTTTCTAAAAGAACCAGCTCTTAGTTTTGTTGATACTTTGTATAGTTCTGTTTCTATATGGTTGATTTCGGCCCTGAGTTTGATTATTTCCTGCCATCTACTCCTCTTGGGTGTATTTGTTTCTTTTTGTTCCAGAGCTTTCAATTGCACTATCAAGCTGTTAGTGTAAGCTCTCTCCTTTTTCTTTTTGGAGGGACTCAGAGCTATGATTTTTCTTCTTAGCACTGCTTCCATTGTATCCCCTAAATTTTGGTATGATGTGTCTTCATTTTCATTAAATTATAAAAAGTCTTTAACTTCTTTCTTTATTTCACCCTTGGCCAAGCTATCACTGAGAAGAGCATTGTTCAAAGTCCATGTGTATGTGTGTTTTCCGTTGTTTTTGTTTGAGCTTAAGAACAGCCTTAGGCCATGGTGATCTGATAAGATACATGAAATAATTTCAAGTATTTCTGTATCTGTTGAGGCCCATTTTATGACCAATTATATAGGCAGTTTTGGAGAAGGTACCATACGGTGTTGAGAACAAGGTATATTCTTTTCCTTTAGGGTTGAGTGTTCTATAAATATCTGTTAGAGCCATTTGGTCTATAACTTCAGTTAGTTTCATTGAATCTCTTTTTAGTTTCTGTTTCCATGATTTGTCCATTTTTGAGAGTGGGGTGTTGAAGTCTTCCACTATTATTGTGTGGGGTCAAATGTGTCCTTTGAGCTGTATTAAAGTTTCTTTATGAATGTGGGTGCCCTTGCGTTCAGAGCATATATGTTCAGAATTGAAAGTTCATCTTGGTAGACTTTTCCTTTGATCAGTATGGAGTGTCCTTCCTTAACTTTTTTGATAACTTTTGGTTGAAATTCAATTTTATCCAATATAAGAATGGGCACTTCAGCTTGTTTCTTGGGACCATTTGCTTGGAAAATTGTTTTCCAACCTTTGACTCTGAAATAGTGACTGTCTTTGTCACTGAGGTGGGTTTCTTGTATGCAGCAAAACGTTGGATCCTGTTTGGATATCCAGTTTGTTAATCTATGTCTTTTTATAGGGGAAATGAGACCATTGATGTTAAGAGATATTAAGAAAAAGTGATTTTATGAGGTCCCATTTGTCAATTCTTGATCTTAGAGCATAAGCTATTGGTGTTCTGTTCAGAAACTTGCCCCCTATGCCAATGTCCTCCAGGGTCTTCCCCAGTTTCTTTTCTATTAGTTTCAGCGTGTCAGGTTTTATGTGGAGGTCCTTGATCCACTTGGGGTTGATCTTAGTGCAAGGAGATAAGAGTGGGTCAATTCGCATTCCTCTGCATGTTGACCTCCAGTTGAACCAGCACCATTTGTTAAAAAGGCTATCTTTTTTCCACTGGATGGTTGTAGCTCATAAAATTACAATTATTACAAATTATTTTAAACTTAAAGGTGCGTACTAAGGGTATGCCTGCAATTCAGCCAGACCACATAGACCTAGAAGGTCTTTGGATGTAATGTCTTGTCAGAACAACCATGTTGCTGTATCAAAATTCAATACCATGTGTCTTTTATTAATGTAGCTCTGTACTAGAACTTGAAAACAGGAATGTGATACCTCTAGAAGTTCATTTACTGAACAGTAGAGCTTTTAGCTATCCTGGATTTTGTGTGTTTGTTTTGTTTTTCCTATGGTGGTGAGTATTGTTATTCCAAGGTTTGTAAAGAATTGTGAGGCCACAACAGCGCAATCTTCAAGTGGGGTGGGAGGCCAGCTAAGCTCCCAGCAGCAAACAGGGAGGAGACAGCGGGAGGCCAGTTACACACCCAGCAGCAAGCCTGGAGGAGACTTGAGTCTGGCCCAGCAGAGCTGAGGAGGTAATTCAGAGCCCATGAATATACAAGAAGCTTACAGAACTCCAACAGACTGGACCAGAACAGAAATACCTCCTGTCACATAATAATCAAAATCCCAAATGTACTAAACAAAGAAAGAACATTAAAGGCAGTAAGAGAAAAATGGTAAATAACATTCAAAGGAAGACCTATCAGAATCACACCAGACTTCTCACCAGAGACCATGAAAGCTAGAAGATTCTGGGAGAATATCATGCAGACTCTAAGAGAACAAAAATGCCAGCCAAGACTACTATAGCCAGCAAAACTCTCAATCACCATAGATGGAGAAACCAAAATATTCCATGACAAAACCAAATTTACACAATATCTTTCCACAAACCCAGCCCTACAAAGGATGATAGGAGGGAAACTCCAATACAAGGAGGGAAACTACACCTTGGAAATAGCAAGAGAGTAACCTTCTTCTATCAAACTCAAAAGAAGATAAACACTCAAAAACAAAATAACATCAAAAATGACAGGAAGTAATAATCACTATTCCTTAATATCTCTTAACATCAATGGACTCAGTTCCCCAATAAAAAGACATAGACTAACAGACTGGATATGGAAACAGGACCCTATATTTTGCTGAATGTGAGAAACACACCTCAGGGTCAAAGACAAACACTATCATAGAGTAAAAGGCTGGAAGACTATTTTACAAGCAAATGATCCCAGGAAACGAGCTGGAGTAGCCACTCTAATATCAGATAAAATGGACTTTCAACCTAAAGTCATCAAAAGAGACACAGAAGGTCACTTCTTGCTGGTCAAGGGAAAAATCCACCAAGAAGAACTCACAATTCTGAACATCTATGCTCTAAATGCAAGGGCACCCTCATTTGTAAAAGAAACTTTACTAAAGCTCAAAACACACATTGCACCTAACACAATAATTGTGGGGGACCTCAACACTCCACTATCCTCAATAGACCAATCAGGAAAACAGAAACTAAACAGGGACACAGGGAAACTTATCAAAGCTTTGGACCAATTGGATTAAACAGATATATATATAGAGAACATTTCATCCTAAAGCAAAAGAATATACTTTTTTCTCAGCACCTCATGGTACCTTCTCTAAAATTGACCATATAATTGGTCACAAGACAGACCTCAACAAATAGATTGAACTAATCCCATGCCTCATATCGGATCACCATGGAGTAAGAGTGGTATTCAATAGCAATAGAAACAACAGAAAGTGCACATACACATGGAGGCAGAACAATATTCTACTCAATGATACCTTAGGCAAGGAAGAAATAAAGGAAGAAATCAAAGCCTTTTTAGAATTTAATGAAAATGAAGGTACAATATATCCAAATCTATGGGACACAATGAGAGCAGTACAAAGAGGAAAACTCATAGCCCTGAGTGCCTCCAAAAAGAAACAGGAGAGAGCACATACTAGCCTTTTAATGACACACCTGAAAGCTCTGAAACAAAAGAAGCTATTTCACCCAGTAGGAGTTGAAGACAGGAAATCATCAAACTCAGGGCTGAAATCAATCAAGTTGAAACAAAGAGAAACATACAAAGAATCAACAAAACTAGGAGCTGGTTCTTTGAGAAAATCAACAAGATAGATAAACCCTTAGCCAGACTTACCAAAGGGCACAGAAACAGTATCCAAATTAACAAAATTAGAAATGAAAAGGGAGATATGACAACCAAAACTGAGGAAATTCAAAAAATCATCAGATCCTGCTACAAAAGCCTATACTCAACACAACTGGAGAATCTGTAGGAAATGAACAATTTCCTAGACAGATACCAAATACCAAAATTAAATCAGTATCAAACACATCATCTAAACAGTCCCATAACCCCTAGAGAAATAGAGGGGTTATATAAAGTCTCCCAACCAAAAACAGTACGGGACAAGATGGTTTTAGCGCAGAATTTTATCAGACTTTCAAAGAAGACCTAACACCAATACTCTTCAAAATATTCCACAAAATAGAAACAAAAGGAACACTGCCTAACTCGTTCTACAAAGCCACAATTATGCTGATACCAAAACCACACAAAGATCCAACAAAGAAAGAAAACTATAGGCCAATTTCCCTTATGAATGTTGGTGCAAAAACACTAAATAAAATCCTTGCCAACTGAATCCAAGAGCACATCAAAACGATCATTCACCATGATCAAGTAGGCTTCATCCCAGGGATGCAGGGATGGTTCAATATATGGAAATTCATCAATGTAATCCACTACATAAACAGACTAAAAGAAAAAAAACCACATGGTCATCTCATTAGATGCTGAAAAAGCATTTGACAAAATTGAGCATCCTTTCATGCTAAAAGTCTTGGAAAGAACAGGAATTCAAGACCCATACCTAAACATAGTAAAAGCAATGTACAGTAGACCAGTAGACAACATCAAAGTAAATGGAGAGAAACTTGAAGCAATCCCACTAAAACAGGGACTAGACAAGGCCTCTTACCATATCTTTTCAATATAGTACTTCAAGTACTAGCTAGAGCAATTTGGCAACATAAGGAAGTCAAAGGGATACAAATTGGAAAGGAAGAAGTCAAACTATCACTATTCGCAGATGATATGATAGTATACTTAAGTGACCACCCCCAAAAAAACTCCACCAGAGAACTCCTACAGCTGATAAGCAACTTCAGCAAAGTGGCTGGTTATAAAATCAACTCAAGCAAATCAGTAGCCTTCCTATAGACAAAGGTTAAGCAGGCTGAGAAAGAAATTAGAGAAATGACACCCTTCACAATAGCCACACACAATATAAAGTATCTTGGTGTGACTCTCACCAAACAAGTGAAAGATTTGTATGACAAAAACTTCAGGTCTCTGAAGAAGGAAATGGAAGAAGACCTCAGAAAATGGAAAAATCTTCCATGCTCATGGGTTGGCAGGATTAATATAGTTAAAATGGCAATCTTGCCAAGAGCAATATACACATTCAATGCAATCCCCATCAAAATCCCAACTCAGTTCTTCATAGAGTTAGAAAGAGCAGTTCTCAAAGTTATCTGGAATAACAAAAACCCCAGGATAGCTAAAACTATTATCAACAGTAAAAGAACTTCTGGGGGAATCAGTATCCCAGACCTCAAGCAATACTAGAGATCAGTAGTGTTAAAAACAGCATGGTACTGGTACAGTGACAGGAAGGTGGATCAATGGAATAATAGCCACAAACAATATAAAGTATCTAGGTGTGACTCTAACCAAACAAGTGAAAGATTTGTATGACAAGAACTTCAGATCTCTGAAAAAGGAAATCGAAGAAGACCTCAGAAAATGGAAAGATCTTTCATGCTTGTGGATTGGCAGGATAGCTAAAATGGTAATCTTGCCAAAAGCAATATACAGATTCATCGCAATCCCCATCAAAATCCCAACTCAGTTCTTCATAGAGTTAGAAAGTGTCGCAACCCTATCGGACCAGCGGAGGAACGACAAACGCAAGTCCTTCTCAGAGCAGTTTAATCAGGAACCTTGAAACATGAATGCAGGGAAAAAGCTACCCACTCCCCTTGTGCAGTCCTTTTATATCCTCTCCAAGTCTGCCCCATCAGTCCACATCGCGTAGTCTTCTCTGATTGGCCCACATAGAATGGTCTAATCACACGTCATTGGCGACACCTGCACAGTGCCCAAGAAAGGTGTAGCCTACTCAGGAGCAGGAAGAAGTCAGGTGCTTAGTCATCTGACTTGGCAGGCCTCCATGCTTGAGGCTACTGCCACACCCACTCTCTACATCTCCCCCTTTTTTATATAAACAAAGGCATCCAATCAACCCTGTAATACACCAGGTAAGCTAAGCATAGGTAGCCATCTCTGTCTTAGGGTCGACCCTTCAAGCCCCTTCCTTACCTGTCGTTGGATTACCTTTTTGTCCTCAAGGCTCCATGTCTTAGGTTGGTCAGGGGAAGGGAAGTTGCCCGTCCTTGAGAAGGCCACTCTAATAGCGCTCAGGGATGATAATAAAACCTTGCACCATGAGAGTGGTAACCCCTTCGTAACATAGAAGGTCTCTCATAGGGGCGGTGCCTCTGAGGCTATGTGAGTGGCATCCCCTCCAGCACTACCCTGGGGCACTGGATTACCAGTGGCATTCCCCAAAAGGCAGTGGGTCTCTGGTAAGAGGACTCACAATAATCCCGTCATTGAGTGATCACCGCAGCCTCAAGGATCCTGGGTGCTAGCTGCAGAGCAAGGGGTATTGGGCCTGGGGATTATTCTTTTAAGTTCGTCAACCAAGCCTGAGGAGATTGCCCTGCCTCCAGCGCCGCAAAAGCTTGCATGATCATGGAGTCTTTGGGCTATGTGCATCTTGCAGATGCACCAAAGGGCAACAATACTGACAAGAATGAGCAAAATTCCCAAAGCTCCAATTCCTGCCCACTCCTTAAGGTGATTCATAACATTGGCAATCCAGGTTCTCAATCTGGCAGCGAAGGACACATCTACTCGGGTGGAATTCACATGGATGATGGCAATCCTCAATTCTTGTAGCAGATGATTAAATTCTCCAGACCAGTTCACTGCAAGATGGCTAGACAAGCTCTTTGACAAATTAGCAGCATGGGTAAAATTCTGATAGGGCACCGGGGTAATACATAGCCCCATGTATCACCATTCACACCCTAACTGAGCAACCTGCCAAAGGGTATCAACTTGTTCCTGCACCAAATCAATTCTTTGATTAAAGATCATGTATGTCCAATTATAACCTGGAAAGGTTGCATTATATAGGGTCCCTATATTGGGAGAAAAAGTAAAAAATCCTCGCACAGCCCAGCGCACTCCATGTGATTGACACCTGGTCCACAGGGGAAAGATCTGATCCCTCTGACTCTTGCAAAAGGGAGACCATTTTGGCTGAGGAGGTACAGTATAATTCCCTCTAGCAGGTGCAACAGGCCATCTTCCAGTTATCCATGTAGCATTAGTGCTATTGGGAGAATGGCCAACAACTATTGGATCAAACCATGCAGCCGCCTGATTGTATAAGCTAATACAATCTCCCTGTTCTGTAGGGCAGTAGCCTGCAACTGGACCCATTGTACGAGGGTCGAATAATAAAAGGAACCTGAAATTTGAAGGTTCCCAGAAAAATTCTACTAGCCGTTTTTAGTAGTCATATCAACAAATTTTTGAAACAGTTCAAAAGGAACCTGTTTGATATCAAATAAATTCCCATTGAGATCTCCTTTTTAATCTTGGGTGGTTAAATTTTGCTTCTACCATTGTATCCAATAAAGTTTGTGAAAAGTGGCAACAGGCCTATACTGGTCACAGCTGTTTTTAACTTTTATCATTCTTGAAATAATCTTAATTACAAAATATGAGTGAGTTAAGAATTGTAAGCCTTAGATCAGACTCCAAACTTCAGTCAACGGTACACTGACAGTTGTTAACCATAATTCTTTCTCTTGCAATATTAGAGCATAACTACAACTTTGGAAAGCAAAACCCAATTTTAAACAATCTATTCTCCTTAAAATCAATGGCAAATGCATTACTTTCACATTACAGAGTTTGTCTGCAAGTTCTTATGTTTGAATGCATGACAGTACAACTTACAATACCTCATTAAAGAGACATTGTTTTAAACCTCATCCCTTATAAGTCTAATATCTAGGATAAAAATTACATAAAACATTATGCCAATTTACAAGTATCTTTAAAGGCCTGTTTTTCCTGGGTTGAGTCATGCCATGTGTTGTTGAGATAACTCCAACCCTGAATTACCAGTTTTAAACTAACTTTTTGTTACCAATGTAATAATTTTTAATCATGTCCAATAACTTATAAGCTAATACTCTATAGTCAAAACATGTAAAACATATTTATACCTTTAAGACCAATCAGAACCAAAAATGAAACTACATGAATCTTATAAATTTGAACCAAACAATTGTTTTCTAGCTGTAATTCAAGAGAAAAAGCACTTTGTACCCAAAAAGAAAAATAACCACCAGCCTACTTGCCCTAGAACTTGAGAAGCTGCTGGCCCTTTTAAAAGCAGCTTTTCTCTAGGTGTGCTTGACTCCTAGCTAAATGCAGAGCAACTTAAATCAGCCTCTGCTTTGTAAACCGACTGGTCCAAGAGATGGGCCTCCTGCAAAGTTTTTACCATTTTTTTAAACATGAAACATTCAAACAACAAAACAAGGACAGACACACATGGACAAATTGGTGCACCAAAGTCAAACAATACACAGAGAGGGAAGAGCACTTGTACCAGTGCTAAGAATATCTCCATTGGGGTCTATAGAGGAAACAGGACGTCTCCATGTTGCCCCTTGTCCCCAAGAGAGTTTTGAAATCCATTTTCCTTTTCTCATTTTTCCACTATTCCTTTCTTCTTAACAAATCTTGTTCTAGGGCTTCTTGACCCATTTCAACTGCTTTATAGCATCCCTTGAACCAAGGAGCAACTTGGTCCACCTCTATAAGGAAACGTTCCAAGGTACTCCTTTCAACTCTAATTTCTTTCCCTTTAACAGCTCCTTTTGAGCCACAAAAATTGGATGCGAAGTAGAGTTACCCATACTTTCGCTTTTCCTTTCTAGCCTCTTTACCAAGGACTTTATAGCCTCTTACATGAGGACTTTATTGCTCCTTCCCGGAGACTTGAATTGGTCCCCCTTACCTGGGACTTACCAGCCGGCTGCCCTGACTGCCAAGAGTTCTGAACTGTGTTATCCTGTGAAGGGAAAGTGATTGAGAATAGGTTCCCCGTACGGGTCACCACTTGTCACAACCCTATCTGACCAGTGGATGACAAACGCAAGTCCTTCTCAGAGCAGTTTAATCAGGAACCTTGAAACATGAATGCAGGGAAAAAGCTACCCACTCCCCTTGTGCAGTCCTTTTATATCCCCTCCAAGTCTGCCCCATCAGTCCACATCACATAGTCTTCTCTGATTGGTCCACATAGAATGGTCTGATCACACGTCATTGGCTATGCCTGCGCAGTGCCCAAGAAAGGTGTGGCCTACTCAAGAGTGGGAAGAAGTCAGGTGCTTAGTCATCTGACTTGGCAGGCCTCCAGGCTTGAGGCTACTGCCACACCCGCTCTCTACAAGAAAGAGCAGTTCTCAAATTCATCTGGAATAACAAAAACCCCAGGATAGCTAAAACTATTATCAACAGTAAAAGAACTTCTGGGGTAATCAGTATCCCAGACCTCAAGCAGTACTACAGAGCAGTAGTGTTAAAAACTGCATGGTGACAGGGACAGGGACAGTGACAGTGACAGGGAGGTGGATCAATTGAATAGGATTGAAGACCCAGAATTGAACCCACACATCCATGGCCACTTGATCTTCGACAACGGAGCTGAAAACATCCAGTCGAAAAAAAGATAGCCTTTTCAACAAATGGTGCTGGCTCAACTGGAGGTTAGCATGCAGAAGAATGAGAATTGATCCACTCATCTCCTTGTAGTAAGCTCAACTCCAAGTGGATCAAGGATCTCCACATAAAACCAGACACAATGAAACTAATAGAGAAGAAACTGGGGAAGATTCTTGAGGACATTGGCTCAGGGGGAAAGTTCCTGAACAGAACACCAATAGCTTATGCTCTAAGATCAAGAATTGACAAATGGGACCTCATAAAATTACAAAGTTTCTGTAAGGATCGGCAACCAACAAATTGGGAAAAGATCTTCACCAACCCCACATCTGACAGAGGGTTAATATCCAATGTATACAAAGAACTCAAGAAGTTAGACCCCAGAAAACCAAATAACCCTATCCAAAAGTGGGGTACAGAGCTAAACAAAGACTTTTCACCTTAAGAAATTCAGATGGCTGAGAAACACCTTAAAAATGTTCAACATCATTAGTCATTAGAGAAATGCAAATCAAAACAACCCTGAGATTTCACCTCACACCAGTCAGAATGGCTAAGATCAAAAACAGAGAAGACATCAGGTGTTGGAGAGGATGTGGAGAAAGAGGAATGCTCCTCCACTGCTGGTGGCACTGCAAGCTGGTAAAACCACTCTGAAAATCAGTCTGGCGGTTCCTCAGAAAACTGGACATGATACTTCCAGAGGACCCTGCCATACCACTCCTGGGAATATACCCAGAGGATTCCCCAGCATGTAATAAGGATGTATGCTCCACTATGTTCATAGCATCCTTATTTATAATAGCCAGAAGCTGGAAAGAACCCAGATGTCCCTCAATGAAGGAATGGATACAAAAAATGTAGTATATATACACAATGGAGCACTATTCAACCATTAGAAGCAATGAATTCATGAAATTCTTAGACAAATGGATGGAGCTGGAGAACATCATACTAAGTGGGGTAACCCAGTCTCAAAAGAATACCCATGGTATGCACTCACTGATAAGTGGATATTAGCCTAGCATCTTGGCACACCAAAGACACAATCCACATACCAAATGATGTCCGACAAAAAGGAAGGAGTGGACCCTAGATCTGGAAATGCCAATTCATCAGTTTAGGGGAATACCAGAACAGGGAAGTGGGAAGGGGAGGATGGGGAACAGGGGGACGGAAAAGGGCATACGGGACCTTTGGGGGTAGGGAGCCAGGAAAAGGGAAATGAAATGTAAATAAAGAATATATCCAATAAAAAAAGAAAGAAAGAACGAAAGGAAGGAAGGAAGGAAGGAAGGAAGGAAGGAAGAAAGAAAGGAAGGAAGGAAGGAAGGAAGGAAGGAAGGAAGAAAGAAAAAAGAATTGTGTTGGAATTTTTATGGGGATTTTATGGAATCTGTATATTGCTTTTGGTAACTTGAACATTTTATTATGTGAATCCTACTGATCCAATAGCATGGGATATCCTTCCATTTTTTGATATCTTTTCAAATTTCCTTCTTCAAAGACTTGAAGTTCCTGTCACACAGCTCTTTCACTTGCTTGGTTGTAGCAAGATATTTTATATTATTTGTGGCATTTATTAAGGGTATATTTCCCCTGATTTATTTCTCAGTCTATTTGTCAATCGTGTACAGGAGTCCTACCAATTTTTTTTAGCAAATCTTGTATTCAGCCATTTTGCTGAAGGTTTCTATCAGCTGTAGGAGTTCCACAGTAGTTTTTGCCATCGCTTATGTATAGCATCATAATATCTGCAGATATCAATATTTTAACTTCTTTCTTTTCAGTTTTATACCCTTGATCTCCTTCAGTTGTCTTATTGCTCTAGCTCAAACTTCAAGTACTATATTGAATTCATCTGGAGAGAGGACAACCTTGTCTTTTTCCTAATTCTATGGAATTGCTTCGAGTTTCTTTCCATTGACATTAATGTTGTGTATTGGATTGCTATAAATTGACTTTGTTAGGTTTAGATATGTCCCTTGTGTACCTGATCTCTCCAAGACTTTAATCATGAAAGGGTGCTGTATTTTGTCCATGGCTTATTCAACATGTAATGAGATTATCAAGTGTTTTTCCCCAGTGTGTTAATATGATGAATTACATTGACAGATTTTCATAGATGGTACCATCCTTGTATCTCTGGAATGAAACCTAATTGATTTTGGTGGATGACCTTTTGAATGTGTTTTTGGATGCAGTATGTCGGTATTTTATTGTGTATTTTTGTGTCAATATAAAGGAGCAACATTTGTCTGCAGTTTTCTTTGTTAAATCTGTGTGTGGTTGAGTATCTGGTTGACTATTGCTTCATAAAATAAAAATTTCAATGTTCTTCATGTTTCTTTTCAGTGGAATAATTTGAGGAATATTGTTGTTAGGTATTTTTGTACTACAAAGGTCTGTCCCTAAGCTTTTTGTGTTGGGAGACTTTTAATGATCTTTTCTATTTCCTTAAGGGTAATATGTCTATCTAAATTGTTTATGTGATCTTGATATAACTTTGACAAATTGTATCTATCAAGAAATTGATCGATTTCTTTGATTTTCTAATTTGGTAGAATACAAGTTTTTGAAGTATGAACATCATCACCACTGACAACAAAATACAGTCTGTGGTGTGTCAGTGGGTTATTTCAATTAATAAAATTCTTGTATCTGTGGATTTCCTTTGTGTCTGTTGTTATGCTGCCCTTTTGCAAATTTATATTATTTTGTTGTCAGTGGTTGTGTGTGTGTGTGTGTGTGTGTGTGTATGGTGTGTGTGCCCCTTATTGTTCCTGTGTTTGTCAATTTGGGTATTCTGACTTTAAGTTAGTTTGGATAAAGTTTTGCCTATCTTGTTGATTTTCTCAAAGAACCAACACTTTGTTTCATTGATTATTTGTGTTGTTCTTTGTTTCTATATTATTGACTTCAGTCCTGAGTTTGATTATTTCTTGCTGTCTAATTCTGTTCAATGTGATTACTTCTTTTTGTTCTAGAACTTTCAGATGTGCTGTTAAGTTACTAATACAGGATCTCTCCAGATTTTTTATGTAGACACTTAGTTCTATGAACTTTCCTCTTAGCACTGATTTCATTGAGTCCAATAAGTTTGAGTATGCTGTGCAGGTATTTTCCTTGAATTCCTACAAGTCATTAATTTCTTTTTTTCTGCCTTGTCCTTCAGTAGAGAGTTGTTCAGTTTCCATGAGTTTGTAGGCTTTCTGTTGTTTCTGTTGTTGGTGAAATCCAGTTTTAGTCTGTGGTGGTCTGTGGTGTGTCAGTGGGTTATTTCAATTAATACAATTCTTGTATCTGTTGTTTATGCTTTAGTAATGTTTCTTTCACAAATGTGACTGTTCTTTAGTTTGGGTAACAGATGTTCAGAATTGAGATGTCATCTTGGAGGATGTTTTATTTGTTGATTACAAAGTGTCTTTCCCCCCTCTCTTTTGATTACTTTTGGTTGGAAGTCTATTTTGTTAGATATTGGAATTCTAGTTTGTTATGTGTAAGATTTGGCATACCTGATTGATTCTTGGGTCCATTTGCTTAGAATATATTTTTCCAACCATTAACCAGAGATAAAGTCTAACATTGATGCTGAGGTGTGTTTCTTTTATGCAACAGAAGAATGGATCCTGCTTTCACATCCATTGTGTTAGTTTGTGTCTCTTGATTTGAGGAATTTATTCCATTGATACTGAGAGAAAGTAATGATGAATGATTCTTAATTTCTATTGTTTTGTTGTTGGTGAGGGTAGTGTGTGTGTGTCTCCTCTTTTGATTTTTCTTTTTTTTTGTTTTTTTGTTTTGTTTTGTTTTGTTTTATTTTCTATATTCTTTGTTTACATTCCAAAGGCTTTCCCCTTTCCTGGTTTCCCCCTCACCATATGTCCCATATGTCCTCTTCCTTCTGCCCATTCCCCAATCCCCCTCCCATTTCTCTGTTCTGGTACTCCCCTACAATACTGGATAAAGTATTTTCAGGACCAGGGCCCTTTCCTTCCTTCAAGTACTATATTGAATAAATAGGGAGAGAGTGGGCAGCCTTGTCTAGTCCCCAATTTTAGTGGGATTGTTTCAAGTTTCTCTTCATTTAACTTGATGTTGGCTACCAGTTTGTAGTATATTGCTTTCACTATGTTTAGGTATGGGCCTTGGATTCCCCATCTCTCCAAGACTTTAATCATGAAGGGATGCTGGATTTTATCAAAAGCCTTTTCAGCATCTAATGAAATGACCATGTGGTTTTTTGCCTTTAGTTTGTTTATGTAGTGGATTACATTGGCAGATTTCCATATATTTAACCATCTCTGTATCGCGGGGATGAAGCCTACCTGATCGTGGTGAATTGGAGTTTTGATGCATTCTTGGATTCGGTTGGCCAAGATTTTGTTCAATATTTTTGCATCAGTGTTCATGAGGGAGATTGGTCTGAAGTTTTCCTTCATTGTTTGGTCTTTGTTTGGTTTAGGTATAAGCATTATGGTGGCTTCATAGAATGAGTTTGGTAGTGTTCCTTGAGTTTCTATTTTGTGGGATAGTTGGAAGGGTATCAGTATTAGCTCTTCTTTGAAGATCTGACAGAATTCCCCACTAAACCCAACTGGTCCTGGGCTTTTTTTTTATTGGAGACTATTAATGATTGCTTCTATTTCCTCAGGACTTATGGGGCTATTTATCTGGTTTATCTGATCCTGTTTTAATGCTGCCACCTGGTATGTATCTAGAAAGTTACTCATTTTATTCAGATTTTTTCAAACTTTGTTAATTATAAACTCTTCTTGTAGTATCTGATGATTTTTTAAATTTCCACAGTTTCTGTTATTATGTTTCCCTTTTCAGTTCTAATTTCATTAATTTGGGTAGTGCCTCTGAACCCTCTGGTTAGTCTGGCTAAGAGTTTATCTATCTTGTTGATTTTCTAAAAGAACCAGCTCTTAGTTTTGTTGATACTTTGTATAGTTCTGTTTCTATATGGTTGATTTCGGCCCTGAGTTTGATTATTTCCTGCCATCTACTCCTCTTGGGTGTATTTGTTTCTTTTTGTTCCAGAGCTTTCAATTGCACTATCAAGCTGTTAGTGTAAGCTCTCTCCTTTTTCTTTTTGGAGGGACTCAGAGCTATGATTTTTCTTCTTAGCACTGCTTCCATTGTATCCCCTAAATTTTGGTATGATGTGTCTTCATTTTCATTAAATTATAAAAAGTCTTTAACTTCTTTCTTTATTTCACCCTTGGCCAAGCTATCACTGAGAAGAGCATTGTTCAAAGTCCATGTGTATGTGTGTTTTCCGTTGTTTTTGTTTGAGCTTAAGAACAGCCTTAGGCCATGGTGATCTGATAAGATACATGAAATAATTTCAAGTATTTCTGTATCTGTTGAGGCCCATTTTATGACCAATTATATAGGCAGTTTTGGAGAAGGTACCATACGGTGTTGAGAACAAGGTATATTCTTTTCCTTTAGGGTTGAGTGTTCTATAAATATCTGTTAGAGCCATTTGGTCTATAACTTCAGTTAGTTTCATTGAATCTCTTTTTAGTTTCTGTTTCCATGATTTGTCCATTTTTGAGAGTGGGGTGTTGAAGTCTTCCACTATTATTGTGTGGGGTCAAATGTGTCCTTTGAGCTGTATTAAAGTTTCTTTATGAATGTGGGTGCCCTTGCGTTCAGAGCATATATGTTCAGAATTGAAAGTTCATCTTGGTAGACTTTTCCTTTGATCAGTATGGAGTGTCCTTCCTTAACTTTTTTGATAACTTTTGGTTGAAATTCAATTTTATCCAATATAAGAATGGGCACTTCAGCTTGTTTCTTGGGACCATTTGCTTGGAAAATTGTTTTCCAACCTTTGACTCTGAAATAGTGACTGTCTTTGTCACTGAGGTGGGTTTCTTGTATGCAGCAAAACGTTGGATCCTGTTTGGATATCCAGTTTGTTAATCTATGTCTTTTTATAGGGGAAATGAGACCATTGATGTTAAGAGATATTAAGAAAAAGTGATTTTATGAGGTCCCATTTGTCAATTCTTGATCTTAGAGCATAAGCTATTGGTGTTCTGTTCAGAAACTTGCCCCCTATGCCAATGTCCTCCAGGGTCTTCCCCAGTTTCTTTTCTATTAGTTTCAGCGTGTCAGGTTTTATGTGGAGGTCCTTGATCCACTTGGGGTTGATCTTAGTGCAAGGAGATAAGAGTGGGTCAATTCGCATTCCTCTGCATGTTGACCTCCAGTTGAACCAGCACCATTTGTTAAAAAGGCTATCTTTTTTCCACTGGATGGTTGTAGCTCATAAAATTACAAATCTTCTGTAAGGCAAAGGATACAGTCAGAACGACAAAACAGCATCAACAAATTAGGAAAAGATCTTCACCAACCTTACATCCGACAGGGGTCTAATATCCAATATATACAAAGAACTCAAGAAGTTAGACCCCAAAGAACCAAATAAGCAAAAAAATGGGGTGCAGAGCTAAACAAAGAATTCTCACCAGAAAAAATTCGGATGGCCAAGAAACACCTTAAGAGATGTTCAACATCATTAGTCATCAGGGAAATGCAAATCAAAACAACCCTGAGATTCCACCTCACACCAGTCAGAATGGCTAACATTAAAAACTCAAGAGACAACAGGTGCTGGTGAGGATGCGGAGAAAAAGGAACACTCCTACACTGTTGGTGGGACTGCAAGATGGTACAACCGCTCTGGAAATCAGTCTGGCGGTTCCTCAGAAAATTGGGCATGCCACTTCCAGAGGACCCTGTCATACCACTCCTGGGCATATACCCAGAGGATTCCCCTGCATACAATAAAGACACATGCTCCACTATGTTCATAGCAGCCTTATTTATAATAGCCAGAAGTTGGAAGGAGCCCAGATGTCCCTCAAAGGAAAAATGGATACAGAAAATGTGATATATTTATACAATGGAATACTACTCAGCAATTAAAAATAATGAATTCATGCAATTTGTAGGCAAATGGTTGGATCTGGAAAATATCATCCTAAGAGAGTTAACCCAATCACAAAAGAATACACATGAAATGCAATCACTGATAAGTGGATATTAATGAGCCCAGAAGCTCTGAATATTCAAGGCACAATTAGTAAATCAAAAGATTCCCAAGAAGAAGGAAGGAGAGGACCCTGGTCCTGAAAGGACTGGATCCAGTTTTGTAGGAGAGTACCAGAATAGAGCAGAGAAATGGTGGTGTGGTGACTGGGGAATAGGCAGGGGTGGAAGAGGACATATGGGACATATGGTGAGGGGGAATGGGGAAAGGCGAAAGCCTTCGGAATGTAAACAAAGAATATAGACAATAAAAAAAATTGTAAAAAAAAAAGCAATTTAGGAGATGAATGTGGGAGTTGGTCCACAAGGGAGAAAATAGGGAGTAGATATGAGATATGATCCAAAAATGTTGTATTTGTTATGAAATTATTAAAGAATAAATACAAATGAAAGATCAAAAAAAGAAAAAGTGATTGTTGCTTAATGTTATCTTCTTAGTTAAATATGAAATTCTGGTTGTGTAGCTATCTTCTATTAGGTTTGTTGAAAGATTATCTTATTGCTTTTTCTTCAGTGTGGTTTCCCACATTGTGTTGGTATTTTCTACTCATTGTCCTTTGTAGAGACTGATTTATGGAAAGATATTGTGTAAATTTGCTTTTGTTATGGAGTGTTTTGTTTTCTCCTTCTATGGTAATTGAGAGTTTTGCTGGGTATAGTAGTCTGGGCTCACATTTGTGTTCTCTTAGGGTCTCTGACATCTGCCCAGGATCTTCTAGCTTTCATAGTCTCTGGTGAGAAGTCTGGTGTAATTATGAGAGGACAGCCTTTATATGTTACTTGACCTTTTCCCCCTTACTGCTTTTAATATTCTTCATTTGTTTAGTGCATTTGGTGTTTATAATATGTGATGGGAGGAATTTTTGCTCAGGGCCAGTCTGTTTGGAGTTCTGTAGGCTTCTTGTATGTTCATGAGCATATCTTTCTTTAGGTTAGGGAAGTTTTCTCCTATGATTTTGTTGAAGATATTTAGTGAGCATTTAAGATGTAAATACTTGCTCTCTTCTATACCCATAACCCTTAGGTTTGGTCTTCTCATTGTGTCATGGATTTCCTGGATGTTTTGGATTATAAGCTTTTTGCATTTTGCATTTACTTTGACTGTTACAGAGTCAATGTTTCCTATGAAATCTTCAGCATCCAAGATTCTTTCTTCTATATCTTGTATTCTGTTGTTGATGCTTGCATCTATGGCTCCTGAATTCTATCCAAGGTATTCTATCTTCAGACATGTCTCACTTTGCTATTTCTTTATTGTTTCTACTTCCATTTTTTGATTCTGGATAGTTTTTTTTTCAGTTCCTTCACTTGTTTGTGTTTTCCTGAAATTCTTTAAGGTATTTTTGTGTTTCCTCTTTAAGGGCTTCTATCTGTTGACCCATGTACTCCTGTATTTCTTTTATGGATTTTTGTGATTCCTCTTTAAGGGCTTCGCATATTGTTTTCTTAAGTTATTTTATTTGTTTTTTTCTAGGTATGGCGTTTGAGACAGAGTTTCACTGTAAAATTCTTGGATTTCCTGATACTCAATCTGGCATAAGACTCAGAGTTCAACCTGTCCATGTCTCCAGACTGCTAGATATAAAGGTACCATCATGATACCTGTCCTTGCATGGCTTACCTTGCATGATTCTTACCTTGCATGGCTAACTTTTCTATGTTATTATTCTTATATCATTGCTTTTTATTGTTTCTTTTCATTTTTTCTTTCGTTTTATGGTGAGATATAGCTCTGTAGCACAGACTACATAGCCATTATTATTTTTCTTTCCTTTAAATAAACATATTTGCATGTGATTTGCCTGCATATACATGCAAGTGCACCATGTGCATGTCGGAGAAGACTAATAGATGGTGTCAGAGCTCAGATGAGCAAAACTATGGTTATGGATGGTTGAGAAACACTGTAAGGGTGCTGGGAGTTGAACCTAATTGCTCTGCATAAGTAACAAATGCTATAAACCACTGAGCCATCTCTCACACAAAGGAAATGTCTCCTTTCCTTTGTGCATTTTTGTATTTCTGAGACAGGTTATAATATGGTAGATAAGACTTGCCTTGAACATGGCAGCAACCTTCATGCCTTAGACGTCAGTGAGTCTGGATGAGAGGTATAAACCAGCACAAGCTATCATTTCTTTTTATCAACTCTTTCCCAGGATGAGCTGAGGAAGACTTGGAATTCACTGTTTGACACTGACTGGGGTTGAATTCCTCATGTATTTGGGTGTACCTGAATCGTGAACTCAGCAGCCAGTAGGACTGTGCCCAACTTCCTTCCACTCCTCTTGTGCACTTGCACTTTTTGTTGTCAGCTCTCAGAATTCTGCTTGTTCTTCTATCAAGTGAGAAAAGCTGTAAGCTTCTGGATGTACATGGACAGGACAAATCACACTGAGGATGTCCCCATGATAGGTCTCTAAGTTCTGTCATGAATCCTCTGAGGAGGGATGGTAAATATAAACTAAGTTTCAGGAGCTGCACACAAGAGTTTATACATTTTCAGCAGTGCAAACGTCACTGTGGGCTGGGAAGAAACCATCCTCAAGGATGTGGTTTCTCTGAGCATGGGTCATCTTCAGCCATGGAGGACTATGCACTCTCCCATCTAGCTTTTCTCTCATTGAACATTAAAGTGGATATTGTATAGGATTGAGCCTGACCCTGTAGTGCTAGTTAATCCCAGGGCTGCCTATGACCAAATGTGTATAAGCCCTAACTGATAAGTGGTTTATGTGAGGAACAGAGGACTTTCCCTAGGATAGTGCCATAACTTCATTTTCTGTGCTGAGAGAAAGAAGAATGGGGACATATTCTTCAACCCTATAGGCTTAGATCATTCTCAGGGAATTCTCTATGGTACCTGATTCCACACAGATTGCTTCATCCCCAAGTTTCAATTGTGAGCTTAGATGGTATGTTCCACAGTTGGTGGTCAAGAGGGACCAAGTTGTCTAGTCTTTAATGAGATACTCAGGGAATCTATGCCCAATGGGACTTCATGCTGCAGTAAATACCCATCTAATTCTCCCAGATCTACTCCAACACAGAAAGTTGGGACTGTGATCATTCACTCTTCACCTTCTCAAAATGATCCTCTATTCCCAAGATTTCTAATCCTTAGAATAAAGAACACTATTGCCCAGCAACTCTTAGTTATGAGAGATATAACTGGCATGTCCAGGTATTTACAGAGTATTAGAGATGCAAATGTCTCTTTTGAAATATGTGTTCCTTACTCTCGCCAAAAGAGGGATAGCAGGAGATGTCATAGGTCCACCATTTGGAGCTTGAGAGTAAAACATCAACTGAATGCTTCTCTCTTTCTTTTAGCTTATGAGTTGGAGGAAGAGTGAAAATGTTAGCAGATACAGGTAAGAGTGGTGCATGTACAGGAATGCTTTTATGTTATATGCAGTAAAACGAAACAGGTGACTCTGGGAAATCAACATGATCTAAAACTAGGAGTTGTATATTGAGTATGTGAAAAACAGGATTGTATCTGAGTTCAGAAACTCTAATGCACGATTAATGTGAACCTGGTTGTTGCAGCCAAACATGATGATGGTCTTCTAACCTCCTCTTCTCTCTTCTGTAGCTGGGCTCAGTCTCATGAACAACATCAACCAATCAAGGGTTTCTGAGTTCCTCCTCCTGGGACTCTCCAGGCAGCCCCAGCAGCAGCAGCAGCTCCTCTTCCTCATCTTCCTCATCATTTACCTGGCCACTGTCTTGGGAAACCTGCTCATTATCCTGGCCATCAGCACAGACTCTTGCCTGCACACCCCCATGTACTTCTTGCTCAGCAAACTGTCCTTTGTGGATGTTTGTTTCTCCTCCACCACTGTCCCCAAGGTACTGGCCAACCACATACTCAGAAATCAATCCATTTCGTTCTCTGGGTGTCTCACACAGATGTATTTTGTCTCTCTGTTTGCTGAAATGGACAATTTCCTGCTGGCTGTCATGGCCTATGACCGATATGTGGCCATTTGCCACCCTTTACACTACACAATAAAGATGACACATCAACTCTGTGCACTTCTTGTTATGGGATCATGGTTGGTAGCCACCATGTATGCTCTGTTGCATACACTGCTCATGGCTCAACTATCTTTCTGTGGGGACAACATCATCCCCCATTTCTTCTGTGATTTGACTCCTCTCCTCAGACTCTCCTGTTCAGACACACATCTCAATGAGCTGATGACTCTTACAGTGGGCACTTTTATCACAGTCACCCCATTTATCTGCATTCTGATTTCCTACTTCCACATCACCTGTGCTCCCCTGAGAGCCTCATCCTCTAGGGGGGGATGGAAATCTTTCTCCACCTGTGGCTCCCACCTGGCTGTGGTCTGCCTCTTCTATGGCACCATCATATCCCTGTATTTCAACCCATCATCCTCTCACTCAGCTGGGAGGGACATGGCAGCTGCCATGATGTTCACAGTGGTGACCCCCATGCTGAACCCTTTCATCTACAGCCTGAGGAACAGGGACATGAAAGGGGCTTTAAGGAAATTGCTTACCATGAATCTCCATCTACCAATAAGTGTAAGAAAATCACATACCTAATTAATTTTCAAAAAATTATTTATTCTAATGTTTCAAACTTAGAGTTTGTTTTGTTAGGCAAGCATGTGCTATTTCTCTTGGGAGAATAAAATCCATGTTATAGACAAGAGGTGATAGGTGTTTTGACACCCAGGTGGCAGCTCAGTTGCAGAGTGCTTCCTGAGAACATTCAAGGTTCAGGATTGAGTCCCTAGTCATGCCAAAGTAAATGTAAAAATACTTTTTTAAAGATATAAAATGTGTGCATGTTTGTGTATGACATGTGTGTACCAAATGTGTTTGTACCACATGCAAATGTGTCTGTGTACCACAAGTATGTGGGTGTCCAAAAAGAATGAAAAAGGACTCTCTAGACTTGAGTTACAGGTATATGTTAATCAAAAATTGTGGGTCTTGGAAACCAAATCTGGGCACTCTGGCAGAACAACAAGGGAATATTAAGCTATCTATCCTGCTTTCATAACACATTCTAACCAAGTAGCTTTTTTCCATTGTGAATGCACTTTTAACATAAGACAGCACAAACATAGCTACACTTACTTCTGATTACAAAAGAGGAGAATAGGCATGTTTGGGGACAAGTGGGATGTTTCAATTGGAAGCTGCTAAAAGGAAATTATGGTAAGCTCTGAGTTTTCTTTGGGTGGTGTTGGAAAGGCATTGGGGTTTGACTGCTGCTTCAGATGGGATGCTGGTATTCAGGATTCTTGTTGTTGGTTTTTTATTGTATCCAGCTGGAAGAAGGGAACAGATAAAGCTTGATCTCTGACTGGTCACTCATGTTATCATCCTGGAGCACACAGTGTGGGTCATTTTGCGGTTAGGACAATACCTTTCTTCATGTATTCTGCAGGCATTCCATAATAGTCCTTTGTGTCTTGTGATCACACTCCTAGGGACTTTTCTTGCTATGGCTGTTCTATGAAATTCTCTATGTTCATCGGGAACTAAGTTATGCCTATCTAGCTCCTGCATGCCAGTGCTAAGCTTCCTTTCTTACAACATAGTCCTTGATATGAGCACATCTGAAGAGAAGACACACCCTGACAATGTGATCACATTCGTTCAGAGCATTTGTTCTGCCATAAGTTGCCAAATAGATTGTGTCTTTAAAATAATGAATCTGGGGGTTGAAGAGATAGTTCAGTGTTTAAGAGCATTGACTTTTCTTCTAAAGAACACAGGCTCCATTTCCAACAGCTACATGGCAGCTCATGAGTGTCTTTAACTTAAGTGCGGTGTAATCAATTCCGTCATAAAGTCATACATGTAGGACAAACACCAGTGCACATGAAATAAATGAAATAAAAGTGAATTAAAAATTTTACAAAGAACTGGTCTATTTCATAAGGTTTTTTGAATTTGTGAGATTTTTTCATAGTATTCTTCTGCCATTTTTAATTTTTTGTTCTTATGTGTCTGGGTGTTTTGCCTGTACATTTGTCTGTGTAATATATGGGTGCAATTTCTGGATAACCATATAATGGCACTTCATCCTCTGGAATTGAAGTTGTAGATGTTAGGTGCTACATGAGTGCTAGGGACCAAACCAGGTACTCTGGAATAACAGCCAGTCTCTTAACCACTTATCTATCATCCCAACTCTTGATATCATTCTCTAATGTCAATGAGATTAGTAGTAATGCTTACTCAGTGATTTCTGATACGTGTGTTTTAGGTTCATGTATTACAAGTCTGGATGCTATTGGGAAGTAGTGGGATGTCTGGGAGCAAGGCTAAGTACAAAGATGTCAGGTCACAAGCAGATCCTTAGGGAGATTTTGGACTGTCAATCCCTCTCCTGTGCTTGTCTTTGCTTTCAGGATCCCATGTGGTAAACAGACCCATGTCCATTACATGTCCATCTTGCTATATGGAGATTCATAAATGCCAAGCAACAAGGCCAAGCAAATGTGAACTGAGATGTCAGACACCGAGTCTCTTTGAATTTTCTCAGGTATTTTGTTACAGAAATGGATAGCCAATTCCCTTAATTCCAGATCTGTTCTCTCAGGCATGCACTGGAGGACACACAGTTGCTGCTCACCTCTTTTGTTTTATCTGGGAAATTTTAGTACACTAAATTTTATTTGCATGTTTCTCAATGTCTAACATTTTTCAAGACATTTTTTTCTTTGGCTCATTCATTTGGAAGTAATCTTTAATCCCAAAACAGTTGAAATTCATAATATTTTATGAAAAGAGAAAGGGCGAGCTGTGGCATGGTGAGCTGTGATAGGCAGCCTGGTCTGTGGTTGAGCGCAGGTTTAAAACCCTGGTGACCCAGCAGGTGACTGTCACGTGCAAGGAACAGTAGGTTTTTTGCCATGTTTCTAGGGCCCCTGGCTCTTGTCATGTTTATAGCCTCCCCCCCACACACATCTGTGGCCATCAGTTATATAGGAACAGCACCAACCCCTCCATCATGCAGATAAGGTATCTCCAAGCTCTCAAACTAAGCCAATGAGATATACTTGTTGGCAAGTCCTGACCCACACCAAAACTGTATATAAGAATCCTATCTGGAAGAAATAGCACTATGTGAGAACTAGTCCATTGTCTGAGACCTTCCATCATAAGTGTTGTAACTCTGTCACTTGGGAAGTGGTCTGCTCACCCTGAAGCTCTGCCTGAAGCTCCCCTGTACTCCTCCCTGGCTAGTTGACTTCTCATCAGTCCAGCTCAGCCAGACTTAGTATAGGGCTACATTGAGCAACAGAGATGAGAGACAGAGGTGGAACCAGCTGCTGAATAAGAGGCAGCAGAGGTGACTTCTGCTTCCTGCTGGCACTTACTCCTTATACCTGGCTGGGCCAGAGATTTCTCTGGAAAGCCTCTGGTATACAGCGCCACAATGTTTCAGGAAGAGAATCAGGAATTTTCCTTATCTTATTTCTGCTCCAGGATCTTATAAACTGAGTGAGTTTTCTCTTTTGACCAAATGTTTTCCCATATTTTTTTTTTTTTGGTTTGGTTGTTCAGTTGTTTTTTGTTTTATTCATCTCACGTTATTGTCTCTCTGCCTCATCTTGTCTATGTAGGAGGAATGTTCATGATGCAAATCTATACATTCAGGCAAAACATTCACATCCATAAGATAAAAATTTAACGAAAAAATTCCAGCCACACAGTGGTGCAATACTTTGGAGGTACAGGTAGGCAGATTTATGTGAGTTCGAGACCAGTCTGCTACACAGATCAAGTTCCAGGAAAGCCAGAGCCATATGTAGACACCCTGGCTCAAAAAAGCAAGAAAAGCTGGAATTACCAACAGTTGTGAGCTGCCATGGACATGCTACTAATTTAACCCACATCCTCTGCATGAGCAGTCAATGGTCATAAATAATTGAGCCATCTCTCTGGCCCTGTAAATGTCTTCTTAGTGAACAGAGATAGAATTATATATCAAGTGTTCTTCATTGTTTGTGGAATTTTAAGTAAAAAGTTCATTTTTGTCCCTGGGTAAGGTTGATAATACAAAGATATTTATACACTAAACATTCTGAGACATCATAAATTTCTGATCTACAAATTTTTACATCTCACCCTTTATGTGCATGGTAGGCAATCAAGATACTACGTACTGAGTTAGATCCCTAGCCCAGGACTCCTTTCTCAAAATCTTCTATTTAACTTGAAATGATGGCTAATGTAGAGTATCCATTACTCCCCAGAACCAGCTTCCTTTCTTGTGAAGCAACCACATGCTTCTCACCATTGCTCTAAAATCTTGGACTCATATTCTTACAATAACCAAGGGCCCCAAGCCTTTCTTACTTGTTTGAACTATAATGACTTTGGCTTCCTAGTGCCACCTGGATGATGCATGCCCAGCTTTGAGTCTGGAAAAACTCTCAGTGCAAAGAACTGCTCTGCTGGGGTGATGTTTTTGTATTGTGTGAAAATGTATCTATCTCATTCCTTGCCTGTTTAAGATACCTTCTGATTGCTCAAAATAAAAAGGCTCTGGCTTCCTTCTGTTTTGCACCTGGTTCTGTAGCTGAGCATCTGCTCTGGATCCCCACCCACTCAGCCCTACCTAGTTGCAGCTGGACAAACCATGTGTTCAGACACATCTAGGATCACAGAATCACAGGAAGTAAGGCTCCAGTCAGGAACAGTAAAGTCAGTTAACACCAGAGATAACCAGATTGCCAGAGGCAAGAATCAGAGCATAGCAACAGAAACAAACACTCCTTGGAAACATCAGAACACAGTTCTTCCACCACAGTAGGCCCTGGATACCCCATCATACCTGAAAAGCAAGACTCAGTTCTAAATTCTCATCTCATGAAGGTGGTAGAGGGCTTTAAGAAGTACATAAAGACTCACTTAAAGAAATACAGGAAAACACAGGTAAACAAGTAGATACCCTAAAACAGGAAACAGTTAAATCTCTTAAAGAAATACAGGAAAACACAAACAAACAGGAATTAAACAAAGCCATCTAAAAATGGAAATAAAAACACGAAACAAGACAAACCTGGAGATGAAAAATGTAGGAAAGAGAGCAGGAGTCACTAATGCAATCACCACCCACAGAATATAAGAGATTGAAGACAGAATCCCAGATATATAAGATAACATTGTCACAACAGTCAAAGAAAATACAAAAGTCCTAACTTTTTTTTTTATTGAATATCGTCTTCATTTACATTGTCAATGGTAAAACCTTTCCCAATTTCCCATCTCCCCAAAGACCCCCAACCCCTCTTCCCACCCCCTGCCTCCACGTATATTCCCCTCCACTCGAAACACTCCCCCCCTCAGTTTCTCTTTGTTGGGGCCTCTATTGAGCCTTTACCTGGCCAAGTACTCCTCCCACTGATGCCCAACAAGGCCTTCCTCTGCCATATTTTTTACTGGAACCATGTGTAACCCTTGGTTGATGGTTCAGTCCCTGGGAGTCTTGGGGTGTCTGGGTGGCCAAAATCACTGTTCTTCCCATGGGGCTGTAAACTTCTTCAGTTCCTCCAGCAAAAGGTCCTAACTTAAATCATTAAAGAAAGAACACAATGGTAAGGCCAAACCTAAGAATAGCAAGTAAAATACAGTGAAGAATAGAGTTGGGAAATTGAAAGGGCCTGCAAATAACTTCAACAAAATTATAGAAGAAAAGTTATTTGCCCTAAAGAAAGAGATGCCCACAAACACTAGAAGTGTACTGAACACTAAACAGATAGTACTAGAAAAGAAATTCCTCCTGACACATAGTAATTAAAACACCAAAATGCACAGAAAAAAGAAAGAATATTGAAAGCAGAAGGGGAATAGGTCAAGTAACATAAAAATACAGACCTATAAGAATTACACTAACTTCTCAACAAAGACTCTAAAAGCCAGAAGACCTTGAAAAGATGTCATACACACCCTAAAAGAAAAAATGCCATCTCAGGCTACTATAACCAGCAAAACTCGAAACTACCATAGATGTGAGAAACCAAGGTATTCCAACACAAAACCAAGTTAATATATTTTCTACCCATTATCCTTTGTAGAGCTGGATTTGTGGAAAGATATTGCGTAAATTTGCTTTTGTTATGGAATGTTTTGTTTTCTCCTTCTGTGGTAATTGAGAGTTTTGCTGGGTATAGTAGTCTGGACTGACATTTATGTTCTGTTAGGGTCTGTATGACATCTGCCCAGGATCTTCTAGCTTTCAGAGTTTCTGGTGAGAAGTCCGGTGTAATTCTGAGAGGTAGGCCTTTGTATGTTACTTGACCTTTTCCCTTACTGCTTTTAATATTCTTTCTTTGTTTAGTGCATTTGGTGTTTTGATTATTATGTGACAGGAGAAATTTCTGCTCTGGTCCAATCTGTTTGGAGTGCTGTTCGCTTCTTGTATGATTATGGGCATCTCTTTCTTTAGGTTAGGGAAGTTTTCTTCTATAATTTTGTTGAAGATATTTACTGGCCCAAGTTGTAAATCCTTGCTCTCTTCTATATCTATAATCCGCAGGTTTGCTCTTCTCATTTTGTCCTGGATTTCCTGAATGTTTTGGGTTACAAGCTTTTTGCATTTTGCTTTACATTGTTGATTATTTTCTATGGAATCTTCAGCATCCAAGATTCTTTTTTCTATCTCTTGTATTCTGTTGTTGATGCTTGCATCTATGACTCCTGATTTCTTTCCAAGGTTTTCTATCTCCAGAGATGTCTGACTTTGTGATTGATTTCTTTATTATTTCTACTTCGAGTTTTAGATCCTGGATAGTTTTGTTCAGTTCCTTCACTTGTTTGTGTTTTGCTGAAATTATTTAAGGGATTTTTTGTGTTTCCTCTTCGAGGGCTTCTACCTGTTGACCCATGTTCTTCCTTAATTCCCTATGGGATTTTTGTGTTGCCTCTTTAAGGGCTTCTACCTTTTGACCCAAGTTCTCCCATATTTCTTTAAGGGATTTTTGTGTTTCCTCTTTAAGGGCTTCTATCTGTTGACCCATATTCTCCTGTACTTTTTACATGGATTTTTTGTGTTTCCTCTTTAAGAGCTTCTACCTGTCGACCCATGTTCTTCTGTATTTCTTTAAGGGAGTTATTTAAGTCTTTCTTGAAGACCTCTATCCACATCATGAGATGTGATTTTAAATCCAGCTCTTTCTTTTCCAATGTGATGGAGTATTCAGGATTTGCTGTTGTAGGAGGATTGGGTTCTGATGGTGCCATGTTAACTTGGTTTCTGTTGGTGATTATCTTGCATTTGCCTCTGGCCATCTAGTTATCTCTGGTGTTAGCTGGACTTGCTGTCTCTGACAGTGGCTTCTCTGTCCTGCAGTCCTGCATAACTGTACTCCTGGGATTCCGTTTTTCCTAAATGCCCTGCACATAGCTGGTTCTCCAGGAACTCTCAGGAAATGGGGTCTTCCCTGGGATAGACATAGCAAGAGTCGAATGCCCTGTGGGCTGCTGGTTCTCTAGAAAGTATCAGGAGATGGGATCTTCCCTGTGGCAGAACTGGCAGTGGTCTACTACAGCAGAAGGAACGGGGCAGGCTCCTCCTCCTCCTCCTCCTCCTCCTCCTCCTCCTCCTCCTCCTCCTCCTCCTCTTCTTCTTCTTCTTCTTCTTCTTCTTCTTCTTCTTCTTCTTCTGCAAAACACCAAATGGCAGATGACACTGGTGCAGTGGGAGGGCCAGGAGGACCCAGAGGCCCAGGATTAGGAGGCCGTGGTGGCTGCCAGGGAGGAATCAACAGCAGTCTTAGGGGCAGAAGCTGTGGTCAAGACTGCAGGGCTCATGGAGGTAAAGCTGAAGACAAGGAGTGGATCCCTACCACCAAACTGGTTAAGGACATGAAGATCAAGTCCTTGGAGGAGAGCTACCTGTTCTCCCTGCCCATTAAGGAGTCTGAGATCATTGACTTTTTCCTGGGTGCATCCCTAAAGGATGAGGTTCTGAAAATCATGCCAGTGCAGAAGCAGACTGGGGCTGGCCAGAGGACCAGGTTCAAGGCATTTGTCGATATTGGGGACTACAATGGTCACGTTGTTCTTGGTGTTAAGTGCTCCAAGGAGGTCACCACTGCCATCTGAGGGGCCACCATCTTGGCCAAGCTCTCCATTGTCCCTGTGGGGAGAGGCTACTGTGGAAATAAGATTGGCAAGTCCCACAGTTCCGTGCAAGGTGACAGGCTGCTGTGGCTCTGTGCTGGTGCGTCTCATCCCTGCCCCCAGAGGCACTGGCATTGTCTCTGCTCCTGTGCCCAAGAAGCTTCTGATGATGGCTGGTATAGATGACTGCTACATGTCAGCCAGAGGCTGTACTGTCACCCTGGACAACTTTGCCAAGGCCACTTTGATGCCATCTTCAAGACCGACAGCTACCTGACCCCTGACCTCTGGAGACAGACTGTGTCACCAAGTCTCCTTATCAGGAATTCACTGATCATCTTGTGAAAACCCACACCAGAATCTCTATTAAGAGGACCCAGGTTCCAGCTGTGGCTACCACATAGGGTTTTTAAATAAGAAAAATAAATGAATTAAGTCTGAGAAGAAGAAGAAGAAGAAGAAGAAGGAGGAGGAGGAGGAGGAGGAGGAGGAGGAGGAGGAGGAATGAGACAAGCAGAGGTGGAGGAGGGAGGGGTAGAAGGGATGGAATGGGTGTGGTATTCTGGAGGGAGGGTGGGTTTTGGTGGTTGCTAGGTAGTGAGTCCCAGCCAGCAGCTCTGGGCCTCCAGTGGTGAAGGTGGTTCTTACCAAATGTCCTTCATGCTGCTGGTTCTCTAAAAAGTATCAGGAAATGGGGTCTTTCCTGTTGCAGAACAGGCAGTAGTTTACCACAGTGGAACAAATGGGGCAGGCAGTCAATATCTTTCTGAATCTGATTTATTTCATTAACAATGACTTTTTCTAGTTCCATACTTTCCCTCCAAATTTCATAATGTCCTTGTTTAACATCCAAGTAATACTCCATTGTATAAAAGAAACACATTTTATTTATTCATTTTTCTGTTGAGGGATATGTAGGTTATTTCCAATTTTTAGTTATTCTGGATAGAATAGCAACAAACATGGTTGAGCAAGTGGTAGGTTAGAGCATCCTTTTGGGTATATGCCCAAGAGTAGAATATCTGGGTATTGATGTAGATTGATTCCCACTTTTATGAGAAACTACCATATTGACTTCCAAGGTGGCTGTATTAGTTTGGACTCCTACCAACAATGGAGGAGTGTTCTCCTTGCTCCATAACTTTCAGAGCATGGGCTGTCACTTGTGGTATTGATATTAGCCATTCAGACAGGTGTGAGATAGAATCTTAAAGTTGTTTTGACTTGCATTTCCCTGACAACTAAAGATTTGAACATTTCTTCAAATATTTCTGTCACTGCTTTTATTGAGAATTCTCTGACTAGATATGTATACCATTTTAATTGGATTGTTTGGCATTTCGATGTCTAGTTTATATATATATATATATATATATATATATATATATATATATTAGATAATAGTTCTTTATCAAATATGGAGTTGGTAGAAAACTTTTCCCATTCAGTAGGCTACCATTTTGTAGAACTGATGGTGTTCTTTGCTTTGCAGAAGCTTTGAGCACCATGAGGTCCCATTTATTTACTGTCGCCTATGCTAAAGTTGTTCCATTCAAAAAGTTTTCTCTTGAGTCCATGTGTTCAAGACTATGTCCTACTTTCTCTTCTACAAGGGTCAGTTTATCTGGATTTGTTGAAGTGGAAACTTAAGGGTTGTTTGGAAGGTCAGATGTGTCTGATTGTGTTTTGCTGGGGCAATTGCATGGAAGAATGTTTCACTGAAGCAGACACAGGTGAAAGGATGTTCTGCTAAAACAAGGCCATGAAAGAACATGTGATGAAGGATTCATTGCTAAAGACATGCATTTATTGGTCCATCTTAAGTTGTGTAGTTGAGCTCTTTTGTTGGGATTCCATAGAGAGAAATGCACCAAAAAAAACAAAACAAAAAAAAAACAAAAAATAAAAAAAAACAAAAAACCTTTCAGTGGTGTACTGGTTGCTTCTTGCCATTTGCAAGACAAGATCTGATTAGCAGAGTGATGTCAGTTGATAAAATTCACCTGAAGAAGCAAGCCTAGTGGAGATTCTTCATGTTTGGAGGGAGTATAAAAAAAGACTCAATGGTTGTTGATTTGTCCTTTTGACCATGTCTTTTGCCTTACAGAAACTGTAAATTTATGAGGTCCCATTTGTCAATTCTTGATCTTAGAGCATAAGCTATTGGTGTACTGTTCAGGAACTTTCCCCCTTAGCCAATGTCCTCCAGAATCTTCCCCAGTCTCTTTTCTATTAGTTTCAGTGTGTCTGGTTTTATGTGGAGGTCCTAGATCCACTTGGAGTTAAGCTTAGTACAAGTAGATAAGAGTGGATCAATTCTCATTCTTCTGCATGCTGACCTCCAGTTGAACCAGCACCATTTGTTGAAAAATCTATCTTTTTTCCACTAGATGTTTTCAGCTCCTTTGTCAAAGATAAAGTGGCCAGAGGTGTGTGGGTTCAATTCTGGGTCTTCAATCCTATTCCATTGATCCACCCGCCTGTCACTGTACTAATACCATGCAGTTTTTAACACTACTGCTCTGTAGTATTGCTTGAGATCCAGAATAATGATTCCCCCAGAAGTTTGTTTACTGTTGATGATAGTTTTAGCTATCCTGGGTTTTTTGTTATTCCAGATGAATTTGAGAACTGCTCTTTCTAACTCTATGAAGAACTGAGTTGGGATTTTGATGGGGATTGCGTTGAACCAGTATATTGCTTTTGGCAAGATGGCCTTTTTTACTATATTAATCCTGCCAACCCACGAGCATGGAAGATTTTTCCATTTTCTGAGGTCTTCTTCCATTTCCTTTTTCAGAGACCTAAAGTTCTTGTCATACAAACTTTCACTTGTTCGATTAGAGTCACACCAAGATACTTTATATTGTTTGTGGCTATTGTGAATGGTGTCATTTCCCTAATTTCTTTCTCAGCCTACTTATCCTTCAAGTATAGGAAGGCTACTGATTTGCTTGAGTTGATTTTATATCCATCCAATTTGCTGAAGTTTTTTATCAGCTGTAGGAGTTCTCTGGTGGAGTTTTTGGGTCACTTAAGTATACTATCATAACATCTGCAAATAGTGATAATTTGACTTCTTCCTTTCCAATCTGTATCCCTTTGAATTCCATATGTTGTTGAATTGGTCTAGCTAGTACCTCAAGTACTATATTGAAAAGATATGGTGAGAGGGGACAGCTGTGTCTAGTTCCTGATTTTAGTGGGATTGCTTCAAGTTTCTCTCCATTTAGTTTGATTTTGGCTACTGGTTTGCTGTATATTGCTTTTACTATGTTTAGGTATGGGCCTTGAATTCCTGTTCTTTCCAAGACTTTTAGCATGAAAGGATGCTAAATTAGATCTTCACCCACCTTACATCTGACAGAGGGTTAATATCCAATATATACAAAGATCTCAAGAAGTTAGACCCCAGAAAACCAAATAACCCTATCAAAAATGGGATACAGAGCTAAACAAAAATTTTCACCTGAAGAACTTCGGATGGCTGAGAAGCACCTTAAGAAATTTTCAACATAATTAGTCATTAGGGAAATGCAAATCAAAACAACCCTGAGATTCCACCTCACACCGGTCAGAATGGCTAAGATTAAAAACTCAGGAGATAGCAGGTGTTGGCAAGAATGTGGAGAAAGACGAACACTCCTCCACTGCTGGTGGGATTACAAGCTGGTACAACCACTCTGGAAATCAGTCTGGCAGTTCCTCAGAAAACTGGGCATGACACTTTCAGAGTACCCTGCCATACCACTCCTGGGCATATACCCAGAGGATTCCCCAGCATGTAATAAGGATACATGTTCCACTATGTTCATAGCAACCCTATTTATAATAGGCAGAAGCTGAAAAGAACCCAGATGTCCCTCAACTGAGGAATGGATACAAAAAAATTTGGTATATATACACAATGGAGTACTATTCAGCCATTAGAAACAATGAATTCATGAAATTCTTAGAGAAATGGATGGAGCTGGAAAACATATTAAGTGAGGTAACCCAGTCTCAAAAGAATACCCATTGTATGCACTCACTGATAAGTGGATATTAGCCTAGAATCTTGGAATATTCAAGACACAATCCACATACCATATGATGTCTGAGAAGGAAGAAGTGGACCCTGGTTCTGGAAATGCTCAATGCATCAGTGTAGGGGAATACCAGAACAGGGAAGTGGGAAGGGGTGGATGGGGAACAGGGGGAGGGAAAAGGGCATATGGGACTTTTGGGTGGCGGGGAGTCAGGAAAGGGAAAATCATCTGAAATGTAAATAAAGAATATATCAAATAAAAAAGACTGAGATGGGTGTGCTGTTTTGTGTAGGTTGATAGACGTGGCTCAATTGCATGTGATACAGATTCACATGGAATTTTTTGAAGACAGAGTCATGTGTTGAGGCAAGTCACCTGGTGATGCAAGACCAGTGGAGGTACTTGTCATGTTTTGGAGGACGTATAAAAAGGATACAACAGACTATGAGAAGGGTTTGCTATTAGGGATAGCTTTGCAATGCTTCTTAGCATTGCATATTTGATGGTCTTTCCTTCTTTGAGAGACGGACAGCAGAGAACCTCTCCTAGTGTCCCTTCTGGTCCAAATCCCTCCTGATGACTTGTTGATTCAGCTGAGGCCGGATGTGTTTGCTATGTCATGCCACTGCTGCTGATATCATGACACTACTGTTCTGGACTGCAAATATATCCATGAAGTATTTTTGTGTGGGTCGAATTGCTGTTGCTGGCCTGTGAATGATCTTGCTAATTTCCCAACACAGATGGCATTTGCTCTGAAGAATTATTTCTAAACAGGTACACTTCTCTTATATCATAATAACCTTTGTTTTTCAATACCTCTGGTGGATGGTGGGCTAGGTGAGAGCTTAAAGCACTCATTTAAGACCCATCATTAAAAGTAGGCTTTGAAAATTTAAAGTTATACTTTACTTTGAGGTCTTTGATCCATTTGGAATTGAGTTTTATGTAGGGTGATAGACATGGCTCTTCTCCTTGTGGACATCCAGTTATTCTAGTATCATTTGTTGAAGATCCTTGTTTCCATTGTATAATTTTGGGTTCCTTGTAAAACATCAAGTGTCCAAGGGTGTGTACATTTGTGTCTTTGTCTTCAGTTCAACTCCATTGTTCTGTCTGTCTGTTTTTGTCTTTGTCTTCGGTTCAATTCCATTGTTCTGTCTGTCTGTTTTTGTGCAAATTCCATGCTGTTTTTATTACTATAGTTTTGTACTACAACTTGAAATAGGAATGGTGAGACCACTAGCAGGTTTTTTCTTGTTTTAGCTATTTTCTGTATGTGCTGTCTGCCTGTCTGTCTGTGTGTCTGTGCTCATGTGTGTCTGTGTTTTTTTTTTCTTTCATATAAAGCTGAGAACTGGTCTATCAAGAACTGTGAAACAATTGTTTTGGAATTTTGATGTGGATTACAGTATACCCATGAAGTAAAAATTTCTGGCTTTTTTGGAGACTTGGTTGTATCATGTGATGTTTTTTAGGAAGCTGCCTTATGAAAGGATGTTTTTGCAGAGAAGAGTCATGTGGCGTTTTTCTTAAAGGTCTCTGGAAAGGGCGCATGTAATATTTGAATTGAGTGGACACTTGAGGGAACACATGATGTTTTAAAAATGTATAAATATAACCCAACAGACATTGGATGATGACGTGTGGTACTGACACGCCTTTACATTCTTTGCTGGTTATTATTGGGCTTTGCTGATGCTGTTCTTTGATGATGACATTGTATGGTGTTTGTTTACCTTGCCATTCTTTGCTGATCATTGTCATGAATTCATAGACAGAAACACCACCAAAGTTCTTCTAGTGGTGTTTTAGCAGCTTCTTGCTGCTTCTACTGACTCAACTGACTGGCAGAGCCTTATTGTTTCTTACAATTTGAGCAGTCATTTCTGATTCATGTAAACTAATCTGTTGATAGCCTCACAATACAGATTAGATTTGCTCCAAAGAATTATTTCTAAATAGGTCCATATCTTCCTTTGCTCTGCTAACCTTTCCTTTCTACTACCACTGTTGGATGATGGGCTAAAGGGGAGGCTAAAACATTTAAGAATCTGTATTCAAAATAGATTTTTAAAAAATCTAAGCCTATGTATCCATAGATTGCCTTTGGCACAATGTGCATTTTTTACTGTGTTAATCCTAGTCATCCATGAGCAGAGGAGATCTTTTCATTTTCTGATATCTTCTTCAATTTCTTTCTTCAAAAACTTGAAGATTTTACCATTCAAGTCTTTTGCATGCTTGATTAGAGTAACTCAAGATATTTTACATTATTTGAAGCTGTTGTGAAGGATGCTGTTTCTATGATTTCTTTATTATTCTTCTTGTCATTTGTGTAGAAGAGAAGTACTGATTTTTTTAAAGTTAATTTTGTATACAGATTGCTGAAAGAATTTATCAGCTATGTGAATTTCCCAGTCCCTTATTAGGGTCCCTTATGTTTATGACTGTATTATCTGCAAATAAAAATTCACTCCACTATTTCATAGCAGCCTTATTTATTATAGCCAGAAATTGGAAGGATCCCAGATGTCCCTCAAAGGAGGAATGGATGCAGAAAATGTGGTATATTTATACAATGGAATACTACTCAGCAATTAAAAACAATGAATTCATGCAATTTGTAGGCAAATGGTTGGATCTGGAAAATATCATCCTAAGTGAGTTAACCCAATCACAAAAGAATACACATGAAATGCAATCACTGATAAGTGGATATTAATGAACCAGAAGCTCTGAATACTCAAGGCACAATTAGCAAATCAAAAGATTCCCAAGAAGAAAGAAGGAGAGGACCTTGATCCCAAAAAGACTGGATCCAGTTTTGTAGGAGAATACCAGAACAGAAATGGTGTTGGTGGTGGTGGGGGATTGGGGAATGGGCAGGGGGAAGAGGACTTATGGGTCCTATGGTGAGGAGGGAACTGGGAAAGGGGAAAGCCTTTGGAATGTAAACAAAGAATATAGAAAATAAGACACACACACACACACAAGATTCTTTGATATCTTCCTTTCAAATTTGCATCCCATTGATCTCCTTAAGTTATCTTTTTGCTCTAATGAAACCCTCAAGTACTATATTGAATAGGTATGGAGAGTGTTTTTTCCTGATTTTAGTAGTGGAATTGTTTTGAGTTTCTTATCATCTATGTTGATGTTGGCTATAGGCTTGCTTAAAAACTGTCTTTATTATCTTAAGTTATGTCCCTGTATCCATAATCTCTTCAGGTCTTTTAACTTGAAGAGGTGCTGAATATTCTCAGATGCCTTTTCTGCATCTGATAAGATGATCATGTAGGTTTTTATCTTTCAATTTATTTATATAGTAGATTAGATTTATTGATTTTTGTATCTTTAACTATCCCTGTTTCTGTGGGACAAAGTCTACTTCATCATGGTGATTCCCTGAACTATAAAATTATTTTCTGTGATTGTTCATAACTGTAATTTTGCTGCTGTTAGGAATTGTGAAAGGGTCATTCAGTGTCCCAAAGAGGTCATGAACTATGTTCTTGTATTCAGTTTATGAGTATTGTTAGTTTTTGCATGTGTTCATAAGAGAAATCCATCTGTAATTCTCTTTGATGTATGTAGTTTGGGTATCAGGGTAACTGTAACTTTATAAAATAAATTGCACAGTGTTACTTTTGTTTTTATATTTTCACATAATTAGAAGGGTATTAGTGCTAATTCTTCTTTGAAAGTCTGGTAGAATTCTGTGCTAAAACCACATAGTCCTAGGCTTTTTTGTTGGGAGATTTTGGTTGGTGCTTCTATTTCCTTAGGGCTTATAAGTCTGTTGATATGACTTATCTGATTTTAATTTAACATTGGTAATTGGTATGAATCAAAACATGTATCTTTTAGATTTTCCAGTTGGTAGAGTACAGGTTTTTAAAGTACATCCCTGTAATACTCTGAATTTTCTCAGTGTCTCTTGTTATGCCCATATCCCCCTTTTCATTTCAGATTTTGTTAATTGGATATTCACTCTCTGCCTTTTAGTTAATTTTGATATGGGTTTGTCAGTCTTACGGTTTCTTTCTCAAAGAATTAGTTCTTTGTTTCTAATTCATTCTTTGCATTGTTTTTTTGTTGATTTCAGCCCTTAGTTTAATTACTTCTTGTCATCTACTTATTTTGATTGTAATTCTTCATGTTTTCTAGAGCAGTGGTTCTCAACCTGCAGGTCATGATGTCTTTGGAGCATTGAACAACCATTTCTCAATTCCTAGTAGTAGCAAAATTTTAGTTATGAAGTATCACAGAAAATAATTTAATAGTTGGTAGTCACCCCAACATAAGTAACTGTATTAAAGGGTCTCAGAACTAAGGAAGTTGAGAATCAGTCTTCTAGAGCTTTCAAGTGTGATGTGAAGTTGCTTAGTATGGGATATTTTTAGTTTTATTTTAATGTAGGCACTTAATGCTATGAACTTGTCTATTAGAAATGATAGAGATGGAACAATTACTACCACCAAGGAGTTGGGGACTGTGATGAGATCAATGGGGCAGAACCCCACTGAGGCAGAACTGCAGGACATGATTAATGAGGTGGATAATGATGGTGATGGGACCATTGACTTCCCAGAGTTCCTGACCATAATGGCCAGAAAGATGAAGTATACAGACAGTGAGAAGGAGATATGAGAGGCCTTCCATGTCTTTGACAAGGATGGGAACAGCTATGTCAATGCCTCTGAGCTTCATCACATCATGACAAACCTGAGGGAGAAGCTGAGGGATGAGGAAGAGGATGAGATGATCTGAGAGGCGGACATTGATGGAGATGGCCAGGTCAATTATGAAGAGTTTGTACAGATGATGACTGTGAAATGAAGGCCTGGACACTGGCCATGCCAGTTCTCCTGATCTCTTTCCAGGCACTCCTCTCTTCAATACTCCCCTGCATTCTAGCAAACACCAATTTATTGACTGAGAATCTGAAAAAGCAACAAAAGATTTGTTCCAAGCTAAAAAACAAACAAAAACAAAAAACAAAAAAACCCCATCTGTTTTCACTGTGTCACATAAGTTTGGTTATTTTATGTATTAATTTTCATTTAATTCTAGAATTCCTTTCATTTCTTTCTTAATTTTTGTCTTGACTCAATTTTCACTTAGTAGAGAACTGTTCAGTTTCTAGGAGTTTGTAGACTTCTGTTGTTTCTGTTCTTGTGATATCCAACTTATCTGGTTATATGTGGAGGTCCTTGATCCACTTGGACTTGAGCTATGTACAAGGAGATAAGAATGAATAAGTATGCATTCTTCTACTTGCTGACTGTCAGTTGAACCAGTACCATTTGTTGAAAATGCTATCTTTTCCACTACATGGTTTTAGCTTCTTTGTCAAGACCAAGTGACCATAGATGTGTTGGTTCATTTCTGGGTCTTCAATTCTATTCCATTGATCTACCTGCCTGCCACTGAACCAATACCATGAGCTTTTTTATCACTATTGCTTAAGGTTAGGGATGGTAATTCCCCAGGAGTTTTTTATTGTTGAGAATAGGTTTTTGCTATCCCGGGTATTTTTACATTCCAAATGAATTTGAGAATTTCTCTTTCTAACTCTATGAAGAATTGAGTGGGATCTTTGATGAGAACTTCATTGAAAATGTAGATTGCTTTCAGTAAATAGCCATTTATACTATATTCATCCAGCCAATTTATGAACATGAGCAGTCTTTCTATTTTCTGACGTCTTCTTCAATTTCTTTCTTCAGGGATGTGAAGTCTTGTCATACAGAACTTTCATTTGCTTGGTTAGAGTCACACCAAGATATTTTATATTATTTGTGACTATTATAAGGTGTGTTGTTTCTCTAATTTCTTTCTTGGCCCCTTTATCCTTTCAGTAAATGATGGATACTGATTTGTTAGAGTTAATTTTTTTATCCAGCCACTTTGCTGAAGTTATTCATCAGTTTTAGGAACTCTCTGGTAGAATTTTGGGGGTCACTTAAGTATACTATCATATCATCTGCAAATAGTGATATCTTGACTTCCTTTTTCCCAATTTGTATCCATTTGGTTTCTTTTTGCTGTCTAATTGCTCTGGATAGAACTTCAAATGATTTATTAAATAGACAGAAAGTGAGCAGCCTTGTCTTGTCCCTGATTTTAATGGTATTGGTTATAAATTTCTCTCCATTTAGTTGGCTGCTGGTTTGCCGTATCTGTGTTTATTATATATAAGTATAGACCTTGAATTCCTGATCTTGCCAATACTTTTTACATGAAGCGATGTTGTATTTTTCAAAGGCTTTTTCAGCATCTAATGAGATGATCATCTGGGATTTTTTTAGTTTTTTAATATAGTGGATTACATTGGTGGATTTCTGAATATTGAACCTTCTCTACATTCCTGGAATGAAGCCTATTGATCACGATGAATGATCATTTTGATGTTCTGGGATTCATTTTACTAGAATTTTATTGAGTATTTTTGCATCAATATTCATAAAGAAAATATATCTGAAATTCTCTTTCTTTGTTGGGTCCTTTTGTGGTTTAGAAATCAGCATAACTGTGCCATCATAGAAAGAAAGATTTTTTTCATAGAAATAAAGCTGTTTCTATTTTGTGGAATAGTTTGAGAAGTATTGGTATTAGGTCTTCTTTGAAGGCCTGACATAATTCTCCACTAAAATCATCTGGCCCTGGGAGGAGAATTTTAACCACTGCTTCTATTTGCTTACAGTTTACGGGTCTGGTCCCAATTTAAATTTGGTTCCTGGTAACTGTCAAGAAAATCATCCATTTCATCTACATTTTCCAGTTTTATTGAGTATTGAATTTTGTAGTAGGATCTGATGATTTTTTTAACTTCCTCAGTTTCTCTTGTTATGTCTCCCCTTTTCATTCCTGAATTTGTTATTTGGTCACTGTCTCTGTACCATCTAGTTAGTTTAGCTAAGGGTTTATCTATCTTGCTGATTTTTCTCAAAGAACAAGCCCCTAGATTTTTATTCTTTTTATAGTGCTTTCTGTTTCTACTTGGTTGATTTCAGCCCTGAGTTTATTTCCTGTCATCTACTCCTCTTGGGTATATTTGCTTCATTTTGTTTCAGATCTTTCAGGTGAGCTGTTAAACTGGTAGTGTGTGACTCTCCAATTTCTTTATGGAGGCAGTCAGGGATATGAGTTTTCCTCTTAGCACTGCTTTCATTGTATCCCATAAGATTGGCTATGTTGTGACTTCATTTTCATTAAATTCTAATTCTAATCTAAATTCTTTTCTTTCTTTCTATTTTTATTTTATTCAATATATTTTTGATTTACATTTCATATGATTTTCCCCTTTCCAGGCTCCCTCTTCCCTGAAAGTCCCATAAGCCCTCTTCCCTCCCCCTGTTCACCCATCCACCCCTTCCCTCTTCCCTGTTCTGGTATTTCCCTACACTGCTGCATTAAGCCTTTCCAGAATCAGGGGCCATTCCTTCCTTCTTCTTGGATATCATTTGATATGTCGATTGTGTCTTAAGTGTTCCAGTATTCTAGGCTAATATCCGCTTATCAGTGAGTACATACCATGACTGTTCTTTTGAGACTGGGTTACCTCACTTAGTATCATGTTCTCCAGCTCCATCCATTTCTCTAAGAAGTTTACAAATTCATTGTTTCTAATGGCTGAATAGTACTCTATTGTGTATATATACCATATTTTTGTATCCATTCCTCCATTGAGAGACATCTGGGATCTTTCCAGCTTCTGGCTATTATGAACATAGTGGAACATGTATCCTAATTACATGCTGGGGAATCCTCTGGGTATCTGCCCAGGAGGGGTATAGCAGGGTCCTCTGGAAGTGTTGTGCCCAGTTTTCTGAGGACCGCCAGACTGATTTCTGGAGTGGTTGTACCAACTTGCAAACCCACCAGCAGTGAAGGAGGGCTCTTCTTTCTCCTCATCCTCGCCAACACCTGCTATCTCCTGAGCTTTTAATCTTAGCCATTCTGACTGCTGTGAGGTGAAATCTCAGGGTTGCTTTGATTTGCATTTCCCTAATGACTAATGATGTTGAACATTTCTTAAGGTGCTTCTCAGTCATCCAAAATTCTTCAGGTGAAAATTCTTTGTTTAGCTCTGTACCCCATTTTTATAGGGTTGTTTGGCTCTGTGGAGTCTAACTTCTTGATTTCTTTGTATATATTGGATATTAGCCCTCTGTCAGATGTAGGGTTGGTGAAGATGCTTTTCCATTTGGTGGTTGCCATTTTGTCTGATTGACAGTGTCCTTTGCCTTACAGAATCTTTGTAATTTTATGAGGTCCCATTTGTCAATTCTTGATCTTAGAGCATATGCTATTGGTGTTCTATTCAGGAAATTTTCTCCTGTGCCCATGTCCTCAAGGGTCTTCCCAAGGTTCTTTTCTATTAGTTTCAGTGTGTCTGGTTTTATGTGGAGGTCCTTGATCCACTTGGAGTTGAGCTTAGTACACGGAGATAAGAATAAATCAATGCACATTCTTCTGCAGGCTGACCTCCAGTTGAGCTAGCACCATTTGTTGAAAAGGCTCTCTTTTTTTCCACTGTCTGGTTTCAGCTCCTTTGTTGAAGATCAAGTGACCATAGCTGTGTGGGTTCATTTAATGGGCCTTCAATCCTATTCCATTGATCTACCTGCCTGTCACTGTACCAATACCATGCAGTTTTAACACTATTGCTCTGTAGTACTGCTTGAGGTCCAGGATACTGATTCCCCCAGAAGTTCGTTAATGTAGAGAATAGTTTTAGCTATCCTTGTTTTTTTGTTATTCTAGATGAATTTGATAATTGCTCTCTCAACTCTATGAAGAACTCAGTTGGGATTTAGATGAGGATTGCATTGAATCTGTAGATTGCTTTTGGTAAGATGGCCATTTTTACTATATTAATCCTGCCAATCCAGGAGCATGGAAGATGTTTCCATTTCCTGAGGTCTTCTTCGATTTCCTTCTTCAGATACCTGAAGTTCTTGTCATACAAATCTTACACTTGTTTGGTTAGAGTCACCATATTGTTTGTGGCTATTGTGAAGGGTGTCGTTTTCCTAATTTCTTTCTCAGCCTGCTTGTCCTTTGAGTATAGGAAGGCTACTGATTTGCTTGAGTTGATTTCATAACCAGCCACTTTGTTGAAGTTGTGTATCAGCTGTAGGAGTTCTGTGGTGGAGTTTTTGGCTTCCTTGAGTATCCTATCATATCATTTGCAAATAGTGATAGTTTGACTTCTTCCTTTCCAAGTTGTATCCCATTGACCTCCTTATGTGGTCGAGTTGCTCTAGCTAGAACTTCAAGCACTATATTGAAAAGATATGGAGAGAGGGGGCAGCCTTGTCTAGTCGCAATTTTAGTGGGATTGCTTCAAGTTTCTCCACATTTAATTTGATGTTGGTTACTGGTTTGCTGTATATTGCTTTTACTATGTTTAGGTATGGGCCTTGAATTCCTGTTCTTTCCAAGACTTTTAGCATGAAAGGATGCTGAATTTTGTCAAATGCTTTTTCAGCATCTAATAAAATAACTATGTGGTTTTTTTCTTTAAGTTTGTTTATATAGTGGATTGCATTGATGGATTTCTGTATATTGAACCATCCCTGCATCCCTGGGATGAAGCATACTTGATCATGTTGAATAATCATTTTGATGTGTTCTTGGATTCAATTGGCAAGAATTTTATTGAGAATTTTTTTGCATCAGTATTCATAAGGGATATTGGCCTCTAGTTCTCCTTCTTTGTTGAATCTGTGTGTCATTTTGGTATCAGCATAATTGTTGCTTCATTGAACGAGTTGCATAGTAGTCCTTCTGTTTCTATTTTTTTGAACAGTATTGGTGTTCTTCTTTGAGGGTGTGATAGACTTCTGTACTAAAACCATCTGGTCCTGTGCTTTTTTTGGTTAGAAGACTTTCTATGAACACTTCTATTTCCTTAGGGCCTATGGGACTGTTTAGTTGACCTATTTGATCCTGATTTATTTATTTATTTATTTATTTATTTATTTATTTATTTATGGATATATTCTATATTTACAATTAATTTCCCCTTTTCTGGTTCCCCACAGCCCCAAAGGTCCCACATGCCCTTTTCCCTCCCCCTGCTCCTTCATCCACCCCTTCCTACTTCCCTGTTCTTGTATTCCCATACACTGATGCTTTGATCCATTCCAGCAACAGTGTCCACTCCTTTCTTCTTGTCAGACATCATTTGGTATGTGAATTGTGTCTTTGGTGTTCCAAGATTCTAGCCTAATATCCACTTATCAGTGATTGCATACCACCGGTATTCTTTTGAGACTGGGTTACCTCACGTAGTATGATGGTCTCCAGCTCCATCCATTTCTCTAAATATTTCATGAATTCATTGTTTCTAATGGCTGAATGGTATTCCATTGTGTATATATACCACATTTTTTTGTATCCATTCCTCCGTTGAGGGACATCTGGGTTCTTTCCAGCTTCTGGCTCTTATAAATAAGGCTGCTATGAACATAGTGGAGCATGTATCCTTATTTCATGCTGGGGAATCTCCTGGGTATTTTCCCAGGAGTGGTATGGCTGGGTCCTCCGGAAGCATCATGTCCAGTTTTCTGAGGAACCGCCAGACTGATTTCCAGAGTGGTTGTACCAGCTTGCAGTCCCACCAGCAGTGGAGGAATGTTCCTCTTTCCCCACATCCTCGCCAACACCTGATGTCTTCTGAATTTTTAATCTTAGCCATTCTGACTGGTGTGAGGTGAAATCTCAGGGTTTTTTTGATTTGCATTTCTCTTTTTTTCCTTCTTATAGACATTTATTTTTAATAATTTAATAATTATATAATTTCAAATTTACTCCTTTAATAATTATTAACATGTAGATTTGTAAATAACATATAATGTGCCTAGGGCTGATCTTTTTTTTTAATTTTTATTTTCTATATTCTATGTTTACATTCCAAAGGCTTTCCCCTTTCCCAGTTATCCCCCACCATATGTCCCATAATTCCTCTCCCCCCATGCTATTCCCCACTCATCCCCCCCCACGATTTCTCTGTTCTGGGTGTACAATAATGGATCCAATCTTTACAGGGCCAGGGTCCTCTCATTTTTTTCTTCTTGAGAGTCATTTGACTTGCTAATTGTGCCTTGAGTATTTAGGGCTTCTGGGCTCATTAATATCCACTTATCAGTGATTGCATTTCGTGTGTATTCTTTTGTGATTGGGTTAGCTCACTTAGGATGATAGTTTCCAGATCTAACCATTTACCTACAAATTGTATGAGTTCATTATTTTTAATTGCTGAGTAGTACTCCATTGTATAAATATACCACATTTTCTGTATCCATTCCTCTTTTGAGGGATATCTGGGCTCCTTCCAATTTCTGGCTATTATAAACAAGGCTGCTATAAACATAGTGGAGCATGTGTCTTTGTTGTATGCAAGGGAATCCTCTGGGTATATGCCCAGGAGTGGTATGCCAGGGTCCTCTGGGAGTGGCATGCCCAATTTTCGGAGGAACCGCCACACTGATTTCCAGAGCGGTTTTACCATTTTGCAATCCCACCAACAGTGGAGGAGTGTTCCTCTTTCTCCACATCCTCGCCAGCACTTGTTGTCTCTCGAGTTTTTAATCTTAGCCATTCTGACTGGAGTGAGGTGGAATCTCAGGGTTGTTTTGATTTGTATTTCCCTGATGACTAATGATGTTGAACATCTCTTAAGGTGTTTCTCAGCCATTCGAATTTCTTCTGGTGAAAATTCTTTGTTTAGCTCTGTACCCCATTTTTGATAGGGTTATTTGGTTCTTTGGGGTCTAACTTCTTGAGTTCTTTGTATATATTGGATATTAGCCCTCTGTCGGATGTGGGGTTGGTGAAGATCATTTCCCACGTTGTTGGTTGCCGTTTTGTCCTTCTGACAGTGTCCTTTGCCTTACAGAAACTTTGTAATTTTATGAGGTCCCATTTGTCAATTCTTGATCTTAGAGCATAAGCTATTGGTGTTCTGTTCAGGAACTTTCCCCCTGTGCCCATGTCCTTCAGGGTCTTCCCAAGTTTCTTTTCTAATAGTTTCAGTGTGTCTGGTTTTATGTGGAGGTCCTTGATCCACTTGGAGTTGAGCTTAGTGCAAGGAGATAAGAGTGGATCAATTCTCATTCTTCTGCATGTTGACCTCCAGTTGGGCCAGCACCATTTGTCGAATAGGCTATCTTTTTTCCACTGGATGTTTTAGGCTCCTTTGTTGAAGATCAATTGGCGATAGATGTGTGGATTCAATTCTGGGTCTTCAATCCTATTCCATTGATCCGCCTCCCTGTCGCTGTACCAATTCCATGCAGTTTTAAACACTACTGCTCTGTAGTATTGCTTGAGGTTTAGGATATTGATTCCCCCAGAAGTTCTTTTACTGTTGATGATAGTTTTAGCTATCCTGGGTTTTTTTTATTCTAGATGAATTTGAGAATTGCTCTTTCTAACTCTATGAAGAACTAAGTTGGTATTTTGGTGGGAATTGCATTGAATCTGTATTGCTTTTGGCAAGATTGCCATTTTAACTATATTAATCCTGCCAACCCACGAGCATGGAAGATTTTTCCATTTTTGATGTCTTCTTCAATTTCCTTCTTCAGAGACCTGAAGTTTCTGTCATATAAATCTTTCACTTGTTTGGTTAGGGTCACACCAAGTTACTTTATATTGTTTTTGGCTATTGTGAAGGGTGTCATTTCCCTAATTTCTTTCTCTGCCTGCTTATCCTTTGCATATAGGAAGGCTACTGATTTGCTTGAGTTGATTTTATAGCTATCGACTTTGCTGAAGTTGTCTATCAGCTGTAGTTCTCTGGTGGAGTTTTTTGGGTCACTTAAGTATACTATCATATCATCTGCAAATAGTGATAGTTTGACTTCTTCCTTTCTGATTTGTATCCCTTTGACTTCCTTATGTTGTCGAATTGCTCTAGCTTGTACCTGAAGTACTATATTGAAGAGTTATGTTGAGATCGGGCAGCCTTGTCTAGTCCCTGATTTTAGTGGGATTGCTTCAAGTTTCTCTCCATTTACCTTGATGTTGGCTACTAGTCTGCTGCAAATCGCTTTTACTATGTTTAGATATGGGCCTTGAATACCTGTTCTTTCCAGGACTTTTAACATGAAAGGATGCTGAATTTTGTCAAGTGCTTTTTCAGCATCCAATGAGATGACCATGTGGTTTTTTTTCTTTGAGTTTGTTTATGTTGTGGATCACGTTGATGGATTTCTGTATATTGAACCATCCCTGCATCCCTGGGATGAAGCCAACTTGATCATGGTGAATGATCGTTTTGATGTGTTCTTGGATTTGGTTGGCAAGTATTTTATTTAATATTTTTGCATTGATATTCATAAGGGAAATTGGCCTGTAATTCTCTTTCTTTGTTGGATCTTTGTGTGGTTTTGGTATCAGGGTAATTGTGGCTTCATAGAATGAGTTGGGTAGTGTTCCTTCTGTTTCCATTTTGTGGAAGAATTTGAAGAGTATTGGTATTAGGACTTCTTTGAAGGTCTGATAGAATTGTGCACTAAAACCATCTGGTCCTGTGCTTTTTTTTGGTTGGAAGACTTTCTATGTTCCCTTCTATTTCTTTGGGGGTTATGGGTCTGTTTAGACGATCTATTTGATCCTGGTTTAATTTTGGTATTTGGTATCTGTCTAGGAAATTGTCCATTTCCTCCAGACTCTTCAGTTTTGTTGAGTATAGGCTTTTGTAGCAGGATCTGTTTCTACCTCTGTGTTCAGATCTTGGATGGTTTTGATCATTTCCTTCATTTGTTTGTGTTTTCTTGCAATTCTTTAAGAGATTTTTGTGTTTCCTCTTTCATGACTTCTGCCTGTTGGTTCAAGTTCTCCTGCATTTCTTTTAGTGATTTTCTCATTTCCTCTTTATTGGCTTCTGTCTGTTGGTCCATATTCTCCTGGAGTTCTTTAAGTGATTTTTGTGTTTGCATTGTAAGAGCTTCTACCCTATTGATGTTCCCCTGCATTTCTTTAAGATATTTGTTTATGTCTTTTTTTGTATTCCTCTAGCAGCATCATGACCAGTGCTTTTATATCCAACTCTTGTTTTTCTGGTGTGTTGGGGTATCCAGAGTTGCTCTGGTTGGCAAATTGGATTCATATGGTGCCATATTGCCTTGATTTCTGTTACTAACGTTTCTGTTTGCCTTTTGCCATCTGTTTATCTCTGCAGTTAGTTGGTCTTATTGTTACTGGTTGGAGTTTGAAGCTCCTGTGAGCCTGGGCTTTGGTGCTGCTGTAGTAGAGGGAGTCTGTGCTCCTGACCCCAGCCGCCAGTGGTCTGCAGTGACCCAAGGCAAGATGACAGCCTCGCTGCAAGCCCAGAAAGCTGGACCCCAGTGGTCAGCAACAGCTGCTTCGAGCTGTAGGTGCCCAGATCTCCCGCTGAGCTCCTTTGGCTTTGTGCATAGGCAAGAGCCTGACTGGGTAGTCTATGCTAAGCTAGGTCTCAGTCCATGCACTTGAGCCCAGCACCAGCCATCCTCAGTGACCTGAGGCAAGATGGCGGCCTCACTGCAAGCACAGTGAATCAGTCCCCAGCAGTTGGCAACAGCCGCCGACTTTTGTAGCAGGATGTGATGATTTTTTGGATTTCCTCAGTTTCTGTTATATCTCCTTTTTCATTTCTAATTTTGTTAATTTGGATACTGTCTCTCTGCCCATTGGTTAGTTTGGCTAAGGGTTTATCTATCTTGTTGATTTTCTCAAAGAACCAGCTCCCGGTTTTGTTCATTCTTTGTATGGTAATCTTTGTTTCTACTTGATTGATTTCAGCCCTGCGTTTGATGATTTCCTGTCTTCTATTCCTCCTGGGTGAATTAGCTTCTTTTTGTTCCAGGGCTTTCAGGTGTGCCTTTATGGTGCTAGTGTATGCTCTCTCCAGTTTCTTTTTGGAGGCACTCAGGGCTATGAGTTTTCCTCTTAGCACTGCTTTCATTGTGTCCCATAAATTTGGGTATGTTGTGCCTTCATTTTCATTAAATTCTACAAAGTCTCTGATTTCTTTCTTTATTTCTTCTTTGGCCAAGGTATCATTGAGTAGATCATTGTTCAGCCTCCATGTGTATGTGGGCTTTCTGTTGTTTTTTTTTCTATTGAAGACCACTCTTATTCCATAGTGATCTTATAGGAGGCATGGGATTAGTTCGATCTTCTTTTATTTGTTGAGGTCTGTCTTGGGCCCAATTATATGGTCAATTTTGGAGAATGTAACATGAGGTACTGAGGAAAAGGTATATTCTTTTCCTTTAGGATGAAATGTTCTGCATATATCTGTTAAATCCAATAGGTCCAATGCTTCAATTAGTTTCACGGTGTCCCTGTTTATTTTCTGTTTTCCTGATATGTTCATTGAGGAGAATGGAGTGTTGAGGTCACCCACAATTATTGTGTTAGTTGTAATGTGTGCTTTGAGCTTTAGTAAAGTTTCTTTTATGAATGAGGGTGCCCTTGTATGTGGAGCATAAATGTTCAGAATGGAGAGTTCTTCTCGGTGGATTTTTCCTTTGACCAGTAAGAAGTGTCCTTCATTGTCTCTATTGATGACTTTAGGTTGAGCGTCAATTTTATCTGATATTAGGATGGCTACTCTAGCTTGTTTCCTAAGACCATTTGCATGTAATATTGTTTTCTAGCCTTTTTTTTTTTTTTTTGGTTTTTCGAGACAGGGTTTCTCTGTGTAGTCCTGGCTGTCCTGGAGCTCACTCTAAAGACCAGGCTGGCCTCGAACTCAGAAATCCGCCTGCCTCTGCCTCCCAAGTGCTGGAATTAAAGGCGTGCGCCACCAACGCCCGGCTGTTTTCTCGCCTTTTACTCTGAGGTAGTGTTTGTCTTTGACCCTGAGCAGCAGCAAAATGTAAGGTCCTGTTTATGTATCTAGTCTGTTAGTCTATATCTTTTTATTGGGGAATTGAGTCCATTGATGTTAAGAGATATTAAGCAGTAGTGATTATTACTTCCTGATATTTTGGTGTTATTTTTATATTTGAGTGGTTATCTTCTTTTGGGCTTGATGAAAGAAGTTTACTATCTTGCTTTTCCTGGGTGTAGTTCCCTCCTTGTATTGGTGTTTTCTACCTATTATTCTTTGTAGGGCTGGGTTTGTGGAAATATATTATGTAAATTTGGTTTTTATCATGGAATATCTTGGTCTCTCCATCTATGGTGATTGAGAGTTTTGCTGGGTATAGTAATCTTGGCTGGCATTTGTGTTCTCTTAGAGTCTGTATGAGATTTTCCCAGGATCTTCTAGCTTTCATGGTCTCTGGTGAGAAGTCTGATGTAATTCTAATCAGTCTTCCTTTATTTGTTACTTGGCCTTTTCTCTTACTGCTTTTAATATTTTTTGCTTAGTACATTTGGGGTTTTGATAATTATGTGACAGGAGGTATTTCTGTTCTATTCCAGTCTGTTTGGAGTTCTGTAGGCTTCTTGTATATTCATGGCCCTTTAAGTCATATATCTTCACTCTCATCTATACCTATAATCCTTAGATTTGGTCTTGTAATTGTGTCCTGGATTTCCTGGATGCTTTGGGCTACAACCTTTTTGCTTTTTGCATTTTCTTTCACTGTTGAGTCAGTGGTTTCTATGGTATCTTCTGCACCCTTGAGATCCTTTCTTCTATCTTTTGTATTCTGTTGTTGTTATTTGCATCTATGGCCCCTGATTTCTTCCCAAGGTTTTCTATCTCCAAAGTTGTCTCCCTTTGTGATTTCTTAGTTGTTTCTACTTCTGTTTTTAGATCCTGGATGGGTTTGCTCAGTTCCTTCACTTGTTTGTTTGTATTTTCTTATATTTCTTTAAAAACTTTTTATGTTTCCTTTTTCATGAATTCCTCCTATTGACTCAATTTCTCCTTCATTTCTTTAATTGAATTTTGCATTTCCTCTTTATTCACTTCTATCTGATGTCCCATATTCTTCTGAATTTCTTTAAGTGATTTTTGTGTTTCCATTGTAAGGGCTTCTAACTCATTCATGTTCCTCTGTATTTCTTTAAGAGAGGTATTTATGTCCTTTTTGCGTTCCTCTAACAGCATCATGACCAGTGATTTTAAATCCAAATCTTGTTTCTCTGGAGTGTTGGGGTATCCAGGACTTGCTGTTGTTGGGGAATTGGGTTCAGATGCTGCCATATTGCCTTGATTTCTGTTAGTAACGTTTCTTTTGCCTTTTGACATCTGTTTATCTCTGGCGTTAGTTGGTCCTGTTGAAACTTGCTGGTTCTTGAACCTCCCAGCCTGTAAGGCTATTTCCACACAACTGGATGACTGGGTTTCCCCGGGACAGATTGCTGATGTGCTGCCCTACCCTAGGGTGTTGTTGGAGCCCTAGTGTGCCTTGTCTGTCTAACTGTGGGACTCCCTGCAAGTCAGGCGCTTCCCTGGCTGAACTGCTGGAGCCAAGATGGTGGTGATCTCTGTCTGTGGGGCTCTGTCTAACAAAGGGACTTTTTGCAGTTCCGACGCTCCCCTGTGTGCCCAGGCAACTGTAGAGCTGCCTGGCTCCCTGGTTCAGAAGGCACCCAGGCAGGTTGTAACCTGGGCAATCCTTAACTATGGTGCCCTCTGCATACCTGGTTGAGCTGCCAGCTCCAAGATGGTGTCTGGTCGTGGGGCTCCGTCTAACGACAGGATTCCCTGCAGGTCAGCGAGGACCTGCTGTGGTGGAAGAACTGGGTTCTGATTTTTCCAAGAAGTGTTTGCTTTTGTGGATTTTGCTGATTCTTGCCTCTGGCCATCTGCTTACCTCATGTTAACTGGCTTTTCTGTCCTGGCCTGGAGCCTTTACTTCCTGTGCTTCTGTCATCCTAGATGTGCTAGAACATCTGGGTTGTCCAGCTGCAACTAGGTGTGGTCTGAGTGGATGGAGATCCAGAGAACAGGCTCAGTTCCAGGACCAGGTACAAACCAGAAGGAAGCCATAGTCTTTTTATTTTGAGCACTCAGAAGGTAAGGAATGAGATAGACACATCTTCACAGAATACAAACACATCACCCCAACAGAGCATTTCTTTATACTAAGAGTTTTTACAGTCTCCAAGCTGGGCAAGCACTATCCAGGTGGCACTAGTAAGCCCAAGTCACTATAGCTCAAGCAAGTAAGAAAGGCTTGGAGCCCTTGGTTATTGTAAGGATATGAGTTCAAGACTTTAGATCAGAGGGAGCTGGGCAGCATTACAGCTGCCTGGGCAGGCTGGAGAACATCTGACCTGCAGGAGGTCCCGTAGATAGACTGAGACCCAAGGACCTGGATCCGCACCATCTTGGACCCTGTAGCCCAACCGGGGGGAGCTCTGGATCCACAGAGAGCCCATGGGTAGACAGAGCTCTGCTCCACGGTTCCAACACTAACCTGGGGAGAACAGCTCAACCAGATGGAGCCCTGCCGACTGGGAGAGCCACTGCCTAGGCTTCAGCAGCCCAGCCAGGAAGCCCCAGGCCTGCAGGGAATACTGCAATTAGACAGAGCCCTGAAACCAACCACCATCTTGGAGCGGGTAACTGAGCAAGGTACAGTGGGCACCAGAGCAAAGGATTTCCCAGGGTATAGCCTGCCTGGGTGCCTTCCAAACCAGGGAGCCAGGCAGCATTACAGCTTCCTGGGCAGGCTGGAGAACATCTGACCTGCAGGAGGTCCCATAGATAGACTGAGATCCAAGGACCAGGATCCACACCATCTTGGACCCTGCAGCCCAACGGGGGGGGGCGCTCCAGATCCACAGAGAACCCACGGTGAGACAGAGCTCCATTCTGTGGTCCGACACTATCCTGGGGAGAACAGCTCAACCAGACAGAGCCCTGCCGACTGGGAGAGCCACTGCCTAGGCTTCAGCAGCGCAGCCAGGAAGCCCCGGGCCTGCAGGGAATCCTGTGGTTAGACAGAGCCCTGAGACACGCCACGATATTGGAGCTAGTAGACTAACCAGGCAAACCAGGAAGAGACCACTGGAGGCCAGTTAAGTATCCAGAGACAAGCAGGGAGGAGACTTGAATCCAGCCCAGCAGAGCTGAGGAGGTATTTCAGAGCCCAGTGGTGGAAACCTTCCAGTCTCCACCTCAGGAGCACAGAGGCCCTCTGAGACAGTAGCACCAAATGCCAGGCTCTCAGGAGCTTTAAACACCAACCAGTAATAACAAGACCAACTAAGTCCAGAAATAAACAAATGTCAAAATCAAACATAGGAACGTTACTAGCAGAAATCAAGGCAATATGGCAGTATCCGAACCCAGTTTCTGACAACAGAAAGCCCTGGATACCCCAACACAAGAAAATCAAGATACAGATCTAAAATCACTGGTGAGGATGCTGATAGCAAAACACATAGATAAATGTCTTAAAGAAATACAGGAGAAAATTGATCAAAAGTTCAAAGTCCTTACGAGGCAAACATAAAAATAACTTAAAGAAATTCAGGAGAATATGGATCAAAAAGCAGAAGCCAATAATGGGGAAATACAAAAATCACTTAAAGAAATACAGGAGAAAGTGGGTCAACAAGTAGTAGTCATGAAAGAGGAAACACAAAAATCTTTTAAAGAATTACATGAAATCACAAACAAGCAAGTGAAAGATCTGAGCAAAACCATCCAGGATCTAAAAACAGAAGTAGAAAAAACTAAGAAATCTCAAAGGGAGACAACTTTGGAGATAGAAAACCTTTGGGAAGAAATCAGGGGCCATAGATGCAAGTATCAAAAATAGAATACAAGAGATAGAAGAAAGAATCTCAGATACCGAAGATACCACAGGAACCATGGATTCAACAATCAAAGATAATGCAAAATGCAAAAAGCTTGTAACCCAAAACATCCAAGAAATCCAGGACACAATGAGAAGACCAAACCAAAGAATTATAGGTATAGATGACAGGGAAGATTTACAATTTAAAGGGCCAGCAAATATCTTCTACAAAATTATGGAAGAAAACTTCCCCAACCTAAAGAGAGAGATGCCCATGAATATACAAGAAGCCTACAGAACTCCAAACAGACTGGACCAGAACAGAAATACCTCCTGTCACATAATAATCGAAACCCCAAATGTACTAAACAAAGAAAGAATATTAAAGGCAGCAAGAGAAAATGGCCAAGTAACATAAAGGAAGACCTATCAGAATTTCACCAGACTTCTCACCAGAGACCATGAAAGCAAGAAGATCCTGGGCAGATATTATGCAGATTCTAAGAGAACACAAATTTCAGCCAAAACTACTATACCCAGCAAAACTCTCAATTACCACAGATGGGGAAACCAAGGTATTCCATGACAAAACCAAATTTGCACGATATCTTTCCACAAACCCAGCCCTACAAAGGATAATAGGGGGAAAACACCAACACAAGGAGGAAAACTACACCCCAGAAGAAGAAGCAAGATAGAAACCTCCTCTCATCAAACACAAAAGAAGGTAACCACTCAATTATAAAAAATAATTTCAAAACTGTCAGGAAGTAATAGTTACTATTCCTTAATATCTCTTAAAGTCAATGGACTCATTTCCCCAATAAAAAGACATAGACTAACAGACTGGATTTGAAAACAGGACCCTACAATTTGCTGCATACAGGAAACACATCTAAGTGTCAAAGACAAACACTACCTTAGAATAAAAGGCTGGAAGACAATTTTACAAGCAAATGGTCTCAGGAAACAAGCCGGAGTAGCCACTCTAATATCGGATAAAATTGACTTTCAACCTAAAGTCATCAACAGAGACACTGAAGGTCACTACTTGCTGGACAAAGGGAAAATCCACCAAGAAGAACTCTCAGTACTGAACATCTATGCTCCAAATGCAAGGGCACCCTCATTTGTAAAAGAAACTCTACTAGAGCTTAAAGCACACATTAAACCTATCACAATGATTGTGGGTGACTTCAACACTCCACTCTCCTCAATGGACTGATCAGGAAAGCAGAAATTAAACAGGGACACAGTGAAACTAATTGAAGCTTTGGACCAATTGGATTTAATATATATATATATATATATATATATATATATATATATATATATATAAAACATGTTATATATACCATATATATAAGGTGTATATAACATATATATATATACACTTTTTCTCAGCACCGCATGGTACCTTCTCCAAAATCGATCATATAATTGGTCACAAGACAGATGTCAACAAATACAAGAAGATTGAACTAATCCCTTGTCTCATATCAGATCACTATGCAGTAAAAGTGGTCTTCAACAGCAAGAAAAACAACAGAAAATCCACATACACATGGAAACTGAACAGTACTCCTCTCAATGACACCTTGGTCAAGGAAGAAATAAAGAAAGAAATCAAAGACTTTTTAGAATTCAATGAAAATGAAGGTATGACCTACCCAAATCTCTGGGACACAATGAAAGCAGTGCTAAGAGGAAAACTCATAGCCCTGAGTTCCTCCAAAAAAGAAACAGGAGAGAGCATACACTAGCAGATTAACAGCACACCTGAAAGCCCTGGAACAAAAAGAAGCTAATTCACCCAGGAGGAGTAGAAGACAGGAAATAATCAACCTCAGGGCTGAAATCAATCAAATTGAAAGAAAGAGAACCATACAAAGAAGAACCAAAACCAAGAGCTGGTTCTTTGAGAAAATCAACAAGATAGATAAACCCTTAGCCGGACTATCCAAAGGGCACAGAGACAGTATTCAGATTAATAAAATTAGAAATGAAAAGGGGGATATAACAACAGAGAGTGAGGAAATTCAGACGATTATCAGATCCTACTACAAAAGTCTATACTCAACACAACTGGAGAATCTGGAGGAAATGGACAATTTCCTAGACAGATACAAAATACCAAAATTAAATCAGGATCAATTAGATCAGCTAAACAATCCCATAACCGCTACAGAAATAGTAGGCATTATAGAAAGCCTCCCAACCAAAAAAAGTACAGGATCAGATGGTTTTAGTGCAGAATTCTATCAGGCCTTCAAAGAAGACCTAACACCAATACTCTTCAAACTATTCCACAAAATAGAAACAGATGGTCCACTGCCCAACTCATTCTATGAAGCCACAATTATGCTGACACCACAACCACACAAAGATACAACAAAGAAAGAGAACTGCAGGCCAATTTCCCTTATGAATATCTATGCAAAAATATTAAATAAAATTCTTGCCAACTGAATCCAAGAGCACATTAAAACAATAATTCACCATGATCAAGTAGGCTTCATCCCAGGGATGCAGGGATGGTTCAATATATGGAAATTCATCAATGTAATCCACTACAAAAACAAACTAAAAGAAAAAAACCACATGGTCATCTCATTAGATGCTGAAAAAGCACTTGACAAAATTCAGCATCCTTTCATGTTAAAAGTCCTGGAAAGAACAAGAATTCAAGGCCCATACCTAAACATAGTTAAAGTGATATACAGCAAACCAGTAGCCAACATCTAACTAAATGGAGAGAAACATGAAGCAATCCCACTAAAATCAGAGACTAGACAAGGCTGACCTATCTCTCCAGATCTTTTCAGTATAGTACTTGAAGTTCTAACGAGAGCAATTAGACAACATAAGGAAGTCAAAGGGATACAAATTGGAAAGGAAGAAGTCAAACTATCATCATTTGCAGATGATATGATAGTATAAGTAAGTGACCCAAAAATCTCCACCAGAGAACTCTTACCGCTGATAAACAACTTCAGGATAGTGACTGGTTCTAAAGTCAACTCAAGCAAATCAGTAGCCTTCCTGTACTCAAAGGACAAGCAGGCTGAGAAAGAAATTAGGGAAACAACACCCTTCACAATATCCACAAACAATATAACGTAACTTGGTGTGACTCTTACCAAACAAGTGAAAGGTCTGTGTGACAGGAACTTCAAGTCCTTAAAGAAGGAAATCGAAGAAGACCTCAGGAAATGGAAAAATATTTCATGCTCTTGGGTTGGCAGGATCAATATAGTAAAAATGGCCATCTTGCCAAAAGCAATCTACAGATTCAATGCAATACCCATTAAAATCCCAAATCAATTATTCATAGATCTAGAACAAGCAATTCTCAAATTCATTTGGAGTAGCAAAAAACCCAGGATAGCTAAAACTATTCTCAACAATAAAAGGACTTCTGGGGGAATCAATATCCCTGACCTCAAGCAGTACTACAGAGCAATTGTTTTAAAAACTGCATGGTACTGGTACAGCAGCATTTAAGTAGATCAATGGAATAGAATTGAAGATCCAGAAATGAACCCACAGCGTTATGGTCACTTGATCTTTGATAAAGGAGCTACAACCATCCAGTGGAAAAAAGATAGCCTTTTCAACAAATGGTGCTGGTTCAACTGGAGGTCAACATGCAGAAGAACGAGAATTGACCCACTCCTATCTTCTTGCACTAAGATCAACTCCAAATGGATCAAGGACCTCCACATAAAACCAGACACACTGAAACTAATAGAAAAGAAACTGGGGAAGACCCTGGAGAAATGTTCCTGAACAGAACACCAATAGTTTATGCTCTAAGATCAAGAATTGACAAATGGGACCTCTTAAAATCATAAAGTTTGTGTAAGGCAAAAGACACTGTCAGAAGGACAAAACAGCAACCAACAAATTGGGAAAAGATCTTCATCAACCCCACATCCGACAAAGGGCTAATATCCATTATATACAAAGAACTCAAGAAGTTAGACCCCAAAGAACCAAATAACCCTATTAAGAAATGGGGTACAGAGCTAAGCAAGGAATTTTCGCCCGAAGAAATTCAGATGGCTGAGAAGTACCTTAAGAGATGTTCTACATCATTAGTCATCAGGGAAATGCAAATCAAAACAACCCTGAGATTCCACCTCTCACCAGTCAGAATGGCTAAGATTAAAAACTCAAGAGACAACAGGTACTGGCAAGGATGTGGAGAAAGGGAATCACTCCTCCATTGTTGGTGGGATTGCAAGATGGTACAACTGCTCTGGAAATCAGTCTGGTGGTTCCTCAGAAAATTGGGTATGACGCTTCCAGAGGACCTAGCCATACCACTCCTGGGAATATACCCAGAAGATTCCCCAGGATGCATGCTCCACTATGTTCATAGCAGCCTTATATATAATAGCCAGAAGCTGGAAAGAACCCAGATGTCCCTCAACGGAGGAGTGGATACAGAAAATGTGGTATATTTATACAATGGAATACTACTCAGCAATTAAAAATAATGAATTCATGCAATTTGTAGGCAAATGGTTGGATCTGGAAAATATCATAGTAAGTGAGTTAACCCAATCACAAAAGAATACACATGAATTGCAATCACTGATAAGTGGATATTAATGAACCCAGAAGCTCTGAATACTCAAGACACAATTAGCTAAGCAAAAGATTCCGAAGAAAACGGATGGAGAGGACCCTGGTCTGGAAAAGACTAAATCCAGTTTTGTAGGTGAGTACCAGAACAGAGAAATGGTGGGGAGGGGGGTGATTGGGGAATGGGGGGGAAGAGGACTTATGGGACATATGGTGAAGGAGGACTGGAAAGGGGAAAGTCTTTGGAATGTAAACAAAAAATATAGAAAATAATAAAAAAATTAGTTTCTTTAAAAAAGACTTTAGAGCAATGGAGAGAAGTACATGGTTACTTCACAAGAAAGGAAGCTGGTTCTCAGGATTAATGGATACTCTACATTAGCCATAAATTCAAGTTCAATAGAAGATTTTGAAAAAGGAGTCCTGGGCTAGGGATGTAACACACTAAGTAGAGTCTTGATTGCCTACCGTTTTGTGTATGCACATTTTTGTACTATCAACCTTATGCAGGGACAAAAATGAACTTTTTATTGAAAATTCCAAAAAAAATTGAAGACCACTTGATAATTAACCCAATTTTGTCCACTTAGAAGGCATTTGCAGGGCTGGAGAGATGGCTCAATGATTTAAGAGCATTGACTGGTCAACCAGAAGATGTTGGTTCAATTCACAGCATGTTCTTGGCAGCTTAGAACTGTTGGCAATTCCAGCTATTCTTGCCTTTTTTTGAGACAGGGTGTCTCCATATGGCTCTGACTATCCTGGAACTTGCTCTGTGTGCCAGACTGGTTTCAAACTCATATAAATTTGCCTACCTGTCCCTCCAAAGTACTGGAATTTAAGCCATGTGCCATTCCTGTCTGGCTGGAAATTTTTCCTTAAAGTTTTATCTTATGCATGTGATTGTTTTTCCTGCCTGTACAGATTTGCATCATGAACATGCCTCTCACATAAATAAGATGAATCTGAGAGAAAATGACATTGTGGGAGGAATAAAACAAAATACAAACAAACAAACAAACAAACAAACAATCAAAAATAGGAAAAAGATTTGGTCAAAAGGGTCAATTCACTCAGTTTATAAGACCCACGAGCAGAAATAAGATCAGGAAAGTTCCTGGTCTCTACCTGAAACATTGTGGGCCTGTGTACTAGAGGTTTTCCACAGGGATCTCTGGCCCAGCCAGGTGTGAGGGTTCAGACAAGGAGGAATGAGTGCCAGCAGGAGCGGGGAGTTGCCTCTGCTGCCTCCTTTTCTACAGCTGGTTCCATCTCTGTCTCTCATCTCAGTTACTCCATGTAGCCCTGCACTAAGTCCCAGGCTGAGCTGGGCTGATGACAGTCCAACAAGCCAATAGGGAGTGCAGGGGATCTTCAGGCAGACCTTCAGTGTGAGCAGACCTCTTCCCAAGTGACAGGGTTTCAGGATGGAATCTCTCAGACAATGGACTAGTTCTCACACACCACTGTTCCTTCCAGATAGGATTCTTACATACAGTGTAGGGGTGTGTCAGGACCTGACAACAGATACTTCTCATTGGCTTAGTCTCAGATCTTGGAGATAACTTATCTGCCTGTGGGAGGGGTAGGTTCTGATCCTATATGACTGATGGCCACAGATCTCTCTTTGGGGGAGGGGCGTATGGGAGGCTGTATCCAGGACAAGAGCCAGGGGCCCTAGGGACATGGCCAGAAGCCTGATGTTCCTTGTAGGTGACAGTGATATACTGGATCACTGGGGTTTTAAGCCTGTGCTCCACCACAGACCAGGTTGCATATCAAAGCTCACCATGCCACAACTCCCTTTTTTCATAAAATATTATGAATTCCAAATGTTTTGGGATTAAAGAACACTTCCAAATAAATGGCCCAAAGAAAAAAATGTCTTGAAAAATGTTAGACACTGGAAAACATGCAAATAAAATTTAGCTTACTAAAAATTCCCAGATAAACTAAGAGAGATGAGCAGGAACTCTGTGTCTTCTAGTGCATGTCTGAGCAAAGAGATCTGAAACTAAGGGATTTGGCTACCCAATTCTGTAACAAAATACCTGAGAAAATTCAGAGACTTGGTGTCTGACATCTAAGTTCACATTTGCTTGGCCTTGTTACTTTGCATTTATGCATCTCCACATAACAAGATGGACATGTGATGGACATGGATCTGTTTATCACATGGGATCCTGAAGGCAAAGAAGAGCACAGGAGAGGGATTGAGAGTCCAAAATCTCCCTAAGGATCTGCTTATGACCTGACATCTTTGCATTTAGCCTTCCTCCCAGAGATCCCACTACTTCCCAATAGCATCCAGACTTGTCACAATGAACCTGAAACACATGTATCAGAAATCCTTTAGTAAACATTACTACTAATCTCATTAACATTAAAAGAATGATATCAAGTGCTGGAGAGATGGCTAAGTGGATAAGATGCTGGCTGTTATTCCAGAGGACCTGTTTTGGTTCCTAGTACTCATGTAGCAGCTAACATCTATAACTCCATTTCCAGAGGATGCATGCCATTATATGGTCATCCAGGAACTGCACCCATATAGTACACAGACAAGCATACAGGCAAAGCTCCCATACACAAAATTAAATATCTCAAAAAATTAAAATGCTAAAGAATAGTTAACAAATCTCACAAATTCAAAAAAAAAACTATGTGAAATAGACCAGCATCCTGAATAGTAGCACCCAATCTGAAGCAGCAGTCAAACCCCAATACCGTTCCAACACCACTGAAAGAAAATTCAGAGCTTGCCATAATTTCCTTTTAGCAGGTTCCAACTGAAACACCTCACTGGTCCACAAACATACCTATTCTCCCCTTTTATAATCAGAAGTAAGAGTAGCTGTATTTGTGGTGTCTTAAGTTGGGAAGGCATTCATGATTGAAATAAAGTGATTTGATTGAAACATGTCTTATGAGCAGGAGAGATAGCTTATCAGTCACTTGCTATTCTGCTGGCAGACCCAAATTTGGTTTCCAGGACCCACAGGTGATTCACATACACCTGTAACTCAAATCTAGAGAGTACTCTTCCATTCTTCTTGGTCACCACATACTTGTGGTACACAAACATACATACATGTACACATCGTACACAAACACATACATTTACATCTTTAAAAAAAGAATTTTTATATTTATTTTGGTGTGACTAGGGAATCAATCCTGAACCTTACATGTGCTCAGAATGTGCTTTGCAAGTGAACTGCAGCCTGCCTGTCCAAACACCTCTCACCTCTTGTCTATAACCTGGATTTTATTCTCCCAAGAGAAATAGTAGATGCTCGCCTTTAAAAAAAACCTGTAAGTTTCAGACAGTAGAATAAATAAAATAAATTTTGGAAATGAATTATGTATGTGATATTCTTAAGCTTATTGGTAAAGGAAGATTTATGGTAAGTACTTTGATTAAAGCCTCTTTCATGTCCCTGTTCCTCAGGCTGTAGATGAAAGGGTTCAGCATGGGGGTCACCACTGTGAACATCATGGCAGCTGTCATGTCACTTCCAGCTGAGTGAGAAGATGAGGGGTTGAAATACAGGGATATGATGGTGCAATAGGAGAGGCAGACCACAGCCAGGTTGGAGCAGCTAGAGGTGGAGAAGGCTTTCTATTCTCCCCTATCGGATGAGACTCTCAGGACTGCACAGATGATGTGGATGTAGGAAATCAGGATGCAGACCAATGGGGTGACTATGATCATAGTTCCTTCTGTAAGAATCATCAGCTCATTGAGATGTGTGTCTGAACAGGAGAGTTTCAAGAGAGGAGTCAAATCACAGAAGATATGGGGGATGATGTTGTCCCCACAGAAAGATAGTTGAGCCATGAGCAGTGTATGCAAAAGAGCATTCACGGTGGCTACCACCCATGATCCCACTAAAAGGGCACAGAGCTGATGGGTAATCTTTATTGTGTAGTATAAAGGGTGGCAAAGGGCCACATATCAGTCATAGGCCATTGCAACCAGCAGAAAATTGTCCATGTCAGCAAACAGAGAGACAAAATATATCTGTGTGAGACACCCAAAGAAGAAAATGGCCTGACTTTCTAGCTTACGGTTGGCCAGTACCTTGGGGACAGTGGTGGGAGAGAAGCAGACATCCACAAAGGACAGGTTTCTGAGGAAAAAACACATGGGGGTATACAGACAGAAGTCTTTGCTGATGGCCAGGATAATGAGCAGGTTTCCCAGGACAGTGGCCAAGTACATGATGAGGAAGAGCATGTAGAGGTGCTGCTGCTGCTGGGGCTGACTGGATATTCCCAGTAGGAGGAACTCAAAGACACTTGACTGGATGCTGCTGCTTATGAGTCTGAGCCCAGCTACAAAAAGGAGAAGCAGAGTTCAGAAGGCCATCTTCAGGTTTGGATGCTACAACCATGTTCACATTAATCTTTCATTGGAGTTTCTGAATTAAGATCCACTCCTATTTTCCATATACTCAATTTACAAATCTCCCTTTTAGGTCATGTTGGTTCCCCAGCATCACCAATTTTGTTTTATTGAATATAACATGGAAGCATTCCAGCACATACACATCTCTTCCCTGTATCTGGCAAAATTTCCAGTCTTTCTTCCACTCCTTAGAAGCTTAAAGGAAAAGAAAAGCATCCAGTTATTGTATTGATCTCAAACTCGAACTGGTAGACCTGTGACTCCTGCTGCTGACCCTCTATCAGAACAAGTAAGCAACACATGTTGCAGAAGAATCATTGGCATCTCTAGTACTCTGAAAACACCTGGACAGGGCAGTTCTATTGCTTTTACCTTGGAGTTGCTAGGCAATAGCATTCTTTATTCTAAGGATTGGAAAGTCATGGGGATATAGGAAGTTTCTGAGAAGATGAATAGTGGATGATTGCAGCCCCTGACTTCTGTGTCAGTAGGAGATCTGGGAGAAATAGACAGGGTGAAGATCCATTGGGGATAGACATCCTGAGTATCTCATTAAAGCTGAGCAGAAAGGAGTTGTGTAAGCCAGGTATTGGTCCCTCTTAACCAACAGCAATGGGAAATATCATTTGATCTCACAGTCAAGACTTGGGGATGAAGCATTCTGCATGAAGACAAGTCTAAGAGAGAATACCCTGATACTGATCTAAGCCTGTAGGATTGAATAATCAGTCCCCATTCTTCTTCCTCTCAGCACAAAACATGAAGTTATTGCCCTATCCTGGGAAATTTCTGTCTTCCTCACATTTGATCCCTTACCACATAGGGATTAGGCACATTTGCTTATAGGAAGCCCTGAGAGTAACTAGCATTATAGTGTCAGGTTCAATCCTGGAAAATATCCAGTTTAATGTTCAAGGAGAGAAAAGCTAGATCAAAGAGTGTGTAGTCCTCCATGTGTGAAGATTATCTGTGCTCAGAGAACCCACATCCTTGGGGATGGTGTCTTCCCAGCCCACAGTGGTGTGTGTACTTCTGAAAACCTATAGTCTCTTGAGTACAGCTCCAACAGCTTCATTTATATTCTTCATCCCTTCTCCAGAGATGATTCATGACAGGACATAGAAACCTAGCATGGAGACATCCTCAGTGTGACTTGTCCTGTTCATGTACATCCAGAAGCTTGCATCATTATTTTTGCTTGATTGACAGATGAACAAGCAAAGGTCTAAGAGATGACAACAAAAACTAAACACAGAGAGGCATGTAAGGAAGCTCAGCACAATCCTACTGGCTGTTGAGTTCAGGATTCGAGGTACTTCTAATGACTAGATAGATGAGGCCTTCATTCCAAGTCAGTGTTTAACAGTAAAAGCAAAGTCTTTCTCAGCTCAGCCTGGAAAAGAGTTAATAAAAATGATAGTGTATTGCTGGCTTACACCTCTCACCTAGCACACTGAAGTCTGAGGCAAGAAGGTTGTCATGTTCAAGGATAGCCTTATATACCATACCACACTATGTCTCATAAACACAAAAACAGCACAAAAGAGAAGATACTTAAAAGCTTGAGAGATGGCTTAGTGGTTTAAAGCAGGTGTTCCTTCTGCAAAGGAGCCAGGTTCTACTCCTAGCTCCCATATAGTGGTGCAATGCCTATTTGTACATGTCTGTCTCTTCAACCATCCATAACACCAGGTTCAGGTAATCTGAGGTCTGAAACCATCTACTAGTCTCATTGGACATGCACATGGTACATATGCATGTATATGCAGGTAAAACACATGTAAATATGTCTTTTTAAAAAGGAAGAAAAATGGTAGTGGCTATGTATTCTGGGCTACATAGGGTGTTCTCACCATAAAACAAACAAAAAAGATACAATAAAATCATTAATAATAATAATAATAATAATAATAATAGAATAGCTCGTCGTTCATTGGTGGTGCTTGTCTTTGATTCCAGCACTAGGGAGACAGAGACAGATGGATCTCTTTGAGTTCTAAGTCAACCTAGTCTTCAGATCAAGTATCAGGAAATCCTGGGCTGTTCAGTGAAAGTCTGTCTTAAAAATCACCCCTAGAAACTAACAAATTAATATCTAAAATGAAGGAATAAAACAAAGTTTATTAGTGAATTGATATTAGCTCTTAGTTAACTCTTGCATCCATGTGCTTAAACATCTGTCCTGTCTGTTTGTAACATGTGTTTGAAATTCTCTACAATGAAGTTCTTAGTTTAAAATTAGAACTTTTGCTGACCATGGTGCTGCATGCCTTTATTCCCATCAACTGGAAAACAGAAGCAAGTAGACCCGTGTGAAATCAAATCCAGTCTAAGGTACACAATGAGACAAGTTTAAGAAACAAACAAAAAATCATTACTTTTGCAAACATGGAAGGTGGCTCAGTAGGGAAAGTGCTAGCTGTATGGGCTTAAAGAGCACAGTTCAGATTCCAGCATCTGCATACATACCAAAAAATTATGGCAGCCAGCCTGTAATCATACTACAAGAGGCAGAGAAGAGATCCTGGGGGAAAGTGGTTAGATAAACTGACTGAGTCAGCAAGATCTGGGTTCAGTGAAGGGGCCTGCCTCCATACAGAATGTGGAAAGAGATCAAAGAGGATACCTGACACCAATCTCTGACTTCTTCATGTGTGGGCACACACACACACATGCACCCCACCTGTGTACATACAGGAGCATAAATTCATGGACATTGCATGAAGACATGTGCACTCAAACACACACACACATCCATACCGTTTTATTCCTTGATTACCTAAATTTAAAGAAGAGGAATATCAGAATTTCTAAGGATGCTGCAAAAGATGGCCTTATGTCCTACTTGAGCATAATTTTAAGGGGCTGATTAAAGTGGTACAATGCCTGTTTGTACATGTCTAAGTATCCTGAGGGACACTGAGAAAGGAAGATCCCGAGTCAAGGTAAACTTGAGCTACACACACACACACACACACACACACACACACGCACACGCACACGCACACGCACACGCACACGCACAGGCGCGTGAGCGCGCGCTACATGGGAGAAGTTTCCACAGGGTCAGAACACATACCAAAAATTACCTCTGAAACTCTTCTTTGCAAAGACAGTACACAATCTTACTGGATTTTTAAGTTTTAAAAAATTTTATCTGAGTATGTAGAAGTTCCTTGTGCCAACTCATAAGCCTCAAAGAGCAAGAAATGTTAAACACACAGGGTTGTCTCTGAGAAAAGAGAGGTGTATAAGCTGTTTTTCAACCAGAAACCTGAGAGAGGATGTTAATAACCTTTGGCTCTGTGTGTAGCCAAGACACATTTGTTACCCAAATGCTTATCTTGAACTTGTCTGCATCTATAACACTGTCCCCAAGGCCCTCATCATGAGTGAGCTTATTTATCTTTAGCCTGTTTCCTTAGTTAATCTGTGGATCCTATCTTTATGGAAGATGTCACTTGTAGTATATGAATTTCCATGTAGTCATGTCTTAAGCTTTGCTGTGCACATGTGATTGAGTTAGTTATACCCAGAAAACTTTTTTTCAAATTTCCTTTCTTAAATATGTCTAAAGTAAACTTCTTGGTATCAGACTTTCAAAGTTAAACCAATGACTGCTACTGAGTCATGTTGAACTCTATTGAACTGACTTTTTAAAATCTTCCTTGGTTTGTAGCTTTGCTGGCCTTGGGAACATGAAGAGGTCACAGAAACCTCTTTGTGAGTATTTGGCTTGAATGTGTATATATGCATCACATGCATGCCTACTGCCAATGGAGACCAGAAGAGGAAGACATATCTCCTGGAAATGGTGTTAGTGATGGTTGTGAGTTGCAATCTTGGTGCTGGGAATCGAATCCTAGACCTCTCAAAAAGCAATCACTGCTCTTACCCCTGAGCCACACATATAATGTCCCTAGCCACAGGACAGTCAACAGGGTCCCTGAACCACCTAGGAGAAGGCGAGAGTGTCAAGAGACATGAGAGATGAACAGCAAGACACTATTCTGATCAAGCTGTCAAATTTATTTTTTACAGGAGGCAATTTAAAGGGAAGAAAGCAAGATGTAGGGAGGGGTGAAGGTGGAACAATCTCAGGGGGCTGGCATCACTTCTAAGAAACAGTTTCTCATAATTTCTGGGAAAAGCTAGTTACTGCTGTAGGAATTTTGGCAAGATAAGGGGGTTCATGAGGAAGTGAAGTAGAAAGGAGTTGCTATAGTAACCTATCCACAGATGAGCTTCAAAAAGTGGGGTCTTGAGACCTAAGTAAGAATGGCTCCTGGCATGAGATCTAAGTTAGAATGACTCCTGGTATTGAGATCTCCTGGCATAGAGATGTAGGTGGGGATGGCTCCTGGTATCGAGATCTCTTGTCATAGAGATCTCAGTGAGAATGACTCCTGGCACTCTAGATCAGATGCTTTAGTGGACTTTATTTCTAATAAATTTCAATAGAGTAAGTCAGTATGGTGTAAAGTACTAAAGTTTATCAGCTCATGTGCTCAACAAAATGGAAGAGAGGTTTACTAACTTCAGAGCCATGCCAGGTTGATGAGAGGCTGACTGAAAATTGTTCCTCATGAGGTGTCTCATCAGAGGATTCCCAGTGTTACAGGGATGGACTGCATAAAATAACCCAACCAACAATAAGCAAACGGGCAATAGTGAGAACAAACACAACAGGGGAGCTAGAACCTCAGTGTGCAGTGATATGTTTCCAAACTATGCAGTTTTTGAAAACAAAATGAAAGAGGGCAAAGAAAAAGGCCTATACATGCACATATATATGTATGACTTTTACAGCAGAATAAAAAACAACAGATATGTTCTCTGGAAAAGCAGAAGCCATCTTTAACAAAATTATCTCCCAGTAGACATTGTAAAAGTGCTGGAAGATGGAATGGGGAACAATATTGAAGAAGTAAACAAAAGTATGAAGACAATGTCAAATCAAGTAGGGAATGAAGGGACTAAAGTTATAGGGAAATGTTAAATGGAAATTCTGAGTAGGAAAGTAGAATTTGATATAAACTGTTCAGTAAATGGGCTCTACAAACTTAAACCATATATAGATATATTTATATGTACATATATATGTAGATTATATTTAAATGGCAAATTTGTAAATTGTCATATACAGATTGTGGGCATTGAAGAAAGGGAAAATAATGAATACATGGTCAAGTGTAGACAATGTTCTTACACCAAATATATACAGTAAGCACCTTTAGGGGAGAAGAGGGAAAGGCAAGTTATGAAGAAATAATGGCTGAAAAGTCATTTTTAAAAATGACCTAATAATACAGGAAGCTCAGCTGAATCCAATTAGATTTGCATTCCCATCACAAATAGTTAGGGGTCATACTAAATAGGCTGAACATAAAAGATGAAAGTATATTTCATGTTTCAAATTAATTTTCTTTTGTTTTAAATTGTTTATTGAGAAAGAATTTGACAGTATGCCCTATCACCTGGAACCCATAACAGAACCTAGGCTGGCCACAGACTTGTGATCCTCCTCCCATGATCCTCCTTCCTCAGCATCATTGTTCTGGTATTGTAGGCCTGTGATACCAGGGCAGTTTTATTGGTCAGTTCCAAAATAAATTTCAAAACATACTATACTTTGTAATGTTTTAAAGGAGAAAGAGAATTGATATGGAGTGGACATACATAAAATAAAAATAAAAGTACAAAGACATTCAGTAATTCTGAAAACCTCTTTTATAAAATAGCTGTTGAGTGCTTAGATGTAGATTACCATTTGAGTTAAATTATCTGAGCCCATTTACATAAACACGACAGAAAGGGATAAAGAGTGTAATTGACTGACATGCTGGATACTGGCATTATAGAAGGCATTTCCCTTTTAATTAACAATTTTCCTGCTTTAATATTGTATGCCACACATGTTCATGAGAAAATAAATATTGAGTAGTAGAATTGTTTTGGTGTAGCTCCAAATAATTTTCCCTATTGGTACCATCAATATTGTGATATATACATACATATATACATATATATGTATATTGGTTTCTCTATCTCTATCTCTCTGTCTCTCTCTTCCTGAGACAGTGTCTCCACCTAGTCCCACTGTCCTAGTGCTCTCTAAGTCAAACAAGCTGGCAGACATGCTCCCTGACAAGAAAAACATGCACAGTAAATGAACAACAAGCAAGAAAGCAAATGTAAAATGGATTTAAATGTGAATTTGACAAAATGCCACATCAGTGACTCAGGAAACAGAAAAATTGAGAAAAAAGGAATCAGGTGGAGATTTGGGAATCAGCAAGATCCTAATCAAAATAAACAGCTCATCAGAGGCCTTCAGGAGAACTGACCTGGAAAAAGAAAGAGTGGGAAGACAGAAGAAGGGATGGTGTGAGCTGAGCCAAGGACAATGGAGGGAGGGTGAAAGCAGGCAGTGCTGCTGGACACATGATAGGACAGGACTCTACAGGGATGGGACAGGAAGGAGTTGGGGAATTGCTTTCAGAAATAATGGCTGAAGATGTCTCAAATTCCTTTAAAAACAATAATAGATACATCTCAGAAATACTACCAACTTTAACCATAAAGAGTGTAAGAACTAGAGGTGGTAGATGTCTTCTGGGTCCAGCTGCACACACAGGCTCACAATGAAGTGACAACATATATGAGGCATATGTAAGCAGAGCCTAGACACAAGCAGCAGAGGAAGTAGGTACGAAATCTCACTGATATCACCTTGCTGGAGGGCTCTTGGCAAGTGTTAGGAACTGGAAAAGAGAGGGTTGGATTTATTTAAGAGTGTAGCATCTTTAACTTGACCACAGTGAAAGCCATACATTGGAGTGTATGGTAGCACAAGTTAAGCTTGGTGGGAATAAAGGAGAGAAAGGAAGGAAGAGAGGGAGTGAGGGGGAAGAGGGAGAGAAGGAGAGAGAAACAGAAAGAAATAAAGAAATAATGAATATAAAAATTGAATGAAGGATAATTTTCATTACAATTGAAAAGTAAAAATCTTAGAAATACACAACACTGACCCATAAATGTTCCAGTCTGAAAGAATCACAGAGATGGAAATGGAGAGGAGCCTGAGGAAAAGATGGTCCAGCGACAGATCCAAAGTGAAATCCAGTTCAAGGGGAGGTCCCAAGACCTGACAATATTATGGGAGGCTATGGAGTGCTCAAGAGACCTAGCATGATTGCAGTCCAGAAGAGCCAACGAGCAGCTGAAAGAGTCAGATGCAGATATTTAAACCAAGCAAATGGACAGAAGCAGCTGACCCTTTTGTTGAATTAGGAAAGCTGAAAGAAGTGAAGGAGGAGGGCAATCCTGTAGGAGGACTAGCAGTCTCAATTAATCTGGACCCCCAAGATCTCTCAAACACTGCATATACCAGCTAATGTGAGGCCCCCAACACATATATAGTAGAGGACTGCCTGGTCTGTGTTCATTCAGAGATTATGCACCAAACCCTCAAGTGACTGAAGGCCTCAGGGAATTTACAGGTGAGAAGGGGTGGGGGTGGGGACATCCATGTGGAGACAGGAGATGGGGAGAGGTGTGGCGTATGGAACAATCTGAGGGTGGATGGGGGAATAAAATATGGAATTAAAGAAATTATTAATTAAGTAATTAATAAAAATATCTAAGAAATAAAAATTCACAAGATAAGGAAAAGAAAGTTAAAGGCACTAACTTTAAAAGTTTTACTAAGAAATGAAAATTAAAAGGCAATATATACATTTTTCACTAAATAAAAGTTCCAGGAGAGCAAGACATGTGTAGAATCTCCACTTCAAACAAAACAGCAGCAGCAGCAGCAGCAACAACAACAACAACAACAACAACAACAAAATACTAGCCACATGAGAATGACAGAAAACACTGACAGAGGCAGGAAAAGAGGGCAGAGGGACTGATTTGTATGTACACTGGAATTGTAGAAGGCACAGTTTGTTTTTATTGAATCGACCTGTTTCCTGCTTAATGGTATATGCTGTATAATGCCCAGATAATAATAATAACATAGTAAGTCCAAATGAGCTTCAAGAGTAGGGTTTCTTGGAGCTCCAAACCCTCCCTTGTCAATCCATCAAGTCTGATCTTCCTGTGAGATGGCTCAGGCTGAGGTCTCTGGGGTGAGAAAGAATGAAGAGCTGTGATTTCTCAGAGGTGACTCTGATACTCATAGTTGGAAGCTGGCACTCTGCCAAGGTATATGGAGCATTACAAAGAATGAGAGTAGCAAATAGATCTCTGATACAGTGATAGCACAAGATATTGTAAGCGCAACTGAACACATGAGCAGAGGGTCTGTTGATGCCCCTAAGATAACAACAAACCCATCACCCTGAAAATGATCTGTGTGTCTGCTGCTGTTTGGCCAATCATAGTTCAGCCTTGTAGTGACCTGAATAAAGACAGCCATTCAGAACTATTCCAACTCAGAAACTACATCCCAGCTGGAGCAGGAATATATTCCCCATTATGATAACACTAGACCCAGTTTTGAACATACCATTAGTTACTCTTCAGTGTTGTCCCACTGACACTGCAAACCTAAAACTTTTTGAACACTGTGCAGGGGTGCTCATGGTACATTCTTATGACACATTGACATGATAATTCAAATAAGGACATTCATTGAAGAGTTTTTTCAGTCTTTTACATAAAGGATTTCTATCCTGGGTTCTGTATGTGGAAGAGATAGTAGATGATTTTCTTGCAAAAAGATAAGTGCTAAGTTTCAGCTAATTGGCAGAATATGAAGGATCCTTGGGCATTAGTTACCTCTGTGATGTTACACACATTTTACATTACTGCTTAGATAGAAATCTCATGGTAATCATTTTCCTTAAAGCACATTTTATGTCCCTGTTCCTAAGGCTATAGATAAAAGGGTTCAGCATTGGGGTCACCACTGTGTACATCATGGCACCTACCATGTCCCTCACAGCTGAGTGAGAAGATGAAGCATTGAAATACTCAGCGATTATGGTGCCATAGAAGAGGCAGACCACAGCCAGGTGTGAGCCACAGGTAGAAAAGGCTTTCCCTCCTCCCCTAGGGGATGAGACTCTAAGGACTGCATAGGTGATATAGATGTAGGAGATCAGGATACAGACAAATGGGGCAACCATGACCACAGATCCCTCTGTATGAATCATCAGTTTATTGAGATGTGTATCTGAGCAGGAGAGTTTCATGAGGGTAGTCGCATCACAGAAGAAGTGGTGGATGATGTTGTTCCCACAGAAAGAGAGTCGAGCTATGAGCAGTATGTGCAACAGACAGTTCAGGTTTGCTACCACCCATGACCCCAAAACAAGAAGTGTACAGAGCTTATGGGTCATCTTTATTGTGTAATCTAAAGGGTGGCATATGGCCACATACCGGTCATAGGCCATCACAGCCAGCAAGAAATGGTCCATGTCAGCAGACACACAGAGAAAATACAGCTGTGTGAGACAACTAGAGAAAGAAATGGTCTGATTCCCAAGTATGTATATGGCCAGTACCTTAGGTACAGTGGTGGAGATGAAGCAGACATCCACAAAGGACAGGATGCTGAGGAAGAAGTACATGGGACTGTGCAGGCGAGAGTCCATGCTGATGGCCAGCATGATGAGTAGGTTTCCCAGGACAGAGGCCAGGTACATGATGAGGAAGACCAGGAAGAGGAGCTGCTGCTGCTGGGGCTGCCTGGAGAGTCCCAGGAGAAGGAACTCAGAAACACTCGAGTGGTTGATGCTGCTGATGAGTCTGAGCCCAACTACAGGAAGGAGAAACAGAGGTCAGAAGCCTGTCTTCAGGATTGGATGTAACAACCAGGTTCACATTAATCCTGCATTAGAATTTCTGAATTAAAATCCACTCCTATTTTCCCCATACTCAATTTACAAATCTAACTTTTAGGTCATGTTGATTCCCCAAAATCACCTGTTTAGTTTTATTGAATATAACATAAAAGTATTCCAGCACATGCACCACTCTGACCTGTATCTGGTAACATTTCCAGTCTTCCTCCCACTCCTTAGAAGTTTAAAGGAGAAGATCAACAGCCAAGTATTGTATTGACCTCAAGCTCCAACTGGTGGCCCTGTGACTCCTGCTGATGCTCCTCTGTGGGAGAGTGAGAAACACATGTTGCAGAAGAATCAGTGACATCACTAGTATCCTGAAAACACCTTGGCAGTTGCTATTACATTACCTTGAAGTTGCTGGGCAATAGTGGTTTTTATTCTAAGTATTAGAAAATCTTGGGATTATAGGACTTTTTTGAGCAGGTGAAGAATGGATGAACACCGTCCCAGCGCTCTGTATCAGAAGGAGGTATAGGAGAAAAGTATTTGAAAGGTATTTACTGTAGCATGAAGTTCCATAGGGGATAGACTCCCTGAGTATCTCATTAAAGAACAGCAGAAAGGAGTTGTGTAAGCCAGCTCTTGGTCCCTCTTGACCAACAACAATGAAACAAATCATCAAAGCTCACAGTCAGAACATGGGGATGAAACAATCTGTGTAGAGACAAATCCCAAAGAGATTTCCCTGAGAGTGATCTAAGCACTTAGGCTTGAAGAATTGGTTCCCACTCTTCTTCCTCAGAGTACAGAAAATGATGTTATGACACAATCTGAGGAAAAATTCTCTCTTCCTCAAATTTGATCACTTACCCCATAGGGTTTATGGCTCATTTGTGTATTGGCAGCCCTGGGAGTAACTGGCATTCAGGGTCAGGCTCTTTCCTGTAAAATATCCTGTGTCAAGTTCAAGGAGAGAAAAGCAGGATGGGAGAGTGTATAGTCTTCCATGACTGAAGATGACCCATGTTCAGAGAACCCACATCTTTAGGGAAGGTGTCTTCCCAGCCCACAGTGACATGTGTACTTCTAAACATGTATAGACTCTGGTGTGCAGCTCCAAAGGCTTCGTTTATACTCCCCATACCTTCCCAGAGAAGATTCATGACAGGACTTAGAAACCTATCATGGGGACATGCTCAATGTGTCTTGTCCAGTCCATGTACATCCAGAAGCTTACAACCTTTTCCCACTTGATTGACAGATGAACAAGCAAAATTCTAAGAGCTGACACATATAGTACACAGATAAACATACAGGCAAAGCACACAGAAACATAAGTAAATTTAAAAATGGTGAAAGAATATGAGGAAGAAATCTCACAAATTCAAAAACGTAGTGAAATAGACCAGTTCTTTGTAAAATTTTTATTCACTTTTATTTCATGTGCACTGGTGTTTGTCCTACATGTATGATTGTATGAGTGAATCAAATACACTGCACTTATTATTATAAGTTACAGACACTTATGAGCAGCCATGTGGGTGCTGGGTATTGAAACTGTGTCCTTTGGAAGAACAGCCAATGTTCTTAAATACTGAGCTATCTCTACAGCCCACAGACCAGTTCTTTAAAAGACACTATTTGTCGACTTATGGCAGAAGAATAGGTCTGAACAAATTTAATCACCTTGCCAGAGTGGGTCTTCTTTTCAGATGTGCTCGTATAAAGACCATGTTGTAAGAAAGGGAGCCTAGCACTGGCATGCAGGGTGGGCATAGGTTGGAGTTTTCCCAATGAACAGAGAGAATTTCATAGAACAGCCATAGCAACAAGAGTCTCTAGGATTGTAACATGACAAGACACAAAGGTCTATAATGGAATGACTGCAGAGTACATGAGCAAAGCTATTGTCCTAACCACAAAATAACCCACACACTATGCTTCAGGATGATGACATGTGTGGTCAGTCAGAGTTCAAGATTTATCTGTTCCCTTCTTCTGGCCAGATACATTCAAAGAGCCAACAACAATCATACTGAATAGCAGTATCCTATCTAAAGCAGCAGTCAAATGCCAATTCCATTCCAACACCACTCAAAGAAAACTCAGAGCTTACCATAATTATTTTTAGCAGCTTCCAAATGAAACACCTCACTTCTCTCCAAACATGCCTATTCTCCCCTTTTGTAGTCAGAAGTAAGTGTAGCTATGCTTGTGCTGTCTTATGCTGAAAGGGCATTCACAATAGAAATAAAGCGATTTGATCAAAATGTGTTATGTGAGCAGCAGATATAGCTTAGTATTCCCTTGTTGTACTGCCAGAGGAACCAAATTTTGTTTCCAAGACCCACATTGTTTGATTGACATACACTTATAACTCAAATCTAGGTCCTTTTCCATTTTTCTTGGACCTGCACATACTTGTGGTACACAGACACACATAACTGTGGTATAAACACACTTGGTACACACATGTTGCACACAAACCACACACATTTTAAATCTTTAGAAAACAAATTTTATATTTATTTTGGCATGACAATGGACTCAAATCTGAACCTTGCACGTGCTCAGGAAGCACTCTGCAATTGAGCTGCCACCTGGGTGTCAAAACACCTCTCACCTCTTGTCTATAACATGAATTTTATTCTCCCAAAAGAAATTGTACATGCTTACCTAACAAAACAAACTAAGTTTGATACATTGGAACAAATAAAATAATTTTTTGAAAATTAATTAGGTATGTGATTTTCTTATGCTTATTGGTAGATGGAGATTCATAGTAAACAATCTCCTTAAAGCCCCTTTCATGTCCCTGTTTCTCAGGCTGTAGATGAAAGGGTTCAGCATGGGGGTCACCACTGTGAACATCATGGCAGTTGCCATCTCTCTTCCAGGTGAATGAGAAGATGAGGGTTTGAAATACAGGGAGATGATGGTGCCATAGAAGAGGCAGACCACAGCCAGGTGGGAGCCACAGGTGGAGAAAGATTTCCATCCTCCCCTAGAAGATGAGACTCTCAGAGCAGCACAGGTTATGTGGAAGTAGGAGATCAGAATGCAGACAAATGGGATGACCATGATCACAGTTCCCACTGAGAGAGTCATCAGCTTATTGAGATGTGTGTCTGATCAGGAGAGTCTGAGGAGGGGAGTCAAATCACAGAAGAAATGGGGGATGATGTTGTCACCACAGAAGGAGAGTTGAGCCATGAGCAGTGTGTGTAACAGAGCATAAAGGGTGGCTACCAGCCATGATCCCATAACAAGAAAGGCACAGAGTTGATATGTCATCTTTATTGTGTAGTATAAAGGGTGACATATGGCCACAAATCGGTCATAGGCCATCACAGCCAGCAGGAAATTGTCCATTTCAGCAAACACACAGAGAAAATACAGCTGTGTGAGACACCCAGAGAAAGAAATGGATTGATTTCTGAGTATGTGAATGGCCAGTACCTTGGGAACTGTGGTGGAGGAGAAGCAGATATCCACAAAGGACAGTTTGCTGAGCAAGAAGTACATGGGGGTATGCAGGTGAGAGTCTGTGCTGATAGCCAGGATGATGAGCAGGTTTCCAAAGACAGTGGCAAGGTAAGTGATGAGGAAAAGCAAAAAGAGGAGCTGCTGCTGCTGCTGGGGCTGCGTGGAGAGTCCCAGGAGAAGGAACTCGGAAACCCTCGACTGGTTGATGCTGCCCATGAGTCTGAGCCCAGCTACAGAAGGGAGAAGAAGATGTTAGAAGGCCATCTTCAAGTTTGGATGCTACAACCAGGTTCAGATTAATTGCACATTAGAGTTTTTGAATTCAGATCCACTCCTATTTTCCACATACTCAATTTACATATCCTAGTTCTAGGTCATGTTGATTTCCAAGAGACACCTGTTTAGTTTTATTGCATATAACATAAAAGCATTCCTGCACCTGCATCACTCTTACCTGTATCTGGTAACATTTTCACTCTTCCTCCAATTCCTTATAAGCTGAAAGGAAGAGAAAAGCATTCAGTTAATGTTTTACTCTCAAGCTCCAAATGGTGGACCTATGACAACTCCTGCTGTCCCTCTTTGGGAGAGAGTAAAGAATACCTATTGCAGAAGAGACACTGGCACCTCTACTACTCTGTAAATACCTGGACAAGACAGTTCTCCTTTGTAACATGGAGTCAATATATGCAATAGCTTTCTCGATTCTGAGGATTGGAAAGTCTTGGGAATATAGGAAGGTTCTGAGAAGGTGAAGAGTGGATGATCACAGTCCCAACCTTCTGTGTTGGAGTAGGTCTGGGAGAATTAGACAGGTATTTACTGCAGCATGAAGTCCCACTAGGAATTGACTCCCTGAGTATCTCATTAAAGACTAGCAGAAATGAGTTGTGTAAGTTGCCTTACACAACTTCGTCCCACTTGACCAACAACAATGGACTATATCATCTAAGATCACAATTGGAAGTTGGCGATGAAGCAATCTGTGTAGAATCAAGTCCCACAAAGAATTCCCTGAGAATGATTTAAGCCTATAGGGTTGAAGAATCAGTCCCTACTCTTCTTCCTCTCAGCACAGAAAACGAAGTTATAGCACTATCCTAGGGAAAGTCCTCCCTTCCTCACAATAATCACTTATCACTTAGGGCTTATGCACATTCATTTATAGGCAGTCCTGGGAGTAACGAGTACTATAGGGTCACACTCAATCCTATACAATATCCAGTTTAATGCTCAGTGAGAGAAATGCTAGATGGGAGAGTGCATAGTCCTCCATGGCTGAAGATTACCCATGCTCAGAGAAACCACATCCTTGAGGATGATGTCTCCCTAGCTCACAGTGATGTGTGCACTGCTGAAAATGTATAGACACTTGTGTGCAGCTCCTGTAACTTAGCATATATTTCCCACCCCTTCCTAGAGAGGTATCATAACAGGACTTAGAAATCTATCATTGGGACATTTTCAGTGTGACTTGTCCTGTCCATGTACATCCAGAAACCTACAAACATTTCCCACTTGATAGAAGAACAAGCAAAATTCTGAGAGCTGACAACAAAAAGTGCAAATGCACAAGAGGAGTGGAAGGAAGTTGGGCACAGTCCTACTGACTGACTGCTGAGTTCACGATTCGTGTGCTTCTAACAACCAAATAGATGAGGAATTACACCCCAGTCAGTGTCAAACAGTCTTTCTCAGCTCAGCCTGGGAAAGAGTTGATAAAAATGATAGCTTGTGCTGGTTTATACCTCTCATCCAGACTCACTGAAGTGTGAGTCAAGAAGGTTGCTGCCATGTTCAAGGCACGTCTTCTCTACCATACCATAACCTGTCTCATAAATACAAAAACAACACAAAGGAAAGGAGATATCAGAAGCTGAAGAGATGGCTCAGTGGTTTAGAGTATTTGTCAATTCTGCAGAGGAATCAGGTTCATAGGGTCTTTCTCAACCATCCATAAAACCAGTTTTGCTCAGGTGAGTTCTGACACCATCTACTAGTCTCCTTGGTCATGCACATGGTGTACTTACCTGTATATGCACACAAATCACATGCAAATATGTCTTTTTTTTAGACTTTTTATTATTTTCTACATTCTTTGTTTACATTCGAAATGATTTTCCCTTTCCTGGTTCCCCCCTCCCCCTAAGTCCCATAAGCCCTCTTCCCTCCGCCCATTCCCCAATCAACCACTTCCCCCTTCTCTGTCCTAGAAATCCCCAACAATGCTGCATCAAGCCTTTCCAGGACCAGGGCCCTCTCCTTGCTTCTTCTTGGGAATGATTTGATATGTGAGTTTTGTCTTCGGTATTTAGAGCTTCTGGGCTAATATCCACTTATCTGTGATTGCATTCCATGTGTGTTCTTTTGTGAATGTGTTACCTCGCTTAGTATGATATTTTCCAGTTCCAACCATTTGCCTAAGAATTTCATGAATTCATTGTTTTGAATTGCGAGTAGTATTCCATTGTGTAAATATACCACATTTTCTGTATCCATTCTTCCACTGAGGGATATCAGGGTTCTGTCCAGCTTCTGGGTATTATAAATTATGCTGCTATGAACATAGTGGAGCATGTGTCTTTATTGTATGCTGGAAGTATCGTGTCCAGTTTTCTGAGGAACTGCCAGACTAATTTCCAGAGTGGTTGTACCAGCTTGCAGTCCCACCAGCAGTGGGGGAGTGTTCCTCTTTCTCCACATCCTTGCCAATACCTGCTGGTTCCTGAGTTTTTAATCTTAGCCATTCTGACTGTTGTGAGGTGAAATCTCAGGGCTGTTTTGATTTGCATTTCTCTAATGACTAATGATGTTAAACATTTTTTTATTTTCTATATTCTATGTTTACATTCCAAAGGCTTTCCCCTTTCCCAGTTCCCGCCCACCATACGTCCCATAATTCCTCTCCCCCCTAACTATTCCCCAATCACCCCCCCTACGATTTCTCTGTTCTGGGTCTACAAAACTGGATCTAATCTTTTCAGGCCCAGGGTCCTCTCCTTTCTTCTTCTTGGGAATCATTTGACTTGCTACTTGTGCCTTGAGTATTTAGGGCTTTTGGGTTCATTAATATCCACTTATCAGTGATTGCATTTCATGTGTATTCTTTTGTGATTGGGTTAGCTCACTTAGGATGATATTTTCCAGATCTAACCATTTAGCTACAAATTGCATGAATTCATTATTTTTTAATTGCTGAGTAGTATTCCATTGTATAAATATACCACATTTTCTGTATCCATTCCTCCTTTGAGGGATATTTGGGATCCTTCCAATTTCTGGCTATTATAAACAAGGCTGCTATAAACATAGTGGAACATGTGTATTTATTGTATGCAGGGGAATCCTCTGGGTATATGCCCAGGAGTGGTATGCCAGGGTCCTCTGGAAGTGACATGCCCAATTTTCTTTGGAACCACCAAACTGATTTCCAAAGCAGCTTTAACATTTTGCAATCCCACCAACAGTGGAGGAGTGTTCCTCTTTCTCCACATCCTCACCAGCACTTGTTGTCTCTTGAGTTTTTAATCTTACCCATTCTGACTGGTGTGAGGTGGAATCTCAGGGTTGTTTTGATTTGCATTTCTCTAATGACTAATGATGTTAAACATTTTTAAGGTGTTTCTCAGCCATCCGAATTTCTTCAGGTGAAAAGTCTTTGTTTAGCTCTATACCCCATTTTTGATAGGGTTATTCGTTTTTCTGGGTTCTAACTTCTTGAGTTCTTTGTATACATTGGTTATTAGCCCTCTGTCAGATGTAGGGTTGGTGAAGGTCTTTTCCCAATTTGTTGGTTGCCGATTTGTCCTTTGACAGTATCTTTTGCCTTGCAGAAACTGTGCTTCTCAGCCATCCAAAGTTCTTCAAGTGAAAATTCTTTGTTTAGCTCTCTACCCCATTTTCATATGTTATTTGTTTCTCTGGGGTGTAACTTCTTCAGTTTGTTTTATATTTTGGATATTAGCCCTCTGTCAGATGTAGAGTTGTTGAAGATATTTCTCAATTTGTTGGTTGCTGTTTTGTCCTTTTGACAGTGTTCTTTGCCTTACAGAAACGTAATTTTATGAGGTCCCATTTGTCAATTATTGATCTTAGGAATACCCTATTGGTGTTCTGTTTAGGAAATTTCCCGTGTCCATGTCTTCAAGGATCTGCCACAGTTTCTTTTCTATTAGTTTCAGTGTCTGGTTTTATGTGGAGGTCCTTGATCCACTTGGAGTTCAGCTTAGTACAAGATGATAAGAATGGATCAATTCACATTCTTCTGCATGCTGACCTGCGGTTGAACCAGCACCATTTGCTGAAAAGGCTATTTTTTCCACTGGATGCTTTCAGCTCCTTTGTCGAAGATCAAGTGACTATAAATGTGGGTTCATTTCTGGATCTTCAATTCTATTTCATTGATCTACCTGCCTGTCACTGTACCAATACCATACAGTTTGTAGCACTATTGCTCTGTCGTATTGCTTGAGGTCCAGGATACTGATTCCCTGAGAAGTTCTTATACTGTTGAGAATAGTATTAGCTATCCTGGACTTTTTGTTATTCCAGATGAATTTGAGAATAGCTCTTTCTAACTCTATGAAGATTTGATGGGGATTGCATTGAATCTGTATATTGCTTTTGGCAAGATGGCCATTTAATTTTTTTAACATATTAATCCTGCCAATCCATGAGCATGGAAGATATTTCCATTTTCTGAGGTCTTCAATTTTCTTCTTCAGAGACCTGAAGTTCTTGTCATACAGATCTTTCACTTGTTTGGTTAGAGTCACCCCAAGATACTTTATATTGTTTGTGCCTACTGTGAAGGTGTCATTTCCCTAATTTCTTTCTCAACCTGCTTATACTTTGAGTATAGGAAGACTACTGATTTGCTTGAGTTGATTTTATAACCAGCCACTTTGCTGAAGTTGTGTATCAGCTGTAGGAGTTCTCTGGTGGAGTTTTTTTTTTTTTGGGGGGTCGCTTAAGTATACTATCATATCATCGACAAATAGTGATAGTTTGACTTCTTCCTTTCCAATTTGTATACCTTTGACCTCCTTATGTTGTTTAAATGCTCCAGGTAGTACTTCAAGTACTATATTGAAAAGATATGGAGAGAGAAGGCAACCTTGTCTAGTCCCTAATTTTAGTGGGATTGCTTCAAGTTTCCCTGTATTTAGATTGATGTTCGCTACCGTTTTGCTGTATATTGCTTTTACTATGTTTAGGTATGGGCCTTGAATTCCTATTCTTTCCAAGACTTTTACATGAGAGCATGCTGGATTTTGTCAAATGCCTTTTCACCATTTAATTAATTAAATGACCATGTGGTTTTTGCCTTTGAGTTTGTTTATGTACTGGATGGGATTGATGAATTTCCATATATTGAACCATCCCTGCATACCTGGTTGAAGTCTACTTGTTCATGGTGGATGATTGTTTTGAGGTGTTCTTTGATTCGGTTGGCAAGAATTTTATTGAATATTTTTGAATCGATATTCATAAGGGAAATAGGCCTGAAGTTCTGTTTCTTTGTTGGATCTTTGTATGGTTTTGGTATCAGTGTAATTGTGGCTTTGTAGAACAAGTCGGGTTGTGTTCCTTCTGTTTCTATTTTGTGGAATAGTTTGAAGAGTACTTGTGTTAGGTCTTCTTTGAAGGTCTGATAGAATTCTGCGCTAAAACCATCTGGTCCTGTGCTTTTTTTTTTTTTTTTTTTTTTTTTTTTGGTTGGAAGACTTTCTATGAACACTTATATTTCTTTAGGGGTTATGGGACTGTTTAGATGATCTATTTGATCCTGATTAATTTGGGTATTTGGTATCTTCTAGGAAATTGTCCATTTCGTAGATTGTCCATTTCTTCCAGATTCTCCAGTTGTGTTGATTATAGGCTTTTGTAGTAGGATCTGATAATTTTTTGAATTTCCTCAGTTTCTGTTATAATATCTCATTTTTCATTTCTAATTTTGTTAATTTGGATACTGTCTCTGTGACCTTTGGTTAGTCTGGTTAAGGGTTTAATCTATCTTGTTGCTTTTCTTAAAGAACCAGCTTTTGGTTTTGTTGATTCTTTGTATGGTTCTCTTAGGGAATAGAAACCCTAAGACAGTGGTGTAGTTCCTAGGATTATGGGAGAGTCCAGCCAGCTGACATTATACTTCCTATGGGGATGCAATCTCCTTCCCCTTCCCCAGTCCTTCTGCCAGCTAACCCACTGAGATCTCTGAGCTCAGTCTGATGGTTGACTCCAAGCATCCACATTTGCATTGTTCAGTTGTTGGCAGAATCTCCCAAGGAACAGCCACACCAGATTCCTGTCAGCAAGCACCTCTCTCTGCAACATCAACAGTGTTGGGGTTTGGTGTGTGCAGACAGGACGGATCCCTAGGTGGGGCAGTCCCCTGCATAGCACTTCCTTCAGGCTCTGCTCCATTTTTGTCCCTGGCTTTTTTTTTGGACAGAAACATTTCTGGGTTAAAAACTTGGATTTAAATGGGTGGTGGTATCCATCGACCAGGGACATTGCCTATCTACTGTAGGTGGTCTCTACAGGTCCTATCTCCTTTCACTGCACACATTTCTGCTCATTTCTGCTAAAGTCATCCCTGTTGGGGCCTGGGAGCCTCACGTTTCCCTGGTGTCTGGAACCCTCCAGTGGCTATCTTCAATTTCTCTTCCTCCCTGCTATATATTTTCATTTGATTTCCTGACCCTCTGTATTGCTCTCCAGTCACCTCCAGTACCTGATACTGACACCCCTTATTACCTCCCAATCCTCTCTCTCCTAGGTCTCCCCTTCCTCCACCTCCCTCGATCACCCTATTCTCCCCTCAATGCAGGATTGAAATATCCATACTCTGGTATTCCTTATTCCTAAGTTCCACATGGCTTTGGGTTATATCATAGGGATTGTGACCTTTTCGGCTAATTTCCAGTTATCAGTGAGTACAAACCATGCATGTTCTTTTGTGTCTGTGTTACCTCACTCAGGATGATATTTCTGGTTCCACTCATTTGCCTGCAAATTGCATCAAGTTACTATTTTAATAGTTGAGTAGTACTCCATTTCATGTAAATGTACAACATTTTCTGTATCCATTCCTCCATTGAGGGGCATCTGGGTACTTTCCAGCTTCTGACTATTATAAACAAGGCTGCTATTAACAGTGGAGCATGTGTCCTTGTTGCATGCAGGGGAATCCTCTGGGTATATGCCCAGAATTGGTATGGCAGGGTCCTCTGGAAGTGTCATGCCCAATTTTCTGAGGAAACACCAGACTGATTTCCATAGTGGTCGTACCATCTTGCAATCCCACCAGCAGTGTAGGAGTGTTCATCTTTCTCCACATCCTCACCAACACCTGCTGTCTCCTGGGGGTTTAACCTTAGTCATCTGACTGGTGTGAGCTGAAATCTCAGAGTTGTTTTGATTTGCATTTCCCTAATGACTAATGATGTTGAACATTTCTTAAGGTGCTTCTCAGCCATCCAAATTTCTACAGGTGAAAAATCTTTGTATAGCTCTGTACCCCATTTTTAATAGGGTTATTTGGTTCTCTGGGGTTTAACTTCTTGATTTCTTTGTATATATTGGATATTAGCCCTCTGTCATATGTGGAGTTGGTGAAGATTTTTTCCCAATTTGTTGGTTGCTGTTTTGACCTTCAAACAGTGTCCTTTGCCTTACAGAATCTTTGTAATTTTATGAGGTCCCATTTGTCAATTCTTGATCTTAGAGCAAAAGCTATTGGTGTTCTGTTCAGGCACTTTCCCCCTGAGCCAATGTCCTCAAGGGTCTTCCCCAGTTTCTTTTCTATTAGTTTCAGTGTGTCTGGTTTTATGTGGAGGTCCTTGATCCACTTGGAGTTGAGCTTAGTACAAGGAAATGAGAGTGGATCAATTTGCATTCTTCTGCCTGCTGACTGCCAGCTGAACCAGCACCATTTGTTGAAAAGGTTATCTTTTTTCCACTGGATGGTTGTAGCTTCTTTCTCAAAGATCAATTGACCATACTTCTGCGGGTTCATTTCTGGATCTTCAATTCTATTCCATTGATCCACTTGCATATCACTGTATCAATGCCATGCAGTTTTTAACACAATTGCTTTGTAGTACTGCTTGAGGTCTGGGCTATTGATTCCCCAAATTCTTTTATTGTTTAGAATAGTTTGTTATTCTGGGTTTTTTGTTATTCCAGACGAATTTGAGAATTGTTCTTTCTAAATCTATGAAGAATTGATTTGAGATTATGATGGGGATTGCATTGAATCTGTAGATTGCTTTTGGCAAGATGGTCATTTTTACTATATTAATCCTGCCAATCCAAGAGCATGGAAGATTTTTCCATCTTCTGAGGTCTTCTTCGATTACTTTCTTCAAAGATTCGAAGTTCCTGTCATAAAGATCTTTCACTTCTTTGGTTAGAGTCACACCAAGATATTTTATATTGCTTGTGGATATTGTCAAGGGTGTTATTCCCCTAACTGCTTTCTCAGCCTGCTTATCCTTTGAGTATAGGAAGCCTACCGATTTGCCTGAATATATTTTATATCCAGCCACTTTGCTGAAGTTGTTTATCAGCTGTAGGAGTTCTCTGGTGAAGTTTTTTTGGATCACTTAAGTATACCATCACATCATCTGCAAATAGTGATAGTTTGAATTCTTCCTTTCCAACTTGTATCCCTTTGACCTCCTTATGTTGTCTAATTGCTCTGGCTAGAAGTTCAAGTACTATTTTGAAAAGATATGGAGAGAAAGGTCAGGCTTGTCTAGTCCCTGATTTTAGTGGGATTGCTTCAAGTTTCTCTCAATTTATTTTGATGTTGGCTACTGGTTTGCTGTATATTGCTTTTACTATGTTTAGGTATGGGCCTTGAATTCCTGCTGTTTCCAAGGCTTTTAGCATGAAAGGATGCTGAATTTTGTCAAATGCTTTTTCAGCATCTAATGAAACGATCATGTGGTTTTTTTTTTCATTGAGTTTGTTTTTGTAGTAGATTGCATTGATGGATTTCCATATATTGAACCATCCCTGCATCCCTGGGATGAAGCCTACTTGACCATGGTGGTTGATTGTTTTGATGTGTTCTTGGATTTGGTTGGCAAGAATTTTATTTAGTATTTTTGCATCGATATTCATAAGGGAAGTTGGCCTGAAGTTCTCTTTCTTTTTTGGATCTTTGTGTGGTTTTGGTATCAGGGTAATTTTGGCTTCATAGAACGAGTTGGGTAGAATTTCTTCTGTTTCTATTTTCTGCAATAGTATGAAGAGTATTGGTTTTAGGTCTCCTTCGAAGGTCTGATAGAATTCTGTATTTAATCCATCTGGTCCTCGGTTTTGTTTTGTTTTGTTTTGTTTTGTTTTGTTTTGTTTTGGATGGAAGACCTTCTATCACCCCTTTTATTTCTTTAGGGGTTATGGGACTGTTTAGTTCATCTATTTGATCCCGATTTAATTTTGGTATTTGATATCTCTCTAGGAAATTGTGCATTTCCTCCAGATTTTCCAGTTGTTTTGAGTATAGACTTTTGTAGTAGAGTGTGATAATTTTTTGGATTTCCTCCATTTCTTTTGTTATATCTCCCTTTTCATTTCTAATTTTGTTGATTTGGATACTGTCTCTGTGCCCTTTGGTTATTATGGCTAAGGGTTTAATCTATCATGTTTATTTTCTCAAAGAACCAGCTCCTGGTTTTGTTGATTCTTTGTATGGTTCTCTTTGTTTCTACTTGATTGATTTCAGCCCTGAGTTTGATGATTTCCTGTCTTCTACTTCTCCTGGGTGAATTATCTTCTTAAGTTGCTAGTGTATGTTCTCTACAGTTTCTTTTGGAGGCACTTAGGGCTATGAGTTTTCCTCTTAGCACTGCTTTCATTGTGCCATAAAGATTTGGGTAAGTTGTGCCTTCATTTTCATTAAATTCTAAAAAGTCTTTAATTTCTTTTTTTTAATTTTTATTTTCTATATTCTATGTTCACATTCCAAAGGCTTTCCCCTTTCCCAGTTAACCCCCACCATTTGTCCCATAATTCCTCTCCCCCCTGCTATTCCCCAATCATTTCCCCCCCCCAAGATTTCTCTGTTCTGGGTCTACAATACTGGATCCAATCTTTACAGGCCCAGGGTCCTCTCCTTTCTTCTTCTTGGAAGTCATTTGACTTGCTAATTGTGCCTTGAGTATTTAGGGCTTCTGGGCCCATTAATATCCACTTATCAGTGATTGCATTTCATGTGTATTCTTTTGTGATTGGGTTAGCTCACTTAGGATGATATTTTCCAGATCTAACCATTTACCTACAAATTGCATGAGTTCATTATTTTTAATTGCTGAGTAGTACTCCATTGTATAAATATATCACATTTTCTGTATCCATTCCTCTTTTGAGGGATATCTGGGCTCCTTCCAATTTCTGGCTATTATAAACAAGGCTGCTATAAACACAGTGGAGCATGTGTCTTTATTGTATGCAGAGGAATCCTCTGGGTATATGCCCAGGAGTGGTATGCCAGGGTCTTCTGGAAGTGGCATGCCCAATTTTCTGAGGAACCGCCACACTGATTTCCAGAGCAGATTTACCATTTTGCAATCCCACCAACAGTGGAGGAGTGTTCCTCTTTCTCCACATCCTCGCCAGCACTTGTTGTCTCTCGAGTTTTTAATCTTAGCCATTCTGCCTGGAGTCAGGTGGAATCTCAGGGTTGTTTTGATTTGCATTTCCCTGATGACTAATGATGTTGAACATCTCTTAAGGTGTTTCTCGGCCATCTGAATTTCTTCTGGTGAAAATTCTTTGTTTAGCTCTATACCCCATTTTTTGATAGGGTTATTTGGTTCTTTGGGGTCTAACTTCTTGAGTTCTTTGTATATATTGGATATTAGCCCTCTGATGGATGTGGGGTTTGTGAAGATCATTTCCCACGTTGTTGGTTGCCGTTTTGTCCTTCTGACAGTGTCCTTTGCCTTACAGAAACTTTGTAATTTTATGAGGTTCCATTTGTCAATTCTTGATCTTAGAGCATAAGCTATTGGTGTTCTGTTCAGGAACTTTCCCCCTGTGCCCATGTCCTCCAGGGTCTTCCCATGTTTCTTTTCTAATAGTTTCAGTGTGTCTGGTTTTATGTGGACGTCCTTGATCCACTTGGAGTTGATCTTAGTACAAGGAGATAAGAGTGGGTCAATTCACATTCGTCTGCATGTTGACCTCCAGTTGAACCAGCACCATTTGTTGAAAAGGCTATCTTTTTTCCACTGGATGGTTGTAGCTCCTTTATCAAAGATCAAATGACCATAAGTCTGTGGGTTCATTTCTGGGTCTTCAATCCTATTCTATTGATCTACCTGCCTGTTGCTGTACCAATACCATGCAGTTTTTAACACAATTGCTCTGTAGTACTGCTTGAGGTCAGGGATATTGATTCCCCCAGAAGTCCTTTTATTGTTGAGAATAGTTTTAGCTATCCTGGGTTTTTTGTTGCTCCAGATGAATTTGAGAATTGCTCTTTCTAGATCTATGAAGAATTGATTTGGGATTTTGATGGGGATTGCATTGAATCTGTAGATTGCTTTTGGCAAGATGGCCATTTTTACCATATTGATCCTGCCTATCCAGGAGCAAGAAATATTTTTCCATCTTCTGAGGTCTTCTTCGATTTCTTTCTTCAAGGACTTGAAGTTCCTGTCATACAGATCTTTCGCTTGTTTGGTTATAATTACGCCAAGGTACTTTATGTTGTTTGTGGCTATTGTGAAGGGTGTTATTTCCCTAACTTCTTTCTCAGCCTGCTTGGCCTTTGAGTACAAGAAGGCTACTGATTTGCTTGAGTTAATTTTATAACCAGCCACTTTGCTGAAGTTGTTTATCAGCTGTAGAAGTTCTCTGGTGGAGTTTTTTGGATAAGTAGACTATCATATCGTCTGCAAATAATGATACTTTGACTTCTTCCTTTCCAATTTGTATCCCTGTGACTTCCTTATGTTGTCTAATTGCTCTTGCTAGAACTTCAAGTACTATATTGAAAAGATATGGAGAGGGCAGCCTTGTCTAGTCCCTGATTTTAGTGGGATTGCTTCAAGTTTCTCTCCATTTATTTTGATGTTGGTTACTGGTTTGCTGTAGATTGCTTTTACTATGTTTAGGTATGGGCCTTGAATTCCTGCTCTTTCCAAGGCTTTTAGGATGAAAGGATGCTGAATTTTGTCGAATGCTTTTTCAGCATCTAATGAGATGACCATGTGGTTTTTTTCTTTCAGTTTGTTTATGTAGTGGATTACATTGATGGATTTCCGTATATTGAAGAATCCCTGCATCCCTGGAATGAAGCCTACTTGATCATGGTGAAGGATCGTTTTGATATGCTCTTGGATTCGGTTGCCAAGAATTTTATTAGGTATTTTTGCATCAATATTCATAAGAGAAATTGGCCTGTAGTTCTCTTTCTTTGTTGGATCTTTTTGTGGTTTAGGTATCAGCGTAATTGTGGTTTTGAAGAATGAGTTGGGCAGTTTCCCTTCTGTCTATTTTGTGGAATATTTTGAAGAGTATTGGTGTTAAGTCTTCTTTGAAGGTCTGGTAGAATTCTGCACTAAAACCATCTGATCCCGTACTTTTTTTTGGTTGGGAGGCTTTCTATAAACCCTTCTATTTCTTTAGGGGTTATGGGACTGTTTAGCTGATCTACTTGATGCTGATTTAATTTTGGTATTTGGTATCTGTCTAGGAAATTGTCCATTTCCTCCAGATTCTCCAGTTTTTTGAGTATAGGCCTTTGTAGTAGGATCTGATGATCTTTTTAATTTCCTCTGTTTCTGTTGTTATATCCCCTTTTCATTTCTAATTTTGTTAATTTGGATACTGTCTCTGTGCCCTTTGGTTAGTCTGGCTAAGGGTTTATCTATCTTGTTGATTTTCTCAAAGAACCAGCTCTTCGTTTTGTCGATTCTTTGTATGGTTCTCTTTGTTTCTACTTGATTGATTTCAGCCCTTAGTTTATTTCCTCTCTTCTACTCCTCCTGGGTGAGTTAGCTTCTTTTTGTTCCAGGGCCTTCAGGTGTGCTGTTAAGATGCTAGTGTATGCTCTCTCCAGTTTCTTTTTGGAGGCACTCAGGACTATGAGTTTTCCTCTTAGCACTGCTTTCATTGTGTCCCAGAGATTTGGGTAGGTCATACCTTCATTTTCATTGAAGTCTAAAAAGGCTTTGATTTCTTTATTTCTTCCTTGACCAAGGTGTCATTGAGTAGAGTATTGTTCTGTTTCCATGTGTACGTGGGCTTTCTGTTGTTCTTCTTGCTATTGAAGACCACTTTTACTCCATAGTGATCCGATAGGAGACATGGGATTAGTTCGGTCTTCTTGTATTTGTTGAGGTCTGTCTTGTGACCAATTATATGATCAATTTTTGAGAAGGTACTGTGAGGTGCTGAGAAAAAGGTATACTCTTTTGCTTTAGGATGGAATGTTCTATATATATCTGTTAAATCCAATTGGTCCAAAGCTTAAATTAGTTTCACTGTGTCCCTGTTTAGTTTCTGCTTTCCTGATCGGTCCATTGAGGAGAGTGGAGTGTTGAAGTCACCTACAATCATTGTGTTAGGCGCGATGTGTGCTTTAAGCTTTAGTAAAATTTCTTTTACGAATGAGGGTGCCCTTACATTTGGAGCATAGATGTTCAGTATTGAGAATTCTTCTTGGTGGATTTTCCCTTTGACAAGCAGGAAGTGACCTTCTGTGTCTCTTTTGATGACTTTAGGTTGAAAGTCAATTTTATCTGATATTAGAATGGCTACTCCAGCTTGTTTCCTGGAACTATTTGCTTGTAAAACTGTCTTCCAGCCTTTTACTCTAAGGTGGTGTTTGTCTTTGACACTGAGATGTGTTTCCTGTATGCAGCAAAATGTAGGGTCCTGTTTCCGTATCTAGTCTGTTAGTCTGTGTCTTTTTATTGGGGAATTGAGTCCATTGATATTAAGAGATATTAAGGAATAGTAGTTATTACTTCATGACATTTTGGGCATTATTATTATTATTATTATTATTATTATATTTTGTATTTGAGTGGTTCTCTTCTTTTGGGTTGGATGAGGTGGGGTTTCTATCTTGTTTCTTCTGAGGTGTTGTTTCACCCCTTGTGTTGGTATTTTTCCCCTATTATCCTTTGTAGGGCTGGGTTTATAAATAAGTATCTTGCAAATTTGGTTTTGTCGTGGAATATCTTTGTTTCCCCATCTATGGCAATTGAGAGTTCTGCTGGGTATAGTAGTTTTGGCTGAAGTTTGTGTTCTCTTATGGTCTGCATGAGGTCTGCCCAGGATCTTCTAGCTTTCATGGTCTCAGGTGAGAAGTCTGGTGTAATTCTGATAGGTCTTCCTTTATATGTTACTTGTCCTTTTTCTCTTACTGCCTTTAATATTCTTTCTTTGTTTAGTACATTTGGGGTTTTGATTATTATGTGACGGGAAGTATTTCTGTTCTGGTCCAATCTATTTGGGGTTCTATAGGCTTCTTGTATATTCATGGGCATCTCTCTCTTTAGGTTGGGGAAGTTTTCTTCCATAATTTTGTAGAAGATATTTGCTGGCCCTTTAAATTGTAGATCTTCCTTCTCATCTACCCCTATAATCCTTAGGTTTGGTCTTCTCATTGTGTCCTGGATTTCCTGAATGTTTTGGGTTACCAGCTTTTTGCATTTTGCATTTTCTTTAATTGTTGAATCCATGGTTCCTATGGTATCTTCAGCATCTGAGATTCTGTCTTCTATCTCTTGTATTCTATTGTTGATATTTGCATCTATGACTCCTGATTTCTTCCCAAGGTTTTCTATCTCCAAAGTTGTCTCCCTTTGCGATTGCTTAGTTGTTTCTACTTCTGTTTTTAGATTTTGTATGATTTTGCTCAGATCTTTCAGTTGCTTGTTTGTGTTTTCCTGTAATTCTTTAAGAGATTTTTGTGTTTCCTCTTTTATGACTTCTTCTCGTTGACCCATGTTCTCTTGTATTTCTTTAAGTGATTTTTGTTTCTCCCCCTTATTGGGATTCACTTTTTGCTCTATATTCTCCTGGATTTCTTTAAGTGATATTTGTTTCTGCCTTGTATGGGCTTCTAGCTTTTGATCCATTTTCTCCTCTATTACTTTAAGAAATTTATCTAAGTGATCCTCAATCTGCATCTTTACCAGTGATTTTAGATCTGAGTCTTGTTTTTCTGGTGTGTTGAGATATCCGAGATTTAATTGTGTTTGCCTGGTAATGGCTTCTAGCTTTTGATCTATTTTCTCATGTATTACTTTAAGAGATTTATCTAAGTGTTCCTCTATCAGCATCCTGACCAGTGATTTTAGATCTGTGTCTTGTTTTTCTGGTGTTTCGGGGTATCCAAGATTTATTGCCATCGGGGAACTGGGTTCGGATGATGCCATACTGCCTTGATTTCTGTTAGTAACGATCTTATGTTTGCCTTTTGCCATCTGCTTAACTCTGGTGTTAGTTGGTCCTGTAGATACTAGCTGGTGCTTGACCCTCCTGTGGGCTCGTAAGGCTATTTCCCAGCGACTGGGGCACCTGAACCACTGCCCTGTGGGGCTCCTGCTCACAGATTGCTGACAGGTGGCCTGAGTCCCCTGAGGTCTTAAACTCAGGATATCCCAGGTACTTGGTTCTGCCTGTTGGGCGGCTGCTCTGCACTGCTCCTGCTCAGGTTTTGCTGTCTGTTATCCTGTTTCCCCAGGGGTCTTAAAGTTGGGATATCTCAGTTATCTGGTTCTGCCTGCTGGTCCAAAGCTGCTGGGAAGCTGGTTGGGTCCAGCTTCCCCGCCACCAGCTGGATGGGAAGCTGCAGGCAAGATGGCAGTTGCCTGCAGGAAGCTCAGGGTCCGCCCCGCGAGCGCAGAGCGCAGGCTCGGCTGCTGTGCCCCAAACCACTACTCTGTGCTCAACTCCCGCTCCAGGCCTGAGTCCCCGAAGGTCTTAAACTCGGGCTGTCTCGGGTACCTAGGTCCGCCGCCAGCTGGGTCTGAGCACCTGGTAAGCTGGCTGGGTCAGGTTTCCCCACCACCGACTGGATGGGAAGCTGCAGGCAAGATGGCTGCTGCCTGCAGGAAGATTGGGGTCCGCCCCGCAAGCGCAGAGCACAGGCTCGGCACCGCTACTCTTTGCCCAACTCCTGCTCCAGGCCTGAGTCCCCGAAAGTCTTAAACTCGGGCTGTCTCGGGTACCTGGTTCCGCCGCCGGCTGGGTCTGAGCACCTGGGAAGCTGGCTGGGTCCGGCTTCCTCGCCACCGACTGGATGGGAAGCTGCAGGCAAGATGGCAGCTGCCTGCAGGAAGATTGGGGTCTGCCCCGCAAGCGCAGAGCACAGGCTCGGCACCGCTACTCTTTGCCCAACTCCTGCTCCAGGCCTGAGTCCCCAAAAGTCTTAAACTCGGGCTGTCTCGGGTACCTGGTTCCGCCGCCGGCTGGGTCTGAGCACCTGGGAAGCTGGCTGGGTCTGGCTTCCCTGTCACCGGCTGGATGGGACACTCTAATTTCTTTATTTCTTCCTTGATCAAGGTATCATTGAGTAGAGTATTGTTCAGTTTCCATGTGTATGTGGGCTTTCTGTTGTTTTTGGTGCTATTGAAGACCACTTTTACTCCATAGTGATCTGATAGGAGGCATGGGATTAGTTCAATCTTCTTATATTTGTTGAGGTCTGTCTTGTGACCAATTATATGGTTGATTTTGGAGAATATACCATGTGGTGCTGAGAAAAACGTATATTCTTTTGCTTTAGGATGAAATGTTATATATATATATATATATATATATATCTGTTAAATCTAATTAGTCCAAAGCTTCTATTAGTTTCACTCTGTCCCTGTTTAGTACCTGTTTAGTATGTTTTCCTGATCGGTCCATTGAGGAGAGTGGAGAGTTGAAGTCACCCACAATTATTGTGTTAGGTACAATGCATGCTTTGAGCTTTAGTAAAGTTTCTTTTAAGAATGAGAGTGCCCTTGTATTTGGAACATAGATGTTCAGAATTGAGAGTTCTTCTTGGTAGATTTTCCCTTTCACCAGCAGGAAGTGACCTTCCATGTCTCTTTTTATGACTTTAGGATGAAAGTCAATTTTATCTGATATTAGAATGGCTACTCTGGCTCGTTTCCTGAGACCATTTCCTTGTAAAATTGTCTTCCAGCCTTTTACTGTAATGTACTGTTTGTCTTTGACACTGAGGTTTGTTTCCTGTATGCAGCAATATGTAGGGTCCTGTTTCCATATCCTGTCTATTAGTCTATGTCTTTTTATTGGGGAATTGAATCCATTGATATTAAGAGATGTTAAGTAATAGTAATTATTACTTCCTGTCATTTTTGAAGTTATTTTTTATATTTGAGTGGTTATCTTCTTTTGGGCTTGATGAAAGAAGTTTACTATCTTGCCTTTTCCTGGGTGTAGTTTCCCTCCTTGTATTGGAGTTTTCCCCCTATTATCCTTTGTAGGGCTGTGTTTGTGGAAAGATATCGCACAAATTTGGTTTTGTCAAGGAATATCTTGGTTTCTCCATCTATGGCAATTGAGAGTTTTGCTGGCTATAGTAGTTTTGGCTGAAATTTGTGTTCTCTTAGAGTCTGCATGATATCAACTCAGGATCTTCTAGTTTTCATGGGCTCTGGTGAGAAGTCAGGTGTAATTCTGATAGGTCTTCCTTTATATGCTACTTGGCCTTTTTCTCTTAATGCCTTTAATATTCTTTGTTTAGTACATTTGGGGTTTGATTATTAGTGACAGGAGGTATTTCTCTTCTGGTCCAGTCTGTTTGGAATTCTGTAGGTTTCTTGCATATTCATGGGCATCTCTCTCTTTAGATTGGGGAAGTTTTCTTCCCTAATTTTGTTTAACATATTTGCTGGCCCTTTAAGTTGTAAATCTTCACTCTTATCTGTACCTATAATCCTTAGGTTTGGTCTACTCATTGTGTTCTGGATTTCCTGGATGTTTTGAGTTACAAGCTTTTTGCATTTTGCAATTTCTTTGACTGTTGAGTCAATGGTTTCTATGGTGTCTTCGGCATCTGAGATTCTTTCTTCAATCTCTTGTATTCTGTTGTTGATATTTGCATCTATGGCCCCTGATTTCTTCCCAAGGTTTTCTATCTCCAAAGTTGTCTCCCTTTGTGATTTCTTAGTTGTTTCTACTTCTGTTTTAGCTCCTGGATGGTTTTGCTCAGATCATTCACTTACTTGTTTGTGTTTTCCTGTAATTCTTTAAGAGATTTTTGTGTTTCCACTTTCATGACTTCTGCCTGTTGACCCACTTCCTCCTGTCTTTCTTTAAGTGATTTTTGCATTTCCTTCTTATTGGCTTCTATCTTTTGATCCATATTCTCCTGAATTTCTTTAAGTGATTTTTGTGTTTACCTTGTAAGGGCTTCTAACTTTTGATCTATATTCTCCTGTATTTCTTTAAGAGATTTATTGATGTCCTTCTTGTGTTCTTCGAACAGCATCATCACCTGTGATTTTAGATCTAAATCTTGTTTTTCTGGTGTGTTTCGGTGTCCAGAACGTACTGCTGTTGGAGAATTGAGTTTGGATGCTGCCATATTGCCTTGATTTCTGTTAGTAAACTTTACTTTTTGCCATCTGGTTTTCTCTGGCGTTAGTTGGTCCTGTAGTCACTGGCTGGTGATTGAACCCCCTGTGGACCCATAAGGCTATTTCCTCACCACTGGATGACTGAGTTTCCCCTGGCACAGATTGCTGATGTGCTGCCCTCCTCTTGGGTGCTGTTGGACCCTTAGTGTAAGTTGTTCCAAGCAGTGTTATATTCTCTGTGGACCTGATGCTGCTTGTCTGCTCTGTCAGGGAGCGAAGATGGTGGCTGGGAGCCCCTCCAAGTGCTGATGACCCTGACCGGCACAAGAACAAGCCTGGCTGGCACACAGATGAACCACCTCTCTGCCCAGATCCTGTTTTCGAGTCGCTGCCTGGTGGCCTGAGTTCCCAGAGATCTTAAACTCGGGATAACTCGGGTACCTGGGTCTGCTTGTCTAGTCCAAGCAGCAGCAAAGATGGCAGTGGCAGTGGCAGTGGCAGTGAGTGCAGGATACCCTGCGGGTCACAGAACCCACGCCTGGCTGGCACACAGGAACCACTGCTCTGCCTAGCTCTCATGTGCAGGTCGCTGCCTGGAGGCCTGCATCCCCAGAGATCTTAAACTCAGGATATCTTGGGTACTTTGGTCTGCTTGCCCAGTCTAAGCAGCAGCAAAGATGATGGCAGGGAGTGCAGGATCCCCCACAGGGCACTGAACCCACGCCTGGCTGGGACACAGGAACCACTGCTCTGCCTAGTTCCTGTGCACATATCGTTGCCTGGCGGCCTGCATCCCCAGAGATCTTAAAGTTGGGATATCTCGGGTACCTGGGTCTGCTTGTCCAGTCCAAGCAGCAGCAAAGATCTCCTGTATTTCTTTAAATGAGTTTTTATGTCCTTCTTAAGGCCCCCTATCTTTTTCATGAGATAAAAAACAAAAAACAAACAACAAAACAAAACAAAACATGGGGAAAGATGTGGTCAAAAGAAACAATTCACTCAGTTTATAAGACCCAGGAGCAGAAATAAGATCAGGATAGTTCCTGGTCTCTGCCTGAAACATTGTTGGCCTGTGTACTGGAGGCTTTCCACAGATACCTCTGGCCCAGTCAGGTGTGAGGGTCCAGGCAAGGAGGAGTGAGTGCCAGCAGGAATGGAGAGTAGCCACAGCTGCCTCCTCTTCTGCAGCTGGCTCCACTTCTGCCTCTCATCTCAGTTATCATGTACACCTGCACTAAATTGGGCTGAGCTGTGCCAGTGAGGAGTGCAGGGTAGCTTCAGGCAGAGCTTCAGGATGAGCAGACCACTTCCCATGTTACAGTGTTACAGCAGTTATGATGGAAGCTCTCAGACAATGGACTGGTTTTCACACACCAATGTTCCAGATAGGATACTTATAAACAGTTTTGGGGTGGGTCAGGACCTGGGATGGTTTGGTGTTGTTCCTATACGACTAATAGTCACATATGTCTCTTTGGACAGGTGTGGGGCATTGTGGGAGGCTTTGTCCAGGACAAGAACCAGGGGGCCTAGGGATGTGGCCGAAAGCCTGATGTTCTTTGTAGGTGACAGTCACCTGCTGGGTCACTAGGGTTTTAAGCCTGTGCTCAACCACAGATGAGGCTGCCTATCACAGATCACCATGCCACAATTCCCCCTTTTTCTTTTCATAAAATATTATGAATTCCAAATGTTTTGGGATTAAAGAACACTTACAAATTAATGGGCCAAAATAAACAATGTCTTGAAAAATGGTAGACATTGAAAAACATGCAAATAAAATTTAGCTTATTAAAAATTCCCAGATAAAATAAGAAAGGTGAGCAGGAACTCTGTGCCTTCTAGTGCATGTCTGAGTGAAGAGATCTGGAACTAAGGGATTTGGCTACCCATTTCTGTAACAAAATGCCTGAGAAAATTCAAAGAGACTCGGTGTCTGACATCTCAGTTCACATTTGCTTGGCCTTGTTGCTTTGCATTTATGAATCTCCACATACCAAGATGGACGTGTGATGGACATGGGATTGTTTACCACATGGGTTCCTGAAAGCAAAGAAGAGCACAGGAGAGGGGTCGAGAATCCAAAATCTCCCTAAGGATCTGCTTATGACCTGACACTTTTGCAATTAGCCTTACTCCCAGACAACCCATTACTTCCCAATAGCATCCAGACTTGTAACGCATGAACCTGAAACACACGTAAAAGAAATCCCTGAGTTAGCATTACTACTAATCTCATTGACATTAAGAGAATGATATCAAGAGCTGGAGAGATAGGTAAGTCGTTAAGAGTCTGGCTATTATTCCAGAGGACCTGGTTTGGTTCCTAGCACTCATGTAGCAGCTAACATATATAACTCAAAATCAGAGGATGCAGTGCCATTATATGGTTATCCAGGAACTGCACACACAGAGTACACAGATGAACATACAGGCAAAGCACCCATACACATAAATAAAAATCTCAAAAAATTTAAAATGGCAAAAGAATACTATCAACAACTATCACAAATTCAGAAACCTATGTCAAATAGACCAGTACTTTGTAAAATTTATATTCACTATTATTTCATGTGCACTGGTGATTTTCTTAAATGAATGATTGTATGAGGGAATCCAATCAACTACACTTGAGATACCTACATTTCTGAGCTGCCATGTGGCAGTTGGGAATTGAACCTGTGTCTTTTGTTAGAATATCCAATGCTCTTAAACACTGAGCACTCTCTCGAGCCCCCAGACCTGTTCTTTTAAAGACACAATCTATTGAGACTTATCGAGGAAGAAATGGTCTGAACAAATGTAATCACTTTGCCACAGTGGGTCTTCTCTTCAAATGTGCTCATATCAAGGACTATGTTGTAAGAAAGGAAGCTTAGCATTGGCATACAGGAGCTAGGTAGCCATAGTTTGGAGTTTTCCCAATGAAAATAGAAAATTTTATAGAACAGCCATAGCACAAAAAGTCCCTAAGATTGTGGCATCACAAGATACAAAGGGCAATTATGGAATGACTACAGAGTACTTGATATTGCTATGGTCCCAAAATGACCCACACTGTGTGCTCCAGGATGATGACATGTGTGAACAGTCAGAGCTCAAGCTTTATTTGTTCCCTTCTTCCATCTGTATACATTCAAAGAGCCAACAACAAACATCCTGAACAGCAGCATCCCATTTGAAGCAGCAGTGAAACCCCAATTCCTTTCCACCAGCACCCAAAAAAACTCTGAGCTTACAATAATTTCTTTTTGCAGCTACCAACTGCAACAACCCACTGGTCCACAAACCTGCCTATTCACCACTTTTGTAATCAGAAGTAAGAGTAGTTATGTTTGTGCTGTCTTATGGTGAAAGGGCATTCACAATTGAAATAAAGAGATTTCATCAAAATGTGTTTTGTGTTCAGGAGAGTTAGCTTAGCATTCACTTGCTGTTCTGCCAGAGGACCCAGTTTGGTTTCCAAGACCCACACTGGGTGATCAACACACACCTGTAACTCAAATCTAGCGAGTCCTTTTCCATTCTTCATGTACACCCACAAACTTGTGGTACACAGACACACATACATGTGGTACAAACCCATTTGGTACACACATGTCACACACAAACGGACACATTTTAAATCTTTAAAAAACGAAATTTATATTTATTTTAGCATGTCTAAGGGACTCAAATCTGAACCTTGAATGTGCTCAGGAAGCACTCTACAACTGAGCGGCCACCTGTGTGTCCAATGACCTCTCAACTCTTGTCTATAACATTGATTTTATTCTCCCAAGAGAAATAGCACAGGCTTGCCAAACAAGAGAAAACTAAGTTTCACACAGTGGGATAAATAAAACCATTTTTTGAAAATTAATTAGGTATGTGATATTCTTATACTTATTGGTAGATGGAGATTCATAGTAAGCAATTTCCTTAAAGCTTCTTTTATGTCCCTATTCCTCAGGCTGTAGATGAAAGGGTTCAGCATGGGGGTCACCACTGTGAACATCATGGCAGTTGCCATGTCCCTCCCAGCTGAGTGAGAGGATGAGGGATTGAAATACAGGGAGATGATGGTGCCATAGAAGAGGCAGACCACAGTCAGGTGGGAGCCACAGGTGGAGAAAGATTTCCATCCTCCCCTAGAAGATGAGGCTCTCAGGACTGCACAGGTGATACGGAGGTAGAAAATCAAAATGCAGATAAATGGGGTAACCATGATCACATTTCCCACTGTAAGAATCATCAGGTCATTGAGATGTGTGTCTGAGCAGGAGAGTTTGAGGAGGGGAGCCACATCACAGAAAAAATGGGGGATGATGTTGTCACCACAGAAAGATAGTTGAGACATGAGCAGTGTGTGCAACAGAGCATGTAGGGTGGCTACCAACCATGATCCCATAACAAGAAGGGCACAGAGGTGATGGGTCATCTTTGTTGTGTAGTGTAAAGGGTGGCATATGGCCACAAATCGGTCATAAGCCATAACAGCCAGCAGGAAATTGTCCATTTCAGCAAACACACAGAGAAAATACAGCTGTGTGAGACACCCAGAGAACGAAATGGATTGATTTCTGAGTATGTGAATAGCCAGTACCTTGGGGACAGTGGTGGAGGAGAAGCAGACATCCACAAATGACAGGTTACTGAGCAAGAAGTACATGGGGGTGTGCAGACGGGAGACTGTGCTGATGGCCAGGATGATGAGCAGGTTTCCCAGGACAGTGGCCAGGTAAATGATGAGGAAGAGCAGGAAGAAGAGCTGCTGCTGCTGTTGGGGCTGCCTGGAGAGTCCTAGGAGGAGGAACTCAGAAACCCTTGACTGGTTGATGCTGCTCATGAGTCTTAGCCCAGCTACAGAAGGGAAAGAAAAGGTCAGAAGGCCATCTTAAGGTTTGGATGCTACACCCAGGTTCACATTAATCCTGCATTAGAGTTTCTGAATTCAGATCCACACATTTTTTTCTACATACTCAACTTCCAAATCCCAGTTTTAGGTCATGTTGATTACCCAGAGTCACCCATTTAGTTTTATTGCATGTAACAAAAAAGCATTCCTGCACCTGCACCACTCTTACCTGTATCTGGTAATATCTTCACTCTTCCTCCCACTCCTTATAAGCTTAAAGGAAAAGAGAAGCATACAGCTAATGAATTAATCTCTTGGAGAGAGGAAGGAACATATATTGCAGATGAAACATTGGCATCTCTACTACTCAGTAAATTCCTGGACAGGCCAGTTCTATCTCTTGTAACTTGGAGTTGATGGGCAGCAGCGTTCTTTAGTCTAAGGATTGGAAAGTCTTGGTAATATAGGAATGTTCTGAGAAGGTGAAGAGTGGATGATCACAGTCCCAGCCTTCTGTGTTGGAGTAGGTCTGGGAGAATTAGACAGGAATTTACTGCAGCATGAAGTCCCACTAGGGAATGACTCCCTGAGTATCTCATTAAAGAGCAGCAGAAATGAGTTGTGTAAGTTGGTTTACACAACTTGGTCCCTCTTGACCACCAACAATGGAACATATCATCTACGTTCACAATCAGAACTTGGGGATAAAGCAATCTGAGTTGAATCAAGTCCCATAGAGAATTCCCTGAGAATCATCTAAGTCTATAGGGTTGAAGAATATGTCCTCCCCATTCTTCTTCTCTTAGCCCAGAAAATGAAGTCATGGCACTATCCTAGGGAAAGTCCTCTGTTCCTCACATTAATCAGTTATCACTTAGGGCTTATGCACATTTGTTTATAGGCAGCCCTAGGAGTAACTAGCATTACAGAGTCTGGCTCCATCCTGTAAAATATCCAGTTTAATCTTCAATGAGAGAAAATCTAGATGGGAGAGTGTGTTGTCCTCCATGGCAGAAGATGATCCTTGCTCAGAGAAACCACATCCTTGAGGATGATGTCTTCCCAGCCCACAGTGATGTGTGCACTGCTGAAAATGTATAGACTCTTGTGTGCAGCTCCTGCAACTTAGTTTATATTTACCAGCCCTTCCCCAGAAAGGATTCATGACAGGACTTAGAAACCTAGCATGGAGACATCCTCAATGTGCCTTGTCCTGTCCATGTACATCCAGAAACTTACTACATTTCCCACTTGATAGAAGAACAAGCAAATTTCTGAGAGCTGACAACAAAAAGTGCAAGAGCACAAGAGGAGTGGAAGGAAGTTGGGCACAGTCCTACTGGCTGTTGAGTTCACAATTCGGGATACTTCTAACAACCAGATAGATGAGGAATTCATCCCCAATCAGTGTCAAACAGTAAAAGCCAAGGCTTTCTCAGCTCAACCAGAAAGAATAGAGAAAGTGTTGATAAAAAAAAAAAGATAGCTCGTGCTGGTTTACACCTCTCATCCAGACTCACTGAAGTCTGAGGCAAGAAGGTTGCTGTCATGTTCAAGGCAAGTCTTATCTACCATATCATATACCCTGTCTCATAAATACAAAACAGCACAAAGGAAAAGAGATATTAGAAGCTAGAGAGATGGCTCAGTGGTTTAGAGCATTTGTCTTCTTCTGCAGAAAAAACAGGTTCAACTCCCAGCACCCATAAAGTGTTTCTCAACCATCTCTAACAATAAATTTGCTCATCAGAGATCTGACACCATCTACTAGTCTCCTTGGACATGCACATGGTTCATTTGCATGTATATTCAGGCAGATCACATGTAAATATGCATTTTTAAAATGAAAGAAAAATGATAATGGCTATGTAGTCTGGGCTACAGAGCCATATCTCACCATAAAACAAGAGAAACAATAAGAAACAAGAAAAAGAAATAATAATAATAATAATAATAATAATAATAATAATAATGAAAAGCTAACCATGCAGTGACGGTGCCTTTAAATCTATCACTCTGGAGACAGGTACAGTTTTATCTCTGAGTCCTATGCCAGACTGAGTATCAGGAAATCCAAGGCTGTTATAGTGAAACTCTGTTTCAAATGCCATACCTAGAAAAAAAAACAAATAAAAAATAACATAAGCAAGGAAAGTTTTCTCCCAGGACAGGACCAGCTAAGAGCACACAGGGCATAAGATTAGTAGAGCAGTTGGGATGGATGTCTTCCTGCTACCATAGGCACCAGGGAGCCAGGAGACTCCACAGCCTTCTGTTCACAGCCCACCAGAAGAGAGTGATCTCCCAGCAGTGTTTTCACTTCTGAGCGCAGAGGTGAGATCTCCACCTACTCTCTGGAGGGGAACAACTAGGAGCACACAGGGTCTAATATCAGTGGAGCAGCTGGGACTGAAGTCTTCTTGCTGCCATTAGCACCAGGGAGCCTGGAAACTCCACAGCCTTCTGTGCACAGCCCGCCAGGAGAGAGTGCTCTCCCAGCAGTGCTTTCACTTTTGAGCTCAGAGGAGTAAGGACACAGGCTTACAGGCCCACAGAAGGAACAAACTCCAGCCAGAGACAACAATATCAGCTAGCACCAGAGATAACCAGATGGCAAAAGGCAAGCACAAGAACCCTACCAACAGAAACCAAGGCTATATGGCAACATCAGAACCCAGTTCTCCCGGATACCCCCAACACACCAGAATAGCAAGGGAACTCAACTCCCCAATAAAAAGACATAGACTAACGAAATATTTTTCATGTAATGTTTTACATGTCTACCACTTTACTCTAATTTCCATGAAAATTAGAATTGTCAATTTTAATGTGTTTTTCTGTTTCTCTACTATTTTATCTGAAATATTTTCCATGTAAATCTTTAGTTTTATCATAAAGTGTTTTTACTTCCCTTTTCAATAAAAAATAATGAGAAAGAAAAAAGAATAAAAAGGTTAAGTGTATAGATGAGATATTGGCTGTTCATTTATTCTTGCATCTATGTGCTTAAATGTAGTACATAAAGGCTGCTGTTAAAGTGTGTTTGAAATTATCTACAATACCGTTCTTAGTATAAAATCAGAACTTTTGCTGCCCATGGAGGTGCATGCCTTTAATCCCAGCACTTGGAAAACAGAAGCAAGTGGTCCCTGTGAATTCAAACCAGTCTGGGCTACACAGTGAGACATGTCTTAAAAACAAAGAAAAAATCATTACTTTAGCAAATGTGGAAGGTGACTAGGTAGGTAAAATGCTTCATGTATAAGCTTAAAGAGCACAGTTCAGATTCCTGTACACACACATACATACATACATACATACATACATACATACCAAACAAGTATGACAGCCAGCAAGACTGTAATCTTAGTGAAAGAGGCAAAGGAGAGATTTGGCAAGAAAGTGGCTAGGTGAACTAGCTGAATCAGCAAGTGTTCAGTGAGAGACTCCGCCTTCCTACAAAGTGTAGATAGAGATCAAAGAGGATGGCTGGCACCAATCTCTGACTTATACATGTGTGTGCACACACATGGACCCCTACCTGTGTACACACACAAGATCAAACATACATTATTGCATGCACATTGCAAGCACACATATGTGCTCACACACATACAAACACACACATATTGATACAATTTTATTCATTGACTAATAAAATTTAAAGAATATCAAACATTCTGAGGATGAAGTAAAAGATAGCCTCATGACCTGCTTGAGAATAATTTTGAGGGGCTGAGTGGAGTGATATAAAAACTGTACATGTCTAAATCTCCTCAGGGAAACTGAGGAAGCTTGATCCAGTGGTCAAGGGTCAAGATCAGCCTGGGACAAACACGCATACATACACACACACACACACAGAGAGAGAGAGAGAGAGAGAGAGAGAGAGAGAGAGAGAGAGTATAAGACATCCTTATGCTCACACACAAACCTTGGGTAGCCATAAATGTTAAGGACACAGTTTTGTCTATGGAAAAGGAGAGCTTTTTTCCTCTCAGAAAGCTGAGAGAGGATGTGTTAATAGCCTTTGGCCGTCTGTGTAGCCAGGCCACATTTGTCACCCAAATGCTTAACTTGAACTTGCCTGAATCTATTGCACTGGTCGCCCCCAAGCCCTTATCGCTAGTTTGTTTATATTGAGCCTGCTTCCCCAGTTAATTTGTGGATCCTATCTTTATGGAAGATGTCATTTGTACTTTATGAGTTTCCATGTAGTCATGTCTTAAGTTTTGTTATGCACATGGAAATCAGTTAGTTACACCCTGAAACTTTTTCAAATTACCTTTCTTAAATATGCCTAAAACAAACTTATTATCTGACTCTCAAAGGTTGGCTCACACCTACTACTGAGTCATGTTGAACCCTATTGAAATCTTTGTTGGATTGTTGCTCTGCTGGTCTTGAGCTCATGAACAGGTGACAGAGACCCCTTTGTGAATGTTCAACATCACATGCATGCCTGGTGCTCATGTAGACTAGGAGAGTATGACAGATATCCTGGAAATGGTGTTAGTGATGTTTGTGTGTTGCAATGCAGGTGCTGGGAATCAAAACCTGGTCCTCTGAAAAAGCAATCACTACTCTTACCTCTGAGCCACCCCTCTAAATCAGATGCTTTAGTGGAAATTATGTCTATGTATATAGTAAGTCAGTGTGGTGTAAAGTACTAGAGTTTATCAGCTCATGTGGTCAACAAAGTGGAAGAGAGGTTAACTAACTTCAGAGCCATGCTGGGGTGATGAGAGGCTGACTGAAAGCTGTTTCATGAGGTGCCTCATCAGAGGATTCCCAGTGTTACATGGATACACTGCATAAAATATCCCAACCAACAGCAATAAAACAAGCAATAGCAAGAACAAACACAGCAGGGGAACCAGAACCTCAGTATACAGTGATGTAATATAAAATATCCAGTTTTCAACAACAAAATGAAAGATTGTAAAGAAACATGCCTTTACATGCATATATGTGTATGACTTTACAGCAGAATAGCATGCAAAAGATATGTTCTCTAGAAAGAGCAGAAGATACCGTTAACATAGACATATGGTAAGGGGGGAACTGGGAAAGGGGAACGCCTTTGGAATGTAAACAAAGAATATAGAAAATAAAAAAATATCTCCAAGTAGTCATTTAAAAAATGTTGGCAGGTGGAATAGGCAGCAGTATCAAAGAAATAAACAAAAGTATGAAGACAATGTCAAATCAAGTAGGGAATGAAGATCCAAAATTTATGGGGAAATGTTAAATGAAAATTTTGAGTTTAAAAGTAAACAATGGATATAAACTGGTCACTAAGTGGCCTCTACTAAGTTGAACCAGATAAATTTATAATTGTCAAATTTGTAAATAGTTTCATAGTAATTGTGGAAGTTGAATAAAAGGAAAGATGATGCAGAAGAAAAAATGAATAAATAGCCAAGTGTAGGCAATGTGCTTACAACAAATACATACAGTAAGGACTCTCAGGGGAGATAAAGGGAAAGGCAAAAATGAAGAAACAATTTCTGAAAACTCAAATTATAAAAAAAATGACCTGGCCCAACCAGAGACCTGCATACCTTCCTGTTTGTATATGGCCTGGAGCAGGACCTCTGCTCAGGATCCAAACACAGAGTCCACATCTCAGTTCTAGCTCACTTCTCCAGGTAATCTGACACATTCAGGATCACAATGAGACCCCCCAAACCCAATAGCTGGCATTACCTGGACCCATGGAACCCTGGGTTTCAGATACACAGTCCAGCTGCAGACAATTGGTCCTTCCAGTTTGCAAGTGTGCCTAGAGCAGAGTTGCTGCTCAGACCACACCCCAGTTGCAGCTTAACCCCCTAGGAGTTCTGAAGCATCTAGGACCACAGGCTCATAGAAAAGACACGCTTCAGTCAGAGACAACAGGCAAATTAATCCCAGAGATAACCAGATGGTGAGAGGCAAGTGCAAGTATATAAGCAACAGAAACAAATGTGACTTGGCCACATAAGGACTCAGTTCACCCAACACAGCAAGCCCTGGATAACCCAACATACCCATAAAGCAAGATACACATCTAAATTCTCATTTCATGAAGATGATAGAGAATTTGGGGGAGGGTTGTTTTTTTATTTTTCGATACAGAGTTTCTCTGTGTAGCCCTGGCTGTCCTGGAACACAATCTCTAGACCAGGCTGGCCTCAAACTCAGAAATTCACCTGCCTCTGCCTCCCAGAGTGCTGGGATTACAGGTGTGCACCACCATAGCCTGGCTAAAAATATTTTTTCTGTATGAGTGTGTAGGAGGTCCTTGTACTAACTCATAAACACCAAGGAGCAAGAAATGCCAAACACAGGGGTTGTCTCTGAAAAATAGAGAGGTATATAAGCTGTTTTTCAATATGAAACCTGAGAGAGGATATGTTAAAATACCTTTGTCTCTGTGTGTGGCCTGGCCCCATTTGTCACCCAAATGCTTATCTTGAACTTGTCTGTATCTATAGCACTGCCCTCCCAGGCCCTCATCATGAGTATGCTTATTTATCTTTAGCCTGTTATTCTAAAATAAACTTCTGATATATTGCCACCAGGCCACCATTAGAGAGACCCAGGTATACAGACCCAATCAGGTACTACCATCGCTCGGGTGGATCCACCAGGCTCTTGCCACTAGGCAGGGCCAGGGCGGTGGCACGGTGGAACTTCTCCATACCCTCCAGCCTTGCACCAAGGTGGCTGGGAGCAGCCTGCCCCACGGTTCCTTACAGTGGCAGTCGCAGCCAGTCTCCATATTGCCACCAGGCCACCGCTAGAGAGGCCCAGGTATACAGACTCAATCAGGGAATACCATCACTTGGGTAGATCTGCCAGGCTCTTGGCACTAACCAGGGCAAGGGCAACAGCTCAGCAGGACATCTCCATGCCCTCCAGGCTTGCACCAACTCGGTTGGGAACTGACATCCCTGAGGTCCCCTCAGCACTCGCAGAGGCAGTCTCTATCTTGCAGCCTGGTCATCAGTAGAGAAACAACAGGCCCAGCCTCACGGGAGGTTCAAACACCAACCAGTGACAACAAGGCCAACTAACCCCAGAGATAACCAGATGGCAAAAGGAAAACGTAGGAACGTTACTAACAGAAATCAAGTCAGCATGACAGCATCTGAACCCAGGTCGCCAACAACAGGAAGCTCTGGATAAAACAACACACCAGAAAAACAAGATTTGGATCTGAAATCACTGGTCAGAATGATGGTAGTGGAACACATAGATAAATCTCTTAAAGAAATACAAGAGAAAATGGATCAAAAGTTAGAAGCCTTTATAAGGCAAACACAAAAATCACTTAAAGAAATTCAGGAGAATATGGATCAAAAAACAGAAGCCAATAAGGAGGAAATACAAAAATCACTTAAAGAAATACAGAAGAATGTGGGACAACAAGTAGAAGCTATGATAGAGGAAACACAAAAATCTCTTAAAGAATTACATGAAAACACAAACAAGCAAGCGAAAGATCTGAGCATATCCATGCAGATTCTAAAAACAGAAGTAGAAACAACTAAGAAATCACAAGGGAGACAACGTTGGAGATACAAAACCTTGGGAAGAAATCAGGGGCCATAGATGCAAATATCAACAATAGAATACAAGAAGTAGAAGAAAGAATCTCAGATGCCAAAGATACCTTGGGAATCATTGAATCAACAGTCAAAGAAAATACTAAATGCAAAAAGCTTGTAACCCAAAACATCCAGGAAATCCAGGACACAATGAGAAGACCAAACCTAAGGGTTATAGGTATAGATGAGAGGGAAGAGAGGGCCAGCAAATATCTTCTACAAAAATATGGAAGAAAACTTCCCCAACCTAAAGGGAGAGATGCCCAGGAATATACAAGAAGCCTACAGAACTCCAAACAGATTGGACCAGAACAGAAATGAATCCCGTCACATAATAATCAAAACCCCAAATGTACTAAACAAAGAATATTAAAGGAAGTAAGAGAAAAGGCCAAGTAACATATAAAGGAAGACCTATCAGAATTACACCTGACTTCTCACCTGAGACCATGAAAGCTAGAAAATCCTGGGCAGATATCATGCAAACTCTAAGAGAACACAAATTTCAGCCAAAACTACTACACCCAGCAAAACTCTCAATCGCCATACATGGAGACACCAAGGTATTCCATGACAAAACCAAATTTGCACAATATCTTTCCACAAGCCCAACCCTAAAAAGGATAATAGGGGGAAAACACCAACACAAGGAAAGAAACTGCACCCCAGAAGAAGCAAGACAGAAACCTCCTCTCATCAAACCCAAAAGAAGATAACCTCTCAAATATAAAAAATAATTTCAAAAATGTTGGGAGGTAATAATTACTACTCCTTAATATCTCTTAACATCAATGGACTCAATACCCCAATAAAAAGACATAGAATAACAGACTGGATACGGAAACAGGACCCTACATTTTGCTGCATACAGAAGCCCATCTCAGTGTTAAAGACAAACACTGCCTTAGAGTAAAAGGCTGGAAGACAATTTTACAAGCAAATGGTCTCAGGAAACAAGCTGGAGTAGCCATTCTAATATCAGATAAAATTGACTTTCAACCTAAAGTCATCAAAAGAGACTCAGAAGGTCCCTTCTTGCTGGTCAAAGGGAAAATCCACCAAGAAGAACTCTCAATACTGAACATCTATGCTCCAAATGAACCCTAATTCGTAAAAGAAACCTTTCTAAAGCTTAAAATGCACATTGCACCTAACACAATAATTGTGGGTGACTTCAACACTCCACTATCCTCAATGGACCAATCAGGAAAGCAGATACTAAACAGGAACACAGTGAAACTAATTGAAACTTTGGATCAATTGGATTTAACAGATATATATATAGAACATTTCATCCTAAAGCTAAAGAATATACCTTTTTCTCAGCACCGCATGGTACCTTCTCCAAAACTGATCATATAATTGGTCACAAGACATATGTCAACAAATACAAGAAGATCAAACTAATCCCATGCCCCCTATCAGATCACTATGGGGTAAGAGTGGTCTTCAATAACAACAAAAACAACAGAAAGCCCACATACACATAGAAACTGAACAATACTCTACTCAATGACACCTTGGTCAAGGAAGAAATAAAAAAAGAAATCAAAGACTTTTTAGAATTCAATGAAAATGAAGATACAACCTACCCAAATCTACGGGACACAATGAAAGCAGTGCTAAGAGGAAAACTCATACCTCTAAGTGCATCCAAAAGGAAACTGGAGAGAGCATACACTAGCAGCTTAACAGCACACCTTAAAGGCCTGGAACAAAAAGAATCTAATTCACCCAGGAGGAGTAGAAGACAGGAAATCATCAAACTCAGGGCTGAAATCAATCAAGTAGAAACAAAAAAAAACATACAAAGAATCAACAAAACCAGGAGCTGGTTCTTTGAGAAAATCAACAAGATAGATAAACCCTTAGCCAGACTAACCAAAGGGCACAGAGACAGTATCCAAATTAAAAAAATCAGAAAGGAAAGGGGGGACATAACAACAGAAACTGAAGAGACTCAAAAGATCATCAGATCCTAGTACAAAAGTCTATACTCAACACAACTGGAGAATCTGGAGGAAATGGACAATTTCCTAGACAGATACAAAATACCAAAATTAAATCAGGATCAGTTAGATCAGCTAAACAGTCCCATAACCCCTGAAGAAATAGAAGAGGTTATAGAAAGCCTCCAAATCAAAAAAAAGTATGGGACCAGATGGTTTTAGTGCAGAATTCTACCAGACATTCAAAAAAGACTTAACACCAATACTCTTCAAACTATTCCAAAAAATAGAAACATAAAGGACACTGCCCAACACATTCTTTGAAGGCACAATTACACTGACACCACAACCACATAAAGATCCAACAAAGAAAGAGAACTACAGGACAATTTCTCTTATGAATATAGATGCAAAAATACTAAATAAAATTCTTGCCAACCGAATCCAAGAGCACATCAAAACGATCATTCACCATGATCAAGTAGGCTTCTTCCCAGGGATGCAGGGATGGTTCAATATATGAAAATCCATCAATGTAATCCACTACATAAACAAACTAAAAGAAAAAAACCACATGGTCATCTCATTAGATGCTGAAAAAGCATTTGACAAAATTCAGCATCCTTTCATGCTAAAAGTCTTGGAAAGAGCAGGAATTCAAGGCCCATACCTAAACATAGTAAAAGCAATATACAGCAAACTAGTAGCCAACATCAAAATAAATGGAGAGTAACTTGAAGCAATCCCACTAAAATTAGGGACTAGACAAGGCTGCCCTCTCTCTCCATATCTTTCCAATATAGTACTTGAAGTTCTAACGAGAGCAATTAGACAAGATGAGGAAGTCAAAGGGATACAAATTGGAAAGGAAGAAGTCAAATTATCATTATTTTCAGATGATATGATATTATACTTAAGCGACCCATAAAACTCCACCAGAGAACTCCTACAGCTGATAAACAACTTCAGTAAAGTGGCTGCTTATAAAATCGACTCAAGCAAATCAGTAGCCTTCCTGTACTCAAAGGACAAGCAGGCTGAGGAAGAAGTTAGGGAAATAACACCCTTGACAATAGCCACAAACAATATAAAGTATCTTGGCATGACTCTAACCAAACAAGTGAAAGATCTGTATGACAGGAAGTTCAAGTACTTGAAGAAAGAAATTGAAGAAGACCTCAGAAGATGGAAAAATATTCCATGCTTTTGGATTGGCAGGATCAATATAGTAAAAATGGCCATTTTGCCAAAAGCAATCTACAGATTCAATGCAATCCCCATCAAAATCCCAATTCAATTCTTCATAGATCTAGAAAGAGAAATTCTCAAATTCATCTGGAGTAACAAAAAACCCAGGATCGCTAAAACTACTCTCAACAATAAAAGGACTTCTGGGAGAATCAACATCCCTGACCTCAAGCAGTACTACAGAGCAATTGTGTTAAAAACTGCATGATATTGGTACGACAGGCAAGTAGATCAATGGAATAGAATTGAAGACCCAGAAATGAACCCACAAACTTATGGTCATTTGATCTTTGATAAAGGAGCTACAACCATTCAGTGGAAAAAAGATAGCCTTTCCAACAAATGGTGCTGGTTCAACTGGAGGTCAACATGCAGACGAATGTGAATTGACCCACTCTTATCTCCTTGTACTAAGATCAACTCCAAGTGGATCAAGGACCTCCACATAAAACCAGACACACTGAACCTAATAGAAAAGAATCTTGGAAAGACCCTGGCGAACATGGGCACAGGGGGAAAGTTCCTTAACAGAACACCAATAGCTTATGCTCTAAGATCAAGAATTGACAAATGGAACCTCATAAAATTACAAAGTTTCTGTAAGGGAAAGGACACTGTCAGAAGGACAAAACGGCAACCAACAACGTGGGAAATGATCTTCACCAACCCCACATCCGACAGAGGGCTAATATCCAATATATACAAAGAACTCAAGAAGTTAGACCGCAAAGAACCAAATAATCCTATTAAAAATGCGGTACAGAGCTAAACAAAGAATTGTCACCAGAAGAAATTTGGATGGCTGAGAAACACCTTAAGAGATGTTCAACATCATTAGTCATCAGGGAAATGCAAATCAAAACAACCCTGAGATTCCACCTGACTCCAGGCAGAATGGCTAAGATTAAAAACTCGAGAGACAACAAGTGCTGGAGAGGATGTGGAGAAAGAGGAACACTCCTCCACTGTTGGTGGGACGGCAAGATGGTACAACCGCTCTGGAAATCAGTCTGGCAGTTCCTCAGAAAATTGGGCATGACACTTCTAGAGGACCCTGTCATACCACTCCTGGGCATATACCCAGAGGATTCCCTTGCATACATAAAAGACACATGCTCCACTATGTTCATAGCAGCTTTATTTATAGTAGCCAGATGTTGGAAGGAACCCAGATGTCCCTCAAAGGAGGAATGGATACAGAAAATGTGGTATATTTATACAATGGAATACTACTCAGCAATTAAAAATAATGAATTCATGCAATTTGTAGGCAAATCATTGGATCTGGAAAATATCATCCTAAGCGAGTTAACCCAATCACAAAAGGATACACATGAAATGCAATCACTTATAAGTGGATATTAATGATCCCAGAAGCTCTGCATACTCACAGCACAATTAGCAAGTCAAATGATTCCCAAGAAGAAGGAAGGGGAGGACTCTTGGCCTGAAAAGATTGGATCCAGTTTTGTAGGAGAGTACCAGAACAGAGAAATGGTGTAGGAGGTGATTGGGGAATAGGTGGGGGGAGAGGACTTATGGGACATATGGTGAGGGGGGAACTGGGAAAGGGGAAAGCCTTTGGAATGTAAGCAAAGATTATAGAATAAATAAAAAATAAAAAATTTAAAAAATAAAAAAAATGAACTTCTTGGTATCAGATTCTCAAGGTTGAACCAATGACTGCTACTGAGTCATGTTGAACTCTGTTGAACTGACTTTTTGAAAACTGGCTGGAGGTAAGGAGGGAGAGAGATAGAGAAACAGAAAAAAGCAAAGAAATAATCAAAAGGAAAATCAAATTTAATGAAAATTTTATTAAAATTGAAAAGTAAAAATCTTAGAAATACACAACTCTGACCCATAATCATTCCTGTCTGAAAGAATTACAGGAATGGAAATGGAAAGGAGCCTGAGGAAAAGAAGGTCCAGTGAGAGGTTCAAAATGAAATCCAGCTCAAAGGGAGGTCTCAAGGCCTGACACTATTACTGAGGCTATGGAGTGCTCACAAAAGGGGATGATCACACTCCAGAAGACTCAACAAGCAGCTAAAAGAGTCATTGCACTCAACCAATGGACAGAAGCAGCTGACCCCTGTTGTTATATTCGGGAAGGCTGAAAGAAACTGAGGAAAAGGGCAATCCTGTAGGAGGACTAGCAGTCACAATTATTCTGGAACTCTGAGAGCTCTCAAACACTGGACCACTAAACAGACAGCATATACCAGCTGAAATGAGGCCTCCAACACATAAACAGTACAGGACTGCCTGGTCTGTGTTCCTTCAGAGATGATGCACCTAACCCACAAGAGAGTGAAGGCCTTAGAGAATTTAGAGATCAGGAGGGATGGGGGGGCATCCACGTGGTGACAGGGTGGGGGAGGAGGTACAGGATGTGGAACAGTCCAAGGGTTTATAGGGTTGAGGGGAAATAGAATGGAATTAATTAATTAATTAATTAATTAATTAATTAATATAAGAAATAAAAATTTACAAGATCAGCAAAACAAAGTTAAAGGCATCAACTTTAGAAGTTTTACTATGAAATGAAAATTGAGGTGCCCTGTGGGATGGTCCACACTTGGAGGGGTTCCCCACTGCCATCTTTGCTCCTGGTCACAGGGCAAGCAGCTCGAGTTACTGAGACATTCCGAGTTTAAGATCTCTAGGAACACAGACCGCTGGACTTCTGCCTGTGCCCAAGACCTAGGCAGATTGGAGGTTTGTCTGTGTACCAGCTGGTTGTGGGTCCTGTGCCCTGCAGGGTGGTCTGCACTTGGAGGGGCTCCCCACCACCATCTTCACTCCCTGCTGGAGCATACTGGCAGAACCAGATTCACAGAGAAAATCCAGGTATAACATTGCTTGGAGCAAAACACACCAGGGCTCTAACGGCACCCAAGAGGAGGACAGCACATCAGCAATCTGTGCCAGTAAAAACCCAATAATCCAGTCGTGTGTAAATAGCCTTTATGGGCTCACAGGAGAATCAAGCACCAGCAAGTGACAACAGGACCAACTAACGCTAGAGATAACCAGATGGCAAAAAGCAAACGTAGGAACATTACTAACAAAAAATCAAGGCAATATGGCAACATCTGAAAACAATTCACCAACAACAGCAAGTACTGGATACCCCAAGACACCAGAAAAACAGGAGTTGGATTTAAAATCACTGGTCAGGATGCTGCTAGAGGAAGAAGGACATAAACAAATCTCTTAAAGAAATACAGGAGAAAATGGATCAAAAGTTAGAAACCCTTACAAGGGAAACACAAAAATCACTTAAAGAAATTCAGGAGAAAACAGGTCAAAAGATAGAAGCCAATAAGGAGAAAATGCAAATATCAATTAAAGAAATACAGAAGAACTTGAGTCAACAGGCAGAAGTCATGAAAGAGGAAACACAAAAATCTCTTAAAGAATTACAGGAAAACACAAACAAGCAAGAGAAGGAACTGAGCAAAACAATTCAGGACCTAAAAACAGAAAGAGAAACAACTAAGAAATCTCAAAGGGAGACAATATTGGAGACAGAAAACCTTGGGAAGAAATCAGGGGTCATAGATGCAAATATCAATAACATAATAAAAGTGATATAAGAAAAAATCGCAGATGCCCACCTGAAGAAATTTGGATGGCTGAGAAACACCTTAAAAAATGTTCAACATCATTAGTCATTAGGGAAATGCAAATCAAAACAACCCTGAGATTTCACCTCACACCAGTCAGAATGGCTAAGATTAAAAACTCAGAAGACATCAGGTGTTGGTGAGGATGTGGAGAAAGAGGAACACTCCTCCACTGCTGGTGGGAATGCAAGCTGGTACAACCACTCTGGAAATCAGTATGGCGGTTCCTCAGAAAACTGGACGTGATACTTCCAGAGGACCCAGCCATACCACTCCTGGGAATATACCCAGAAGATTCCCCAGCATGCAATAAGGATACATGCTCCACTATGTTCATAGCAGCCTTATATATAATAGCCAGAAGCTGGAAAGAACCCAGATGTCCCTCAACAGAGGAATGGATGCAAAAAATGTGGTGTATATATACACAATGGAGTACTATTCAGCCATTAGAAACAATGAATTCATGAAATTCTTAGAGAAATGGATGGAGCTTGAGAACGTCATACTAAGTGAGGTGACCCAGTCTCAAAAGAATACCCATGGTATACAGTCACTGATAAGTGGATATTAGCCTAGAAGCTTGGAACACCAAAGACATAAATCACATATCAAGTGATGTCTCACAAGAAGAAAGGAGTGGACACTGGTGCTAGAACGGAACAAAACATCATTGTGGGGGAGTACAAGAACAGTGAGGTGGGAGGGGTGGATGAGGGAGCAGGGGGAGGGAAAAGGACATGTGGGACCTTTGGGGGTGGGGAACCAGAAAAAGGGAAATGAATTGTAAATATAGAATATATCCAATAAAAAAAAGAATCGCAGATGCCAAAGATACCATAGAAACCATGGACTCAACAGTCAAAGAAAATGCAAAATGCAAAAAGCTTGTAACCCAAAACATCCAGGAAATCCAGGACACAATGAGAAGACCAAACCTAAGAATTATAGGTATAGATGAGAGTGAAGATTTGCAACTTAAAGGGCCAGCAAATATCTTCCACAAAATTATGGAAGAAAACTTTCCTAACTGAGAGAGATGTCCATGAATATACAAGAAGCCTACAGAACTCCAAACAGACTGGACCAGAACAGAAATACCTCATGTCACATAATAATCAAAACCGCAAATGAACTAAACAAAGAAAGAATACTAAAGGCAGCAAACTGGTAGCCAACATCAAACTAAAGGGAGAGAAACTTGAAGCAATACCACTAAAATCAGGGACTAGACAAGGCAGCCCTCTCTCTCCATATCTTTTCAATATAGTACTTGAAGTTCTAGCTAGAGCAATTAGACAACATAAGGAAGTCAAAGGGATACAAACTGGAAAGGGAGAAGTCAAATTTTCACTATTGGCAGATGATATGATAGTATACTTATGTGACCCCAAAAAACTCTACCAGAGAACTCCTACAGCTGATAAACAACTTCAGCAAAGTGACTGGTTATAAAGTCAACTCAAGCAAATCAGTAGCCTTCCTATAATCAAAGGATAAGCAGGCTGAGAAAGAAGTTAGGGAAATAACACCCTTGACAATAGCCACAAACAATATAAAATAGCTCGGTGTGATTCTACCCAACAAGTAGAAGATCTGTATGACAGGAACTTCAAGTCTTTGAAGAAAGAAATCGAAGAAGACCTTAGAAGATGGAAAAATCTTCCATGCTCTTGGATTAGCAGGATCAATATAGTAAAAATGGCCATCTTGCCAAAAGCAATCTACAGATTCGATGTATTCCCCAACAAAATCCCAACTCAATTCTTCGTAGTCCCAGAAAGAGCAATTCTCATATTCATCTGGAATAACAATAAACCCAGGATTGCTAAAACTACTCTCAACAGTAAAAGAACTTCTTGGGGAATCAATATCCCTGACCTCAAGCAGTACTACAGAGCAATTGTGTTAAAAACTGCATGTTATTGGTACAGAGACAGGCAAGTAGATTAATGGAATAGAATTGAAGACCAAGAAATGAACCCACAGAATTAGGGTCACTTGATCTTTGATAAAGGAGCTACAACCACTCAGTGGGAAAAAGATAGCCTTTCCAACAAATGGTGCTGATTCAACTGGAGGTCAGCATGCAGATGAATGCAACTTGATCCATTCTTATCTTCTCATACTAAGCTCAACTCCAAGTGGATCAAGGACCTCCACATGAATCCAGACACACTGAAACTAATAGAAAAGAAACTGGGTAAGACCCTTGAGGACATGGGCTCAAGGGGAAAGTTCCTGAACAGAACACCAATAACTTATGCTCTAAGATCAAGAATTGACAAATGGGACCTCATAAAATTACAAAGTTTCTGTAAGGCAAAGGACACTGTCAAAGGGACAAAACTGCAACCAACAAATAGGGATCTTTAACAATCCTACATCCGACAGAGGGCTAATTTCCAATATATACAAAGAACTCAAGAAGTTAGACCCCAGAGAACCAAATAACCCTATTAAAAATGGGGTACATAGCTAAACAAAGAATTTTTACCTGAAGAAATTCGGATGGCTGAGAAGTACCTTAAGAAATGTTCAACATCATTAGTCATTAGGGAAATAAAAATCAAACAACCCTGAGATTTCAGCACACACCAATCAGAATGGCTAAGGTCAAAAACTCAGGAGAGAGCAGGTGTTGATGAGGATATGGAGAAAGAGGAACACTCCTCCACTGCTGGTGGGATTGCAAGCTGGTACAACCACTCTGGAAATCAGTCTGGTGGTTTCTTAGAAAACTGGGCATGACCCTTCCAGAGGTCCCTATTATACCACTCCTGGGCATAAACCCAGAGGTTTCCCTGTTATGCAACCAGGACACATGATCCACTATGTTCATAGCAGCCTTATTTATAATAGCCAGAAGCTAGAAAGAACCCAGATGTTCCTCAACTGAGGAATGGATACAAAAAATGTGGTATTTTACACAATGGAATACTACTCAGTAATTTAAGACAATGAATTCAAGAAACTTTTAGTCAAATGGTTGGAACTGGAAAATATCATCCTAAGTGAGGTAACCCAATCACAAAAGAATACACATAAAATGCAATCACTGATAAGTGGATATTAAGTAGCCCAGAAGCTCTGAATTAGCATAACAAATGATTCCCAAGAAGAAGGAAGGAGAGAGCCCTGGTTCTGAAAAGGCTTGATCCAGTATTTTAGGGGAGTACCAGGACAGAGAAATGAGAGGGGGTTGTTGGGGAATGGGCAGAGGGAAGAGGACTTATGGGACATATGGAGGGAGGAACCGGGAACGGGGAAAGCCTTTGGAATGTAAACAAAGAATATAAAAAAAGAAATGAAAATTGAAAGGCAATATGTACATTTTTTACTAAATGAATGTTCCAGGAGAGCCAGGCATGTATAGAGATTCTATCTCAAAAACAACAGCAGCAGCAGTATACTAGCTACATTAGAACAACAGGAAGCACTGACAGAGGCAGGAAAAGAGGACAGAGGGACTAACATGTTTACACACTAGAATTGTTGAAGGCACAGTTCATTTTTATTGAATTGACCTGTTTCCTGCTTAATGTTATATGTTAAATCATGCCCAGATAACAGTAATAACATAGTAAGACAAATGAGCTGTATGAGTAGGGTTTCCTGGAGCTCTAAACCCTCCCTTGTCAATTCTTCAAGTCAGATCTTCCTGTGAGATGGGCTCAGGCTGAGGTCTCTGTGGTGAGAAAGAATGAACAGCTGTTATTTCTCAGAGGTGACCACTATAACTCACTGTTGGGTACTGGCACTCTTCCAAGGAACACAGAGCATTACAAAGAATGAGTGTAGCCAATAGGTCTCTAATACAGTGATAGCACAAGATGTTGTAAGCACAACTGAACACAGGAGCAGAGGGTCTGTTGATGCCAACAATATAGCAGCATACCCATTACCCTGAAATGGTATGTGTGGCTGCTGCTACCTGGCCAATCAGAGCTCAGACTTGTAGTGAACTGCATGAAGACAACCATTCAAAATTATCCCAACTCGGAAACCACATTCCATCTGGAACAGGAATATATTCCTCATTCTGACAATACCTGTTCCAGTTTTGGGCTTACCATTAGTCTCTTTCCAGTGTTGTCCTATTGAGACTCCCAAACACTGTGCAGTGGTACTCATTGTACATTCTGACCAGACATTGACATCACAATCCAAATAACAACATTCATTAAAGAGTTTTTTGAATCTTTTACCTAAATGATTTATATCCTGGGTTCTGTATGTGGAAGAGATAGTAGGTCCTTTTCTTACAAAAGATAAGTGCTAAGGTTCAGCTAATTGGCAGAATATGTAGGATTCTTAGACTTTACTTTCATCTGTGATGTACCACACATTCTACATTACAGCTTAGATAGAAATCTCATGGTAAGAACTTTCCTTATAGCCTTTTTCATGTCCCTGTTCCTCAGGCTATAGATGAAAGGGTTCATCATTGGGGTCACCACTGTGTACATCACAGCACCTACCATGTCCCTCCCAGCTGAGTGAGAGGATGAAGCATTAAAATACTCAGCGATGATGGTGCCATAGAAGAGGCACACCACAGCCAGGTGCGAGCCACAGGTAGAGAAGGCTTTCCCTCCGCCGCTAGGGAATGAGACTCTAAGGACTGCATAGATGATGTAGTTGTAGGAGATCCGAATACAGACAAATGGGGCAACCATGACCACAGCTCCCTCTGTATGAATCATCAGCTTATTGAGATGGGTATCTGAGCAGGAGAGTTTCAGGAGAGGAGTGGCATCACAGAAGAAGTGGTGGATGATATTGTTCCCACAAAAGGAAAGTGGAGCTATGAGTAGTATGTGCAACAGACAATTCAAGTTGGATATCACCCATGACCCCAAAACAAGAAGTATACAGAGCTGATGGGTCATCTTTGTTGTGTAGTCTAAAGGGTGGCATATGGCCACATACCGGTCATAGGCCATGACAGCCAGCAAGAAATTGTCCATGTCAGCAGACACACAGAGGAAATATAGCTGTGTGAGACACCCAGAGAAAGAAATGGTCTGACTCCCAAGTATATATATATGGCCAGTACCTTGGGTACAGCGGTGGAGGAGAAGCAGACATCCTCAAAGGACGGGTTGCTGAGGAAGAAGTACATGGGGGTGTGCAGACGGGAGTCTGTGATGATGGCCAGGATGATGAGCAGGTTTCCCAGGACAGAGGCCAGGTACATGATGAGGAAGAGCAGGAAGAGGAGCTGCTGCTGCTGCTGCTGCTGGGGCTGCCTGGAGAGTCCCAGGAGGAGGAAATCAGAAATACTTGACTGGTTGATGCTGCTCATGATTCTAAGCCCAGCTACAGTAAGGGGAAGCAGAGGTCAGAAGCCTGTCTTCAGGTTTGGATGTTACAACCATGTTCACATTAATCCTGCATTAGAGTTTCTGAATTCAGATCCACTCTTATTTTCCAAATACTCAATTTACAAATCCCATTTTTAGGTCGTGTTGGTTGCCCAGAGTCACCCATTTAGTTTTATTCCTGCACATTCACCACTCTGACCTGTATCTGGCAATATTTCTACTCTTCCTTCCACTCCTTAGAATCTTAAAGGAGAAGAGAAGCAGCCAGGTATTGTATTGATCTCAATTTCCAACTTGTGGACCCTCTGAGGTAGAGAGCAACACATGTTGCAGAAGAAACAGTAGCATCTCTACTACTCTGAAAAAACCTGGACAGGCACTATTATATTACCTTGGAGTTGCTGGGAAGTAGTGTTCTTTATTCTAAGTATTAGAAAGTCTTGGGAATATAGAAAGGTTTTGAGAGGGTGAAGAGTGGATGATCACTGTCCCAGCACTCTGTATCAGAAGGAGGTATGAGAGAATTAGAAAGTTATTTACTGCAGCATCAAGTTCCATAGGGGATAGACTCCCTGAGTATCTCATTAAAGAACAACAGAAAGGAGTTGTGTAAGCCAGCTCTTGGTCCCTCTTGACCAACAACAATGAAACAAATCATCTAACCTGACAGTCAGAACTTGGGGATGAAGCAATATGTGTGTAGACAAGTACCAGAGAGAATTCCCTGAGACAGATCTAAGCACTTAGGGTTGAAGAACTGGTCACCACTCCTTCCTCTGAGCATAAAAAATGAAGTTATGGCACTACCTAAGGGAAAATTTTCTCTTGTTCACATTTGATCACTTACCACATAGGGTTTATGGCTCATTTGCTTATTGGAAGCCCTGGGAGTAACTGGCATTACAGGGTCAGGCTCCATCCTGTAAAATATCCAGTGTAAATTTCAAGGAGAGAAAAGCTAGATGGGAGAGTGTGCAGTCCTCCATGGTGGAAGGCAACTGTGTTCAGAGATCCCACATCTTTGGGGAGGGTGTCTTCTCAGCCCACAGTGATGCATACACTTCTGAACATGTATAAACTCTGGTGTATAGCTAGAACAAATTCGTTTTATATTCCCCATTCCCTCCCAGAGGGATTCATGACAGGACTTAGAAAACTAGCAAGGGGACATCCTCAATGTGATTCGTCCTGTCCATGTTCATCCAGAAGCTTACATCCTTTTCTCACATGATTGACAGATGAATTAGCAAAATTCTAAGAGCTAACAACAAAAACTCCAAACACACAGAGAGGAATAGAAGATAGCTGTAGAAAGTTCTACTGGCTGCTGGGTTCAGGATTCCCAGTACTTCTAATGATAAAATAGACAAGGCCTTCATTCCTAGTCAGTGTGAAACAGTAAAAGCCTGTCTTTCTCAGCTCATCATGGGAAAGAGTTGATGAAAATGATAGCTTGTGCTGGCTTACACCTCTCATCTAGCATACTGAAGGCTGAGGTAAGAAGATTGCTTTCATTTTCAAGGTTAGCCTTATCTATCCTATCAGGCCCTGTTTCTTAAATACAAAAACAGCACAAAGAAAAGAGACATTAGAAGCTGGAGAGATGGCTCAGTGGTTTAGAGTATTTGTTGCTTCAGCAGAGGGATCAGGTTCCACTTCCACCCCCCCAAAAACAACCAATAAATGAAGTAAAATAGGAAAATAAAGTTTAAAGGCATAGATGAAATGATATTAGCTGTTAGTTAATTCTTATATCTATGTGCTTAAACATCTGTGCTTTCCTTAAAGTATGTTTAAAATTGTCTACAATGAAGTTCTTAGTTCCAAATCAGAACATTTGCTGGTCATGGTGGTCCATGCCTTTGCTCCCAGTTCTTGGAGAACAGAATCATGTGGGTTCCTATGAATTTGAAGCCAGTCTGGGCTACACAATAAGACCTGCCATAAGAAACAAAGGATATAATAATGACTTTAGCAAACTTGGAAGGTGTCTCAGAAGGTAAAGTATCAGTGTGTGTGTGTGTGTGTGTGTGTGTGTGTGTGTGCGCGTGTGTGTGTTTGTGTGTGTACACAGGAGCATACATGCATAAATGCATGCATATTGCATGCACACATGCATTCTGACACACACATATCCATACAGTTTTATTGGCTGATTATAAAAATTTAAAGAAAAAGTATTATCAGATCTTCTGAAGATGAAGCATAGATAGACTTATGACCTATTTGAGAATATTTTTAAGAGGCTGTCTGAAGTAGTAAATTACCTGTTTGTACATGTCTGAGTTTCCTCAGGGAGACTTAGGAAGAATACTGCAGAGGTCAAGGTCAGCCTGGGCTGCACACACACACACACACACACACACACACACATACACACACACACACACACACACACACACACACACACACTACCTGGGAGAAATTTTCATAGGGGCAGAACATATACTAACAGTGACCTTAGAAATTATTCTTTGTAAAGATGATATAAAATCTTATTATATTTTTAATTTTTTTATCTGTGTGAGTGTGTAAAAGGTCCTTGTGCTCACACACAAGCCTTAGGGAACCATAGATGCTAAGCACACAGGGTTGTCTCTCCTAAAGAAGAAATGTATAAGCTGCTTTTTCCTCCCAGAAAGCTGAGAGGGGATGCATTAATAGCCTTTGGCTCTAGGTACGGCCAGGCCACATTTGTTACCCAGACCCATCATGAGCTTCTTCATCTTGAACCAGCTTCCTCAGTTAATCTATGGATCCTATCCTTACAGAAGATGTCACTCGAACTATATGAGTTTTCATGTAGTCATGTCTGAAACTTTGTTCTGCATATGGGACTGAGTCAGTTATCCCCAGAGAACTTTTTTCAAATTTCCTTTCTTACATATGTCTAAAATAAACTTCTTGCTAACAGACTTTCAAGGTTGAACCAATGCATGCTACTGAGTCATGTTGAACTTTATTGAACTGTCTTTTTGAAATCTTCCTTGTATTGTTGCTTTGCTGGCCTGGGGATCATGAAGAGGTCACAGCAACCATTTTTTGAGTGTTTGGTTTGCATGCATATATATGCATCACATACATGCCTGGTGACAATGGAGAACAGAAGAAGAAGTCATGTCTCCTGGAAATGGTATTACCAATGGTTGTGAGTTGCAATTTACTTACTGGAATCAAACCCTCTCAAAAAGCAATCACTGCAGAGGAGGATGAGCTGGTGGGACTGGCAGGCTATGGAGGATGGGCCCGAGTCCTCAGATGCTGAGCTGGACAGCGGTCCGGAGGAGGGAGTTCTGGACCTCAGCGACCCCTTCAGCACTGGGGTGAAGCCCAGAATCCTGCTCATGGGTCTTCTCAGGAACTGCAATCATCCATACAGAAAGTCATCTTTCACAAAATGTCTCCGAGTGAGACGTTATTCCCGGAGACCACTAACCGGATCTGCCAGGAAGATGTCACCAACAGCTCCTTCGTCAACTTCCAGATCTGGGACTTCCCCGGCCAGATTGGCTTTTTTGATCCTACCTTTGACTATGAGATGATTTTCAGGGGGTCAGGCATACTGATCTTTGTCATCGACTCCCAGGATGACTATATGGAAGTGCTGGCCAGGCTCCATCTCACAGTGACTCAGGCCTACAAGGTGAACACCGATATCAACTTTGAGGTGTTTATTCATAAAGTAGATTGTCTGTCAGATGATCACAAAATTGAAACCCAGGGAGACATTCACCAGAGGGCAAACAATGACATTGCTGATGCTGGATTAGAAAAAATTCACCCGAGCTTTTATCTGACAATTATATATGATCATTCAATATTTGAAAGCTTTAGTAAAGTGATTCAGAAACTTATCCCACAGCCAAAAGTCAGAAAGAATATCCAAATGAACAAACTCAGGAACACACACACACACACACACACACACACACACACTACCATCACTACCAACAACAACAAAATAACATAAATTAGCAAAAGGGAGGCATAACAACAGACACAGAGGAAATCCACAGAATCATTAGGTCATACTTCAAAAACTTGTACTCCACCAAATTATAAAATCAAAAAAACGGATCAATTTGTTAATAGATACAATTTATCAAAGTGAAACCAAGATCAGATAAACAACAATTTAAATAGACATATAACACTTATGAAAATATAAAAGATCATTAAAAATCTCCCAACAGAAAAAGTTTAGGGGCCAGATCATTTTAATTAAAAATTCTGCCATCCTTCTAAACAGACCTAACACAATATTCCTCAAATTATTGCACTTAACAGAAACATAAGGAATATTAAAAGATTCATTTTATGAAGCAACAGTCAACCAGATATTCAAACTACACAGAAATTCAACAAAGAAAGAGAACTGCAGATCAATGTCCCTCCTTTACATTGACACAAATATACTTAATAAAATACCCACATACTGAATCCAAAAACACATTAAAATGATCATCCACCATGATCAAGTAGGCTTCATTCCAGATAAGAGGTATTCAACCTATGAAAATCTGTCAATGTAATTCATCATATGAACACACTGAAAAAAAACAATCATCTCATTAAATTATAAGAAAGCCATTGAAAAAATTTAACACCCTTTCATAATAAAAGTCTTGAAGAGATCAGGTACACAAGGGACATACCTAAACATAACGAAGTCAATTTTCAGTAATCCTATACACAACATTAACTTCAGTGGAGAGAAACTCAAAGAAATTCCATAAAATCAGGAAAAAGACAAGGTTGTCCACTCTCTAAATACCTATTCAATATTCAAATACTTGGAATTTAAGCTAGAGCAATAAGACAACTAAAGGAAATCAAGGATATAAAGTTGAAAGGATAAAAAGTATTGATATTTGCAGATGTTATGATACTATATATAAGTGATGCCAAAAACTTTACTGTGGAACTTCTACAGCTGATAGACACCTTCAGTAAAATGGTTGAATACAAGATTAACTATAAAGAATATTGGTAGGCCTCCTATATACAATTGACAAATAGGCTGAGGAAGAAATCATGGAAACAACATTTGTCACAATAGCCACAAATAACATAAAATATCTTATTACAACCAAGCATGTGAAAGGTCTATATGACAGGAACTTCAAGTCTTGGAAGAAGGAAATTGGAAAAGATATCAAAAAATGGAAAGATCTCCCAAGCTCTTGGGTCAGGAGGATTCACATAATAAAATGTTCATGTTACCAAAATAAATCTACAGATTCAATGCAATCTCCATGTAAATACCAACACAATTCTTTATAGGCCTTGGAAGAACAACACTCAACACCTTAGGGAAAAAATAAAACAAAACCAACCAAACAAAACCCACGATAGCTAAAAGAACTCCTGTTTAATAAAAGAACGTCTAGAGGTATCATCCCTGATTTCAAGATCTAGTACAAAGCTATGGCAATAAAAGACACATGGTATAGAATTTTGATCCAGCAACATGATTGCTCTGGCAAGAGATCATATGAAAAGACCTTCTATGTCCATGTGATCTGGCTGAATTATAAGCAACCCTTAGTATACACTAAGGATTAAAATTACATTTAAAATAGTTTGTAGGAAAAAGCAGTCATTTTTTAAAATTATGTCTAATTATAGGGCAAAGCAATTAATCATATAATGATTTGTCAGCATGAATTAGAGATAGAATAAGTCCAACTCTCACAAGTACAGCTATTTTTAGAAGGAAAGAGGCATTATTTAAGAGCAGTGAAGGGAGAGAGTCAGCCAGCTGAGAGTGTGTGCAGTGAGTTCAGTGCAGTGGAGTTCAGTTTGTTTGTGAGCTCATGCAATTCAATGCAGATCATCAGAGGCAGTTAAAGCCAGAGAACAAAAAGGAGCCAGAAGATTATCATAAAGTGCCAGAGTTAGTGTGAGGCAAGGCAGAGCAATTCAGAGAGAAGCTGAAAGAAGCCAGATTGAATCAGTCAGCTTAGAGAGAAATTTGAGCCAGATCAGCTTAGTTAAATCAGTCAGTCAGTGTTGAGAAAAACTAGAAAGGATGAGCATATTCAGTGGCCTCCAAGAAAACAATTACATCTGACAAATAAAAGTTGCTTTTATAGCATGATATTGGCATGAAAACACACAGGTAAACCAATGGAATTAAATTGAAGACCCAGACACAAATCCACATATATATGGACATTTGATTTTTTTTTACAAAGAAGCCAAAATTATATAATGGGAAAAAAGAAAACATCTTCAACAAATCATGCTTGAATAACTGGATATCTGCATATAGAATAGAAATAGATCTATATTGATCACCCTTCCCAAAACTCAATTCCAAGTACATCAAAGACCTCAACATAAACCTGGTACACTGAACATGATAGAGGAGAAGTACGGGACAGTCTTGAACACATTGACATAGGACAACTTCCTGAACATAACATTTATAATGCAGGCAGTAAGACCTAGATTAATGTGACCACAGGAAACTGAAATTCTGTGAGACAAAGAACACTGTCAATATGACAAAACAGCATCCTTCAGATTGGGAAAAGATGTTCACCACATCTGACAGAGGGTTAATTTCCAAAATATTTAAAGAACTCGGGAAACTAGACATAGAAACACAAAATAACCCAATTTTTAAAATGAGTCACAGTGCTAAAACTAGAATTCTCTACAAAGGAATACCAAATGGTTGAGAAACACTTAAAGAAGTGTTCAACATCCTTAGCCGTCAAGAAAATGCAAATAAAAATGACTCTGAGATTTCACATTACACCTGTCAGAATGGCTAATACCAAAACCAAAAGTGACAGCTCATGATGGCGATGATGTGGAGCAAGGAGAACACTCCTCCATTGCTGGTAAGAGTGAAAACTAGTACAGCCAATTTGGAAATCAAAATATTGTGGTTTCTCATAAAAACGCATATCAGTCTACTTCAAGACACAGCTATACTACTCCTGGGCATATACCAAAGTATACTCCATCATACTACAAGGACAGTTGCTCAACTGTGTTTGTAGAAACATTATTTGTAACATTCCAACACTGGAAACAACCTAGACGTTCCTCAACCAAAGAATGGATGATGAAACTGTGGTACATATATACAATGGAGTATTATTCAGCTGTTAAAGAAAATTGACATCATAAAATTTGCAGGCAAATGCAGAAAAATAATCCTGAGTGAGGAAACCCAGACCCAGAAAGACAAACATGGTATGTACTCAATTCATTATATTAGCCATAAAGTGCAGATTAATCATATTACACTCCACACAGAGAGAGAAGGTGAGTAACAAGGAGGCTGAAGGGGGTATGCATGGGTCTCCCTGGGAAATAGAAATAGAATAGATATCATGGGTATATTATATCTTGCAGAAGTGGGAGCAGGAGGGATCATGTAGCAGGAGGATGTAGGGAGAGAATACTGAGGGAGACAAATTGAATGGAGGGGCATCTCACAGATGAGCTAGAAACTTAGTACAATGGAAACTCCCAGGAATCTATGAGAGAAACCCTAGCTATGCCTCCTAGCAATGGGGGATACTGATCATAAACCAGCCATCTCTGTAACCAGGTAAGACTTCCAGTGGATGGTCACCAACCCAGCCTCAAACATTTGAACTACAATTATTTCCTGCCTACAAGGTGTGCAGGGGTAAATGTGCTGCAGAAATTGTGGGAGTGGCCAACCAATGACTGTCCAGCTTGAGGCCCATGACGTAAGAGAGAGCTCACCCCTGAAACAGACTGGAGGGCCAGGACCAAGATGCTGGATAGCCCAGAAATCTAGAGTAGAACCAAACATGACTGCCAAAAAAAAATCAAAGAAATGATTCCTAATGCTATTCTATTATACTCATAGATTAGCTCCTATACCAATTGTCATCAGGGAGGCTTCATTCAACAACTGAGGGAAATAAATGCAGAGGTCCAAACCAAACAGTACATGGAACTTGTGGGATACTTTGGGAGAGAAGGAGGAAGGCTGGTTGAAGCCAGAACAGCCAAGGACATCACCAGAAAACCCATAGAATAAAATCACCTGGACCCTAGAAGCTCACAGATAGTAAACTGACAACCATGGAGACTGCATGTGACTGAACTAGGCCATCTGCATGTATGTTACAGTTGTGTAGCTCGGACTTCATGTGGTACTGTTAACAGTGGGAGCAGGGGCATTCAGGACTATTTTCCTCATAGTGGGATGCCTTGTACAGATTTAATACAAGGAGAGGTGCCTAGTCTTATGGAATATTGATATGTAATGTTTGGTTGACATCCATGGGAGGCCTACCTAATTCTGAAGATTAGTGCAGAAGGGGTGGATGAGGAGGGTTATGGGGGAACACTACGGGTACTGGGAGAAGAATAGGAATGGGAAACTGCAGTAAAGATGAAAAACAAATAAATAAAAATTTTAAAACTAATAAAGACTATTTTCCTAAAGAAGAATTGAATACATTACATATACGGTAAGACCTATTCAAAAAATAAGTTTTGAATATATAGTAAATTAAGATTCAACATTTTGTTACAAGTTGTAAGATAACTTTTTGTTACAGATTTTTATATTCTTTAACCACACCCCAAGAATTTACAAATCCTGACATCTTAGGGATTCAGTCTCCCATCCTACTGAGTCAGTGAGGACGATGGCCCAAGCTGAAGCTTTAGTAAAGATACCAGTACAATTGCATTGTCATCAGCTCCTTAGTTGTCTTTGGGGGCTCTCGAACATTTCCTAAACAGGCACAACAGTAGTAGAGGGGTAATTGTTGTTGTGAGAAGAATTTCAATCCTGGATTACCCAAGTAAACTGGGAGACTTGTCAGAGAGAATTACTGGGATTGGAAATGGAGAAGAGCCTGAGGAAAAGAAGGTCAAGCAACAGAACCAAAGTGGGATCCAGCTCAAGGGGAGTCCCAAGTCCTAACACTATTACTGAGGCTATGGAGCACTCACAAAAATGGGACAGAGCATGACCAACAGAAGACCCAACAAGCAACTGAAAGAGTCAGATACAGATATTTGCACCCAACCAATGGACAGAAGTAGTTGACCCCTGTTGGTAGATTAGGGAAGGCTAAAAGGAGTTGAGGAGAAGGACAATCCTGTAGGAGGACCAGAAGTCTCATTTAATCAGGACCCCCAAGATCTCTCAAACATGGACCAACAAACAGGCAACATACAGTTGGTACTGATATGAGGCCACCAACACACATACAGTAGAGGACTGCTGAGTCTGTGTTCATTCAGATATGATGGACATAACCCTTAAGAGACTGGAGGCCCCAGGTACTTTAGCAATCAGGTAGTGTGAGGGATTGGGACATTCACTTGGAGATAGGGGTGGGGAGGAGGTAAGGGATGTGGAACAGTTACAGGGAGGACAAAGAGGTGGGGGAAATAAAATATTGAGTGTAATAATTAATTAAAAAGAAAGGAAAAGTTTAAAAGTTTAAAAGTTTAAGGGTATAGATGACATGGTATTAGCTGTTCATTAATTCTTGTATCTATTTGCTTTAACATCTGTGATTTCTCCCCATAATGTATGTTTGAAATTTTCTACAATACTGGCTTCCTCAGTTAATCTATGGATCCTATCTTTAAGGAAGATGTCACTTGTACTTTATGCTTTGTTGTGCACATGAGAATCGGTTAGACCCTGAAACTTTTTCAAATTACCTTTCTTAAATATGCTTAAAATAAACTTCTTGGTATCAGATTTTCAAAAGTTGTATCAACACATAGTATTGAACTCTATTGAACTGCCTGTTTGAAATCTTCCTTGGATTGTTGATCTGCTGGCCTTGGGCTCATGAACATGTTACAGAGACCCCCTTGTGAGTGTTCAATATAACATGCATTTCTGGTATTCGTGGAGACCAGGAGAGGACAGATCTCCTAGAAGTGGTGTTACTGATGATTGTGAGTCACAATGTAGGTGCTGGAAATTAGACCCTGGTCCTCTGAATAAAGCAATCACTGTTATTATCTCTGAGCCACCCCTCTAGATCAGATGCTTTGGTGGAATTGCCTTCTACCAATAGAGTAAGTCAGTGTGGTGTAAAGTGCTAGAGTTTATCAGTACACGTGGTCAACAAAGAGGAAAAGAGTTTGACTAACTTCAAAGCCATGCCAGAGTGATGACAGGTTGACTGAAATCTGTTTTTCATGAAGTGGCTCATCAGCAGATTCCCAGTGTTGCAGGGATAGACTGCAGAAAATAACCCGGCCAACAGCAATCAAACAAGCAATAGCATGAACAAACCTAGGAGGGGAACCAGAACCTCAGTATGTGATAATAACTTTCCAAAATACCCAGTTTTCAACAACAAAATGAAAGATTGCAACAAAACAATCCTTTACATGTGTATATATGTATGGCCTCTACAGCAGAAAAATCAGAAACAGATATGGCCTCTGGAAAGAGCAGAAACCATCTTTAACAAAATTATCTGCAAGTAGCCATTGTAAAAATGTTGGCAGTGGAATGGAGAGCATAATTGAAGAAATAAACAAAAGTATGAAGACAATGTCAAATTGAATAGTGAATGAAGAGACAAAAATTATAGGGAAATGCTAAATGGAAATTTAGAACAGGAAAGTAAAAATTGATATGAACTGTTCAGTAAATGGGCTCTACAAAAGTAAACCATATGTGCATGTGTGTCTGTGTCTGTGTGTAGATATTTACATATATGTATATATATAATTGATAAATTTGTAAATTGCCATATACAGATTGTGTACATTGAAGAAAAGAAAAATAATGAACAGAGGCTCAAATGTAGACAATGTTCTTTCAACAAATACATACAGTAAGCACTTCTAGTGGAGAGAATGGGAAAGGTAAGGTATAAAGAAATAATGGCTGAAAACATTTTACAAAATGACCTGTGAATACAGGAAGCATCCCTGATTACAATTTGATTTACATTTCCATCACAAATAGAATTAGGAATCATACTAATGTGCTGAAAGTAAAAGATGAGGAGAATATAATTCATATGTTTCAAATTAACTTTCATTTGTTTTATTTTGTTTTTTGAGACAGAATTTCCCAGTGTAGTCAATGGCCTGGAACCCATGATATAACCCAGGCTGGCCACAGACTTGTGATCCTCCTCCCTCAGCCCCCTTGTGCTGGTACTTTAGGCCTGTGATGCCACGGCAGCTTTATTTGTCATTTTCAAAATAAATTTCAAAACATACTGTACTTTTTATGTTTTAAAGGTGAAAGAGAATTACTAAGGAGTGGACATACATAAAATAAAAATAAAAGTATAAAAACTTGCAGTAATTCAGAATAATCACTTTTATAATGTAACTGTTGAGAGCTTAGATGTAGACTACTATTTGAGCAAAATTATCTTAGCCCATTTATATAAGCATGACAGAGAGGGATAAAGAGTATAATTTACTGATGTTTTGGATACTAGGATTGTAGAAGACATTTCCCTTTTAATTAATAATTTTCCTGCTTTAATATTGTATATCACACATGTTCATGAAAAGATAAAACATCAGATTAAATTAATAGTAGAACTTTTTTCCCTATTGGTACCATCAATATTGTGATATATATATATATATATATATATATATATATATATATATATATCTGTCTCTCTCATCCTGAGACATAGTCCCACTGTACTGGATCTCACTATGTCACCAAGCTGGCAGACAGGCTCACCAACCAGAAAACATGAGCAGTAAACAAACAGAAAAGAAGCAAGTGTAAAACAGAACTAAACGTAAATGTGACAAATGTGCCACATTAAACGGAGACTCAGGGAACAGGAAAAGTGAGAAAAGGAGGGATCAGCTGGAGATCTGGGAATCAGGATCCTGATCAAAATAAACAGCTCATCAGATGCCCTCAGCAGACTTCACCTGGAAAATAGTGAGCAAACCAGAAGACAGAGGGAGGGATAGTGCAAGCTGAGAGTAAGGAAGAGCCAAGGACAATGGTTGAAGCGTAAAGGCAGGCAGTGCTGCTGGACTCAGTACTCTACAGGGAAGGGACAGGTAGGAGTGGGGGAGTTGCTTTTAGAAATAATGGCTGAAGATATTTCAAATACTCTATAAAACAATTGACACATGTCAGAATCCTACCAACTTTAGCCATAAAGAACGGATATTAGCCCAGAATCTCTGAATACCCAAGACACAATTCACATATCAAATGATTCCCAAGAAGAAGGAAGGAGAGGGCCTGGTCCTGGAAAGGCTTGATGCAGCATTGTAGGGAATTACCAGGACAGAGAAGTGGGAGGGGTTTGATTGGAGAACGGGCAGATTGAAGAGGGCTTAGGGATGGGGAGCCAGGAAAGGGAAAATCATTTGGAATATAAACAAAGAATATAGAAAAAGAGCCATTATACATACATACATACATACATACATACATAAACAAAAGTTATACATGCTATAAAAAAAGAATGTAAGACCTACAGGTGGTAGATGCCATCTAGGCCCAGCTAAAAACACAGGCTCACAGTGGAGCAACAACATATATGAAACATGTGTAAGCAGAGCCTAGACACAAGCAGCAGAGACTAAGCCTCACTTGTAGCCCCTAGCTGGAGAGCTGTTGGCAAGTGTTAGCCACTAGGAAAGGAAAAGTCCATTTTCTTTAGTAGGGTACTAACTTTAATTTGTCCACAGTGAAAGCCATACATTGGAGTATATGGCAGCACAAGTTAAATTTGGTGGGGCTGAAAGAAAGGAAGGAAAGAAGGGAGTGAGGGAGGGAAAGGGGTTGCAAGGAGGGAAGGGGGAGAGATAAGAAGAGAGAAAAAAGAAGCAAAGAAATAATGAAATGATAAAAATAAAATGAGTGAAATTTTTCATTTCAAATGAGAAGTAAAAAATCTTAGAAATAAAAATACACAAGATCAGCAAAACTAAGTTAAAGACACTAACTTTAAAAGTTTTACTATGAAATGAAATTGAAAGTCAATATGTATATTTTTTACTAAATAAAAGGTCCAGGAGACCCAGACCTTCATACAAAGACTCCATCTAAAGCAAAACAACAACAACAAAATATTAGCTTCATGAGAATGCCAGAAAACACTGACAGAGACAGGAAAGGGGGGCAGAGAGACTGACATGTCTGAACAATAGAATTGCAGAGGGCACAGTTCATTTTTATTGAATCAACCTATTTCACCTTAATGTTATATACTATATAGTACCCAAATAAAGATAACATAGTAAGTCCAAAAGAGCTGTAGAAGGAGGCTTTCCTGGAGCTCCGAACCCTCACTTCTCTACCCACCAAGTCTGATCTTTCTGTGAGATGGGCTCAGGCTGAGGTCCCTCTGGTGAGAAAGAATGAACAGCTGTGATTTCTCAGAGGAGGCGCAAACACTCCAAGTTGGGTACTAACACTCTGCCAAGGAACATGGAGCATTACAAAGAATGTCAGTAGCAGATAGGCCTCTGAAACATTAATAGCACAAGATGTTAGCACAGCTGAACACAGTAGCAGAAGCTCTCCTTATGCCAACAAAATAGCATGCCCATTGACCTGAAAATGGTGTGGATGGCTGCTGTTGCTTGGCCAATCAGAACTCAGTCTTGTAGTGAACTGCATGAAGACAACCAGTCTGAATTATCCCAGTTCAGAAACCACATCCCATCTAGAGCAGGGATCTGTTCCCCACTGTGACAAAACCTTACCCAGTTTTGAGCTTATCATTAGTCACTTTCTAGTATTGTCCCGATGAGACTCCTTGATCTTTCCAACACTGTGCAGGGGTGCTTATGGTGAATTCTGACAAGACCTTGACATGACAATCCGAATAATACCATTTGTTAAGGAGTTTTTCATTCTTTTACATAAAGGATTTGTATCCAGGGCCCTGTATCTGGTACAGATAGTAGATGCTTTTATTACAAATGACAAGAGCTAACTTTCAGATAATTGACAAAGCATTAAGGGTTCATAGAAATTATTTACATTTGTGATGCTCCACACATTCTACATTACTGATTAGATGGAAATACCATGGTAAGCACTTTCCTTAAAGCCCCTTTCATGTCCCTGTTCCTCAGGCTGTAGATGAAAGGGTTCAGCATGGGAGTCACCACTGTGTATACCATGGCAGCTGCCATGTCACTCCCAGCTGAGTGAGAGGATGAAGGGTTGAAATACACAGCAATGATGGTGCCATAGAAGAGGCAGACCACAGCCAGGTGGGAGCCACAGGTGGAGAAGCCTTTCCATCTTCTTCCTGTGGATGAGATTTTCAGGACAGCACAAGCAATAAGGATATAAGACACCAGGATGCAGACAAATGGGGTGACCATTATCAGAGTTCCCTCTGTAAGAATCATCAGCTCATTGAGATGTGTGTCTGAGCAGGAGAGTTTGAGGAGGGGAGTCACATCACAAAAGAAGTGTGGGATAATGTTGTCCCCACAGAAGGAGAGTTGAGCCATGAGCAGGGTGTGCAACAGGCAATTCAGGTTGGCCACCACCCATGACCCCACAACAAGAAAGGCACAGAGCTGATGGGTCATCTTTGTTGTGTAGTGTAAAGGGTTGCATATGGCCACAAACCGGTCATAGGCCATCAAAGCTAGCACAAAATTGTCCATGTCACCAAATACACAGAAAAAATACAGCTGTGTTAGACACCCAGAAAAGGAAATTGCCTGATTACCAAGTATGTAGTTGGCCAATACCTTAGGGACAGTGGTGGAAGAGAAGCAGACATCCATGAAGGACAGGTTCCTGAGGAAGAAGTACATGGGGGTGTGCAGGCGAGAATCTGTGCTGATGGCCAGGATGATGAGCAGGTTTCCCAGGACAGTGGCCAGGTACATGATGAGGAAGAACAGGAAGAGGAGCTGCTGCTGCTGTTGGGGCTGCCTGGAGAGTCCCAGGAGGAGGAACTCAGAGACGCTTGACTGATTCATGCTGCTCATGAGTCTGAGAACAGCTACAGTAAGGAGAAGCATAGGTCAAAAGCCTGTCTTCAGGATTGGATGCTATAAACAGGTACACATTTATCCTGGATTAGAGTTTCTGAATTAAGATCCACTCCTATTTTCCAGATACTCAATTTACACATCCCAGTTTTAGGTCATGTTGCTTCCCCAGAGCCACCGTTTAGTTTTGTTTTTTAAAAATATAACATAAAAGCATTCCTGCAGTGCTCTTACCTGTATCTGGTAACATTTCCAATCTTCCTCCCACTCCTTAGAAACTCAAAGGAAAGTGAAACATCCAGTTATTGAATTGATCTCAAGCTCCAATTGGTGGAATTATGAGCCTTGCTGCTGACCCTGTGTGGGAGAAAGTGAGCAACACTTTTTTGCAGAAACATTGGCATCTCTACTTCCCTGAAAATACCTGGACAAGCCAGTTCTATGGCTTTACCTTGAAATGTCTGGGCAATAGTGTTCTTTATTCTAAGGAATGGAAAGTCTTGGGATTATAGGAAAGTTCTGTGAAGGTGAATATCCCAGTCCTCTGTGTCAGAAGGAGGTCTGGGAAATTTTAAAGGTATTTACTGCAGCATGAAGTCCCGCTGAGGATAGATTCTCTGAGTATCTCATTAAATACAAGCAGAAATCCCTTGTGTAAGTCAGCTCTTTATCCCTTTTGACCAATATTGATGGAACCTATTATCTAAGATCACAGTCAGAACTTGGGGATGAAGCAATCTGTGTGGAGACAAGTCCCAGAGAGAATTCCGAGAGTGAGCTATGCCTGTAGGGTTGAAGAATGGGTCCTGATTCTTCTTTTCCTGCAGAAACCGAAGGTAGTGCATTATCAGGATAGTCCTCTCTTCCTCACACTTGGTCACTTTCCACGTAGGGCTTTTGGCACATCTGCTTATAGGCAGCCTTGGAAGTGACTGGCATTACAGGGTCAGGCTCCATCCTGTAAAATATCCAGTGAAAAGTTCAATGAGTGTGAAGGTAGATGGAAGAGTGCATAGTTCTCCATTGCTGTTACAAGGAAATTCAGTCTCAAGCACCACTCCAAGAAACAAACAAACAAATAAATAAAAATAGGAAAAATGTTTGGGGGTATAGATGAAATTATATTAGATGTTAATTAATTTTTATATCCATGTCTGTCTTGTCTGCTTTACTGTATGGTGAAATTATCTACAATAAAATTAGTTTAAAATCAGTACATTTGTTGGCCATGGGAGTGCATGCCTTTAATCCCAGCACTTGGAAAACAGAACCAAGTGGGCCTCTATGTATCAAATGCAGTCTGGGCTACACAATGAGACAAGTCTTAAGAAATAAACAAAAAAACATTACTTTTGCAAACATGGAAGGTGGCTTAGTAGAATAAGTACTAGCTGTATGGGCCTAAAGACCTCAGTTTAGATACCAGCACCCATATATATACCAAAATCTGTGGCAACTAACCTGTAAATCAGTGGTAGAGGCAGAGAAGAGATCATGGGGGAATGTTGCTAGGTCAACTGGCTGAGTCAGTAAGCTCTGGGTCCAGTGAGATAGTCTGCCTCCATATAGAATGTGGAAAGAGATAAAAGAGGATACCTGACCTCAATCTCTGACTATTTTTTTAAAGATTTATTTATTTATTATATGTAAGCACACTGTAGCTGTCTTCAGACACCCCAGAAGAGGGCATCAGATCTCATTAAGGATGGTTGTGAGCCACTATGTGGTTGCTTGGAATTGAACTCAGGACCTTCAGAAGAGCAGTCTTAACCACTCTTTGGAAGAACTCTTAACCACTGAGCCATTTCTCCAGCCCAATCTCTGACTTTTTCATTTGTGAGCACACACATGAACCCCACCTGTGTACACACACAGGAGCATACATTCATAAATGTATGGACATTGCATGCACACATGCACTCACATATCCATACAGTTTTATGCATTAACTAATAAAATTTAAAGAAGTGCAATATCAGAACTTCTGAAGATGATGCAAAAGATAGCCTCATGACCTACTTGAGAATAATTTTAAGGGGCTGACTAGAGTACAGTACCTGTTTATACATGTCTAAGTTTTCCAGGGATACTTAGGAAGGATGGTACAGAGGTCAACATCAGCCTGGGCTACACACACACACACACACACACACACACACACACACACAATGTGTAAACAGTTTCCACAGAGGCAGAACATAAATGAACAATGACCTCAGAAACTATTCTTTGTAAAGATGCTACACAATCCTATTGGATTTTTAACTTTAAAAAATTATCTGTATGAGTGTATAAAAGGTCCTTATGCTCACACATGAGCCTTGGGAACCATAGATGTTAAGCCCACAGGGTTGTCTCAAGAGGAGAGACATATAAGGTATTTTTCTCTCAGAAATCTGAGAAAAGATGTGTTAATATCCTTTGATTCTCTGTATGGCCAGGCCACATTTGTCACCCAGATCCATCCATCTTCATCTTGAACCTGCTTCCTCAGTTAACCTATGAACTATCTTTCTGGAAGATGTCACTTGTACTATATGAGTTTCCATGTAGTCATGTCTTAAGTTTTGTTATGCACATGTGACTGAGTTAGTTATCCCCAGAAAACAGTTTTTTCAAATTTCCTTTCTTAAATATGTCTAATAAACTTCTTGCTATCAGACTCTCAAGGTTGAACCAATGCCTGCTACTGAGTCATGTTGAACTCTATTGAACTAACTTTTTGAAATCTTCCTTGGATTGTTGCTTTGCTGGCCTTTGGATCACGAAGAAATCACAGAGACTCCTTTGGAAGCTTTTGGCTTTCATACATATATATGCATCCCACGCATGCCTGGTGACAATTGAGACCAGAAGAGGAAGTCATAACTCCTGGAAATGGTGTTAGTGATTGTTGTGAGATTCCATGTAGGTACTGGGAATCAAACCCTGGTCCTCTCAAAAAGCAATCACTGCTTTTACCAGTAAGCTACCCCTCTAGATCACGTGCTATGGTGGACTTAATTTCCACCAATAGAGTAAGTCAGTGTGGTAAAAAGTACTAGAGTTTATCAGGTCATGTGGTCAACAAAGTGGAAAAGATGTTTACTAACTTCAGAGCCATGCCAGGGTAATGACAGGCTGACTGAAAACTGTTCCTCCTGAAGTGTCTCATCAGAGGATTCCCAGTGTTACAGGGATGGACTGCATAAAATAACACAACCAACAATAAGCAAGCAAGCAATAGTGAGAACAAACAAAGCAGGGGAACCAAAACCTCAGTGTGCAATGATATATTTCCAAAATATCCAGTTTTCAACAACAAAATGAAAGATTGCAAAGAAATAGGAAAGTATGACATTTACAGCAGAAGAAGAAGCAACAGATATGACTTCTGGAAAGAGGAGAATCCATATTTAAAGAAAATATCTGCAAGTAGACTTTGTGAAAATGTTGGCAGATAGAACAGAGAACAATATTGAAGAAGTACACAAAAGTATCAAGAAAATGTCAAATCAAGTAGGGAATAAAGAGCCAAGAATTATGGGGAAATTTTAAAAGCAAATGTAAACAATGGATATAAATTGTTCACTTAATGGGCTCTACTCATTTGAAGAAGGTAAGATAATAATTGGCAAAATTGTAAATAGTTATATACAGCATCTTGGCTCCCAGACTCCAGAGACGTCTGACACTGCCAGGCACAGAGATAGTCCAAGGCTAACATTGCTTGGGTCTAAGCCTGTCAGGCTTTTGCCTGAACTCAGGGCCTGGGAAGCTCTACAGGCCATCTGTGCACCAACCTTGTCAGGGGGTCGTTTGCCCTGCAGAGTGAAAAATACTTGGAAAAGGTCCCTGCAGAATCCGCCATCTTTGCTTCCTGAAGGAGCAGACAGGTAGCACCAGGTTCACAGAGACAACTTGAGTATAGTATTGCTTGGGGTAAGGCACACTAGGGCTCCAAGAGCACCCAAGAGGAGGGCAGCACATCACCAATCTCTGCCAGGGGAAACCCAGTCATCCAGAGGGGCAGAAAGAGCCTTACAGGCTCACAGAGGTTCAAAACCAGCCAGTGATAACAAGACCAACTAACGCCAGAGATAAACAGATGGCAAAAGGCAAATGTAGGAACATAACTAACAGAAATCAAGGCCTGGTGGTGCTGGTGCATGCCTTTAATCCCAGCACATGGGAGAAAGAGGCAGGCGGATTTTTGAGTTCGAGGCCAGCCTGGTCTACAGAATGAGTTCCAGGACAGCCCGGGCAACACAGAGAAACCCTGTCTCGAAAAAACCAAAAAAAAAAAAAACATTCTATGAAGCCAAAATTATCCTGATACCAAAACCACACAAAGATCAAACAAAGAAAGAGAACTACAGGCCAATTTCCCTTATGAATATCGATGCAAAAATACTAAATAAAATTCTTGCCAACCGAATCCAGGAGCACATTAAAACGATAATTCACCATGATAAAGTAGGCTTCATCCCAGGGATGCAGGGATGGTTCAATATATGGAAATCCATCAACATAATCCACTACATAAACAAACTAAAAAAAAAAACCACATGGTCATCTTATTGGATGCAGAAAAAGCATTTGATGAAATTCAGCATCCTTTCATGTTAAAAGTCCTGGAAAGAACAGGAGTTCAAGGCCCATACCTAAACATAGTAAAAGCAATATACAGCAAACCAGTAGCCAACATCAAAATAAATGGCGAGAAATTGAAGCAATCCCACTAAAATCAGGGACTAGGCAAGGCTGCCCTCTCTCACCATGTCTTTTCAATATAGTACTTGAAGTTCTAGCGAGAGCAATTAGACAACATAAGGAAGTCAAAGGGATACAAATTGGAAAGGAAGAAGTCAAACTATCATTATTTGCAGATGATATGATAGTATATGTAAGTGACCCAAAAAACTCCACGAGAGAACTCCTACAGCTGATAAACAACTTCAGCAAAGTGGCTGGTTATAAAATCAACTCAAGCAAATCAGTAGCCTTCCTGTACTCAAAGGACAAGCAGGCTGAGAAAGAAGTTAGGGAAATAACACCCTTCACAATAGCCACAAACAATATAAAGTATCTTGGCGTAACTCTAACCAAACAAGTGAAAGATCTGTATGACAGGAACTTCAAGTCCTTGAAGAAAGAAATCGAAGAAGAAATGAAGAAGAATCAAAATGGAAAAATATTTCATGCTCTTGGATTGGCAGTCAATACAGTAAAAATGGCCATCTTGCCAAAAAGCAATCTACAGATTCAATGCAATACCCATCAAAATCCCAAATCAATTCTTCATAGATCTAGAATGAGCAATTCTCAAATTCATCTGTAGTAACAAAAAACCCAGGATAGCTAAAACTATTCTCAAAATAAAAGGACTTCTGGGGGAATCAATATCCCTGACCTCAAGCAGTACTACAGAGCAATTGTGTTAAAAACTGCATGGTATTGGTACAGCAACATGCAAGTAGATCAATGGAATAGAATTGAAGATCCAGAAATGAACCCACAGTTATGGTCACTTGAAATTTGATAAAGAAGCCACAACCATCCAGTGGAAAAAAGATAGCCTTTTCAACAAATGGTGCTGGTTCAACTGGAGGTAAACATGCAGAAAAATGCGAATTGACCCACTCTTATCTCCTTGCACTAAGATCACCTCCATGTGGATCAAGGACCTCCACATAAAACCAGACACACTGAAACTAATAGAAAAGAAACTGGGGAAGACCCTGGAGTACATGGGCACAGGGGGAAAGTTCCTGAACAGAACACCAATAGCTTATGCTCTAAGATCAAGAATTGACAAATCGGACCTCTTAAAATTACAGTTTCTGTAAGGCAAAAGACACTGTCAGAAAGACAAAACAACAACCAACAAATTGGGAAAAGATCTTCACCAACCCCACATCTGACAAAGGGCTAATATCCAATATATACAAAGAACTCAAGAAGTTAGACCCCAAAGAACCAAATAACCCTATTAAAAAATGGGGTACAGAGCTAAACAAAGAATTTTCACCAGAAGAAATTCAGATGGCTGAGAAGCACCTTAAGAAATGTTCAACATCATTAGTCATTAGGGAAATGCAAATCAAAACAACCCTGAGATTCCACCTCACACCAGTCAGAATGGCTAAGATTAAAAACTCAAGAGACAACAGGTGCTGTCGAGGATGTGGAGAAGGAGGATCACTCCTTCACTGTTGGTGGGATTGCAAGATGGTACAACTGCTCTGGAAATCAGTCTGGCAGTTCCTCATAAAATTGGTCATGACACTTCCAGAGGATCCTGTCATACCACTCCTGGGCATATACCCAGAGGATTCCCCTGCATGCAATAAAGACACATGCTCCACTATGTTCATAGCCGCCTTATTTTTAATAGACAGAAGCTGGAAAGAACCCAGATGTCCCTCAACGGAGGAATGGATACCGAAAATGTGGTATATTTATACAATGGAATACTACTCAGCAATTAAAAATAATGAATTTATGCAATTTTTAGGCAAATAGTTGGATCTGGGAAATATCATCCTAAGTGAGTCAACCCAATTACAAAAGAATACACATGAATTGCAATCACTGATAAGTGGATATTAATAAGCCCAGAAGCTCTGAATACTCAAGACACTATTAGCTAAGCAAAAGATTCCCAAGAAAGGGGATGGAGAGGACCCTGCTCCAGAAAAGACTAAATCCGGTTTTTTAGGAGAGAACCAGAACAGAGAAATGGTGGGGAGGGGGGGTAATTGGGGAATGGGGGAGAAAGAGGACTTATGGGACATATGGTGAGGGGGGGATCTGGAAAGGGGAAAGCCTTTGGTATGTAAACAAAGAATATAGAAAATAATAAAAAAAAGGAAAAATGGGGTACAGAGTTAAACAGAGAATTCTCAACTGAGGAATATAGAATGACTGAGAAACACCCAAAGAAATGTTCAACATCCTCAGTCATCAGGGAAATGCTAATCAAAACAACCCTGAGATCTATCTCATACCAGTTAGAGTGGCTAAGCTCATAAACTCAGGTGCTAGTGAGGATGTGGAGAAAGAGGAACACTCCTCCACTGCTGGTGGGATTGCAACTCTCAAAATCAGTCTGGAAGTTCCTCAGAAAGTTAGACATAGCACTTCCTGAGGACCCAGATATACCACTCTATGGCATATATCCAAAAGATTCTGCTCCATCATATAACAAGGGCATATGATCCACTATGTTCATAACAGCCTTATTTATAATAGCCAAACTCTGGAAAGAACCCAGATGTCCTTCAACAGAGGAATGGATACAGAAAATGTGGTACATTTATACAATAGAGTACTACTCAGCTATTAAAACCAATGACTTTATGAAATTCTTTGGCAAATGGATGGATCTAGAATATATCAACCTGAGTGATGTAACCCAATCAGAAAAGAACTATTCTAATTCTGTGATCCTTTAATGTAGTTCCTTGTATTGTGGTGACTCTTAACCATGAAATTACTTTTCTTGCTACTTCATAACTATAATTTTGCTACTGTTACGAAAATAATGTTAATATTTATGGAGATATAGATTTCTAAAAGGGGTTATGACCCACAGGTTGAGAACCATGGTTCTAGGCCAAGTAGACAGCAATGGCAAATTAAGTTACACAGTTAAAGAAATAAAATCCTTTAGTGAGAAAAAAGAAAAGAAAAGAAATCAAAGCAATATGGCAGCATCTGAACCCAATTCTCCAACCACAGCAAGTCCTGGATAACCCAATGCACCAGAAAACAAGATTTGGATTTAAAATCACTGGTCATGATGCTGTTAGAGGAACACAAAAAGGACATAAATAAATCTCTTAAAGAAATATAGGGGAACATGAATAAGTTAGAAACCCTTACAATGGAAACACAAAAATCACTTAAAGAAATTCAAGAGAATATGGGTCAACAGATAGAAGCCAATAAAGAGGAAATGCAAAAATCACTTAAAGAAATGCAGGAGAAATTGAGTCAACAAGCAGAAGTCATAAAACAGGAAACAAAAAATCTCTTAAAGAATTACAGGAAAACATAAACAAACAAGTGAAGGAACTGAGCAACACCATCCAGGATCTAAAAACAGAAGTAGAAACAAATCAGAAATAGCAAAGGGAGACAAATTTGGACACAGAAAACCTTGGAAGAAATCAGGGACCATAGATGCAAATATCAACAACAAAAATACAAGAGATAGAAGGAATAATCTCAGATACCATAGAAACCATTGATTGATATGATAGTATAATAAGTGACCCAAGAAACTCCACCAGAGAACTCCTGCAACTGATAAACAACTTCAACAAAGTGGCTAGATATAAAATCAACTCAAGCAAATCAGTAGCTTTCCTATACTCAAAAGATAAGCAGGCTGAGAAAGAAATTAGGGAAATGATACCCTTCACAAGAGCCACAAACAATATAAAGTATCTTGGTGTGACTTTAACCAAACAAGCGAAAGATCTGTATGACAAAAACTTCAGGTCTCTGAAGAAGGAAATGGAAGAAGACCTCAGAAAATGCAAAAATCTTCCATGCTCGTGGGTTGGCAGGATTAATAAAGTTAAAATGGCCATCTTGTCAAAAGTAATATACAGATTCAACTCAATCGCCATCAAAATCCCAACTCAGTTCTTCATAGTGTTAGAAAGAGCAATTCTCAAATGCATCTGGAATAACAAAAAACCCAGGATAGATAAAACTATCATCAACAGTAAAAGAACTTCTGCGGGAATCAGTATCCTGGCCCTCAAGCAATACTACAGAGCAGTAGTGTTAAAAACTGCATGGTATTGGTACAGTGACAGGGAGGTGAATCAATGAAATAGGATTGAAGCCTAGAATTGAACCCACACATATATGGCCAATTGATCTTCAACAAAGGAACTGAAAACATCCAGTGGAAAAAAGACAGTCTTTTCAACAAATGGTGCGGGCTCAACTGCAAGTCAACATGCAGAAGAATGAGAATTGATCCACTCTTATCTCCTTGTACTAAGCTCAACTCCAAGTGGATCAAGGACCTCCACATAAAACCAAACACACTAAAACTAATAGAAAAGAAACTGGGGAAAACCCTTGAGGACATTGTCTCAGGGGGAGAGTTCCTGAGCAGAACACCAATACCTTATGCTCTAAGATCAAGAATAGACAAATGGGACCTCATAAAATTACAAAGTTTCTGTAAGACAAAAGACACAGTCAAAAGAACAAATTATCAACCAACAAATTGGGAAAAGATCTTCACCAACCCTACATCTGACAGAGGGCTAATATCCAATGTATACAAAGAACTCAATAAGTTAGACACCAGAAAACCAAATAACCCTATTAAAAATGGGGTACAGAGCTAAACAAAGACTTTTCACCTGAAGAAATTTTGATGGCTGAGAAACACCTTAAAAAATTCAACATCATTAGTCATATGAGAAATGCAAATCAAAATAACCCTGAGATTTCACCTCATACCAGTCAGAATGGTTAAGATAAAAAACTCAGGAAACAGCAGGTATTGGCAAGGATGGAAAGAGAAACACTCCTCCACTGCTGGTGGGAATGCAAGCTGGTACAACCACTCTGGAAATCAGTCTGGCGGTTCCTCAGAAAACTGGACATGATACTTCCAGAGGATCCAGCCATACCACTCCTGGGCATATACCCAGAAGATTCCCAGCATGCAATAAGGATACATGCTCCACTATGTTCATAGCAGCCTTATTTATAATAGCCAAAAGCTGGAAAGAACTCAGATGTCCCTCATTGGAGGAATGGATACAAAAAAATGTGGTTTATATACACAATGGAGTACTATTCAGCCATTAGAAACAATGGATTCATGAAATTCTTAGAAAAATGGATGGAGCTGGAGAACATCATACTAAGTGAGGTAACCCAGTCTCAAAAGAATACCCATGTTATGCACTCACTGATAAGTGGATATTAGCCTAGCATCTTGGGACACCAAAGACACAATCCACATACCAAATGATGTCCGACAAGAAGGAAGGAGTGGACCCTGGTGCTGGAAATGCTCAGAGGATTAGTGTAGGGGAATACCAGAACAGGGAAGTGGGAAGGGGTAGATGGGGGTACAGGGGGGGAAAGGGGCATGTGGGACCTTTGGGGGACAGGGAACCAGAAAAAGTGAAATGAAATGTAAATATAGAATATATCCAATAAAAAAATTAAAAAATTAAAAACAAAAAGAAAATGTGAAATGCAAAAAGCTCATAACCCAAAACATCCAGGAAATCCAGGACACAATGAGAAGACCAAACCTAAGGATTATAGGTATAGATGAGACTGAAGATTTACAACTTAAAGGGCCAGCAAATATCTTCAACAAAATTAGGGAAGAAAAACTTCCCTTACCTAAAAAGAGTAATGTCCATGAATATATAAGAAGCCTATAGAACTCCAAACAGACTGGACCAGAACAGAAATACCTCCTGCCACATAATAATCAAAACCCCAAATGTACTATACAAAGAAAGAATATTAAAGGCAATAAGAGATAAAGGCCAAGTAACCTATAAAGGAAGACCTATCAGAATTACACCAGACTTCTCACCAGAGACCATGAAAGCTAGAAGATCCTGGGTGGATCTCTAAGAGACTCTAAGACTCTAAGAGAATACAAATGTCAGCCAAGACTACCATCCCCAGCAAAACTGTCAATCACCATAGATGGAGAAACCAAGATATTCCATGATAAAATCAAATTTACACAATATCTTTCCACAAACCCAGCCCTACAAAGGATAATATATGGAAAACGCCAAGACAAGAAGAAACACCCTAGAAAAAGCAAGAAAGTAATCTTCTTCCAACAAACCCAAAAGAAGGTATCCACACAAACATAAAAATAACATCAAAAATAACAGGAAGTAGCAATCACTTTTCCTTAATATCTCATAACATCAATCAACTCAATTTGCCAGTAAAAAGACATTTTTCATGTAATTATTTTTCGTGTAAATATTTAATTTTATCAGAAAATACAGAATTATTTTTCATGTAAATATTCAATTTTATCAGAAAATGTTTATAATTGCTCTTTTAATTATTTTAGAAATGTTTTTATGTCTACCATTTTATCTGTATTATTTCCATGATAATCTTTCATTTTAACATATTTTTCTATATATTTCTTCAATTTTATCAGAAATATATTGCATGCAAATCTTCAATTTTATCAGAAAAATTTTATAATTCCACTTTCAATCAACTTAAAAATATATTTATGCCTACCATCTTATCTGTATAGTTTTCCATGAAATAGTCAATTTTAATGTGTTTTTCATATATTTCTTGAATTTTATCAGAAATATTTTCAATGTAAATCGTCAATTTTATCAGAAAATGTTTTTAATTCCACTTTCACTCAACTCAGAAACCTATATATGCCAACCATTTTATCTATATAATTTTCCATGATAATCTTCAATTTTGACATGTTATTCTATATTTTTCTACAATTTTATCAGAAATATTTTCCACATAATGTTCATTTCTATCAAAATGTTTCTACTTCCATTTTCAATTAACTTAGCAATGTTTTTTTAATTTTTATTTTCTATATTCTATGTTTACATTCCAAAGGCTTTCCCCTTTCCCAGTTCCCCCCTCCCTATGTCCCATAATTCCTCTCCCCCCAACTATTCCCCAGTCATTCCCCGTCCCCCCACAGTTTCTCTACAAAACTGGATCCAATCTTTCCAGGCTCAGGGTCCTCTCCTTTCTTCTTGGGAATCATTTGACTTGCTAATTGTGCCTTGAGTATTTAGGGCTTCTGGGCTCATTAATATCCACTTATCAGTGATTGCATTTCATGTGTATTCTTTTGTGACTGGGTTACCTTACTCAGGATGATAATTTCCAGGTCTAACCATTTACCTACAAATTGCATGAATTCATTATTTTTAATTGCTGAGTAGTATTCCATTGTATAAATATACTCATAGCTCTAAGTGCATCCAAAAAGAAACTGGAGAGAGCACACACTAGCAGCTTAACAGAACACCTTAAAGCCCTGGAACTAAAACAAGTTAATTCACCCAGGAGGAGTAGAAGACAAGAAATCCTCAAACTCAGGGCTGAAATCAATCAGATAGAAACAAAAAAAAAACATACAAAGAATCAACAAGACCAGGAGCTGGTTCTTTGAGAAAATCAACAAGATAGATAAACCCTTAGCCAGACTAACCAAAGGACACAGAGACAGTATACAAATTAACAAAATTAGAAATGAAAAGGGAGACATAACAACAGAAACTGAGGAAATTCAAAAGATCATCAGATCCTACTACAAAGGTCTATACTCAAAACAACTGGAGAATCTAGAGGAAATGGACAATTTCCTAGACAGATACCAAATACCAAATTAAATCAGCATCAAATAGATCAGCTAAATAGTCCCATAACCCCTAAAGAAATAGAAGGGGTTATAGAAAGCCTCCCAACCAAGAAAAGTACGGGACCAAATGGTTTTAGTGCAGAATTCTACCAGACCTTCAAAGAAGACTTAACACCAATACTTCTCAAACTATTCCACAAAATAGAGACAGAAGGGATACTGGCCAACTCATTCTTTGAAGCCACAATTACGCTAATACCTAAACCACAAAAAGATCCAACAAAGAAAGAGAACTACAGGCCAATTTCTCTTATGAATATTGATGCAAAAATACTAAATAAAATTCTTGCCAACCGAATCCAAGAGCACATCAAAATGATCATTCACCATGATCAAGTAGGCTTCATCCCAGGGATGCAGGGATGGTTCAATATACAGAAATCCATCAATGTAATCCACTACATAAACAAACTAAAAGAAAAAAACCACATGGTCATCTCATTAGATGATGAAAAAGCATTCGACAAAATTCAGCATCCTTTCATGCTAAAAGTCTTAGAAAGAGCAGGAATTCAAGGCCCATACCTAAACATAGTAAAAGCAATCTACAGCAAACCAGTAGCCAACATCAAAATAAATGGAGAGAAACTTGAAGCAATCCCACTAAAATCAAGGACTAGACAAGGCTGCCCTCTCTCTCCATATCTTTTCAATATAGTACTTGAAGTTCTAGTGAGAGCAATTAGACAACATAAGGAAGTCAAAGGGATACAAATTGGAAAGGAAGAAGTCAAACTATCACTATTTGCAGATGATATGATAGTTTACTTAAGTGACCCAAAAAACTCCACCAGAGAACTTCTACAGCTGATAAACAACTTCAGCAAAGTGGCTGGTTATAAAATTAACTCAAGCAAATCAGTAGCCTTCTTGTACTCAAAGGACAAGCAGGCTGAGAAAGAAGTTAGGGAAATAACACCCTTCACAATAGCCACAAACAACATAAAGTACCTTGTCGTAACTCTAACCAAACAAGGGAAAGATGTGTATGACAGGAACTTCAAGTCCTTGAAGAAATAAATTGAAGAAGACCTCAGAATTTGGAAAAATATTTCTTGCTCCTGGATTGGCAGGATCAATATAGTAAAAATGGCCATCTTGCCAAAAGCAATATACAGATTCAATGCGATCCCCATCAAAATCCCAACTCAATTCTTTATAGATCTAGAAAGAGCAATTCTCAAATTCATCTGGAGCAACAAAAAACCCAGGATAGCTAAAACTATTCTCAACAATAAAAGGAATTCTGGGGGAATCAATATCCCTGACCTTAAACAGTACTACAGAGAAATTGTGTTAAAAACTGCATGGTATTGGTACAGCAACAGGCAAGTGGATCAATGGAATAGGATTGAAGACCCAGAAATGAACCCACAGACTTATGGTCACTTGATCTTTGATAAAGGAGCCACAACCATCCAGTGGAATAAAGATAGCCTTTTCAACAAATGGTGCTGGTTCAACTGGAAGTCAACATGCAGAAGAATGTGAATTGACCCACTCTTATCTCTTTGCACTAAGATCAACTCCAAGTGGATCAAGGACCTCCACATAAAACCAGACACACTGAAACTATTAGAAAAGAAACTTGGGAAGACCCTGAAGGACATAGGCACAGGGGGAAAGTTCCTTAACAGAACACCAATAGCTTATGCACTAAGATCAAGAATTGACAAATGGGACCTCATAAAATTACAAAGTTTCTGCAAGGCAAAGGACACTGTCAGAAGGACAAAACGACAACCAACAAAGTGGGAAAAGATCTTCACCAACCCCACATCCGACAGAGGGCTAATATCCAATATATACAAAGAACTCAAGAAGTTAGACCCCAAAGAACCAAATAACCCTTAGCAATGGTTTTATGTCTATCATATTACTCTTTAATTTTCTATTAAAATTTCCAATTTTAACATGTTTTCTATGTATTTCTTCAATTTTATCAGAAATATTTTCCATGCAAATCATCAATTTTATCATAAAATGGTTTTACTTCCTTTTTCAATAAAAAAAATTTACAAAAGAAATGACTACATCATGAGCTTTATAGGCAAATGGATAGAACTAGAAAATATCATCCTGAGTGAGGTAACTCAGACACAAAGGACATCATGTATTCAATAATATGGGGATATTGGCTAAAAAAATACCCAGGATACAATCCATGGAACTCAGGAATGTCAACAAACTAAAGGACACAAGCAAGGATGCTTCAATCCCACTTGGGAGGGAGAAGAAAGCAATCACATGAGGCAGAGGGATAGCAGGATCTGTGTGGGAGAGTGGGCAGAGAGGAGAAAATGGGAAAATGATCAGGTATGGGGGGAATAGGAGTGAAGCCCTGAGTGCCAGTAGAATGAATGGAAAATGTAACCTTGGTAGGTAGGACATGATAGAACCCTCTAGAATGTACCTGAGACCTGGGAGGTAAGAGACTCTCAGGATTCAAAGGGAGGGACCTTAGAAGAAATGGCCAACAGTGGGTATAGTGAACTTATAGAGTCCACTTCCAGTACAAAGACAGGGCATCAAGTAGAGGGATGTGGGTGCCATCCCACAGTAAAAAAAAATTGTTCCTGTCTAAAAGAACTACAGGGACAAAAATGAAGAGACTGACTGAAAGGTGGTCCAGTAACCAGCATAACTTGGGATCCATCTCAAGGGGAGGCTCTAAGCCCTAACACTATTACTAATGCTATGGTGTGCTTACGGACAGGAGCCTAGCATGGCTACCCTCCAAGAGGCCTAACAAGCTGATGATTAAAACAGATACAGATATTTGCACCAAAACAATTGACTAAAGTCAGGGACCCCTGTGGTTGAATAAGAGTAAGGCTGGAAGAAGGTGAAGTTAAGGGTGACCCCATAGGAAGACCAGCAGTCTTAAATAACCTGAACCCCAAAGATCTCTCAGACACTGAGCTACCAATTAGGCAGCATACACTAGTTGATATGAAGTCCCTGAGAGTTATACAGCAGAAGACTGCCTAGTCTGGCCTTAGTGAGAGAAAACGTATTTAACCCTCAAGAGACTTGAGGCCCTAGGGTGTGTGGACTGGCTGGATGGGATGGGATTGTAGGAGGTAGAAGCATCCTATTGGAGACAGGGGATGGGGAAGAATGGAATGAGGAAATGTTGAAGGGTGGACTCAGAGGTGTATAATGACTAACCTTTAAAAAGAAGATTAAAGATAATTTAAAAATAAAACAAACCTTTACATCCAAATTGGAAAAAGACACAACTGAAGGAAAAGAGGCCCAGGAGACATCACAAGAATCAGAGACCCACTCATCACACACAGAAGTTCCATAAAATACTAGATTGAAAGCTACAATAGACAAAAGTGCAGATATATGTATGCCCTGTGCATCCTGGTTCAGTCTCTGTGAGTTCATATGAACTTTGCTTGGTTGATTTAGAGGTCCTTTCTCTGGTGTCCTCCATCTCCTCTGGCTCTTTCATTGTTTAAGTCTCCTCTTCCTCTAAGTTTCCTGAGCTCTGAGGGGAGGGATTTGATGGAGACAACCCATTTAGAGTTGTGTGTTCCAAGGTCTCGTTTGTTAATGTCTGATGCTGGGTCTCTGAATCTGCTCCCATCTGCTGCAGGAGGAAGCTTCTCTGATGATGGTTGAATAGAGCACTGATCTATGAGTTTACCAGAATATCATTAGGAATCATTTTTCTCTACATTTTTAATATTTTATTGGTTATTTTATTTATTTAAATTTCAAATGTTATCCACATTGCCAATTTCCCCTCCACAAATCACCTATACCTTCCATCCACCCCCTGCCTCTATGAGGGTGCTCCCCACCCACCCACACTCACTCCCACCTCAGCACCCTATGCTGGGTCATCAAACCTCCACAGGACCAAGGAACTACCCTCCCATTGATAAAGCCATCCTCTCCTACATATCCAGATGGAGCCTTGGGTCCCAACATGTGTTCTCTGTGGCTGGTTGTTTAGTCCCTGGGAGCTTTGGGTGTCTGATTGGTTGATATTGTTGTTCTTCCTATGGGATTGCAAATCACTTCAGCTCTTTCAGTCCTTGCCAACAACTCCATTGGGGTCCCTGCACTGCACCTATCCGATGTTTGGCTGCATGCATCTGCATCTATATTGGTTAGGCTCTGGCACAGCCTCACAGAGGAGGTATACCAGGCTCCTATCAGCAAGAAATTGGTGGCATGGGAAATAATTTCTGAGCTTGTAGTCTGCAGAGAGGATGTATCCCTAGGTTTGGCAGTCTCTGGATTGACTTTCCTTCAGAATATGCTCTACTCTTTGTCCCTTCATTGCCTTTTGACAGGAGGAATTCTAAATTATTATTGGTGAGGTGGGTGGATGGCTTCATCCATCAACCAGGGGCCATGCTTATCCATAGGTTCTATCTTGCCTTTCTTGGGTATTTCTGCTTATGTTCTCACTGTTGGATCCTGGGAACCTCTTGGGTCCTTGTCATCAGGGACTTTTTAGAGGCTACCCTCAGTTCCTACTATCCCACTGCTACATACCTCCACAGTCCTACTCAGAAGGGAGAAGACATTAATCTCAGATGGGGGAGAGAGAGAGAGAGAGAGAGAGAGAGAGAGAGAGAGAGAGAGAGAAAGAGAAAGAGATCTCAGAGGGAGAGAGAAGGGGGAGGAAAAGGGGGAGTAGTTCCAGTATTGGAGGAGATGGGGGAGAAGTTCAGAGGGTCAAATTTTTGAAATGATGTTTATCACTACTTTTATAATGTTTCTCATTTTTAAAGGTTTATTTATTTTTATTTACATGAGTGCACTGTCACTATATTCAGACATAACAAAGGAGGGTATCAGATCCCATTACAGATGATTGTTAGCCACCATGTGGTTGCTGGAAATTGAAGTCAGGATATCTGGAAGAGCAGTGAGTGCTCTTAAACAGTGAGCTATCTCTCTAGTTCCATGGCTATTTTTAAAGACCAGTAATGTTTATCTTGTTTCTCAGAACTAATCATTTTCTGAGTCTTGGTCATCCAAGCAGTGTTGCATATGGGTCTCATGAAGTCGACCTTAAGTCAACCCAGACACTTGTTGATTACTCGTACAAGCTTTGTGGTACAATTGTTCCTCCATATTTTTTCAGGCAGGACAGCAATGTAGGTTTTGTGCCTGGATTAGTACAACTCCTCTCTCCCTGCCTGATCCCTCTATTCCTTTACCTCCTTTTGGTAGCCTTCAGAGTACCTTCCTATACCAAAAACACTAGAATTTGGGGGGGGGAGATGCTATGTAGGCATGATCTTGTTTTCTCCATGTTCAATGAGTTGTGTGGGTGGTGACTTCACCAATTGGGCCTTAATGGCAGTTAGTGGAGAGCAACCTATAACCTTGGCAACAAACTGGGTTGCTTGTGGATTTCCATGTGACTTTTTTATTGAACAACTCAATGGATGCCACACTGTCATGGTATTGGTAACTTCATTTAGTGACAAGGAATGGCCAGTTGGAATGATGTCTCCCTCACTAATTGAAGACTTGGTTAAGATCAACTGAATATTTTAGGATGTTTCCACTATACTAGGTTTCCATATAACCTCTCACATAGTCCTCAGTTCTAGCTGCCTCTCTCTACATTGGTTCACTCAGTCCCATCTGCCCTCTTCCTCCCTACCTGATACCATTCTTATCCCCCTATCCCAAGTCCATCCATGAAACCTATTCTATTTCTCCTTCCCAATAATATCTGTGCATTCCCTTCCTTTAATTCTTCCTCTATACTAAAAATCCCTACGTCTATGGATTGTAGCTCGATTATCAGTTATTTAACAGCTATGCTGCACATAGAAGCAAATTCATACAATATTTATCATTCTGAGTCTGGTTTGCCTCATTAATGATGATTTTTCTAGTCCCATCCTTTGGCTTTAAATTCCATGATGTCTTCTTTTTTTGACAGTTAAAGCAATCTACATTTTTTAGCCAAATATATAAATATATTCTCATCTCAACATATAATAAATATGTATTTTTCTTTTTTATCTTTTTTTAAATTTTCTATATTTTTTGTTTACATTCCAAAGGCTTTCCCCTTTCCCAGATCCCTCCACAATACATCCCATAAGTCTTCTCCCCCCCCAACTATTCCCCAATCATCCCCCCTCCCCCATCATTTCTCTGTCCTGGATAAACAAAACTGGATCCAATCTTTTCAGGCCCAGGGTTCTCTCCTTTCTTCTTCTTGTGAATCATTTGAATTGCTAATTGTGCCTTGAGTATTTAGGGCTTCTGGGCTCATTAATATCCCCTTATAAGTGATTGCAATTCATGTGTATTCTTTTGTGATTGGGTTAACTCACTTAGGATGATATTTTCCAGGTCTAACCATTTACTTACAAATTGCATGAATTCATTATATTTAATTGCTGAGTAGTATTCCATTGTATAAATATACCACATTTTCTGTATCAATTCCTCCTTTGAGGAATATCTGGGCTCCTTCCAATTTCTGGCTATTATAAACAAGGCTGATATAAACGTAGTGGAGCATATGCCTTTATTGTATTCAGGGGAATCCTCTGGGTATAAGCCCAGGAGTGGTATGCCAGGGTCCTCGGGAAGTGACATGCCCAATTTTCTGAGGAACCGCCAAGCTGATTTCCAGAGTGGTTTTACCATTTTGCAATCCCACCAACAGTGGAGGAGTGTTCCTCTTTCACCACATCCTCGCCAGCACTTGTTGTCTTGAGTTATTAACCTTAGCCATTCTACTGGTAGGTGGAATTTCAGGGTTGTTTTGATTTGCATTTCCCTGATGACTAATGATGTTGAACATCTCTTAAGGTGTTTCTCAGCCATCCGAATTTCTTCTGGTGAAAATTCCTTGTTTAGCTCTGTACCCCATTTTTTGATATGGTTATTTGGTTCTTTTGGGTCAAACATCTTGAGTTCATTGTATATATCGGATATTAGCCCTCTGTCAGATGTGGGGTTGGTGAAGATCTTTTCCCACTTTGTTGGTTGCCATTTTGTTCTTCTGACAGTGTCCTTTGCCTTACAGATACTTTGAAATTTTATGAGGTCCCATTTGTCAATTCTTGATCTTAGAGCATAAGCTATTGGTGTTCTGTTCAGAAACTTTCCCCCTGTGCCCATGTCCTCCAGGGACTTCCCAAGTTTCTTTTCTAATAGTTTCTGTGTGTCTGGTTTTATGTGGAGGTTCTTGATCCACTTGGAGTTGATCTTAGTACAGGGAAATAAGAGTGGGTCAATTCTCATTCTTCTGAATGTTGATCTCCAGTTGAACCAGCACCATTTGTTGAAAAGGCTATCTTTTTTCCACTGGATGGTTGTGGCTCCTTTATCAAAGATCAAGTGACCATAAGTCTGTGGGTTCATTTCTGGGTCTTCAATCCTATTCCATTAATCTACCTGCCTGTTGCTGTACCAATACCATGCAGTTTTTAATACAATTGCATTGTAGTACTGCTTGAGGTCAGGGATATTGATTCCCCCAGAAGTCCTTTTATTGTTGAGAATAGTTTTAGCTATCCTGGGTTTTTGTTGCTCCAGATGAATTTAAGAATTATTCTTTCTAGATCTATGAAGAATTGAGTTGGGATTTTGATATCTGTAGATTGCTTTTGGCAAGATGGCTATTTTTACTATATTGATCCTGCCAATCCAGGAGCAAGAAATATTTTTCCAAATTCTGAGGTCTTCCTCGATTTCTTTCTTCAAGGACTTGAAGTTCTTGTCATACAGATCTTTTGCCGGTTTGGTTAGAGTCACACCAAGGTACTTTATGTTGTTTGTGGCTATTGTGAAGGGTGTTATTTCCCTAACTTCTTTCTCAGCCTGCTTGTCCTTTGAGTACAAAATGGCTACTGATTTGCTTGAGTTAATTTTATAACCAGCCACTTTGCTGAAGTTGTTTATCAGCTGTAGAAGTTTTCTGGTGGAGTTTTTTGGGTTGCTTAGGTAAACTATCATATAGTCTGCAAATAATGATAGTTTGACTTCTTCCTTTCCAATTTGTATCCCTTTGACTTCCTTATGTTGTCTAATTGCTCTCGCTAGAACTTCAAGTACTATATTGAAAAGACATGATGAGAGAGGGCAGCCTTGCCTAGTCCCTGATTTTAGTGGGATTGCTTCAACTTTCTCTCCATTTATTTTGATGTTCGCTACTGGTTTGCTGTAGACTGCTTTTACTATGTTTAGGTATGGGCCTTGAATTCCTGCTCTTTCCAAGACTTTTAGCATGAAAAGATGCTGAAGTTTGTCAAAGGCTTTTTCAGCATCTAATGAGATGACCATGTGCTTTTTTTCTTTAGTTTGTTTATGTAGTGGATTACATTGATGGATTTCCATATATTGAACCATCCCTGCATCCCTGGGATGAAGCCTACTTGATCATGGTGAATGATCATTTTGATGTGCTCTTGGATTCGGTTGGCAAGAATTTTATTTAGTATTTTTTCATCGATATTCATAAGGGAAATTGGCCTGTAGTTCTCTTTCTTTGTTGGATCTTTGTGTGGTTTTGGTATCAGTGTAATTATGGCTTCGAAGAATGAGTTGGGCAGTGTCCCTTCTGTTTCTATTTTGTGGAATAGTTTGAAGAGTATTGGTGTTAAGTCTTCTTTGAAGGTCTGGTAGAATTCTGCACTAAAACCATCTGGTCCCATACTTTTTTTGGTTGGGAGGCTTTCTATAACCCCTTCTATTTCTTTAGGGGTTATGGGACTATTTAGCTGATCTAATTGATCCTGATTTAATTTTGGTATTTGGTATCTGTCTAGAAAATTGTCCATTTCCTCAAATTCTCCAGTTATGTTGAGTATAGACATTTGTAGTAGGATCTGATCTTTTGAATTTCCTCAGTTTCTGTTTTTATGTCCCCCTTTTCATTTCTAATTTTGTTAATTTGGAGACTGTCTCTGTGTCCTTTGGTTAGTCTAGCTAAGGTTTTATCTATCTTGTTGATTTTCTCAAAGAACCAGCTCCTGGTTTTGTTGATTCTTTGTATGTTTTTTTTTGTTTCTACTTGATTGATTTCAGCCCTGAGTTTGATGATTTCCTGTCTTCTACTCCTCCTGGGTGAATTAACTTCTATTTCTTCCAGGGCTTTATGGTGTGCCATTAAGCTTCTAGAGTATGCTCTCTCCAGTTTCCTTTTGGATGCACTTAGAGGTATGAGTTTTCCTCTTAGCACTGCTTTCATTGTGTCCCATAGATTTGGGTAGGTTGTACCTTCATTTTCATTGAATTCTAAAAAGTCTTTGATTTTTTTTTATTTCTTCCTTGACCAAGGTGTCATTGAGTAGAGTATTGTTCAGTTTCCATGTGTATGTGGCCTTCTGTTGTTTTTGTTGCTATTGAAGACCACTCTTACTCTATGGTGATCTGATAGGAGGCATGGGATTAGCTCAATCTTCTTGTATTTGTTGACATCTGTCTTGTGACCAATTATATGATCTATTTTGGAGAAGGTACCATGTGGTGCTGAGAAAAGGTACATTCTTTTGCTTTAGGATGAAAAGTTCTATGTATATCTGTTAAATCCAATTGTTCCAAAGTTTCAATTAGTTTCACTGTGTCCCTGTTTAGTTTCTGCTTTCCTGATCGGTCCATTGAGGAGAGTGGAGTGTTGAAGTCACCCACAATTATTGTGTTAGGTGTAATGTGTGCTTTAAGCTTTAGTAAGGTTTCTTTTGCTAATGAGGGTACCCTTGCATTTGGAGCATAGATGTTCAGTATTGAGAGCTCTTCTTGGTCGATTTTCCCTTTGACCAGCAAGAAGTGACCTTCCGAGTCTCTTTTGATGAATTTAGGTTGAAAGTCAATTTTATCTGATATTAGAATGGCTCCTCCTGCTTGTTTCCTGAGACCATTTGCTTGTAAAATTGTCTTCCAGCCTTTTACTCTAAGGCAGTGTTTGTCTTTAACACTGAGATGTGTTTCCTGTATGCAGCAAAATGTAAGGTCTTTTTTTAACAGCTAAGTAATACTCCATTTTGTAAGAGTAACACATTTTATTTATCCATTTTTCTGTTGAGGGCTATCTAGGTTGTTTCCAATTTCTGGTTATTATGAACAAAGTAGAAACAAACATTTTTGAACAAGTGGTATGGTAGAGAATTCTTTTGAGTATATGCCCAAAAGTTGTATAGCTGGGTATTGAAGTAGAGTGATACCCATTTTTATGAGAAACCACCATATTGACTTCCAAGGTTGCTGGACTGGGTTGGACCCCCACCAAGAATGGAAGAGTGTTCTCTTTGCTCTATGTCCTGGCCAGCATGGGCTGTCATTGTGTTATTAATTTTACCCATTCAGACAGGTGTGAGATGGAATCTCAAAGTTGTTTTGATATGCATTTCCCTGATGACTAAAGATTTGAAATTTCTTCAAGTGTTTCTCAGCCATTTGAGTTTCTCTTATTGATAATTCTTTCATAAGATGTGTTCACAATTTTAATTGGATTGTTTGGAATTTGATGTCTAGTTTCTTGATTTCTTTACATATTTCAGATGTTAGTCCTCTATCGAATGTGAAGTTGGTAGAAAAATGTTCCCATTTTGTAGGCTACCACTTTGTTAGATTGATAGTGTCCTTTGTCTTACAGAAGCATTGCAGCATCATGAGGTCCCATTTATTGTCAGTCTTCAAGTCTATGCTAAATGTGTTCTATTCAGAAAGTCTTCTCTGGTGTCTGTGTGTTCAAGGCTTTTCCCTACTTTCTCTTCCACCAGGTTCAGTGTATCTTGACTTATTGAAGTGGAAGCTTAAGGGTTCTTTTGAAAGTCAGATGTGCCAGATTGTGTTTTGCTGGAACAAACACATGAAGGAATGTTTTCCTGAAGCACAGGTAAAAGAAAGTTTCTCTAAGGCAGACTCAGGAAGGAAAGTTTCACTGAAGCAAACACAGGAGAAAGGATGTTCTGCAAAACCAAGCACATGAAAGAACATGTGATGAAGGATACTTTGTTAAAGATAGGCATATATTGGATCATCTTACATTATATAGTTGAGCACTTTTTGTTGGGATTCCATAGAGAGAAATGCACCAAAAAACTTTCAGTGGTGTGCTGGCTGTTTCTTGCCATTTCCAAGACTCAAGCTGATTTGCAGAGTGATGCCAGCTGATACGAGTCACCTGGTGAAGCAAGACCAGTTCATGTTTGGAGGGAGTATACAAAAGACTCAATGGACTGTGAGAGGAGTTTGCTGTTTTGTTTAGGGTGATATAAATGGCTCTATTTCTTGTGATACAGATTCACATGGAGTTTTGCTAAGACAGAGTCATATTCTAAGGCAAGTCACCTGGTGAAGCAAGACCAGTGGAGGACTTGTCATGTTTGGAAGGAGTCTACAAAGGACTCGACAGACTATGAGAAGTATTTGATGTTTCTTGGTCTTGCATCTTTGCTGATCTTTCCTTCTTTGATAGAGGCACAGTGGAGAAGTTCTCCTGGAGTCCTCACTGATCCCAATCCCTCCGGTTGACTTGTGTTGATTCAGCCAAGGCCGGATGTCCCTGCCAGGTCATACCACTGCTTCTGCTATTTTGGCACTACTGGACTAGACTGTATTTTTTAACAGCTAAGTAATTCTCCATTGTATAAGAGTAACACATTTTAGCTGGTACAACCACTCTGGAAATCAGTCTGGCGGTTCCTCAAAAAACTGGACGTGATACTTCCAGAGGACCCAGCCATACCACTCCTGGGAATATACCCAGAAGATTCCCCAGCATGCAATAAGGATACATACTCCACTATGTTCATAGCAGCCTTATATATAATAGCCAGAAGCTGGAAAGAACCCAGATGTCCCTCAACGGAGGAATGGATACAAAAAATGTGGTATATATACACAATGGAGTATTATTCAGCCATTAAAAACAATGAATTCATGAAATTCTTAGAGAAATGGATGGAGCTGGAGAACATCATACTAAGTGAGGTGACCCAGTCTCAAAAGAATACCCATGGTATGCAGTCACTGATAAGTGGATATTAGCCTAGAATCATGGAACACCGTACCAAATGATGTCTGATAAGAAGAAAGGAGTGGACACTGGTGCTAGAATGGACCAAAGCATCATTGTGGGGGAGTACAAGAACAGGGAGGTTGGAGGAGATGGATGAGGGAGCAGGGGGAGGGAAAATGGCATGTGGGACCTTTGGGGGGTGGGTAACCAGAAAAAGGGAAATGAATTGTAAATATAGAATATATCCAATAAAAAAGAAAAGAAAATAAATAAATAAATAAATAAATATATTTGATATTTCAATAAAAAAAAGAGTAACACATTTTATCCATTTTTCTGTTGAGGGCTATCTAGGTTGTTTCCAATTTCTGGTTATTATGAACAAAATAGAAACAAACATGTTTGAACAAGTGGTATGATGGAGAATCCTTTTGAGTATAAACATGAAATATTTTCAAGTGAATCGAGTTGCTGTTGTTGGCCTGTGAATGAAACTGCTAATTTTCTGACAACAGAGATGTCATTTGCTCCAAAGCACCATTTCTAAACAGGTCCATGTCTCCTGTATCACAATAACCTTTTTTTTCACTACCTCTAGTGGGTGGTGGGCTAGAAGTGAGGTTAAAGTATTTAACAGGCATTATTAAAAGTAGTCTTTGAAAAATTAAAGTTACACTTTATATTGAGGTTTTTGATCCATTGGGAATTGAATTTTGTATAGGATGATAGACCTGGCTCTATTTGCATTCTTCTACCTGTGGACATCAAGTTATTCTAGTGTCGTTATTAAAGATACTTTCTTTTTTCCATTGTATAATTTTGGGTTCATTGTAAAAAATTGTATAATTTTGTCCACTGTAAAAATTTGTATAATTTTGTTCATTGTATAATTTTGGGTACATAGATGTGTAGATTTGTGTCTTGGTCTTCAGTTGAATCCCACTGATCTGCCTGTCTGGTTTTGGGCAAATTCCATGCTGTTGTTATTACTATAGTTTTGTAGTACAATTTGAAATAGGAATGGTGAGAGCTATAGCAGTTCTTTTATAATTTGGAATTGTTGTTAGCTATTTCTGTATTGTTGCCTGCCTGCCTGTCTGTCTGTGTTCATCTGTGTTTGTGTGTGTGTGTGTGTGTGTGTGTGTGTGTGTGTGTGTGTTGTTTATTTCACAAGAAGTTCAGAATTGTTCTATCAAGATCTGTGAAAGAATTGTTTTGGAATTTTGATGTAGATTGCATTATATTCACAAAGTAAAGATTTGTGGTTTCTTTGAAGACTCAGTTGTATCATGTGATGGTTTTTAAGAAGCTGTCTTATCAAACGATGTTTTTGCTGAAAAGAGACATGTGGTGTTTCTCCAAAAGCATCATGGAAAAGGGACATGTAATGTTTTGCATGAGCAGACACTTGAGAGAATACATTATGTTTGAAAGAGAATAAATATAACACAAATGACAATGGAGATGATGCGTGGTATTGGTATGCCTTTCCATTCTTTGCTGGTCATTATTGGGCTTTGCTGATGCTGGTCTTTGCTGATGACACTGTATGGTATTGATTCATTGTGCCATTCTTTGCTGATCATTGTTTGTCGTGACTTCATAGACAGAAATGCCACCAAAGTACTTCTACTAGTGTTCTGGCAGCTTCTTGCTGCTTCCACAGACTCAACTCTGGCAGAGCCTCATGATTTCTTCTGGATTGAACTGCCACTGCTGGTTCAGGGAAACTAAACTGCTGATATCCTCACAATGCAGTTTGGATTTGCTCCAAAGAACTATTTCTAAACTGGTCCATATCCTCTTTTGCTCTATTAACCTTTCCTTTCTACTACCTCTGGTGGGTGAAGAGGAGATTAAAGCATTTAAGAATCCTTATTAAAATGGGTTTTAAAAAATCTAAGCCTACATTTCCATAATTTGTTTTTGGTAGGATGAACATTTTTATGATGTTAATTCTAGTCATCCGTGAGCAGAGGAGATCTTTTCATTTTCTGATATCTTCTTCAATTTCTTTCTTCAAAGAATTGAAGATATTACCATACAAGTCTTTCAAATGCTTGGTTAGAGTAACAAGATTTTTTTAAATATTATTTGAAGCTATTATGAAGGAGGTTGTTTCTCTGATTTCGTTTTCATTCTGCTTGTCATTTGTATAGAAGAGGAATACTGAATTTTTTTAGTTAATTTTGTATACAATTTGCTGAAAGAATTTATCAGCTGTGGTAATTTCCCAGTGGACTTATTAGGGTTCCTTATGTTTATTGCTCTATTATCTGAATCAAAGATTCTCCAATTTCTTCCTTTCCAACTTGTATCTCCCTGATATCCTTTAGTTGTCTTTTTGCTCTAGTGCAAATCTCAAGAACTATATTGAATAGGTGTGGAGAGTGTTCTCTTCTTGATTTTAGTGGAATTGTTTTGAGTTTCTCACCACTTAGGTTGATGTTGGCTAGAGGCATGATTAAAAACTGTCTTTATCATCTTAAGTTATGTCCCTGTATCCATAATCTCTTCAGGTCTTTTAACACGAAGAAGTGCTGAATTTTCTCAGAGGACTTTTCTGCATCTGATAAGATGATCATATAGGTTTTTATCATTTAATTTATTTATATAGCAGATTAATTTATTGATTTTTGTGTCTAACCATCCCTGCTTCTGTGGGATGAAGCCTACTCCATCATGGTGATTTCCTGAACTATAAAAGTATTTTCTGTGATACTTCATAACTATAATTTTGCTGCTGTTAGGAATTGTGACTGAGTTATTCACTCTTTCACATGCCCCAAAGAAGTCATGAACTATGTTCTTATATTAAATTTATGAGTGTTGTTAGTGTTTTGCATGTGTTCATAAGAGAAATTGATCTGTAATTCTCCTATTTTTCTGTGTAGTTTGGGTATCAGGGTAACTGTAACTTTATAAAATAAATTGCACAGTGTTCCTTTTGATTTTATTTTTCACATAATTAGAAGGGTGTTAGTGTTAGTTCTTTTTTAAAAGGTTGGTAGAATTCTGTGCTGAAACCATATAGCCCTAGGCTTTGTTTTTGTTGGGAGATTTTGGTGGCTGCTTCTATTTTCTTAGGGGTTATGAGTCTATTTATATGGTTTGTCTGATTTTGATGTAACTTTGGTAAGTGGTATGAATCAAGAAAATTCTGTATCTTTTAGATTTTCCAGTAGGTAGAGTCAGGTTTTTAAAGTACATCCTTATAATTCTATGAATTTCTTCAGGGCCTCTTGTTATGCTTACATATCCCTTTTCATTTCAGATTTTGTTAATTTTGATATTCTCTCTGTCTTTTAGTTAATTTTGATATGGATTTGTCAATCTTATTGATTTTTTCACTGAACTTACTTTATAAATATTTTTATTAATTTTTATATGCCCTATATTTTATTTCCCACCCCACCAACCCCTGTCTGCTCTCCAACTGTTCTACATCCCATACATCTTCCCCTCCCCCTCTCTCCATGTGGATGTCCCTTCCCCCCACTCCACCCCACCTAACCTCTAAACACCCTTGGACCTCCAGTCTCTAGAGGGTTAGGTGTATCATCTTTGAATGAACACAGACCCAGTAGTCCTCTATTGTGTGTATGTTTGGGACCTCATATCAACTGGTGTATGCTGCCTGTTTGGTGGTCCAGTGTTTGAGAGATCTCAGGGATCCAGATTAATTGAGACTGCTGGTCCTCCTACAGGGTTGCCCTCAGCTTCATTCAGCCTTCCCTAACTCGACAGCAGGGGTCAGCTGCTTCTGTCCATTGGTTGGGTGCAAATATCTGCATCTGACTCTTTCAGCTGCTTGTTGGCTCATCCAGAATACTGTTATCCTAGGTCCCTTTTTGAGAGAGTTCTATAACCTCAGTAATAGTGTCAGCCTTTGGGACCTCCCCTTGCATAGGATCCAACCTTGGATTGGGCTCCTATCCATTTCCATCTCTGTAATTTTGTGATTGCTTTCTTCTCCCTCCCAAGTGGGACTGAGGTCTCCTCACTTGGGCACTTCAGCTTGTTGACCTTTTTGAGTTCTGTGGACTGTATCTCAGGTTTTTTCCTGCTAATATCCATTTATTAGTGAGTACATACCATCCATGATCTTTTGGGTCTGAGTTACCTCACTCAGGATGATATTTTCTAATTTCAACCATTTGCCTGCAAAGTTCAGGATGTCCTTGTTCTTAATAACTGAGTAGTATTTCATTGTGTAAATGAACCACATTTTCTGTTCCCATTATTCTGTCGTGGGACATCTAGGTTGCTCGCAATTTCTGGGTATCACAAATAAGGTTGCTATGAACACAGTGGAACACATGTCCCTGTGGCATTGTGGGGGCATCTTTTGGGTATATTCCCAAAAATGGTATAGCTAGGTCTTCAGGAAGATCTATTTCTAACTTTCTGAGTAACTTCCAGGTTGATTTCCAGAGTGGTAGTACAAGTTTGCAGTCCCACTGGCAATGGAGGAGTTTTCCACTTTTCCACATCCTTTCCAACATGAGTTGTCGCCTGAGGTTTTCATCTTAGCCATTCTGATTGGTATAAGGTAGAATCTCAGGGTCGTTTTGATTTGCATTTCTCTGATCACTAATGACCTTGAACATTTTTATATGCTTCTCAGCCATTTGAGGTCCCTCAGTTTTAAGATCTCGGTTTAGTTCTATTCCTCATTTTTGGATTTCTTTTTTTTGGTGATTACCTTCTTGAGATCTTTATACATTTTGATATTAGCCCTTTTTCAGATGTGGAGTTAGTGAAAAATTTTTCCATTCTGTCGGTTGCCGATTTGTCTTATTGACTATGCCCTTTGCCTTACAGAAGTTTCAGGAGATCTCATTTATCAATTCTTAATCATAGAGAATGAGCCACTGGAGTTCTGTTTAGGAAGAACTAACTCTGTTTCCAATGGATTCTTTGTATTCTTCTTTGTTGATTTCAGCCCAGACTTTGATTTTTTTCTTGTCATCTACTTATTTAGAATGTAATTCTTCATTTGTTCTAGAGCAGTGGTTCTCTACATGCAGGTCATGACCTCTTTGGGGCATTGAGCAACACTTTCTCAATTCCTAATAGTAGCAAAATTTTAGTTATGAGGTATCACAGAAAATAATTTAATATGTGGGGGTGACCCCAACATAAGTAACTATATTAAACGGTCTCAGAATTAGGAAAGTTAAGAACCACACTTCTAGAGATTTCAAGTGTGATGTAAAGTTGCTTAGTATGAGATATTTTTAGTTTTTTATGTAGGCACTTAATACTATGAACCTGCATATTAGAACTGCTTTCATTGTGTCTCTAAGTTTGATTATTTTATGTATTCATTTTTATTTAATTCTACAAAGCCTTTAATTTCTTTCTTAACGTTTTCTTGACCCATTTTTGACTTAGTAGATAACTGTTCAGTTTACAGACTTTTTTGTAGTTTGTAGACTTTCTGTTGTTTCTGATGTTGGTGATGTCCAGCTTTAATTAATGGTGATCAGATAGAATGCAGGGGATTATTTCAGTTTTCTTCTATATATTCAGACTTACTCTGCATCCATGTATGTTGTCATTTTTAAGAAGGTTCCATGAGGCAAAGAGAACAAAGTGTATTTCTTTTGTTCGTGGATTAAATGTTCTATAAACATCTATTAGGTACATTTTGTTTGTGCTGTCAGTTACATCTAGCATTTCTGTTTAGTTTTTGCCTAGCTGTCCTGTCAATTGGTAAGAGTGTAGTATTGAGGTAACCAACCATCAGTACATATGTGATTTAAGCTGTAGCAATGTTTTTTTTTAATTGCATGACTATTCATATGAGATGTTCAGAAGTGGTAAATCTACAGAGACAATAAATTGGTGGGTTTTTTTAATTATATTCTTTTATCTTATTAGCTATATTCTTATTTACATTTCAAGCGACATCCCATTCCTGGTCTCCTCCCACTCCCGCAAAAACCCCATAAGCCATCTCCCCTCCCGCTGTTCCTGAATAAGCCCCCTCCTGCTTTCCTGTCCTGGTATTCCACTACCCTGCCCCATCGAGGACCAGGGGCTTCTCCACCCTTTGATGTCCAACAAGGCCATCCTCTGCTGCCTATGCATCTGGAGCCATGGGTAACACAGTGTGTACTATCTGGTTGATGGTTTTATTCCTGAGAGGTCTGGGAGTACTGGGTGGCTCGTATCATTGTTCCTCCTATGGCGCTGCAAAGCCCTTCAGCTCCTTGGGTCCTTTCTCAGCTCACTTCAATGGCTGGCTGAGAGTGTCCCTCTCGGTATTTGTCATGCACTAGCAGAGCCTCCCAGATAACAGCTACATCTGGCTCCAGTTAACAAGTACTTTGTGGGCATTGATAATAGTGTCTGGGTTTTGTAACTGTATATGGGATGGGTCACTAGGTGGAGTAGTTTCTAGATGGTCTTTCCCTCACACACTGCTCCACAATTTATCTCTGTATCTCCTTATGCATGTATTTTGTTCCCCTGTCTATATAGGATTTGAGTATCCATACTCTGAACTTCCTCCTTCTTGGGCATCATTTGATATGTGAAATGTGTCTTGGGTATACCAAGTTTCTGGGCTAATATCCACTTATCAGTGAGTGAATACCATGTGTGTTCTTTTGTGATTGGGTTACCATACTCAGGATGATATTTTCCACTTCCATCCATTTGTGTAAGAATTTAATGAATTGATTGTTTTTAATGGCTGAATAGTACTCCATTGCTTAAATATACCATATTTTTTATCCGTTTCTCTGTTGAAGGACATCTGGGTTCTTTCCAGCTTCTGATTATTATAAAGAGGGCTGCTATGAACACAGTGGAGCATGTGTCCTTATTACATGCTGGAGAATCCTCTGGGTATATGCCCAGGAGTGGTAAAACAGGGACTTCCAGTAGTATTATGCCAAGTTTTGAGGAACCACCAAACTGACTTCCAGAGTGGTTGTACCAGCTTGCAATCCTACCAGCAATGGAGAAGTGTTCTTCTTTCTCCAAATCCTCGCCAGCACCTGTTTTCTCCTGAGTTTTGATCTTAACCATTCTGACTTGTGTGAGGTGAAATCTCAGGGTTGTTTTGATTTGCATTTCCATGATGACTAAGAATGTTGAGCATTTATTTTTTGAATTATTTATTTATTTTCTATATTCTTTGTTTACATTCCAAAGGCGTTCCCCTTTCCCAGTTTCCCCCTCACCATATGTCCCATAAGTCCTCTTCCCCCCCCCCGACCATTCCCCAATCACCCCCCACCCACCATTTCTCTGTTCTGTACTCTCCTACAAAACTGGATCCTGTCTTTTCAGGACCAGGGACCTCTCCCTCCTTCTTCAGATTTTTTTTTTTTTTGTTTTTTGTTTTTTGTTTTTTGTTTTTTTTTTTTGTTTTTTGTTTTTTGTTTTTTGAGACAGGGTTTCTCTGTATATCCCAGGCTGTTCTGGAACTCACTCTGTAGACCAGGCTGGCCTCAAACTCAGAAATCCACCTGCCTCTGCCTCCCAGAATGCTGGGATTACAGGCATGCACCACCAGTGCCCAGGGAATCTTTTGCTAATTGTGCCTTGAGTAGTCAGAGCTTCTGGGCTCATTAATCTCCACTTATCAGTGATTGCATTTCATATGTATTCTTTTGTGATTGGGTTAGCTCACTTAGGATGATATTTTCCATATCCAACCATTTGCCTAAAAATTGAATGAATTCATTATTTTTAATTGCTGAGTAGTATTCCATGGTATAAATATACCACAATTTCTGTATCCATTCCTCCTTTGAGGGGCATCTGGGCTTCTTCCAGCTTCTGGCTATTATAAATAAGGCTACTATGAACATAGAGGAGCATGTGTCTTTATTGCATGCCAGGGAATCCTCTGGGTATATGCCCAGGAGTGGTATGACAGGGTCCTTTGGAAGCATCATGCCCAATTTTCTGAGGAACCACCAGACTGATTTTCAGAGTGGTTGTACCATCTTGTAATCCCACCAACAGTGGAGGAGTGTTCTTCTTTCTCCATATCCTCTCCAGCACCTGTTGTCTCTTGAGTTTTTAATCTTAGCCATTCTGACTAGTGTGAGGTGGAATATCAGGGTTGTTTTGATTTGCATTTCCCTGATGACTAATGATGTTGAACATGTCTTAAGGTGCTTCTTAGTCATCTGAATTTCTTCTGGTGAAAATTCCTTCTTTAGCTCTGTACCCCATTTTAATAGGGTTATTTGGTTCTTTGGAGTCTAATTTCTTGAGTCCTTTGTATATATTGGATATTAGCCCTTTGTCGGATGTGGGGTTGTTGAAGATCTTTTCCCAATTTGTTCATTGTCCTTTTGTCCTTCTGACAGTGTCCTTTGCCTTACAGAAACTTTGTAATTCAAGGCCCATACCTAAATGTAATAAAAGCGATATACAGCAAACCAGTAGCCAATATCAAACTGAATGGAGAGAAACTTGAAGCAATCCCGCTAAAATCAGGGACTAAAATAGGCTGCCCTCTATCTCTGTATCTTTTCAATATAGTGCTTGAAGTTCTGCCGAGAGCAATTAGACAACATAAGGAAGTCAAAGGGATACAAATTGGAAAGGAAGAAGTCAAACTATCATTATTTACAGATAATATGATAGTATACTTCATCGACCCAAAAACTCCACCAGAGAACTCCTACAGCTGATAAACAACTTCAGCAAAATGGCTGGCTATAAAATAAACTCAAGCAAATCAGTAGCCTTCCTGTACTCAAAGGACAAGCAGGCTGAGAAAGAAATTAAGGAAGTAACACCCTTCACAATAGCCACAAACAATATAAAGTATCTTGGCAGGACTCTTACCAAACAAGTGAAAGATCTGTATGACAAGAACTTCAAGTCCTTGAAGAAAGAAATCGAGGAAGACCTCAGAAGATGGAAAAATATTTCTTGCTCTTGGACTGGCAGGATCAATATAATAAAAATGGCCATCTTGCCAAAAGCAATCTACCGATTCAATGCAATATCTGTCAAAATCCCAAATCAATTCTTTATAGATCTAGAAAGAGCAATTCTTAAATTCATCTGGAGTAACAAAATACCCAGGATAGCTAAAACTATTCTCAACAATAAAATGACTTCTGGGGTAATTAATATCCCTGACCTCAAGCAGTACTACAGAGCAATTGTGTTAAAAACTGCATGGTATTGGTACAACGACAGGCAAGTAGATCAATGGAATAGAATTGAACACCCAGAAAGGAACCCACAGAGTTATGGTCACTTGAACTTTGATAAAGAAGCTACAACCACCCAATGGAAAAAAGATAGCCTTTTCAACAAATGGTGTTGGTTAAACTGGAGGTCAGTTTGCAGAAGAATGCCCATTGATCCATTCTTATCTCCTTGTACTAAGATCAACTTGAAGTGGATCAAGGACCTCCACATAAAGCCAGACACACTGAAACCAATAGAAAAGAAACTGGGGAAGACCCTGGAGAACATAGCAACAGGGGGGAAAGTTCCTGAACAGGACACCAATAGCTTATGCTCTAAGATCAAGAATTGACAAATGGGACCTCATAAAATTTCGTTGTTCTTTAAGGGCTTCTCCCTGTTTACTTGTGCTCTCCTGTATTTCTTTAAGGGTGTTATTTATGTCCTCCTTGAAGCATTCTATCAGCATCATGAGCTGTGATTTTAAATCCAAATCTTGCTTTTCTAGTGTGTTGGGGTATCCAGGACTTGTTGTTGTAGGAGAATTGGGTTCCAATGGTGCCATGTTGCCTTTATTTTTGTTAGTAATGTTCCTACACTGGCCTTTTGCCATCTTGCTATCTCTGGTGTTAGTTAGTCCTACTGTCTCTGACTGGTGCTTATCCCTCCTGTGTGCCTGCAAGCCTGTGTCAGCACCCCTGGGTGACTGGCTCTCCCCTGGCAGAGTGCTGTGGTGCTGCCCAGATCCTGGGTGCAGGTGGAGCACTGCCCAACTGTGTCCCAAGTGATCTTACACTCAGGTGTTCCCTGAGTTCTGCTGCACCTATCTACTCAGGCACAGGAACAAAGATCTGTAGTAATGTTTCTTTTGTAAACTTGGGTGCCTTTTTGGTTGGGGCATAGATGTTAAGAATTGAAATATTATCTTGGTGGATTTCTTTTCCTTTGATGAGTATGTTGTATCCTTCCAGTCTCTTATGATTAGGTTTGGTTTGAAGTCTATTTTGTTAGATATTTATGACTACACCTGCTTGCTACTAGTTCCATTTGCTTGGAATTTTTTTAACTAAAACTTTACTCTAAGCTGATAATTCTCTTTGATGTTGAGGTGTGTTTCATGTAGGCAGCAGAAGGATAGATCCTGTCTCCATATACATTTTGTTAGTTTTAACCTGTGTATTGATACTGGGGAATTTAGTCCAGTGATATTGAGAGCAATCAATGAACAATGATCATTGATTCGCCTTATTTTGTTGTTTGTAGTAGTGGTTGTGGTGGTGGTGGTGGTGATGGTGGTGATGGTGTTGCTGGTGATGGTGATTTGTGCTTTCATTCTTTTGGTTTTGGTTTTCTGATATTATTTATTCCCAGTATTTTCACAGTTGCAGTTAACCCCCTTAAGTTGAAGTTTTTCTTCTAGTGCCTAATATAGGGCTGCATGTGTATACTAACACTACTTGAATTTGATTTTATCATGGTATGTTTAATTTTCTCCATCTATGGTGGTTGAAAGTTTGGTTGAGTATAGTCATCTGGGTTGGCATATGTGGAATCTGAGAGTCTACAGCATATTTGTCCTGGCCCTTCTGGTTTTTTAAATCTCCATTAAGAAGTGTCTGTGATTCTAACAGGTCTACTTTTATATGTTATTTGCTCTATTTCTCTTGAAGATTTTAATATTCTTTCTTTTTTCTGTGCATTTAGTGTTTTAATTATTGTATAGTGGGTAGACTTTATTTTCTGGTAGACTATTTGGTATTCTGTTTGCTTCTTGTGCTTGTAAAAGCATTCATTTTTAAGGTTCGGAATATTTTCAGGTATGATTTTTTTTAAAAATCACAGAGGCCCTTGATGTGGGTTTCTTCTTTTGCTCTATTCTTAAACTTGGCCTTTTCATAGTGTCCCAGATTTCCTGGATGTTTTGTGTTGGGAGTTGGTTGTTTGGTTTTGGTTTAACATTTTCTTTGACTGACCAATGTATTCATTTATTCTATCCCTGTCATAAAATTATGTCACTCCAATGTGACAACTTCATAGTCCTTTTGAAATCTTGCTATCATCCTCTCTGCTACCATTGTGTAGAAGAAAAATTACATTTATTGACAGCCAAAATCACAAGACATGGGACAGAAGAATGGTTCAGTGGATAAGCATTTGTATTGCTTTGGCAGAGGACCCAAGCTCTGTTCCCAGTACCAATAGAGTGCAGCTCACAATGAATGAATGGACTATACCCTCAACATCAGGGGATCCATGCTCTCTTCTGGCCTATGAAGGCATCTATAAGCATTTGTTGCAGGTGTGTGTGCATGTGTGTTTGCACAAATAAAAATAAAAATCTTTATAAAAATAGTACAACAGGCTAGAATAATACCTTTTGGGGGCAGTTTGTTTATTAACAAATTATATTCCAAATTAGGCAATAAGAAACCACAGTAGAATTCAGCTTGACTGGAATACAGAGGTAAACATGTTCACATCTAGAAGAGCTGACCATCTTCACTCCTTGTTCCTTTGCACAGTAAGCCTGGTGGGTTCTAAGCAGGTTTGACTAGACAGGAACAGTTTGGAGAGAGACTTTGTCTCAAGAAATAAGTTGTTAGCAAGTACATTTAATTCTGGCACTTGAGAGACAATGTAAGTGGATGTCTATAAGTTCATGGTCAGACTTATTTACATAGGGAGTTCCAGGCCCTGTGTACACAGGAAGCCTCTGCCTCAAAAGAAATGGAGAGGGAAGGAAGAAAGACAAAAGAAGATCAGAAAAAAAGAAAAGAGAAAAAGATGGCAAGCAACTACAGAAGATATTCAAAGCTCAACTCTGACCTTCACATGCATATTCATGGATGTGCACCACTTTGGAAGGTGGTGTGCGGGTAACAGGGTGTGGGTGTATAACTTTTCCATTAGGCCAGCAACTTCTGGCTCACAGCAAACACAGCACCCAAAAACACCCTTCCTTTTGCATTACCTATCTGCTGTTCAGTAACCAATTATTCTCTACTACTTAGAACTTCAGAGAGTCAACATTAACATCACAAAACTCCTGTAAGTCCTGACTGAGCTAAATGGTCCTGTACCAGGTTCTGTCATGAAATTTCAGTTCTGTTGTGGTTCAGCCATCTCACAGCTTAACTAACAAACAGCATATGTGGAAAGGTTCATAGGGTCAAAACAAAGCTGGAAAGAGGAATGAGCAAGGCTCCTTCTTATACCAAACTACTCTGTGAGGCAAGTGTGGTAGCATACACCTGGGGCCTCAGTGGTCAGGAGATACAGTTGAGAGAGTCAGGGGTTCAAAGTCACCTGTAGCCCCTGTAGTCAAGTTTTATGTAGGGTTCCATTCTGCTGGAGCCAGTCAGTCAGTCAGCATGGGAACCAAGATTGGGGTAGAGAGGATGTTTATAGGAAAGGCAAAAAGAAAATGAAAGATGCCGCCATCTTGCTTTGGGTCACTGCGGACTGCTGGTTGAAAGAGGAAACACAAAAAAACTCTTAAAGAATTGCAAGAAAACAAAAACAAACAAGTTAAGGAAATGAGTAAAACCATCCAAGATCTGAACACAGAGGTAGAAACAACTAAGAAATCACAAAGGGAGACAACTTTGGAGATAGAAAACCTTGGGAAGAAATCAGGGGTAATAGATGCAAATATCAACAACAGAATACAAGGGATAGAGGTAAGAATCTCAGATGCTGAAGATACCATAGTAACCATTGACTCCACAGTCAATGAAAATGCAAAATGCAAAAGGCTTGTAACCCAAAACATCCAGGAAATCCAGGACACAATGAGAAGACCAAACCTAAGGATTATAGGTATAGACGAGAGTGAAGATTTACAAGTTAAAGGGCCAGCTAATACCTTCTATAAAATTATGGAAGAAAACTTCCCCAACCTAAGGAGAGAGATGCCCATGAATATACAAGAAGCTTACAGAACTCCAAACACACTGGACAAGACCAGAAATACCTCCCGCCACATAATAACCAAAACACCAAACGTACTAAACAAAGAAAGGATATTAAAGGCAGTAAGAGAAAAAGGCCAAGTAACATATAAAGGAAGACCTATCAGAATCACACCAGACTTCTCTCCAGAGACCATGAAAGCTAGAAGATCCTGGGCGAATCTCATGCAGACTCTAAGAGAACACAATTGTCAGCTAAGACTACAATACCCAGCAAAACTCTCAATCAACATAGATGGAGAAATAAAAATATTCCATGACAAGACCAAATTTACACAATATCTTTCCACTAACCCAGCTCTACAAAGGATAATAGGAGGAAAACTCCAATACAAGGAGGGAAACTGCACCCTAGAAAAAGCAAGATAGTAACCTTCTTCCATCAAACTCAAAAGAAGATAACCACTCAAAAAGAAAAATAACATCAAAAATGACAGGAAGAAATAATCACTATTCCTTAATATCTCTTAACATCAATGGACTCAATTCCCCATTAAAAAAGACATAGACTAACAGACTGGATATGGAACTAGGACCCTACATTTTGCTGAATACAGGAAACATACATCAGGGTCAAAGACAAACACTACCTTAGAGTAAAAGGCTGGAAGACAATTTTGCAAGCAAATGGTCACAAGAAGTGTGCTGGAATAGCCATTCTAATATCAGATAAAATTGACTTTCAACCCAAAGTCATCAAAAGAAACACAGACGGTCATTTCTTGCTGGTCAAAGGAAAAATCCACCGAGAAGAACTCACAATTCTAAACATCTATGCTCCAAATGCAAGGGTACCCTCATTCGGGAAAGAAACTTTACTAAAGCTCAAAGCACACATTGCACCTAACACAATAATTGTGGAGGACCTCAACACTCCACTATCCTCAATGTACTGATCAGGAAAACAGAAACTAAACAGGGACATGGGGAACTCATTGAGACGTTGGACCAATTTGATTTAATATATATATATATATATATATATATATATATATATATATATATATATATAACATTTCATCCTAAAGCAAAAGAATATACCTTTTTCTCAGCACCTCATGGTACCTTCTCAAAAATCGACAATATAATTGGTCACAAGACAGACCTCAACAAATATTAAAAGATCGAACTAATCCCATGCCTCCTATCAGATCACCATGGAGTAAGAGTGTTCTTCAATAGGAACAAAATCAACAGAAAATCCTTATATACGTGGAGACTGAACAATATTCTACTCAATGATACCTTAGTGAAGGAAGAAATAAAGAAAGAAATCAAAGACTTTCTACAATTTAATGAAAATAAAGGCACAACATACCCAAATCTATGGGACACAATGAAAGCAGTGCTAAGAGGAAAACTCATAGCCCTGAGTGCCTCCAAAAAGAAACAGGAGAGAGCATATAAAAGCAACTTAACAGCACACCTGAAAGCTCTGGGACTAAAAGAAACTATTTCACCCAAGAGGAGTAGAAGACAGGAAATCATCAAACGCAGGGCTGAAATCAATCAAGTTGAAACAAAGAGAACCATACAAAGAATCAGCAAAACCAGGAGCTGGTTCTTTGAGAAAATAAACAAGATAGATAAACCCCTAGACAGACTTGCCAAACAGTACAGAGTCAGTATTCAAATCAACAAAATTAGAAATGAAAAGGGAGATATAACAACAGAACCTGAGGAAATTCAAAAAACCATCAGATCCTACTACAAAAACCTATACTCAACATAACTGGAGAATCTGGAAGAAATGGACAATTTCCTAGACAGTTACCAAATACCCAAATTAAATCAGGATCAAATAGATCGTCTAAACAGTCCCATAACCCCCAAAGAAATAGAAGCGGTCATAGAAAGTCTTCCAACCAAAAAAAGCACAGGACTAGATGGTTTTAGTGCAGAATTTTATCAGACCTTCAGAGAGGACCTAATACCAATACTCTTCAAAATATTCCACAAAGTAGAAACAGAAGGAACACTATCCAACTCACTCTACAATGCCACAATTACCCTGATACCAAAACTACACAAAGAGCCAACTAAAAAAGAGAACTTCAGACCAATCTCCCTTATGAACATCGGTGCAAAAATACTCAATAAAATTCTTGCCAACCGAATCCAAGAACACATCAAAACGATCATTCACCATGATCAAGATGGCTTCATCCCAGGGATGCAGGGATGTTTCAATATACAGAAATCCATCAATGTAATCTACTACATAAACAAGTTCAAAGAAAAAAAACCACATGGTCATCTCATTAGATGCTGAAAATGCATTTGACAAAATTCAGCATCCTTTCATGCTAAAAGTCTTGGAAAGAGCAGGAATTCAAGGCCCATACCTAAACATAGTAAAAGCAATGTAAAGTAGACCAGTAGCCAACATCAAAGTAAATGGACAGAAACTTGAAGCAATCACACTAAAATCAGGGACTAGATAAGGCTGCCCCCTCTCAACATATCTCTTTAATATAGTAGTTCAGGTACTAGCTAGTGCAATTTGACAACATAAGGAAGTCAAAGGGATACAAATTGGAAAGGAAGAAGTCAAGCTATCACTAATCTCAGATGATATGATAGTGACCCAAAAAACTCCACCAGAGAAATCCTACAACTGATAAACAATTTCAGCAGAGTGGCTGGTTATAAAATCAACTCAAGCAAATCAATAGCCTTCCTGTACTCAAAGGACAAGCAGGCTGAGAAAGAAATTAGGGAAATGCAGATTCAATACAATCCCCATCAAAATACCAACTCAGTTCTTCATAGAGTTAGAAAGAGCAATTCTCAAAATCATCTGGAATAACAAAAAACTCAGGATAGCTAAAACCATCATCAACAGTAAAAGAACTTCTGGGGGAATCATTATCCCGGACCTCAAGCAATACTACAGAGCAGTAGTGTTTAAAACTGCATGTTATTGGTACAGTGACAGGGAGGTGGATCAATGGAATAGGATCAAAGACCAAGAAGTGAACCCACACATATATGGCCAATTGATCTTCGACAAAGGAGCTGAAAACATCCAGTGGAAAAAAAGCCTTTTCAACAAATGGTGCTGGCTCAACTGGAAGTCAACATGAAGAAGAATGAGAATTGATCCACTCTTATCTCCTTGTACTAAACTCAACTCCAAGTGGATCAAGGACCTCCACATAAAACCAGACACACTAAAATTAATAGAAAAGAACCTGGGGAAGACCCTTGAGGACATTGTCTCAGGGGGAAAGTTCCTGAACAGAATGCCAATTGCTTATGCTCTAAGATCAAGAATAGACAAATGGGACCTCAGAAAATTACAAAGTTTCTGTAAGGCAAAAGACACTGTCAAAAGGACAAATCGGCAACCAAGAAATTGGGAAAAGATCTTCACCAACCCTACATCTGACAGAGGGCTAATATCCAATGTATACAAAGAACACAAGAAGTTAGACCCCAGAAAACCAAATAACCCCATCCAAAGAGCTAAACAAAGACTTTTTACCTGAAGAAATTCGGATGGCTGAGAAACACCTTAAAAAATGTTCAACATCATTAGTCATTAGAGAAATGCAAATCAAAACAAGCCTGAGATTTCACCTCATACCAGTCAGAATGGCTAGGATTAAAAACTCAGGAGACAACAGGTGTTGGTGAGGATGTGGAGAAAGAGGAACACTCCTCCACTGCTGGTGGGACTGCAAGCTGGTACAACCACTCTGGAAATCAGTCTGGCTGTTCCTCAGAAAACTGAACATGATGCTTCCGGAAGAACCAGCCATATCCCTCCTGGGCATATACCCAGAAGACTCCCTAGCATGCAATAAGGATACATGCTCCACTTTGTTCATAGCTGTATTTATAATAGCCAGAAGCTGGAAAGAATCCAGATGTCCCTCAACGGAGGAATGGATAGAAAAAATGTGGTATATATACACAATGGAGTACTATTCAGCCATTAGAAACAATGAATTCATGAAATTCTTAGAGAAATGGATGGAGCTGGAGAGCATCATACTAAGTGAGGTAACCCAGTCTCAAAAGATTACCCATGGTATGCTCTCACTGAGAAGTGGATATTAGCCTAGATTCTTGGGACACCAAAGACACAATCCACATACCATATGATGTCTGATAAGAAGAAAGGAGTGAACACTGGTGCTGGAAATGATCAAAGCATCAGTGTAGGGAAATACCAGAACAGGGAAGTGGGAAGGGGTGGATGGGGGAACAGTGGTGAGGAAGGGCATGTGGGACCGTTGGGGGGCGGGGAAACAGAAAAGGGGAAATGAAATATAAATATAGAATATATCCAATAAAAAATTAAAAAAAAAAAGAAAATGTAAGACACAGGTATGGGAGGTCTGCAGGTCACTACCATGCCAACAAACAAGTGTGTTTTCTCCGTGTCTTTTAAAGGCAAGCAACACAAAGCATGGCCAATTCCAGGAATGGTGTCTACTTGTTTACATATGTTCTCCTGTATTTCTTTAAGCAAATTTTTATGTCCTTCTTAAAGCCCTCTATCATATTCATGAGATGAGAAGTTTGACTTGAGTCTTGCTTTTCAGGTATGTTGTGTTATCCAGGGCCTACTGTCGTGGAAGAACTGGGTTCTGATGGTTGCAAGTAGTGTTTGTTTCTGTTTGTATGTTCTTATTCTTGCCTCTGGCCATCTGGTTATCTCTGGTATTAACTGGCCTTGCTGTCCCTGACTGGAGCCTGTACTTTCTGTGATTCTGTGATCCTAAATGTGTCAAAACACCTAGGTTGTCGAGCTTCAAATTGCTAAGTGCAAACCTAACAGAGGCCATAGTCTTTTTATTTTGACCAATCAGAAGGTGTCATAAACAGGCAAGGAATGACAGAGACACATATCCACATAGTGCAAAAGCATCACCCCAACAGAGCAGCTCTTTGTACTAAGAGTTTTTCCAGATTCCAAGTTGGGCAAGCACAATCCAGGTGGCACTAGTAAGCCCAAGTTATTATAGCTCACTCAAGCAAGAAAGACTTGGAACACTTGGTTATTGTAAGGTATGAATTCAAGACTCAGGAGCAATGGGGAGAAGCATGTATGTGGTTGCTTCACAAGAAACAAGGCTGGTTCTGGGGAGTAATAGGTGCTCTACATTAGCCATGATTTCAAGTTAGACAGAAGATTTTGAAAAAGGAGTCCTGGCCTAGGTATGTACCTCAGTAGGTAATGCCTTGCTTGCCTAGCATGCACAGAAAGTTTGAGAAGTAAACACTAGGTCATAAATTTATAATGTCTCAGAATGTTTTGTGTATGCACATTTTTGTATTATCAACCTTTCCTAGGAACAAATGGAACTTTTTATTGAATATCCCACAAACATTGAAGACCACTTGATAATTAATCCCATCTCTGTGCACTTAAAGGGCATTTCCAGGGCTGGAGAGATTGCTCAATGATTTAAGAGCATTGACTGTTCACCCAGAAGATGTGGGTTCAATTAGCAGCATCTACATGGCAGCTCACAACTGGTGATAAGTCCAGCTCTTCTTCCCTTTTGGTTTTTTGAGACAGGGTGTCTCCTCACAGCTCTGGATGACCTGGACTTGGTCTGTGTACCAGACAAGTCTCAAATTCACACAAATCTGCCTGCCTTTCACTCCAAAATACTGTAATTAAAGCCATGTGTGACCACTATGTGGCTGGAAATTTTTCTTTAAAGTTTTATCTTATGCATGTGATTATTTGGCCTGCATGCATAAATTTAGAAAGTGAACATGCCTCCCACATAGACAAGATGAGGCCAAGAAACAATACCATTGTGGGGGGAATAAAACGAAAAAGCAACCAACCAAACAAAAAAGCATGGGAAAAGATTTGGTCACAAGAGAAAATTCACTCAGTTTATAAAACCCAGGAGCAGAAATAAGATAAGTAAAGGTCCCAGTCTCTGTCAGAAACATTGCGGGCCTGTGTACTGGAGGCTTTCCACTGAGATGTCTAGCCCAACCAGGTGTGAAGATTCAAGTCAAAGGGGAGAGAATGCAGACAGAGAGTCTTCTCAGCCACCTTCGCTACTGCAGCTGGCTCCACCTCTGTTTCCACCTTTGCCATCTCAGTTACCCCATAGCACCATGTGCTGAGTCAAGCTGGGCTGGGCTGGGCTGATGAGAGACCAACTATCCAGTGAAGAGTTCAGGGAGGATTCAGGCAGCATTTCAGGAGAGCAGACCTATTCCCAAGCAACAGTTTTACAGCTCTTATGACTGAAGTTCTCGGACAATGGAGTAGCTCTCACACATCACAATTCCTTCCAGAAAGGATTTTTATATACAGTTTTGGGGTGGGTCAGGGTCTGACAACAGGTACTTCTCATTGGCTTTATCTAAGAGCATATAGATACCTTGTCTGCATGTGGGAGACCTTGGCACTGCTCCTATATAACTGATGGCCATAGACCTCTCTATGGGGGGTTGTGGGAGGCTGTAGCCAGGACAAGAGCCAGGGGCCCAAGGGATATGGCCAAATGCCTTCTGTTCCTTGCAGATGACAGTCACCTGCTTGAGGCCACCAAGATTTTAAGCCTGCACTCAACCTGGGACCAGGATGCCTATCACAGCTCACCACCCCACAACTTACCCTTTTTCTTTTTGTAAAAAATTATGAATCCCAAATGTTTTGGAATTAAAGAACACTTCCAAATCAGTAGGCCAAAAAGTGTCTTGAAACATATGAGACATTAAAAAACATGCAAATAAAATTTAGCTTACTAAAAATTCCCAGAAAAAGCAAGAGAGGTGAGCAGGAACTCTGTGTCCTCTAGTGCATGTCTGAGCAAGGAGATCTGAAACTAAGGGATTTGGCTACACATTTCTGTAACAAAATACCTGAGAAAATTCAAAAAGACTTGGTGTCTGGAATCTCGGTCCATATTTGCTTGGACTTGTTGCTTTGAATTTATGAATCTCCACATAGCAAGATGGACATGTGATGGACATGGGTCTATTTGCCACATGGGACACTGAAAGCAAAGAAGATCACAGGAGAGGGGTTGAGAGTCCAAAATCTCCCTAGAGATCTGCTTGTGACCTGATATCTTTGCACTTAGCCTTACTCCCAGACATCCTACTACTTCCCAACAGGATCCAGACTTGTAACACATGAACCTGAGGTACATGTATCAGAATTCCCTGAGTAACGTTACTACTAATCCCATTGACATTAAAAGAATGTCAAGAGCTGGAGTGATGGCAAAGTAGTTAAGAGGCTGGCTGTTATTCCAGAGAACCTGGTTTAGTTCCCAGCACTCATGTAGCAGATAACGTCTAAGACTCCAATTCCAGAGGATGCAATGATATTATCTGGTTTCCCTAGGAACTGCACACATATAGTACATGGACAAACATACAGGCAAAGCACCCATACACATAAGTAAAAAATCTCAAAAAGAAAGAGAAAAAAAGAAAGAAAGGAAGAAAGGAAGGAAGGAAGGGAGAGAGAGAGAGAGAGAGAGAGAGAGAGAGAGAGAGAAAGAAAAGAAAGAAAGAAAGAAAGAAAGAAAGAAAGAAAGAAAGAAAGAAAGAAAGATTGATTGTCGGACAGTGAAAGGCAGTCTATGCTCTAGTTGAGCTAGATTTGAAACCCAGTAACCAAGTGGATTTAATCCACAAGGGACGGAAAGCTGTTTGCCCATGCTCCCAGACACTAGGCTGACACCATGGGGCCCTCAAATCTGTAATTCTGTGGCCATCAATGTAGGGCCACATCCCAGGCCCCTAGTATTCAGGCTGGACTCCACCCCCACAGCCACCTGGCTATAGCCAGGTTTGCCCCATCCCACAGTTACCTGGCAACAGACAGGTAGCCTAGCCCACTATAGAAGGGGATGCTTGGCTCCTCCCACTCCTTTGCCCTCTTCTCCTTTCTTCCCTTCTCTCTTGCTCTTTTCACTTTCCTTTCTCTTTCTCTCTTCTCTTCACCCTCTTTCCATGTGGACATGGCAGGCTTTGCCTCTCTACCTACCCTATCTCACTCTACTCTTCTATATTAAAGCTGAAAAACCATGGGCTATCTCCTTTCATTTAAACCCACCGTGCTGGAGGAATGGAACAGGCCTCTCAGTGTTTCCAGCCACCAGACCAGAACAAGGACTTGCACACCCTGACTGGGTCTCCTCCTCAGGTGCCTAGGCCCACAAATGATAAAAGAATACTATGAAGATATCTAAAAAATTCAAAAAACGTATATGAAACAGGCTAGTTCTTTTTTAATTTTTTATAAATTTTTATTTCATGTGCACTGGTGTTTGTCCTGCATTTATGTTTGTATGGAGGGAATAGGATCCACTGCACTTGAGGTACAGACACTTATGAGCTGCCATATGGCTGCTAGGAATTGAACATAGGTCCTTTGGAATACCAGCCAATGCAGACCAGTTCTTTTAAAGACACAATCTATTTGATGCTTTATCAAGGAAGAAATGGTCTGAGCAGATAAATCACCTTCCCAGGTTGAGTCTTCTCTTCAGATCTGCTCATATCAAGGACTATATTGAAAGAAAGGAAGCTTAGCACTGGCATGCAGGACCTGGGTGGGCATTGGTTGGAGTTTTTCTGATGAACATAGAGAATTTCATAGAACAACCATAGCAAGAAAAGGCCCTAGGAATGTGACATCATAAAACACAAAGAGCTATTATGGAATAACCACAGAGAACATGAACAAAAGTTTTGTCCTGGCCTTGGGACACCACGCACAAATGGCAGGCACAGCAAACTGCTAGAGTCAGGTGCATGGACAGAGATATAGCTTAGCTTAGCTCTACAGGAGATCTAGGCACAGACAGATCAGCTGCGGGTGCAGATCACTGCGGCCGGCTCTCCGGGCGGGCTGGCAATGAGGGGCCATCTTGCCTCGAGACACAGCTCAGAATTCTAGCAGCTGGAGTCAGGGGCTTGGACTGAGAGCTAGCGTAGTCCAGCACAGACAATGCCACCAGGCTCTGGCCCGCACCCAGAGCCAGAAGAGATCTACAGATCCAGATACCAACAGCTCAGCCAAAGTCAATGTCTCCTGGGGACAGGCGCACTGTGCTTTCAGCGGGGCTGCCATCTACAATAAGACCAACTAACTCCAGAGATAAAAAGATGGCAAAAGGCAAACGTAGGAATGTTATTAACAGAAATCAAGGCAATATGGCACCATCTGAACCCAATTCACCAACCACAGCAAGTCCTGGATACACCAGCACACCAGAAAAACAAGAGTTAGATATAAAAGCACAGGTCATGATGCCCCTAGAGGAACACAAAAAAGACATAAACAAATCTCTTAAAGAAATGCAGGGGAACATCAAAAGGGTAGAAGCTCTTACAATCCAAAAACAAAAAAAAAACACTTAAAGAACTCCAGGAGAATATGGGCCATCAGACAGAAACCAATAAAGAAGAAGTGAGAAAATAGGTTAAAGAAATGCAGGAGAACTTGAAACAACAGGCAGAAGTCATGAAAGAGGGAGCACAAAAATATATTAAAGAATTATATGAAAACACAAACAAACAAATGAAGGAACTGAGCAAAACCATACAAGATCTGAACACAGAGGTAGAAACAACTAAGAAATCACAAAAGCAGGCAACTTTGGAGATAGAAAACCTTGGGAAGAAATCAGGGGTCGTAGATGCAGACATCAACAACAGAATACAAGAGATAGAAATAAGAATCTCAGATGCTGAAGATAACATAGTAACCATTGACTCCACAGTGAAAGAAAACACAAAATGCAAAAGGCTTGTAACCCAAAACATCCAGGAAATCCAGGACACAATGAGAAGACCAAACCTAAGGATTATAGGGATAGATGAGAGTGAAGATATACAACTTAAAGGGCCAGCAAATATCTTTAACAAAATTATGGAAGAAAACTTCCCTAACTTCAAGAAAGAGATGCCCATGAATATACAAGAAGCCTACAGAACTCCAAACAGACTGGACCAGAACAGAAACACCTCCTGTCACATAATAATCAAAAACCCCAAATGTACTAAAGAAAGAAAGAATATTAAAGGCAGTAAGAGAAAAAGGCCAAGTAACATATAAAGGAAGACCTATCAGACTCACACCAGACTTCTCTCCAGAAACCATGAAAGCTAGAAGGTCCTGGGCAGACCTCATGCAGACCCTAAGAGAACACAAATGTCAGCCAAGACTACTATACCCAGCAAAACTCTCAATCAACATAGATGGAGAAATCAAAATATTCCATGACAGGAACAAATTTACACAATATCTTTTCACTAACCCAGATCTACAAAGGATAATAGGAGGAAAACTCCAATACAAGGAAGGAAACTGCACCCAAGAAAAAGCAAGACAGTAACCTTCTTCTATCAAACTCAAAGGAAGATAACTACTCAAAAACAAAAATAACATCAAAAATGTCAGGAAGTAATAATCTCTATTCCTTAATATCTCTTAACATCAATGGACTCAATTCCCCAATAAAAAGACATAGACTAACAGACTGGATACAGAAACAGGACCCTACATTTTGCTGCTTACAGGAAACACACCTCAGAGTCAAAGACAAACACTATCTTAGAGTAAAGGGATGAAAGACAATTTTGCAAGCAAATGGTCACAGGAAGCAAGCTGGAATAGCCATTTTAATAACAGATAAAATTGACTTTCAACCCAAAGTCATCAAAAGAGACACAGAAGGTCGCTTCTTGCTAGTCAAAGGAAAAATCCACCAAGAAGAACTCACAATTCTAAACATCTACGCTCCAAATGTAAGGGCAACCTTATTCGTAAAAGAAACTTTACTAAAGCTCAAAGCACACATTGCACCTAACACAATGATTGTGGGGGACCTCAATACTCCACTATCCACAGTGGACCAACCAGGAAAACAGAAACTAAACAGGGACACAGAGAAACTCATCGAAACTTTGGACCAATTGGATTTAACAGATATATATAGAACATTTCACCCTAAAGCAAAAGACTATACCTTTTTCTCAGCCCCTCATGGTACCTTCTCAAAAATCGACAATATAATTGGACACAAGACAGATCTCAACAAATATAAAAAGATCGAACTAATCCCATGCCTCTTATCAGATCACCGTGGAGTAAGAGTGTTCTTCAATAGCAACAAAAACAACAGAAACTCCTCATACACGTGGAGGCTGAACAATATTCTACTCAATGATACCTTAGTCCAGGAAGAAAGAAAGAAAGAAATCAAAGATTTCTTAGAATTTAATGAAAATGAAGGCAAAACATACCCAAATCTATGGGACACAATGAAAGCAGTGCTAAGAGGAAAACTCATAGCCCTGAGTGTCTCCAAAAAGAAACAGGAAAGAGCATACACTAGCAACTTAATGTCGCACTTGAAAGCTATGGAACAAAAAAAAAGCAATTTCACCCAGGAGGAGTAGAAGAAAGGAAATCATCAAACTCAGGGCTGAAATCAATCAAGTTGAAACAAAGAGAAACATACAAAGAATCAACAAAACCAGGAGTTGGTTCTTTGAGAAAATCAACAAGATAGATAAACCCCTAGCCAGACTTACCAAAGGGCACAGAGACAGTATTCAAATTAACAAAATTAGAAATGAAAAGGGAGATATAACAACAAAAACTGAGGAAATTCAAAAAATCATCAGATCCTACTACAAAAACCTATACTCAACACAACTGGAGAATCTGGAGGAAATGGACAATTTCCTAGACAGTTACCAAATACCAAAATTAAACCAGGATCAAATAGGTCGTCTAAACAGACCCATAACCCCCCAAAGAAATAGAAGGGGTCATAGACAGTCTTCCAACCAAAAAAAGCACAGGACCAGACAGTTTTAGTGCAGAATTCTATCAGACCTTCAAAGAGGTCCTGATACCGATGCTCTTCAAACTATTCCACAAAATAGAAACAGAAGGAACACTACCCAACTCATTCTATGAAGCCACAATTACCCTGATACCAAAACCACACAAAGATCCAACTAAGAAAGAGAACTACAGGCCAATTTCTCTTATGAATATCGATGAAAAAATACTAAACAAAATACTTGCCAACCGAATCCAAGAACACATCAAAACGATCATTCACCATGATCACGTTGGCTTCATCCCAGGGATGCAGGGATGGTTCAATATACGGAAATCCATCAACGTAATCCACTACATAAACAAACTCAAAGAAAAAAAACACATGGTCATCTCATTGGATGCTGAAAAAGCATTTGACAACATTCAGCATCCTTTCATGCTAAAGGTCTTAGAAGGAGCAGGAATTCAAGGCCCATATCTAAACATAGTAAAAGCAATATACAGCAGACCAGTAGCCAACATCAAGGTAAACGGAGAAAAACTTGAAGCAATCCCACTAAAATCAGGGACTAGACAAGGCTGCCCCCTCTCACCATATCTCTTCAATATAGTATTTGAGGTACTAGCTAGAGCAATTTGACAACAGAGGGAAGTCAAAGGGATACAAATCGGAAAGGAAGAAGTCAAACTATAACTATTCACAGATGATATGATAGTATACTTAAGTGACCCAAAAACCTCCACCAGAGAACTCCTGCAACTGATAAACAACTTCAGCAAAATGGCTGGCTATAAAATCAACTCAAGCAAATCAGTAGCCTTCCTATAAGCAAAGGATAAGCAGGCCGAGAAAGAAATTAGGGAAATGATACCCTTCACAATAGTCACAAATGATATAAAGTATCTTGGAGTGATGCTAACCAAGCATGTGAAAGATTTATATGACAAAAACTTCAGGTCTCTGAAGAGGGAAATTGAAGAAGACATCAGAAAATGGGAAAATCTTCCATGCTCGTGGGTTGGCAGGACTAACATAGTCAAAATGACAATCTTGCCCAAAGCAATATACAGATTCAATGCAATCCCCATCAAAATCCCAACTCAGTTCTTCAGAGTTAGAAAGAGCAATTCTCAAATTCATCTGGAATAACAAAAAACCCAGGATAGCTAAAACTATCATCAACAGCAAAAGAACTTCTGGGGGAATCAATATCCCAGACCTCAAGCAATATTACAGAGCAGTAGTATTAAAAACTGCATGGTATTGGTTCAGTGACAGGGAGGCAGAATAGGAATAGGATCGAAGACCCAGAATTGAACCCACACATCTATGGCCAATTGATCTTCGATAAAGGAGCTGAAAACATCCAGTGGAAAAAAGATAGCTTTTTCAACAGATGGTGCTGACTCAACTGGAGGTCAACATGAAGAAGAATGAGAATTGATCCACTCTTATCTCCTTGCACTAAGCTCAACTCCAAGTGGATCAAGGACCTCCACATAAAACCAGACACACTAAAACTAATAGAAAAGAAACTGGGGAAGACCCTTGAGGACATTGGCTCAGGGGAAAAATTCCTGAACAGAACACCAATTGCTTATGCTCTAAGAGCAAGAATAGACAAATGGGACCTCATAAAATTGCAAAGTTTCTGTAAGGCAAAAGACACTGTCAAAAGGATAAATTGGCAACCAACAAATTGGGAAAAAAATCTTCACCAACCCCACATCCGACAGAGGGCTAATTTCCAATGTATACAAAGAACTCAAGAGGTTAGACCCCAGAAAACCAAATAACCCTATCCAAAAATGGGGTACAGATCTAAACAGAGACTTTTCACCTGAAGAAATTCAGATGGCTGAGAAACACCTTAAAAAATGTTGAACATCATTAGTCATTAGGGAAATGCAAATTAAAACAACCCTGAGATTTCACCCAGAAGATCTTTTACTGTTGAGAATAGTTTTAGCTATTCTGGGTTTTTTGTTATTCCAGATGAATTTGCGAATTGCTCTTTTTAACTCTATGAAGAGTTGAGTTAGGATTTTGATGGGTATTGTATTGAATCTGTATATTGCTTTTGACAAGATGGTTATTTTTACTATATTAATCCTGCAAATCCATGAGCATAGAATATTTTTCCATCTTCTGAGGTCTTCTTCCATTTTCTTCTTCAGAGACCTGAAGTTCTCATCATACAGATCTTTCACTTGTTTGGTTAGAGTCACACCAAGATACTTTATATTGTTTGTGGCTATTGTGAAGGGTGTTATATCCCTAATTTCTTACTTGATCTGTTTACCCTTTGAGTATAGGAAGGCTACTGATTTGCTTGATTTTATTTTATATCTGGTTACTTTGCAGATATACTTTGTTTTCAGCTATAGGAGTTATTTGGTGGACTTCTTTGGGTCGCTTAAATATATTATCATATCATCTACATATCATATCATATCATCTGAGAGGGCAGCTTTGTCTAGTCCCTGGTTTTAGTGGGAAAGCTTCAAGTTACTCTCCATTTAGTTTGATGCTGGCTACTGGTTTGCTGTATGTTGATTTGCTATGTATAGGCATGGACCTTGAATTCCTGTTAAAGGATATCTACTTCTTTACCTATGGTCTCCTGTATTTCTTTAAGTGAGTTTTCATGTCCTTCTTAAAGCCCTATATCATCTTCATGAGATGAGAATTTAGACCTGAATCTTACTTTTCAGATATGTTTGTGTATCCAGGGCCTGCTGTGGTGGGAGAACAAGATTCTGATCTCTCTAAGTAGTGTTTGTTTCTGTTGCTATGTTCCTATTCTTACCCCTACCTACCTGGTTATCTCTGGTATTAACTGGCCTTGCTGTCCCTGACTAGAGCCTGTACTTCCTGTGATTCTGTGGTCCTAGATGTGCTAGAACACCTGGGTTGTCCAGCTGCAACTAGTTATGGGCTGAGTGGGTGGGGACCCAGAGCAGAGGCTCGGTTCCAGGCACAGGTGCAAACACAAAGGAGGTCATAGTCTTTTTATTTTGACCAATCAGAAGGTGTCTTAAACAGGTAAAGAATGACAGAAACACATCTTCACACAATACAATAAACATCACCCCAACAGTGCAGCTCTTTGTACTGAGAGTTTTTCCAGACTCCAAGCTGGGCAAGCACAATCCAGGTGGCACTAGTAAGCCCAAGTCATTATAGCTCAAACAAGTAAGAACGTCTTGGAGCCCTTAGTTATTGTAAGGATATGAGTTCAAGACTTTAGACCAATGGTAAAAAGCATGTGGTTGCTTCACAAGAAAGGAGGCTGGTTCTGGGGAGTAGTGGATACTCTACTTAGCCATGATTTCAAGTTAGATATTAGATTTTGAAAAAGGAGACCTGTCCGTCCTCTGTCGCTGCCTGCCCCATTAGTACGGCTGTGGTAGACCTCTGCCAGTTCTGACACAGGGAAGACCCCATCTCCAGATACTTTCTAGAGAACCAGCACCATGCAGAGCATTAGAGAACTAGGAGCACGCAGGTCTGCCACATGGAAGACCCAATCTACTGATACTTCTTAGAGAACCAGCCATATACAGGGCATTTGAGAGAATAGGAATCCCAGGAGTACAGATACACAGGCTTGCAAGACAGAGAAGACACAATCAGAGGCAGCAAGACCAGCTAACACCACAGACAATTAGATGGCCAAAGACAAATGCAAGATCATTACCAACAGAAACCAAGGCAACATGGCACCATCAGAACCCAGTTCTCCCACAACAGCAAATCCTGGATACTCCATCACATTGGAAAAGCAAGAGCTGGATTTTAAAATCCCATCACATGATGCTGATAGAAGACTTCAAGTACATAATAACTCCCTTAAAGAAGTACAGGAAAACATGGGTCAACAGGTAGAAGCCCTTATAAAGGCAACACAAAAATCCCTTAAAGAAACACAAGAGAACATAGGTCATCAGGCAGAAGCCCTTAAAGAGGAAACACAAAATCCCTTAAAGAATTTCACAAAAACACATAGAAACAAGTAAAGGAACTGAACAAAACTATCTAGGATCTAAAAATGGAAGTAGAAACAATAAAGAAATCAAAAAGTGAGACATCTCTGGAGATAGAAAATGTTGGAAAGAATTCAGGAGTCACAGATGCAAGCATCATCAACAAGAGATAGAAGAAAGAATCTCAGGTACTGAAAATACCATAGAAAACATTGACTAAACAGTCAAAGAAAATGCAAAATGCAAAAAGCTTGTAACCCAAAATATCCAGGAAATCTAGGACACAATGAGAAGACCAAACCTAAGGATTATAGGTATACAAGAGAGCAAGGATTTACATCTTAAAGGGCCAGTAAATATCTTCAACAAAATTATAGAAGAAAACTTCCCTAACCTAAAGAAAGAGATGCCCATGAACATACAAGAAGCCTACAGATCTCCAAACAGAACAGAACAGAAATTACTCCTGTCACATAATAATCACAATACCAAATGCACTAAACAAAGAAGGAATATTAAAACCTGTAATCGGAAAAGATCAAGTAACATATAAAGGCAGACCTATCAGAATTACACCGGACTTCTCACCAGAGACTAGGAAAACTAGAAGATCCTGGGCAAATGTCATACAGACCCTAAGAGATCATAAATGTCAGCCCAAACTACTATACCCAGAAAAACTCTCAATTACCACAGATGGAGAAAACAAGACACTCCATAACAAAAACAAATTTATACAATATCTTTCCACAAATCCAGATCTACAAAGGATAATGGGTGGAAAATACCAAGACAAGGTGGGAAACCACACTCTAGAAAAAGCAATAAAGTAATCTTCATTCAAAAAACCCAAAAGAAGATAGCTACACAAACAGAATTTCACCATTAACAAAGAAGATAACCATTAAGCAACAATCAATTTTCCTTAATATCTCCACATCAATGGTCTCAATTCCCCAATGAAAGACAGACTAACAAACTGGGTATGTAAACAGGACCCAACATTTTGCTGCATACAAGAAATCCACCTCAATGACAAAAGCAGTCACTACTTCAGAGTCAAAGGTTGGAAAACAATTTTCCAAGCAAATGGTCCCAAGAAACAAGCTGGAGTGGCCATTCTTATATTGGATAAAATTGACTTTCAACCAAAAGTTGTCAAAAAGATAAGGAGGAACGTTTCATACTAGTCAAAGGAAAGTCTACCAAGATGAACTCTCAATTCTGAACATTTATGCACCGAACGTAAGGGCACTCACATTCATAAAAGAAATTACTAAAGCTCAAAGCACACACTGCACCCCACACAATAAGTGTGGGAGACTTCAATACCCCACTCTCAACAATGGACAAATGATGGAAACAGAATCTAAACAGAGACACAGTGAATCTAACTGAAGTTATGGACCAAATGGATCTAACAGATATTTATAGAACATTCTATCCTAAAGCAAACGAATATATCTTCTTCTCAGCAGCTCATGGTGGATCTGCTTATGACCTGACATCTTTTCACTTAGCCTTACTCCCAGACATCCTGCTACTTCCCAACAGCATCCAGACTTGTAACACATGAACTTGAAACACGTGTATCAGAAATCCCTGTCTAAGCATAACCACTAACCCCATTGACATTAAAAGGATGATATCATTAGCTGGAAAGATGGCTAAGTGGTGATGAAGCTGGCTGTTATTCCAGATGAGCTGGTTTGGCTCCCAGCACTCATGTGGCAGCTAATGTCTGTAACTCCAATGCTAGAGGATGCAATGCTGTAATCTCGTTATCCAGGAATTGCATACAAATCACACACAGACGAACACATAGGCAAAGCACCCATACACATAAGTAAAAATCTCAAAATATTAAAGAATTGTGAAAACTAATACGAAGAAATCTCACAAATTCAAAAACCTACATGAAACAAATTGGTCCTTTTTAAACATTTATACATTTTTAATTTCATGTACACTGGTGTTTGTCCTGCATGTATGTCTGTATGAGGGAATAGGATCCACTGCACTTGAATTACAGACATTTAAGAGCTGCCATGTGGCTACTGGGAATTAAACCTGGGTCCTTTGGAAGAACAGCCAAGGTTCTTAAACATGAAGTTATCTCTCCAGTCCCCAGAGCAGTTCTTTTAAAGACACAAACTATTTGGAGACTGATAAAGAAGAAATGGTCTGCGCAGATGTAATCACCTTTCCAGGTTGGGTATTCTCTTAAGATGTGATCATATCAAGGACTATGTTCTAAGAAAGGAAGCTTATCATTGGCATGCAGGACCTGGGTGGGCATAGGTTGGAGTTTTCCTGATGAACATAGAGAATTTCATAGAGCAGCCATACCAAGAAAAGTCCCTAGGAATGTGACATCACAAGACACAAAGGGCTATTATGGAATGACCACAGAGTCCATGAACAAAGGTATTGTCCTAGCCACAAAATGACCCCACACTGTGTGCTCCAGGATGATGACATGAGTGGTCAGTCGGAGATTAAGCTTTGTCTGTTCCCTTCTTCCAGCTGGATACATTCAAAGAGCCAACAACAAGCATCCTGAATAGCAGCATCCCATCTGAAGAAGCAGTCAAACCCCAATTCCTTTCCAGCACCCCGTAAAGAAAACTCAGAGCTTACCGTAATTTCCTTTAAGCAGCTTCCAACTGAAATACCCCACTGGTCCCCAAACATGCCTATTCTCCTCTTTTGTAATCAGAAGTAAGAGTACCTGTGTTTGTGCTGACTTGTGTTGGGAGGGCACTTGCAATTGAAATAAAGTGATTTGACCAAAACATGTTTTGTGAGCAGGAGAGATAACTTAGCATTCACTTGCTGTTCTGCCAGAGGACCCAGATTTGGTTTCCAGGACCCACATTGGGTGATTGACATACACATATAACTCAAATCTAGTGAGTCCTTTTCCATTCTTCTTGGACACCCACATACTTATGGTACATAATCATATACACATACATGTGGTACAAACACATTTGGTACACACATGTTGCACACAAACATGCACATTTTAAATCTTTAACAAAAGAATTTTTATATTTATTTTGGCATAACTAGGAACTCAAACCTGAACCTTGCATGTGATCAGGAAGCACTCTGCCTACAAATGAGCTGGCACCAGGGTGTTCAAACACCTCTCACCTCTTCCCTATAACATGGATTTTTTTCTCCCAAGAGAAATAGCAGATGCTTTCCTAAGAAGAAAGAGAACTCTAAGTTTCACACATTAGAATAAATGAAATAATTTTTTGGAATTTAATTATGTATGTGATTTTCTTACATTTATTGGTAGATGGAGATTCATGGTAAGCAATTTTCTTAAAGCCTCTTTCATGTCCCTGTTCCTCAGGCTGTAGATGAAAGGGTTCAGCATGGGTGTCACCACTGTGTACATCATGGCAGCTGCCATGTCCCTCCCAGGTGAGTGAGAGGATGAGGGGTTGAAATACACAGCAATGATGGTGCCATAAAAGAGGCAGACCACAGCCAGGTGTGAGCCACAGGTGGAGAAGGCTTTCCATCTTTGTCCTGTGGATGAAACTCTCAGGACAGCACAAGTGATGTGGAGGTAGGAGATCAGGATGCAGACAAATGGGGTGACCATGATCAGAGTTCCCTCTGTAAGAATCATCAGCTCATTGAGATGTGTGTCTGAGCAGGAGAGTTTGAGGAGGGGAGTCAAATCACAAAAGAAGTGGGAGATGATGTTGTTTCCACAGAAGGAGAGTTGAGCCATGAGCAGTGTGTGCAACAGAGCATTCAGGATGGCTACCACCCATGATCCCATAACAAAAAGAGCACAGAGCTGATGGGACATCTTTGTTGTGTAGTGTAAAGGGTGGCATATGGCCACAAATCGGTCATAGGCCATGACAGCCAGCAAGAAATTGTCCATTTCACCAAATAGGCAGAGAAAATACAGCTGTGTGAGACACCCAGAAAACAAAATGGCTTGATTTCTGAGTATGTGAATGGCAAGTACCTTGGGGACTGTGGTGGAGATGAAGCAGACATCCACAAAGGACAGGTTGCTGAGGAAGAAGTACATGGGGGTGTGCAGACGGGAATCTGTGCTGATGGCCAGGATGATGAGCACATTTCCCAGGACAGTAGACAGGTACATGATGAGGAAGAGCAGGAAGAGGAGCTGCTGTTGCTGCTGGGGTTGCCTGGAGAGGCCCAGAAGGAGGAACTCAGAAACAATCGACTGGTTGATGCTTCCCATGAGTCTGAGCCCAGCTACAGAAAGGAGAAACAGAGGCCCGAAGGCCAACTTTACGTTTGGATGCTATAACCAGATTCACATTAATCCTGCATTATAGTTTCTTGAATTAAGATCCACTCCTATTTTCCACATACTCAATTTACAAATAGGTCGTGTTGATTCCCCAGAGTAACCTGTTTAGTTTTATTAAATATAATATAAAAGCTTTCCTGTACATGCACCACTCTTATCTGTACTCCTTATAAGCTAAAGAGAAGCATTCAGTTAGTGTATTAATCTCAAACTCCAAATGGAGAACCTATGGCTATTCCTGCTGACCCTCTTTTGGAGAGAGTAAGCAACACATATTGCAGAAGAGACATTGGCATCTCTACTACTCTGCAAATACCTGGACAGGACATTTCTATTGATTTTACCTTGGAGTTGCTGGCCAATACCGTTCTTTATTGGAAGGATTGGACAGTCTTGGGAATATAGGATGGTTCTGAGAAAGTGAAGAGTTCGTGATCACATTCCCAGCTTTCTGTGTCAGAGGAGGTTTGGGAGAATTAAACTTTTATTTACTGCAGCATAAAGTCCCCTGGGGATTGAATCCCTGCGTATCTCATTAAAGACCAGCAGAAAGTACTTGTATAAGTTGGCTTACACAGTGTGGTCCCTCTTGACCACCAACAATGGAACATATCATCTAAGCTCCCAATCAGAACTTGGGGATGAAGCAATCTGTGTGGAATCCAGTCCCATAGAGAATTACCTGAGAACTATCTAAGCCTGTAGAGTTGAAGAATCAGATCCATTCTTCTTCCTTTCAGCACAGAAAATGAAGTTAGGGCACTATTGCAGGGAAAGTCCTCTCTTCCTCACATTAATATCTTATCACTTAGGGCTTATGCACATTTGCTTACAGGCAGCCCTGGGAGTAACTGGCATTACATGGTCAGGCTCCATCGTATAAAATATCCAGTTTAAAATTCAAGGAGAAAAAAGCTAGATGGGAGAGTGTGTAGTTCTCCATGGCTAAAGATGACCCGTGTTCAGAGAGCCCACATTTTTGGGGATGGTGTCTTCCCAGCCCACAGTGATAAGTGCACTGCTGAAAATGTATACACTCTTGCATGCAGCTCCTGCAGCTTCCTTTATATTCCCCATCCCTTCCTGAGAGAGGATTCATGACAGACTTAGAAACCTAGCATGGGCATATGCTCAGTGTGACTTGTTCTGTCCATGTCCATCCAAAAGCTTACTACCTTTTCCCACTTGATTGACAGAAGAACAAGCATAATTCTGAGAGCTGAAAACAAAAAGTACAATCACACAGAAGGAGTGGAATCAAGCTGGGCACAGTCCTACTGGCTGCTGAGTTCAGGATTCCAGGTACTTCTAATGATAAAATATATGAGGCCTTAATGCCCAGTCAGTGTGTCTCAAACAGAAAAAGGCAAGTCTTTTTCAGCTTAGCCTGGGAAAGAATTGATATAAACAATAACTTGTGATGGTTTACAATGCTCAACCAGACACACTGAAGTCTGAGGTAATAAGGTTGCTGTCATGGTTGCTTGATCTACCATACCAGACCCTGTCTTATAAAAACAAAAACAAGTAGAGGCATTAAAAACTGGAGAGATTGATCTTGCCTGCAGCTTCCCATCCAGCCGGTGGCGGGGAAGCCGGACCCAGCCAGCTTGCCAGGTGCTCAGACCCAGCCAGCGGAACCAGGTACCCGAGATAGCCCGAGTTAAAGACCTTCAGGGACTCAGGCCTGGAACAAGAGCTGCGCACAGAGTAGTGGTTTGGGGCACAGTGGCCGAGCCTGTGCTCTGCACTCGCGGGGCAGACCCCGAGCTCCCTGCAGGCAGCTGCCATCTTGACTGCAGCTTCCTATCCAGCCGGTGGCGGGGAAGCCGGACCCAGCCAGCTTCCCAGCAGCTTTGGACCAGCAGGCAGAACCAGATAACTGAGATATCCCAACTTTAAGACCCCTGGGGAAACAGGATAACCGACAGCAAACTCTGAGCAGGAGCAGTACAGAGCAGCCACCCAACAGGTGGAACCAAGTACCTGGGATATCCTGAGTTTAAGACCTCGGGGGACTCAGGCCACCTGTCAGCAATCTGTGAGCAGGAGCCCTGCAAGGCAGTGGTTCAGGTATCCCAGTCGCTGGGAAATAGCCTTAGGAGCCCACAGAAGGGTCAAGCACCAGCTAGTATCTACAGGACCAACTAACACCAGAGTTAACCAGATGGCAAAAGGCAAACGTAAGATCCTTACTAACAAAAATCAAGGCAGTATGGCAGCATCCGAACCCAGTTCCCCGACAGCAATAAATCCTGGATACCCCGAAACACCAGAAAAACAAGACTCAGATCTAAAATCACTGGTCAGGATGCTGATAGAGGAACACTTAGATAAATCTCTTAAAGTAATACATGAGAAAATAGATCAAAAGCTAGAAGCCATTACAAGGCAAACACAATTAAATCTCGGATATCTCAACACACCAGAAAAACAAGACTCAGATCTAAAATCACTGGTAAAGATGCAGATTGAGGATCACTTAGATAAATTTCTTAAAGTAATACAGGAGAAAATAGATCAAAAGCTAGAAGCCCATACAAGGCAGACACAAATATCACTTAAAGAAATCCAGGAGAATATAGAGCAAAAAATGAATCCCAATTAGGGGGAGAAACAAAAATCACTTAAAGAAATACAAGAGAACATGGGTCAACGAGTAGAAGTCATAAAAGAGGAAACACAAAAATCCCTTAAAGAATTACAGGAAAACACAAACAAGCAACTGAAAGATCTAAGCAAAACCATACAAAATCTAAAAACAGAAGTAGAAACAACTAAACAATTGCAAAGGGAGACAACACTGGAGATAGAAAACCTTGGGAAGAAATCAGGAGTCATAGATGCAAATATCAACAATAGAATACAAGAGATAGAAGACAGAATCTCAGATGCTGAAGATACCATAGGAACCATGGATTCAACAATTAAAGAAAATGCAAAATGCAAAAGGCTGGTAACCCAAAACATTCAGGAAATCCAGGACACAATGAGAAGACCAAACCTAAGGATTATAGGGATAGATGAGAATGAAGATCTACAACTAAAAGGGCCAGCAAATATCTTCTACAAAATTATGGAAGGAAACCTCCCCAACCTAAAGAGAGAGATGCCCATGAATATACAAGAAGCCTATAGAACCCCAAATAGACTGGACCAGAACAGAAATACTTCCCGTCACATAATAATCAAAACCCCAAATGTACTAAACAAAGAAAGAATATTAAAGGCAGTAAGAGAAAAAGGACAAGTAACATATAAAGGAAGACCTATCAGAATTTCACCAGACTTCTCACCTGAGACCATGAAAGCTAGAAGATCCTGGGCAGACCTCATGCAGACCCTAAGAGAACACAAACTTCAGCCAAACTACTATACCCAGCAAAACTCTCAGTTGCCATAGATGGGGAAACAAAGATATTCCACAACAAAACCAAATTTGCAAGATACTAATCTACAAACCCAGCCCTACAAAGGATAATAGGGGAAAAATACCAACACAAGGGGGAAAACAACACCCCAGAAGAAACAAGATAGAAACCCCATCTCATCCAACCCAAAAGAAGAGAACCACTCAAATACAATAATAATAATAATAATAATAATAATAATAATAATAACGCCCAAAATGTCAGGAAGTAATAAATACTATTCCTTAATATCTCTTAATATCAATGGACTCAATTCCCCAATCAAAAGACACAGACTAACAGACTGGATACAGAAACAGGACCCTACATTTTGCTGCATACAGGAAACACATCTCAGTGTCAAAGACAAACACCACCTTAGAGTAAAAGGCTGGAAGACAGTTTTACAAGCAAATGGTCTCAGGAAACAAGCCGGAGTAGCCACTCTAATATCAGATAAAATTGACTTTCAACCTAAAGTCATCAAAAGAGACACAGAAGGTCACTTCCTGCTTGTCAAAGGGAAAATCCACCAAGAAGAATTCTCAATACTGAACATCTATGCTCCAAATGTAAGAGCACCCTCATTCGTAAAAGAAATTTTACTAAAGCTTAAAGCACACATCGCGCCTAACACAATGATTGTAGGTGACTTCAACACTCCACTCTCCTCAATGGACCGATCAGGAAAGCAGAAACTAAACAGGGACACAGTGAAACTAATTGAAGCTTTGGACCAATTGGATTTAACAGATATATATAGAACATTCCATCCTAAAGCAAAAGAGTATACCTTTTTCTCAGTACCGCACGATACCTTCTCAAAAATTGATCATATAATTGGTCACAAGACAGACCTCAACAAATACAAGAAGACTGAAATAATCCCATGTCTCCTATCGGATCACTATGGAGTAAAAGTGGTCTTCAATAGCAAGAAGAACAACAGAAAGCCCACATACACATGGAAACTGAACAATACTCTACTCAATGACACCTTGGTCAAGGAAGAAATAAAGAAAGAAATCAAAGACTTTTTAGACTTCAATGAAAATGAAGGTACGACCTACCCAAATCTCTGGGACACAATGAAAGCAGTGCTAAGAGGAAAACTCATAGCCCTGAGTGCCTCCAAAAAGAAACTGGAGAGAGCATACACTAGCAACTTAACAGCACATCTGAAGGCCCTGGAACAAAAAGAAGCTAACTCACCCAGGAGGAGTAGAAGATAGGAAATCATCAAACTAAGGGCTGAAATCAATCAAGTAGAAACAGAGAACCATACAAAAATCAACAAAACCAAGAACTGGTTCTTCGAGAAAATCAACAAGATAGATAAACCCTTAGCTAGACTAACCAAAGGGCACAGAGATAGTATCCAAATTAACAAAATTAGAAATGAAAGGGGGGATATAACAATAGAAACGGAGGAAATTCAAAAGATCATCAGATCCTACTACAAAGGCTTATACTCAAAACAACTGGAGAATCTGGAGGAAATGGACAATTTCCTAGACAGATACCAAATACCAAAATTGAATCAGCATCAAGTAGATCAGCTAAACAGTCCCATAACCCCTAAAGAAATAGAAGGGGTTATAGAAAGCCTCCCAACCAAAAAAAGTACGGGACCAGATGGTTTTAGTGCAGAATTCTACCAGACCTTCAAAGAAGACTTAACACCAATACTCTTCAAACTATTCCACAAAATAGAGACAGAAGGGACACTGCCCAACTCGTTCTTCGAAACCACAATTATGCTGATACCTAAACCACAAAAAAGATCCAACAAAGAAAGAGAACTACAGGCCAATTTCTCTTATGAATATTGATGCAAAAATACTAAATAAAATTCTTGCCAACCGAATCCAAGAGCATATCAAAACGATCATTCAACATGATCAAGTAGGCTTCATTCCAGGGATGCAGGCATGGTTCAATATACAGAAATCCATCAATGTAATCCACTACATAAACAAACTAAAAGAAAAAAACCACATGGTCATCTCATTAGATGCTGAAAAAGCATTCAACAAAATTCAGCATCCTTTCATGCTAAAGTCTTGGAAAGAGCAGGAATTCAAGGCCCATACCTAAACATAGTAAAAGCAATCTACAGCAAACCAGTAGCCAACATCAAAATAAATGGAGAGAAACTTGAAGCAATCCCACTAAATTCAGGGACTAGACAAGGCTGCCCTCTTTCTCCATATCTTTTCAATATAGTACTTGAAGTTCTAGTGAGAGCAATTAGACAACATAAGGAAGTCAAAGGGATACAAATTGGAAAGGAAGAAGTCAAAGTATCATTATTTGCAGACGATATGATAGTCTACTTAAGTGATCCAAAAAACTCCACCAGAGAACTTCTACAGCTGATAAACAACTTCAGCAAAGTGGCTGGTTATAAAATTAACTCATGCAAATCAGTAGCCTTCTTGTACTCAAAGGACAAGCAGGCTGAGAATGAAGTTAGGGAAATAACACCCTTCACAATAGCCACAAACAACATAAAGTACCTTGTCGTAACTCTAACCAAACAAGTGAAAGATCTGTATGACAGGAACTTCAAGTCCTTGAAGAAAGAAATAGAAGAAGACCTCAGAACATGGAAAAATATTTCTTGCTCCTGGATTGGCAGGATCAATATAGTAAAAATGGCCATCTTGCCAAAAGCAATCTACAGATTCAATGCAATCCCCATCAAAATCCCAAATCAATTCTTCATAGATCTAGAAAGAGCAATTCTCAAATTCATCTGGAGCAACAAAAAACCCAGGATAGCTAAAACTATTCTCAACAACAAAAGGACTTCTGGGGGAGTCAATATCCCTGACCTCAAACTGTACTACAGAGCAATTGTGTTAAAAACTGCATGGTATTGGTACAGTGACAGGCAGGTAGATCAATGGAATAGGATTGAAGACCCAGAAATGAACCCACAGACTTATGGTCACTTGATCTTTGATAAAGGAGCCACAACCATCCAGTGGAAAAAAGATAGCCTTTTCAACAAATGGTGCTGGTTCAACTGGAGGTCAATATGCAGAAGAATGCGAATTGACCCACTCTTATCTCCTTGTATTAAGATCAACTCCAAGTGGATCAAGGACCTCCACATAAAACCAGACACACTAAAACTATTAGAAAAGAAACTTGGGAAGACCCTGGAGGACATGGGCACAGGGGGAACTTTCCTGAACAGAACACCAATAGCTTATGCTCTAAGATCAAGAATTGACAAATGGGACCTCATAAAATTACAAAGTTTCTGTAAGGCAAAGGACACTGTCAGAAGGACAAAATGGCAACCAACAATGTGGGAAATGATCTTCACCAACCCCACATCTGACAGACGGCTAATATCCAATATATACAAAGAACTCAAGAAGTTAGACCCCAAAGAACCAAATAACCCTATCAAAAAATGGGGTACAGAGCTAAACAAAGAATTTTCACCAGAAGAAATTCGGATGGCCAAGAAACACCTTAAGAGATGTTCAACATCATTAGTCATCAGGGAAATGCAAATCAAAACAACCCTGAGATTCCACCTCACTCCAGTCAGAATGGCTAAGATTAAAAATTTGAGAGACAACAAGTGCTGGTGAGGATGTGGAGAAAGAGGAACACTCCTCCACTGTTAGTGGGATTGCAAAATGGTAAAACCGCTCTGGAAATCAGTGTGGCGGTTCCTCAGAAAATTGGGCATGACACTTCCAGAGGACCCTGGCATACCACTCCTGGGCATATACCCAGAGGATTCCTCTGCATACAATAAAGACACATGCTCCACTATGTTTATAGCAGCCTTGTTTATAATAGCCAGAAATTGGAAGGAGCCCAGATATCCCTCAAAAGAGGAATGGATACAGAAAATGTGGTATATTTATACAATGGAGTACTACTCAGCAATTAAAAATAATGAACTCATGCAATTTGTAGGTAAATGGTTAGATCTGGAAACTATCATCCTAAGTGAGCTAACCCAATCACAAAATAATACACATGAAATGCAATCACTGATAAGTGTATATTAATGAGCCCAGAAGCCCTAAATACTCAAGGCACAATTAGCAAGTCAAATGACTCCCAAGAAGAAGAAAGGAGAGGACCCTGGGCCTGTAAAGATTGGATCCAATATTGTAGACCCAGAACAGAGAAATCGTGGGGGGGAAATGAGTGGGGAATAGCAGGGGCGAGAGGAATTATGGGACATATGGTGGGGGGTAACTGGGAAAGTGGAAAGCCTTTGGAATGTAAACATAGAATATAGAAAATAAAAATTAAAAAAAAGAAAAAAAACTGGAGAGAATAGTAGTTCAGAGCATTTTTTCCTTCCACAAAGGGATCAGGTTGAACTCCCAGCACCCATATAGTGATTTTCAGCCATCCATAACACCTTTTTTGCTCATCTGAGATCTGACACCATCTACTAGTCTCCTTGGACAAGCACATGCATGTATATGTATGTGCACTTGCAAGTATATGCAGGCAAATCATGTGCAAATATCTTTTTAAAAGGAAAGAAAAATGATAATGTCTATGGAGTCTGGGCTATAGAGCCATGTCTCACCATAAAACAAAAGAAACAAATAAGAAAAAATAAAAAGCAATAATATAATGATAATAACATAGATAAAGCTAGCTGTACAGTGTTGGTGCCTTTAATTCCAGCACTCTGGACACAGAGATAGTTGGATCTCTGAGTCCTATTCTAGCCTGGTCTTCAGAGTATAAGAAAATCCAAGGCTGTTACAGTGAAACTCTGTCTCATACACCACATGCAGAAAAAACAAGTAAATAAAATAACATAAAAAACAAAGGTTAAGGGTACAGATGAAACTATATTAGCTCTTCATTAATTCTTACATCTATATACTTAAACATCAGTGATATCTTCTCTTAATGTATATCTGAAATTTTCTACAATAAAGTTCTTAGTTTAAAAGTAGAATTTTTGCTGTCCATGGACATGCGTGCCTTTAATCCCAGCACTTGGAAAACAGAAGCAAATGGTCCCTGTGAATTCAAAGCCAGTCTGGGTTATACAATGAGACCTGTCTTTAAAAAAAAAAAAACAAAGAAAGAAAAATCATTAGCAAACTTGGAAAGAGGCTCAGGAGATAAAATGCTTCCTGTACAAGCTTAAAGATCACAGTTCAGATTCCAACACACACACACACACACACACACACACACACACACACACATTTATATATACCAAACAAATATAACAGCCAGCCTATAATCTTAGTGCAGTAGGCAGGGAAAATATCCTAAAGGAAAGTAGTTACGTAAATTAGCTGAGCCAGCAAGTGTTCAGTGAGAGAGCCTGCCTTCATACAGAATGTGGAAAGAGATAAAAGAGGATACCTGGCACCAATCTTTGACTTCTACATGTGTGTTCACACACATGGATCCCCCTATGTACAGACACAGAAGCACACATGCATAAATACATGCACATTGCTAGCACACATATGTGCTCACACACACATACAGATATTTAATCAGATTTATTCATTGATGAATAAAGTTTAAAGAAGAGTATCAGTACTGAGGATGAAGCAAAAGACGCCCTGATGACCTGCTTGAGAATAATTTTAAGGGGCTGAGTGAAGTGGTACAGTGAGTGTTTGCACATGTCTAAGTTTCCTCAGGAAGACTGAGGAAGGATGATCCAGAGGACAAGTTCAGCCTGGGCTACAGAGACAGAGAGAGACAGAGAATACCTGGGAGAGATTTCCACAAGGTCAGAACGCACAACAACAATGACCTCAGAAACTTCTCTTTGTAAAGACACTACACAATCTTAGTCGAGTTTTAATTTTTTTAAAATTTTATCTGTATCCATGTATAAGAGGTCCATGTGCTCACACACAAGTCTTAGGGAGCCATAAATGTTAAGCACACAGTGTTGCCTCTTCAAAAGGAGAGACCTATAAGCTGTTTCCCTTTAAGAAAGCTGTGAGAGGAGGTTTTAAAAGCCTTTGGCTCTCTGTGTGGCCAGGCCACATTTGTCAACCAAAGGCTTCTCTTGAACTTGTCTGCATCTATGGCACTGGCATATCCCCCCAACCCCCGGCCCTCATCATGAGCTTGTTTATATAAACTCAGCTTCCTTGGTTACACATCAAAACAATCATCCACCATGTTCAAGTAGGCTTCACCCCAGAGATGCAGGGATGGTTCAACATATGAAATCCATCAATGTAATCCACTACATAAACAAACTCAAAGAAAAAAACCACATGATCATTTCATTAGATGCTGAAAAAGCATTTGACAAAATTCAGCATCCTTTCATGCTAAAAGTCTTGGAAAGTGCAAGAATTCAAGGCCCATACCTAAACATAGTAAAAGCAATATACACCAAACCAGTAGCCAACATCAAAAGGAGATGCCTCTTCAAAAGGAGAGACCTATAAGCTGTTTCCCTTTAAGGAAGCTGTGAGAGGAGGTTTTAAAAGCCTTTGGCTCTCTGTGTGGCCAGGCCACATTTGTCAACCAAAGGCTTGACAAATTAAATGGAGAGAAACTTGAAGCAATCCCACTAAAATCAGGGAATAGACAAGGCTGCCCTTTCTCCCCATATCTTTTCAATAGAGTACTTGAAGTTCTAGCCAGAGCAATTAGACAACATAAGGAGGGCAAAGGGATACAAATTGGAAAGGAAGAAGTCAAACTTATATTTTCAGATGATATGGCAGTATACTTAAGGGACCCAAAAAGTTCCAGAAGAGAACTCCTACAGCTGATAAACAACTTCAGCAAAGTGGCTGGTTATAAAATCGACTCAAGCAAATCAGTAGCCTTCCTATACTCAAAGGATAAACAGGCTAAGAACGAAGTTAGGGAAATAACACCCTTCACAATAACCACAAACAATATAAAGTATCTTGGTGTGACTCTAACCAAACAAGTGAGCGATCTGTATAACAGGAACTTCAAGTCTGTGAAGAAAGAAATCAAAGAAGACCTGAGAAGATGGAAAAGTCTTCCATGCTCTTGGATTGGAAGGGTCAATATAGTAAAAATGGCCATATTTCCGAAAGCAATCTACAGATTCAATGCAATCCCCATCAAAATCCCAAATCAATTCTTCATAGATTTAGAAAGAGCAATTCTCAAATTCATCTAGAATACCAAAAAACCCAGGATAGCTAAAACTATTATCAACAATTAAATAACTTCTGGGAGAATCAATATCCCCAACCTCAAGCAGTACTACAGAGCAATTGTGTCAAATAGGGCATGGTATTGGTACAGTGATGGGCAGGTAGATAAATGGAATAGAATTGAAAACTCGGAAATGAACCCACAGAATTATGGTCACTTGATCTTTGATAAATGAGCTACAATCATCCAGTGGAAAAAAGATAGCCTTTTCAACAAATGGTGCTGGTTCAACTGGAGGTCAGCATGCAGAAGAATGTGAATTGATCCACTCTTATCTTCTCGTACTAAGCTCAACTACAAGTGGATCAAGGACCTCCACATAAAGACAGACACACTTAAACTAATAGAAAAGAAACTGGGGAAGACCCTTGAGGACATGGGCACAGGAGGAAAGTTCCTGAACAGAACACCAATAATGTATGCTCTAAGATCAAGAATTTACAAGTGGGACCTCATAAAATTACAAAGTTTCTGTAAGGCAAAGGACACCATCAGAAGGACAAAACAGCAACCAACTAATTGGAAAAAGTTCTTCACATCCCCACATCTGACAGAGGACTAATATCCAATATATACAAGAACTCAAGAAGTTAGACCCCAGAGAACCAAATAACCCTATTAAAAATAGGGTACAGAGCTAAACAAAGAATTTTCACCTGAAGAAATTCAGATGGCTGAGAATCACCTTAAGAAATGTTCAACATCATTAATCATTAGGGAAATGCAAATCAAAACAAACCTGAGATTCCACCTCACACCAGTCAGAATGGCTAAGATTAAAAACTCAACAGACAGCAGGTGTTGGCGAGGATGTGGAGAAAGAGGAACACTCCTCCACTGCTGGTGGGATTGCAAGATGGTACAACCACTATGGAAATCAGTCTGGTGGTTTGTCAGAAAACTGGGCATGAAATTTCCAGGGGACGCTGCTATACCAATCCTGGGCATATACCTAAAGGATTCCTTGGCATGCAATAAAGACACATGCTCCCCTATGTTCATAGCAGCCTTATTTATAATAGTCAGAAGCTGGAAAGACACTAGATGTCCCTCAATGGAGGAATGAATACAGTAAATGTGGTATATTTATACAATGGAATACCACTAAGCAATTAAAAATAATGAATTCATGAAATTTTTAGACAAATGGTTGGAACTGCAAAATATCCTAAGTGAGGTAACGCAATCACAAAAGAATACACAATGAAATGCAATCACTGATAAGTGGATATTAATTAGCCCAGAAGCTCTGAATACTCAAGACACAATTAGCAAATCATATGATTCCCAAGAAGAAGGAAAAAGAGGGCCCTGGCCCTGAAATTACTTGATCCAATATTGTAGGGGAGTACCAGAACAGAGAAATGGGAGGCAGGAGATTGGGGCAGGGACAGAGGGAAGAGGACTTAAGGGACATATGGTGAGGGGGGAACCAGGAAAGGGGAAAGCATTTGGAATGTAAACAAAGAATATAGAAAATAAAATTTAAAAAAAGAAATCGGTTATATCCTGAAACGTTTTCAAATTACCTTTCTTAAATATGTATAAAATAAATTTCTTAGTATCACATCCTCAAAGGCTTTACCAATACCTAGTACTAAGTGATGTTGAACTAACTCTATTGAACTGCCATTTTGAAATCTTCCTTGGATTATTGCTCTTCTGGCCTTGGGCTTATTAACAGGTTACAGAGACCCCTTTGTGAGTGTTCAACATCACATGAATGTATGGTGCCCATGGACATCAGAAGAGGATGACAGATTTCCTGGAAATGGTGTTACTGATGGTTGTGAGTTGCAAAGGAGGTACTGGGAATCAGACCCTGGTCCTCTCAAAGAGTAATCACTGCTCTTACCTCTGAGTCACACCTCTAGATCAGATACATAATAAGTCAGTGTGGTGTAAAGTGTTAGAGTTTATCAGCTCATGTGGTCAACAAAGTGGAAAAGAGGTTTACTCACTTCAGAGCCATGCCAGGGTGATGACAGGCTGACTAAAATCTGTTTCTCATGAGGTGCCTCAACAGAGGATTCCCAGTGTTACAGGGATAGACTGCATAAAATAACCCAACAATAAGCAAACAAGCAATAGCAAGAACAAACACAGCAGGGGAATCATAACTTCAGTATGCGATGATATATATCCAAAATATCCAGTTTTTGAGAACAAAATGAAAGGAGCAAAGAAACAAGCCTTTACATCCATATATATTTTTGACCTTTATAGCAGAATAGCAGCAACATATATGTTCTCTGGAAAGAGCAGAAGCCATCTTTAACAAAACTATCTCCAAGTAGATATTGTAAAATGTTGGAAGATGGAAAGGAGAGCAATATTGAAGAAATAAATAAAAATATGAAGACAATGTCAAATCATATAGGGAACGAAGAAATGAAAATATGGGTAAATATTAAATTGAAATTCTGAGTTGGAAAATAAATAGATATAAACTGTTCAGTAAATGTACCCTACAAATTTGAACCAGATAAATAAATTAATGGCAAATTTTCAATAGTCATATACAGATTATGAATGTTGAAGAGAAAGAAAAAGAATGATAAAAAATGAATACATGCTCAAGTGTAAACAATGATTTTACAGCAAATACTTACAGTAAAGACTCTTAGGGGCAAGAAAGGGAAAGGCAAGTTATGCAAACATAACTGCTGAAATCTCAAATTTAAAAAAAAATGATCTATGTACACAGGAGGCTCAAATGATTACCACTACAGTTAAAATCAATTAGAGTCAGGAGTCATATTAAATGTGCTAAAACAAAAAGATGTGGAAAACTATTTCATATGTTTTAAATTAATTGTCTTTTGCTTTTTGAGACAGTATTCCATAGTGTATCACATGATCTGAAACTCATAATACAACCCAGGCTGACCACAAACTTCTGATCCTCCCTCCTCAGCTCCCTGGTGCTGGCACTATAGGCCTGTGATACCATGTCACCTTTATTAGATATTTTCAAAATAAATTTCAAACCATACTGTACATTTTTATGTTTTAAAGGAGAAATAGAATTACTAAAGAGTAGACATACATAAAATCAATAAAAATAAAGTATAAAGACTTGCAGTAATTTAGAAACCCTTTTTTATAAAAAAAATTGAAAACTCAATGTAGACTACTATTTGAGCAAAATTATCTGAGCCCATTTACATGAATAAGACAGAAAGGGACAAAGAGTGCAATTGACTGACATGGTGGTTATTGGAATTATAGAAGGCATTTGCATTTAGTTAATGATTTTCCTGCTTTAATATTGTAAGCCACACATGTTAATGAGAAGATAAAATGTCATATCAAATGAACAGTAGAATCACTCTTCTGTAACTTCAAATAAATTTTCCTTTATTTGAACTTTCAATAAGGGGATGTTGATCAATATTGATATGAAGGTCTGTCTTTCACACTCTTTCTTTCTGGGACACAGTCTTCACTTAGTCCCACTATACTGGAACACACTATGTAGACCAAGCTAGAAAACACGCTTCCTAACCAGAAAACATGCTCAGTAAACAATCAACAAGCAAGTAAGCAAGTGTAATACAGAACTAGAAGGTAGTTGAACAAAAATGCACCATCAAACAGAGACTTGCAAAACAGGAAAATTAACAAAAGGAGGAATCAGGTGGAGATTTGGGAATCAGGAACATCTTGACCAAATAAATAGCTTATCAGGTACCCTCAGCAGATTTGTCCTGGAAAAAAGAGTGAGCAAACAAGAAGACAGAGGGAGGAATAGTGAGAGATGGGAGAGGAAGGAAGAGTCAAGGACAATGGAGGGAGGCTGAAGGCAGGCAGTGCTACTAGAAACACACAAGTCAGGACTCTATAGGGAAGGGACAGGAAGAAGTGAAGGAATTGCCTTTAGAAATAATGGCTGAAGATGTCTCAAAGTTCTTTGAAAATAATAATCTACACATCTCAGAAGTCCTACCAACTTTCACCATAAAGAGTGTAAGAACTAGAGGTTGTAGATGTCTTCTGGGCCTAGCACACACAGGCTCACAGTAAAGTGACTACATATGTGAGACTTGTATAATTGGAGGTTTGACACAAGCAGCAGAGGAAGTAGGTACAAAGTCTCACTGCTAGCCTCTAGTTGGAAGGCTGTTGGCAAGTGTTAGCCACTAGGAAAGGAAGGGTTGGTTTTCTTTAAGAATGTAGCCTCTTTAACTTGATCACAGTTCAGTGAAGGCCGTGCATTGGTGTATATGGGAACACAAGTTAAATTAACTTGGTGAGTGTGGAAGGAAGGAAGGAAAGAAGGAAGGAAGGCAGGAAGTTAGGAAGGAAGGAAGGAAGGAAGGAAGGAAGGAAGGAAGGAAGGAAGGAAGGGGAAAAAGAAACAAAAAATGAAAATGAAAGATAAAAATAAAATGAATGAAATTTTTCATTGCAATTTTTTGTTGTTTTTGTTTTTGTTGTTGTTTGTTTTGAGACAGGGTTTCTCTGTATAGTCCTGGCTGTCCTGGAACTCACTCTGTAGACCAGGCTGGCCTCAAACTCAGAAATCTACCTGCCTCTGCCTCCCAAGTGCTGGGATTACAGGCGTGTGCCACCACTGCCCAGCTCGTTGCAATTAAAAAATAGAAATCTTAGAAATAAAAATAAACAAAATGAGCAAAAGCAAGTTACAGGCACTAACTTTAAAAGTTTTACTATAAAGTGAAAATTTCAACCAGGCCTAATCGGGGCCTGCCATTGCTCAGGCAGGAAACAGCCAGGCTCGGGCCAGGAGCAAGAGTCGGGGTGGATCACCAGAACACCTCCATGGCACATCTGAGAGCTGTGTGCCCCGCGGTTCTCCCAGGCCCCTACACCAAAGGTCTCCAGCTTGCTCCCGAGACACAAGCAGAGAGGAGCAGGTAACCAGGCCTAATTGGGGCCTGCCATTGCTCAGGAGGGAAACCACCAGGCTCTGGCCAGGAGCGAGAATTGGGGCAGATGGCGCAGATGAGAGCTGTGTGTTCCGCGGTTCTCCCAGGCCCCTACACTGAAGGTCTCCAGCTTGCTCCCGAGACACCAGCAGAGAGGAGCAGGTAACCAGGCCTAATCAGGGCCTGCCATTGCTCAGGCGGGAAACCACCAGGCTCCAGTCAGGAGCCAGAGTCCAGGTTCTCCCATGGTTCTTCCAGGCCCCTAAAAAGACCTTCTCCCCAGAACCAGAGGACCTCGGCAGGAGATCTGTGCACCTACAGCCCAGCCGCTGGTTGCTGACCCCTGCAGACCACCTCGCTGGGCTTGCAGTGAGACTGACATCTTGCCTCAAGACACCTTGGGCTGCTGGCAGCTGGGGTCAGCAAGGCTGTCATCTTGCCTCAGGTCACTGCTGACCACTGGCAGCTGGGGTCAGGAGCACAGACACCCTCTACTACAGCAGCACCAAAGGCCAGGCTCGAAGGAGCTTCAAACTCCAACCAGTAACAATAAGACCAATTAACTCCAGAGATAAACAGATGGCAAAAGGCAAACATAGGAGCGTTACTAACAGAAATCAAGGCAATATGGCACTATCTGAACCCAATTCGCCAACCACAGCAAGACCTGGATACCCCAACACACCAGAAAAACAAGAGTTGGATATAAAAGCACTGGTCATGATGCTGCTAGAGGAACACAAAAAGACATAAACAAATCTCTTAAAGAAATGCAGGGGAACATTAATAGGGTAGAAGTTCTTACAATGCAAACACAAAAATCACTTAAAGAACTCCAGGAGAATATGGAACAACAGACAGAAGCCAATAAAGGGGAAACAAGAAAATCACTTATAGAAATGCAGGAGAACTTGAACCAACAGGCAGAAGTCATGAAAGAGGTAAGACAAAAATCTTAAAGAATTGCAAGAAAACACAAACAAACAAATGAAGGAATTGAGCAAAACCATCCAAGAACTGAATACAGAGGTAGAAACAACTAAGAAATCACAAAAGGAGGCAACTTTGGAGATAGAAAACCTTGGGAAGAAATCAGGGGTCATAGATGCAAATATCAACAACAGAATACAAGAGATAGAGGTAAGAATCTCAGATGCTGAAGATACCATAGTAACCATTGACTCCACAGTCAAAGAAAATGCAAAATGCAAAAGGCTTGTAACCCAAAACATCCAGGAAATCCAGGACACAATGAGAAGACCAAACCTAAGGATTATAGGGATAGATGAGAGTGAAGATCTACAACTTAAAGGGCCAGCAAATATCTTCAAAAAATTATGGAAGAAAAATTCCCTAACCTAAAGAGAGAGATGCCCATGAATATACAAGAAGCCTACAGAACTCCAAACAGACTGGACCAGAACAGAAATACCTCCCATCACACAATAATCAAAACCCCAAATGTACTAAACAAAGAAAGAATATTAAAGGCAGTGAGAGAAAAAGGCCAAGTAACATATAAAGGAAGACCTGTCAGAATCACAACAGACTTCTCTCCAGAAACCATGAAAGCTAGAAGATCCTGGGCAGACCTCAAGCAGACCCTAAGAGAACACAAATGTCAGCCAAGACTACTATACCCAGCAAAACTCTCAATCAACATAGATGGAGAAATCAAAATATTCCATGACAGGAACAAATTTACACAATATCTTTCCACTAACCCAGCTCTACAAAGGATAATAGGAGGAAATCTCCAAGACAAGGAGGGAAACTGCACCCAAGAAAAAGCAAGATTGTAACCTTCTTCCATCAAACTCAAAGGAAGATAACTACTCAAAACCAAAAATAACATCAAAAATGACGGGAAGAAATAATCACTATTCCTTAATGTCTCATAACATCAATGGACTCAATTCCCCAATAAAAATACATAGACTAACAGACTAGATACAGAAACAGGACCATACATTTTGCTGCCTACAGGAAATACACTTCAGAGTCAAAGACAAACACTCCCTTAGAGTAAAAGGCTGGAAGACAATTTTACAAGCAAATGGTCGCAGGAAGCGAGCAGGAATAGCCATTCTAATATCAGATAAAATTGACTTTCAACCCAAAGTCATCAAAAGAGACACAGAAGGTCACTTGTTGCTAGTCAAAGGAAGAATCCACCAAGAAGAACTCACAATTCTAAACATATACGCTCCAAATGCAAGAGCACCCTCGTTTGTAAAAGAAACTTTACTAAAGCTCAAAGCACACATTGCACCTAACACAATAATTGTGGGGGACCTCAACATTCCACTATCCTCAATGGACCGATCAGGAAAACAGAAACTAAAAAGGGACATGGGGAAACTCATTGAAACGTTGGACCAATTGGATTTAACAGATATATATATATATAGAACATTTCATCCTAAAGCAAATACTATACCTTTTTTTCATCACCTCATGGTACCTTCTCCAAAATTGACTATATAATTGGTCACAAGACAGACCTCAAAAATATAAAAAGATCGAACTAATCCCATTCCTCCTATCAGATAACCATGAAGTAAGAGTGTTCTTCAATAGCAACAAAAACAAAAGAAAATCCTCATACACGTGGAGGCTGAACAATATTCTACTCAATGATACCTTCGTCAAGGAAAAAATTAAAAAAAGAAATTAAATATTTTTTAGAATTTAATGAAAATGAAGGCACAACATACCCAAATCTATGGGACACAATGAAAGCAGTGCTAAGAGGAAAACTCATAGCCAAGAGTGTCTCCAAAAAGAAACAGGAGAGAGCATATACTAGCAACTTAATGGAGCACCAGAAGGCTCTAGAACAAAAAGAAGCTATTTCACCCAGGAGGAGTAGAAGAAAGGAATTCATCAAACTCAGGGCTGAAATCAATCAAGTTGAAACAAAGAGAAACATACAAAGAATCAACAAAACCAGGAGTTGGTTCTTTGAGAAAATCAACAAGATAGATGAACCCCTAGCCAGACTTACCAAAGGGCACAGAGACCGTATTCAAATTAACAAAATTAGAAATGAAAAGGGAGATATAACAACAGAAACTGGGGAAATTCAAAATATCATCAGATCCTACTACAAAAGCCTATACTCAACACAACTGGAGAATCTGGAGGAAATGGACAATTTCCTAGATAGATACCAAATTCCAAAATTAAACCAGGATCAAATAGATAGTCTAAACATACCCATGACCCCCAAAGAAATAGAAGGGATCATAGAAAGTCTTCCAACCAAAAAAAGCACAGGACCAGTGGGTTTTAGTGCAGAATTCTATCAGACCTTCAAAGAGGTCCTGATACCGATGCTCTTCAAACTATTCCACAAAATAGAAACAGAAGGAACACTACCCAACTCATTCTATGAAGCCCCAATTACCCTGATACCAAAACCACACAAAGATCCAAGACAGAGAACTACAGGCCAATTTCTCTTATGAATATCGATGCAAAAATACTAAATACAATACTTGGCAACCGAATCCAAGAACACATCAAAACGATCATTCACCATGATCAAGTTGGCTTCATCCCAGGGTTGCAGGGATGGTTCAATATACAGAAATCCATCAATGTGATCCACTACATAAACAAATTCAAAGAAAAAAACCACATGGTCATCTCATTAGATGCTGAAAAAGCATTTGACAAAATCAGCATCCTTTCATGCTAAAAGTCTTGGAAAGAGCAGGAATTCAAGGCCCATATCTAAACATAGTAAAATCAATTTACAGCAGACCGATAGCCAACATCAAGGTAAATGGAGAGAAACTTGAAGCAATTCCACTAAAATCAGGGACTAGACAAGGCTGCCCCCTCTCAACATATCCCTTCAATATAGTACTTGAGGTAATAGTAATTCGACAACATAAGGAAGTCAAAGGGATACAAATTGGAAAGGAAGAAGTCAAACTATCACTATTCGCAGATGATATGATAGTATACTTAAGTGACGGAAAAAACTCCACCAGAGAACACCTACAGCTGATAAACAACTTCAGCAAAGTGGCTGGTTATAAAATCAACTCAAGCAAACCAGTAGCCTTCCTATATGCAAAGGATAAGCAGGCTGAGAAAGAAGTTAGGGAAACGACACCCTTCACAATAGCCACAAACAATATAAAGTATCTTGGTGTGACTCTAACCAAACAAGTGAAAGATTTATATGACAAGAACTTCAGGTCTCTGAAGAAGGAAATTGAAGAAGACTTCAGAAAATGGAAAAAATCTTCCATGCTCATGGGTGGGCAGGATTCATATAGTTAAAATGGCAATCTTTCCAAAAACAATATACAGATTCAACGCAATCCCCATGAAAATCCCAACTCAGTTCTTTATAGAGTTAGAGCAATTCTCAAATTCATCTGGAATAACAAAAAACCCAGGATAGCTAAAACTATCATCAACAGTTAAAGAACTTCTGGGGGAATCAATATCCCGGACCTCAAGCAATACTACAGAGCATTAGTGTTAAAAACTGCATGGTATTGGTACAGTGACAGGGAGCCGAATCAATGGAACAGGATCGAAGACTCAGAATTGAACCCACACATCTATGGCCAATTGATCTTTGACAAAGGAGCTGAAAACATCCAGTGGAAAAAAGATAGCCTTTTCAACAAATGGTGCTGGCTCAACTGGAGGTCAACATGAAGAAGAATGAGAATTGATCCACTCTTATCTCCTTGTACTGAGCTCAACTCCAAGTGGATAAAGGACCTCCACATAAAACCAGACACACTAAAACTAATAAAAAAGAAACTGGAGAAGACCCTTGAGGACTTTGGCTCAGGGGGAAAGTTCCTGAACAGAAGACCAATTGCTTATGCTCTAAGAGCAAGAATAGACAAATGGGACCTCATAAAATTACAAAGTTTCTGTAAGGCAAAAGACACTAGCAAAAGGACAAATCGGCAACCAACAAATGGGGAAAAGATCTTCACCAACCCCACATCTGACAGAGGGCTAATATCCAATATATACAAAGAACTCAAGAAGTTAGACCCCAGAAAACCAAAAAAACCCTATCCAAAAGTGGTGTACAGACCTAAACAAAGACTTTTCACCTGAAGAAATTCGGATGGCTGAGAAACACTTTAAAAAATGTTCAATATTATTAGTCATTAGAGAAATGCAAATCGAAACAACCCTGAGGTTTCACCTCACACCAGTCAGAATGGCTAAGATCAAAAACTCAGAAGACATCAGGAGTTGGAGAGGATGTGGAGAAAGAGGAACACTCCTCCACTGCTGGTGGGACTGCAAGCTGGTACAACCATTCTGGACATCAGTCTGGTGGTTCCTCAGAAAACTGGACATGATACTTCTGGAGGACCCAGCCATACCACTCCTGGGAATATACCCAGAAGATTCCCCAGCATGCAATAAGGATACATGCTCCACTATGTTCATAGCAGTCTTATTTATAATAGCCAGAATCTAGAAAGAACCCAGATGTCCCTCAATGGAGGAATGGGTACAAAAATGTGGTATATATACACAATGGAGTACTATTCAGCCATTAGAAACAATGAATTCATGAAATTCTTAGAGAAATGGATGGACCTGGAGAACGTCATACTAAGTGAGGTGACCCAGTCTCAAAAGAATACCCATGGTATGCAGTCACTGATAAGTGGATATTAGCCTAGAATCTTGGAACACCAAAGACACAAATCACATACCAAATGATGTCTGACAATAAGAAAGGAGTGGACACTGGTTCTGGAAAGGATCAAAGCATCGGTGTAGGGGAATACCAGAACAGGGAAGTGGGAAGGGGTGGATGAGGGAGCAGGGGGAGGGAAAAGGGCATGTGGGACCTTTGGGGGGTGGGGAACCAGAAAAAAGGAAATGAATTTTAAATACAGAATATATCCAATTTTTTAAAAAGTGAAAATTTCAAGCTAATAAATGTTTTAAAGTGAAAGTTCTAGGACTGTCAGGCCTGCATAGAAAAACTCTGTCTAAAACAAGCCAACAACAACCACGACAACAAAATACTAGCTAGGTGAGAACACCAAAAATCACTGACAGATGCAGAAAAAGTGGGAAGAGTGCCTGACATGTCTGCCCACTCTAATTGTAGAAGGCACAGTTCATTTTATTAAATTGACATTTCCTGCTTAATGTTATATGCTGTATAATTCCCAGATAAGAAGAATAACATAGTAAGGCCAAATGAGCTGCAGAAGTAGGGTTTCCTGGAACTCTCACTTCTCAAACCACCAAGTCTGATCTTGTGAGATAGGCTCAGGCTGAGGTCTCTGTGGTGAAAGGGAATGAGCAGCTGTGATTTCAAAGAGGTGGTCCGCCAGACACTCTCAGTTGGGAGCTGGCACTCAGTGAGCATTTCAACGAATGTCAGTAACAGATAGGTCTCTGATACAATGATAGCACAAGATGTTGTTAGCACAGCTGAACACAAGAGCAAGGGTCTGCTGATGCCAACAAAATAGCGACACACCTATACACCCTGAAAATGTCAGACATGTGTGGCCAATAAGAAACCAGTCTTCTAGTGAAATGTATGAAGACAGCGATTCGGAATTGTCACAAATCGGAAACCACATCCCATCTGGAGCAGGAATCTATTCACCATTCCAACACTTTCCAGTGTTGTCTCATTGAGACTTCTTGCTTTTCTCCAACACTGTGCAGAAGTGCTCATGGTGCATTTTGACAAGACATTGACATGACAATTAGAATAACAACCTTTGTTAAAGAGTTTTTTTCATTCTTCTGCCTAAAGGATTTGTATCATGGGTTTGTATGTGGAAGAGACAGTAGATGTTTTTCTTATGAAAGACAAGTGCGGAGTCTCAGATAATGGAAAAAACAAGAATAATTCTTAGACATTAGTTACCTCTCTGATATTCCACACTTTCTACATCAGTGCTTAGATGGAAATCACATGGTAAACACTTTCCTTAAAGCCCCTTTCATGTCCCTGTTCCTCAGGCTGTAGATGAAAGGGTTCAGCATGGGGGTCACCACTGTGTACATCATGGCAGTTGCCATGTCCCTCCCAGCTGAGTGAGAGGATGAGGGGTTGAAATACAGGGAGATGATGGTGCCATAGAAGAGGCAGACCACAGCCAAGTGGGAGCCACAGGTAGAGAAGGCTTTCCATCTTCCTCCTGTGGATGAGACTCTCAGGACAGCAAAAGCAGTAAGGATATAAGACACCAGGATGCAGAGAAATGGGGCTAACAGTACCAGGCCTGCAACAGTAAAAATCACCAGCTCATTGAGATGTGTGTCTAAGCAGGACAGTTTCATGAGCGCAGTTGAATCACAGAAGAAGTGGGGGATGATGTAGTCCCCACAGAAAGAGAGTCAAGCCATAAGCAGTGTGTACAACAGAGCATTCAGGATGGCTACCACCCATGATTCAACAACAAGAAGGCCACAGAGCTGAAAGGTCATCTTTGTTGTGTAGTGTAAAGGGTGGCATATGGCCACAAATCGGTCATAGGCCATCACAGCCAGCAAGAAATTGTCCATGTCAGCAAACACAGAAAGAAAATACATCTGTGTGAGACACCCAGTGAAGGAAATGGCCTGATTCCTGAATATGTGGTTGGCAAGTACTTTAGGGACAGTGGTGGAGGAGAAGCAGATATCAACAGAGGACAGGTTGCTGAGGAAGAAGTACATGGGGGTGTACAGGCGGGAGTCTGTGCTGATGGCCAGGATGATGAGCAGGTTTCCCAGGACAGTGGTCAGATATATGATGAGAAAGAGCAGGAAGAGGAGCTGCTGCTGCTTCTGGGGCTGCCTGGAAAGTCCCAGAAGGAGGAATTCAGACATGCTCGACTGATTGATGCTGCTCATGAGTCTGAGCACAGCTACAGTAAGGAGAAGCAGAGGTCAAAAGCCTGTCTTCAGGTTTGGATGCTACAACCAGATTCATATTAATTCTGCATTGGAGTTTCTGAATTCAGATCTACTCCTATTTTCCATTTACTCAATTTACAAATCCCACTTTCAGGTCAAGTTGTTTTCCCAGAGCCACCCATTTAGTTTTTTTGAATATACCATAATCGCATTCCTGAACATGCACTGCTCTTACCTGTATCAGGTAATATTTCCAGTCTTCTTCCCACTCCTTAGAAGATTAAAGGAGAAGAAAAGCATCCAGTTATTGTATTGATCTCAAGCTCCAACTGGTGGATCTGTTAGTCCTACTTCTGCCCCTCTATAGGAAAGAGTGAGCAGCAATTTTTGCAGAAGAAGCACTGACATCTCTACTACCCTGAAAATTCCCGAACAGGCCAGTTCTATCTCTTTTCCTTTTGGAGTTACTGGGAAATAGTATTCTTTATTCTAAGGATTGTAAAGACTTGGAAATATAGGAAAGTTCTGTGAAGGTGAATGTTGCAGCACTCTGTGTCAGAAGGAGGTCTGGAAAAATTAGACAGGTATTTTCTGCAGCATGAAGTCCCACTGAGGATAGACTCCCTGAGTATCTCATTAAAGAACAGCAGAAAGTAGTTGTATAAGCCAGCTCTTGGTCCCTCTTGACCAACATCGATGGAACACATGGGGATGAAGCAGTCTGTGTGGAGACAAGTCCCAGAGAGAATTCCCTGAGAGTGAGCTATGCCTGTAGGGTTAAAGAATGGATCCTGATTCTTCTTTCCCTTCACAGAAACTGAAGGTAGTCCATTATCAGGATAGTCCTCTCTTCCACACACTTGGTCACTTACCACATAGGGCTTATGGCACATTTGCTGATACACAGCCTTGGAATTGACGGGCATTATAGGGTCAGGCTCCATCCTGTAAAATATCCAGTGTAAAGTTCCATGAGTGTGAAGGTAGATGGAAGAGTGCATAGTCCTCCATGGCTGTTACAAGGAAACTCAGTCTCAAGTGCCACTCCCAGAAATAAACAAATAAATAAATAAATTAAATAAAATAAAATAAATAAAATAAAATAGGAAAAACGTGTAAGGGTATAGATGAAATGATATTAGCTGTTAGTTAATTCTTACATCCATGTCTGTCCTGTCTGCTCTTACTGAAATTTTCTACAATAAAGTTCTTAGTTTAAAATCAGTACTTTTGCTGTCCATGGGAGTGCACATCTTCAATCCCAGCACTTGGAAAACAGAACCAAGTAGGCCTCTGTGTATTCAAATCCAGTCTGGGTCACACAATTAGACAAGTCTCAAGAAACAACCAAAAATTCATTACCTTTGCAAACATGGAAGGTAGGAAAAGTGCCAGCTATATAAGCTTAAAGACCACAGTTCAGATACCAGCAGCCACATATATCTAAAAAAGCATGGCAGCCAGTCTGTAATCTCAGTGGTAGAGGCAGAGAAGAGATCCAGGGGTAAAGTGGCTAGGTCAATGGGCCGAGTCAGCAAGCTCTGGGTTCAGTGAAAGAGCCTGCCTCCACACAGAATGTGGAAAGATATCAAAGAGGATACCTGGCCTCAATCTGATTTTTTCATGTGTGTGTACACACATTGTACACACACAGGAACATACATTCATAAACTCATGGTCATTGCATACACACATGCACAGTCACACATATCCATAGTTTTATTCAATGATTACATCACAAGAATGTCTGGTGCCCGTGGACATCAGGACAGGATGACAGATCTCCTGGAAATGGTGTTAGTAATTGTTGTGAGTTGCAAATGTAGGTGTTGGGAATCAAACCCTGGTCCACTCAAAAGGGAATCGCTGCTCTTACATCTGAGTCACCCTTCTAGATCAAAGGATTTAGTGGACTTTATTTCTACTGATAGAGTAAGTCAATGGGGTGTAAAGTACTAGAGTTTCTCAGCTCGTGTCGTCAACAACATGGAAAAGAGGTTTACTAACTTCAGAGCCATGCCATGGTGATGACAGGCTGACTGAAAGCTGTTTCTCTTTAACAAAAATATCTCTAAGTAGCCAAATGTTGGCAGATGTAACAGAGAGCAATATTGAAGAAGTAAACAAAAGTATGAAGACAATGTCAAATCAAGCATGGAATGAAAAGCCAAAAATTATGGGGAAATGTTAAATGAACGTCCCAAGTTGAAACTAAACACTGGATATAAACTGATCACTAAGTGGGCTCTACTAAGTTGAACCAGATAAATTCATCATTATCAAATTTGTAAATAGTTATATAGATTGTGGAATTTGAAGAAAAGGAAAAAGGATGTGAAAAAGTGTATGAATGGTCAAATGTAGAGAGTGTACAACAAATACATACAGTAAAGACTCTTAGGAGAGAGAAATGGAAAGGCAAGCTATGAAGAAATAATTGCTGAAAACTCAAATTTTAAAAAATGACCTGGCCCAACCAGAGACCCACACAATTTCTGGTTTGTATCTGACCTGGAGCAGGGACTCTGCTCCAGATCCAACCACACAGAATCCACATCTCAATGGCTGCTCAACTCCGCAGGTTATCTGACACAACCAGGATCACAGTAAGACCCACAAACCCTGGCCCAATAGCTGGCATAACCTGGACCAGTGGGAGCCCGGGCCTCAGATACACAGCCCAGCTACATAAGGTCGGACCTTCCAGTTAACACATGTGCCTAGAGCAGAGCTGCTGCTCTGGATCCCCACCCACTGAGCCCACTCCCCAGTTACAACTCAACCTCCCAAGAGTTCAGACTCATCCAGGTCCTCAGGATCAGAGGATCACAGGAAGAACAGGCTTCAGTCAGAGACAGTGAGGCCAATTAACACCAGAGATAACCAGATGGTGAGAGACAAGTGCAAGAATATAAGCAACAGAAACCAATACAACTCTCTACTCAATGATAATTTGATCATGGAACAAATAAAGAAATTAAAGACTGTTTAGAATTTAATAAAAATGAAGGTACAGTACATCCAAATTTATGGGACAGAATGAAAACAGTCATAAGAGGAAAATTTATAGCCCTGAGTACCTCTGTAAGAAAACTGAAGAGATCATACACTAGCAAGTTTAACAGCACATCTAAAAGTTCTAGAACAAAAAGAAGCAATTACACCCAAGAGTAGTAGAAGGCAGGAAATGATCAAACTCAGGTCTGAAAATGAACAAAGTAGAAGGAAAAAAATCTATACAAAGATCAATAAAACTTGGAGCTGGTTCTTCTTAGCAAACTAATTAGAAGGCATAGAGACAGTATCCAAATTAACAAAATCAGGAATGAAAAGGGAGACAAAACAACAGAATCTGAGGAAGTTCAAAAATTATGAGATCCTACTACAAAAGTCCCTATTCAACAAAACAGGAAAATATAGATGAAATTGATGGTTTTCTAGACAGATACCAGGTACCAAAGTTAAATCAGGATCAGATTACCCATTCAAAAAGTGCCATAACCACCCAAGCAAATAGAATCAATCATTAGAAGTCTCCCAACCTGGTTGCAAGCTGGTACTAACACTCTGGAAATCAATCTGACAGTTCCTCAGAAAATGGGAATGATTCTCCCAGAAAACCCCGTGATACCACTCCTGGGCATATACCCAGAGGATTCCCCAGCATGTAGTAAGGATACATGCTCCACTATGTTCATATCAGCCTTATTTATAATAGCCCGAAGCTGGAAAGAACCCAGATGTCCCTCAATGGAGGAATGGATACAGAAAATGTGGTATATATACACAATGGTGTACTATTCAACCATTAGAAACAATGAAGTCATGAAATTCTTAGACAAATGGATGGAGCTGGAGAACATCATCCTAAGTGAGGTAACCCAGTCTCAAAAGAACAGTCATGGTATGCACTCACTGATAAGAAGATATTAGCCTAGAAGCTTGGAATACCCAAGAGACAATTCACATATCAAATTATGCCCAAGAAGAAGGAAGGAGTGGCCCCTGATTCTGGAAAGGTTCAATGCAGCAGTGTAGGGGAATAACAGAAAAGGGAAGTGGGAAGGGGGAAGGAAGAGGGCTTATGAGACTTTCAGGGAGGGAGGATCCGGAAAAGGTGAAATCATTTGAAATGTAAATAAAGAATAAATAAAATAAAATAAAATAAAATAAAATAAAATAAAATAAACAAAACAAAACAAAACAAAACAAAACAAAACAAAACAAAACAAAATAAGAACAATCACAAAAAAGTCTCCCTGGGGAAATTCAAAAAATCATCAGATCCTACTACAAAAGCCTATACTCAACACAACTGGAGAATCTGGAGGAAATGGACAATTTCCTAGACAGATACCAAATACCAAAATTAAATCAGGATCAAATAGATCAACTAAACAGTCCGATAACCCCCCAAAGAAATAGAAGGGGTTATAGAAAGTCTTCCACCCAAAAATAACACAGGACCAGATGGTTTTAGTGCAGAATTCTATCAGACCTTCAAAGAAGACCTAACACCAATACTCTTCAAACTATTCCACAAAATAGAAACAGAAGGAACACTACCCAACTCATTCTATGAAGCCACAATTTCCCTGATACCAAAACCACACAACGATCCAACTAAGAAAGAGAACTTCAGACCAATTTCCCTTATGAACATCGATGCAAAAATACTCAATAAAATTCTTGCCAACCGAATCCAAGAACACATCAAAATGATCATTCACCATGATCAAGTTGGCTTCATCCCAGGGATGCAGGGATGGTTCAATATATGGAAATCAATCAACATAATCCACTACATAAACAAACTCAAAGAAAAAATCCGCATGGTCATCTCACTGGATGCTGAAAAAGCATTTCAAAAATTCAGCATCCTTTCACGCTAAAAGTCTTGGAAAGAACAGGAATTCAAAGTCCATACTTAAACAGTAAAAGCAATTCACAGCAGACCAGTAGCCAATATCAAAGTAAATGGGGAGAAACTTGAAACAATCCCACTAAAATCAGGAACTACACAAGGCTGCCCCCTCTCACCATATCTCTTCAATATAGTACTTAAGGTACTAGCTAGAGCAATTCTAAAACATAAGGAAGTAAAAGGGATACAAATTGGAAAGGAAGAAGTCAAGCTGTCACTATTCGCAGATGATATGATAGTATACTTAAGTGACCCAAAAAACTCCACCAGAGAAGTCCTACAACTGATAATCAACTTCAGCAAAGTGGCTGGTTATAAAATCAACTCAAGCAAATCAGTAGCCTTCCTATACTCAAAGGATAAGCAGGCTGAGAAAGAAATTAGGGAAATGACACCCTTCACAATAGCCACAAACAATATAAAGTATCTTGGCATGACTCTAACCAAACAAGTGAGAGATTTATATGACTAAACTTCAGGTCTCTGAAGAAGGAAATAGAAGAAGACCTCAGAAAATGGAAAAATCTTCCATGCTAGTGGGTTGGCAGGATTAATATAGTTAAAATGGCAATCTTGCCAAAAGCAATTAACAGATTCAATGCAATCCCCATCAAAATCCCAACTCAGTTCTTCATAGAGTTAGAAAGAGCAATTCTCAAATGCATCTGGAATAACAAAAAACCCAGGATAGCTAAAACTATCATCAACAGTAAAAGAACTTCTGGGGGAATCAATATCCTGGACCTCAAGCAATACTACAGAGCAGTAGTGTCTAAAACTGCATAGTATTGGTACAGTGGCAGGGAGGTGGATCAAGGACCTCCACATAAAACCAGACACAATAAAACTAATAGAAAAGAAACTGGGGAAGACCCTTGAGGACATTGGCTCTGGGGGAAAGTTCCTGAACAGAACACCAATTGCTTTTGCTCTAAGAGCAAGAATAGACAAATGGGACCTCATAAAATTACAGTTTCTGTAAGGCAAAAGACACTGTCAAAAAGATAAATCAGCAACCAATAAATTGGGAAAAGATCTTCCCCAACCCTACATCTGACAGAAGGCTAATATCCAATGTATAAAAAGAACTCAAGAAGTTAGACCCCAGAAAACCAAATAACCCCATCATAAAACAGGGTACAGAGCTAAACAAAGACTTTTCACCTGATGAAATTCGGATGACTGAGAAACACCTTTAAAATGTTCAACACCATTAATTATTAGAGAAATGAAAATCAAAACAACCCTGAGACTTCACCTCACACCAGTCAGAATGGCTAAGATTAAAAACTCAGGAGACATCAGGTGTTGGCGAGGATGTGGAGAAAGAGGAACACTCCTTCACTGCTGGTGGGACTGCAAACTGGTATAACCACTCTGGAAATCAGTCTGGTGGTTCCTCAGAAAACTGGACATGATACTTCCAGAGGACCCAGCCATACCACTCCTGGGCATATACCCAGAAGGTTCCCCAGCATGCAATAAGGATACATGCTCCACTATGTTCATAGCAGCCTTATTTATAATAGCCAGAAGCTGGAAAGAACCCAGATGTCCCTCAACGGAGGAATGGATACAAAAAATGTGGTATATATACACAATGGAGTATTATTCAGCCATTAGAAATAATGAATTCATGAAATTCTTAGAGAAATGGATGGAGCTGGAGAGCATCATACTAAGTGAGGTAACCCAGTCTCAAAAGAATACCCATGGTATGCACTCACTGATAAGTGGATATTAGCCTAGAATCTTGGAACACCAAAGACACAATCCACATACCAAATGGTGTCTGACAATAAGAAAGGAGTGGACACTGGTACTGGAAACGATCAAAGCATCAGTGTAGGGGAATAAACTCTAACCAAACAAGTGAAAGAAGGAACTTCATATATTTGAAGAAAGAAAAGGAAGAAGACTTCAGAAGATGGAAAAATCTTCCATGCTCCTGAATTAGAAGGATTAATATAATAAAAATGGCCATCTTGCCAAAAGAAATATACAGATTCAATGCAATCCCCATCAAAATCCCAACTTAATTCTTCATAGAGTTAGAAAGAGCAATTTACCCAAGATAGCTAAAACTATTCTCAACAGTAAAAGACCTTCTGGGGGAATCAGTATCCCAGACCTCAAGCAGTACTACAGAGCAATAGTGTGAAAACTGCATGGTATTGATACACTGACAGGTGGGTAGATAAATGGAATAGAATTTAAGACCCAGAAAGGAACCCAAACAACTATGGTCACTTGATCTTTATCAAAGAAGCTACAATTATTCAGCGGAAAAAATATAGCCTTTTCAACTGGAGGTTAGCATACAGAAGAATGCAAATCGATTCATTCTTATCTCCTTGTACTAAACTCAACTCCAAGTGGATCAAGGACCTCCACATAAAACCAGACACACTGAAACTATTAGAAAAGAAACTTGGGAAGACCCTGGAGGCCATGGGCACAGGGGGAAAGTTCCTGAACAGAACACCAATAGCTTATGCTCTAAGATCAAGAATTGACAAATGGGACTTCATAAAATTACAAAGTTTCTGTAAGGCAAATGACAGTGTCAATAAAACAAAATGACAATAAACAAATTGGGGAAAGATCTTTACTAACCCTACATCCAATAGAGGGCTAATATCCAATATATACACAGAACTCAAGAAGGTAGACTCCAGAGAACCAAATAACCCTATTAAAAATGGAGTACAGAGCTAAACAAAGATTTTTCACCTAAAGAATATCGAATGGCTGAGAAGCACCTAAAGAAATGCTCAACATCCTTAGGAATCAGGGAAATACAAATCAAAACAACCCTGAGATTTCACCTCACACCAGTGAAAATGGCTAAGATTAAAAACTCAGGACAAAACAGGTGCTGGTGAGGATGTAGGAACACTCCTCCTCTGTTGGTGGGGTTGCAAGCTGGTACAATCACTCTGGAAATCAGTCTAGCGGTTCTCCCACACCCCTACCTCGAAGGTCTCCCTCCATCTTGTGCCCGAGTCACAGGCAGAGAGGTGCAGGTAACCGCCAGACATGGGCCAGGAGCCAGAGTCGGGGCGGATCAGTGGAACACCTCCATGGCATGGCTGGGAGCTGCATGCCCTGTGGTTCTCCCAGGCCCCTACACCAAAGGTCTCCATCTTGCTCCTGAGTCACAGGCAGAGAGGTACAGATATCCAGACCTAATCAGGGCCTGCCATCTCTCGGGTGGGAAACCACCAGGTGTGGGCCAGGAGCCAGAGTCAGGAGGGATCAGCAGAACATCTCCACGGCATGGCTGGGAGGTGCTTGCCCACGGTTCTCCCAGGCCCCTAAAAAGACCCTCCATCTTGTCGCTAGGTCACTAGTAAAGAGGGCCAGAGACACAGACTTAATTTGTTACTACCACAGGCTCTTGCCAGTGGCCAGTACTTGGGTGGCCCAGCGGGACATCTCCACAGCCACCGAGCCTCGTACCAACTCAGTTGGGAACCAACTACTCAGAGGTCCTCTTAGCACTCTCAGCAGATGATAATCATCTTGCTGCATGGTCATCAGTAGAGAACCAAAAGGCAAGCCCAGCCTCACGGGAGGGTCAAACAGCAGCCAGTGACAAGGTCAACTAATGCCAGAGTTAACCAGATGGCAAAAGGCAAATGTAGGAACGTTCCTAACAGAAATCAAGGCAGCATGCCAGCATCCGAACCTAGTTTGCCAACAACAAGAAGTCCTGGACCGCCCAACACACCAGAAAAAGAAGATTTGGATCTAAAATCACTGGTCAAGATGCTGATAGCTGAACACATGGAAAATCCCTTAAAGAAATACAGGAGAAAAATGGATCAAAAGGTAGAGGCCCTTACAAGGCAAATGCAAAAAAACACTTAAAGAAATTCAAAATATGGATCAAAAAATGGAAGCCAATAAGGAGGAAACACAAATATCACTTAAAGAAACACAAGAGAACATGGGCCAACAAAGTAGAAGTTATAAAAAAGGAAACACAAAAATCCCTTAAAGAATTACATTAAAACACAAACAAGCAAATGAAAGATCTGAGCAAAACCATCCAGGATCTAAAAACAGAAGTAGAACCAACTAAGAAATCACAAAGGGAGACAACTTTGGAGATAGAACACCTTGGGAAGAAATCGGGGGCCAAAGATGCAAAAATCAAAAATAGAATACAGGAGAGCTGGCCCCATCTTCCCTCGGGTCGCTGCGGACTGCTGGCTGGCGGCTGGGTTCAGGTGCGTGGACAGAGGCTTGGCCTAGCAATGAATACCAGGTCAGGCCCTTGCTGGCCCCCAGAGCCAGGAAAGGTCGGCAGGAGCTCTAAGCATCTGCAGCTCAGAGGCTCTCCCTGATCCCTGGGGACTGGCTAGCGGGCTTGCAGCCAGCACCATCTTCCCTCAGGTTGCTGCGGACTGCCTGCTGGTGGCTGGGTTCAGGTGCGTGGACAGAGACTTGGCCTGGCAAAGAACACCTGGTCAGGCTCTTGCTCGCGCCCAGAACCAAAGGAGGTTGGAGATAGGTCTGTGCACCAACAGCTTGGCAGTGCACACAGAGCCAGATCAGCTTGGCAAGCGGTCTCTGCGCCAACCCAAGGGGGGCAACAACCTGCTAGTGGGTCGGTGCCTGGAGTACAGCCAGAGGCTGACATCATGCCTCAGGACACCACAGACAGCTAACATGACAGAGCCATGTGGACTGAGAGTACTACCATCTAGGTTCTAGCATCCCAACCAGGGAACCTCCAATCCTGTAGGGAACCCCATGGTTAGACAGAGCCCTGAGATCTGCCACCATTTTGGAGCTGGTGGCCTGAACAGGTCACCATAGAGAACCAATAGAGGAACCCAGGACACCATAAAGATCTAACAGACTAGCCCAGATCGGTGGAGGAAAAAAAATCTGATTCTTAAGAGCTAGCAACTAGGCAGGCCAGGAGGAGTCTGTGGGAGGCCAATTGCAGTGAGCCTCGGGAAGACTTAGATCCAGTACAGCAGAGCTGACGAGGTAACTGAGAGCCCAGTAACTGAAACCTCCCGGTCTCCACCTCGGGAGCTCAGACGCCCCCTACTACAGCAGTGCCAAACACCAGGCTCACAGGAGCCTCAAACACCAACCATTAAGAACAAGACCAACTAACTCCAGAGATAAACAAATGTCAAAAGGCAAACGTAAGAATGTTGCAAACAAAAATCAAGGCAATATGGCAGTATCGAAACCCAATTCGCCAACCACAGCAAGTCCTGGATACCCCAGCACACCAGAAAAACAAGAGTTGGATATAAAAGCACTGGTCATGAGGCTGCTGGAGGAACACAAAAAGGACATAAACAAATTTCTTCAAGAAATGCAGAGGAACATCAATAGGGTAGAAGCTCTTACAATGCAAACTCAAAAATCACTTAAAGAACTCCAGGAGAATATGGGCCGACAGAGAGAAACCAATAAAGAGGAAATAAGAAAATCAGTTAAAGAAATGCAGGAGAACTTGAAACAACAGGCAGAAGTCTCGAAACAGGAAACACAAAAACCTCTTAAAGAATTACAAGAAAACACAAACAAACAAATGATGGAACTGAGCAAAACCATACAAGATCTGAACACAGAGGTAGAAACAACTAAGAAATCACAAAAGGAGGCAACTTTGGAGATAGAAAACCTTGGGAAGAAATCAGGGGTCGTAGATGCAAACATCAACAACAGAATACAAGAGATAGAGATAAGAATCTCAGATGCTGAAGATAACATAGTAACCATTGACTCCACAGTCAAAGAAAACACAAAATCCAAAAGGCTCGTAACCCAAAACATCCAGGAAATCCAAGACACAATGAGAAGACCAAACCTAAAGATTATAGGGATAGATGAGAGTGAAGATCTACAACTTAAAGTGCCAGCAAATATCTTCAACAAAATTATGGAAGAAAAATTCCCTAACTTAAAGAGAGAGATGCCCATGAATATATGGGAAGCCTATAGAACTCCAAACAGACTGGACCAGAACAGAAATACCTCCCGTCACATAATAATCAGAACACCAAAAGTAATAAACAAAGAAAGAATATTAAAGGCAGTAAGAGAAAAAGGCCAAGTAACATATAAAGGAAGACCTATCAGAATCACACCAGACTTCTCTCCAGAAACCATGAAAGCTAGAAGATCGTGGGCGGATCTCATGCAGACACTAAGAGAACATAAATGCCAGCCAAGATTACTATACCCAGCAAAACTCTCAATCAACATAGATGGAGAAATCAAAATATTCCATGACAGGAACAAATTTACACAATATCTTTCCACTAACCCAGCTCTACAAAGGATAATAGGAGGAAATCTCCAAGACAAGGAGGGAAACTGCACCCAAGAAAAAGCAAGATAGTAACCTACTTCCATCAAACTCAAAGGAAGATAACTACTCAAAAACAAAAATATCATCAAAAATGACAGGAACAAATAATCACTATTCCTTAATATCTCTTAACATCAATGGACTCAATTCCCCAATAAAAAGACATATACTAACAGACTGGATACGGAAACAGAATCCTACCTTTTGCTGCATACAGGAAACACACCTCAGAGTTAAAGACAAATACTACCTTAGAGTAAAAGGCTGAAGGACAATCTTGCAAGCAAATGGTCGCAGGAAGCGAGCTGGAATAGCCATTCTAATATCAGATAAAATTGACTTTCAACCCAAAGTCAACAAAAGAGACACAGAAGGTCACTTCTTGCTAGACAAAGGAAGAATCTACCAAGAAAACTCACAATTGTAAACATATACGCTCCAAAGACAAGGGCACCCTCATTTGTAAAAGAAGCTTTACTAAAGCTCAAAGCACACATTGCACCTAACACAATAATTGTGGGGGACCTCAATACTGCACTATCCTCAGTGGACCGATCAGGAAAACAGAAACTAAACAGAGACACAGTGAAACTCATTGAAACGTTGGACCAATTGGATTTAACAGATATATATATAGAACATTTCATCCTAAAGCAAAAGACTATACCTTACTCTCAGCACCTCATGGTACCTTCTCCAAAATCGACCATATAATTGGTCACAAGACAGACCTCAACAAATATAAAAAGATTGAACTAATCCCATGCCTCCTATCAGATAACCATGCAGTAAGAGTGGTCTTCAATAGCAACAAAAACAACAGAAAAATCCTCATACACATGGAGGCTGAACAATATTCTACTCAATGATACCTTAGTCAAGGAAGAAATAAAGAAAGAAATCAAAGACTTTTAAGAATTTAATGAAAATGAAGGTACAACATACCCAAATCTATGGGACACAATGAAAGCAGTGCTAAGAGGAAAATTCATAGCCTTGAGTGTCTCCAAAAAGAAAGAGAGCATACACTAGCAACTTAATGGCGCACCTGAAAGCCCTAGAACAAAAAGAAGCAATTTCACCCAGGAAGAGTAGAATAAAGCAAATCATCAAACTCAGGGCTGAAATCAATCAAGTTGAAACAAAGAGAAACATACAAAGAATCAACAAAACCAGGAGTTGGTTCTTTGAGAAAATCAACAAGATAGATAAACCCTTAGCCAGAATTACCAAAGGGCACAGAGACAGTATACAAATTAACAAAATTAGAAATGAAAAGGGAGATATAACAACAGAAACTGAGGAAATTCAAAAAATCATCAGATCCTACTACAAATGTCTATACTCAACACAACTGGAGAATCTGGAGGAAATGCAATTTTCTAGACAGATACCAAATACCAAAATTAAATCAGGATCAAATAGATCGTCTAAATAGACCCATACTCCTAAAGAAATAGAAGGGTTCATAAAAGTCTTCCAACCAAAAAAAAAAAAAAAGCACAGGACCAGATGGTTTCAGTGCAGAATTCTATCAGACCTTCAAAGAAGACCTAATACCAATACTCTTCAAACTATTCCACAAAATAGAAACAGAAGGAACACTACCAAACTCATTCTACAAAGCCTCAATTACCCTTATACCAAAACCACACAAAGATCCAACTAAGAAAGAGAACTTCAGACCAATTTCCCTTATGAACATCGATGCAAAAATACTCAATAAAATTCTTGCCAACCAAATCCAAGTACACATCAAAACTATCATTCATCATGATCAAGATGGCTTCATTCAGGGGATGCAGGGATGGTTCAATATACCGAAATCCATCAATGTAATCCACTACATAAACTCAAAGAAAAAAACCACATGGTCATCTCATTGGATGCTGAAAAAGCATTTGAAAAAAATCAGCATCCTTTCATGTTAAAAGTCTTGGAAAGAACAGGAATTCAAGGCCCTTACCTAAACAAAGTAAAAGCAATCTACAGCAAAACGATAGCCAACATCAAGGTAAATGGAGAGAAACTTGGAGCAATCCCACTAAAATCAGGGACTAGACAAGGCTGCCCCCTCTCACCATATCTCTTCAATATTGTACTTGAGGTACTAGCTAGAGCAATTTGACAGCATAAGGAAGTCAAAGGAATACAAATTGCAAAGGAAGAAGTCAAACTATCACTATTCGGAGATGATATGATAGTATACTTAAGTGACCCAAAACCTCCACCAGAGAACTCCTACAACTGATAAACAACACAGCAAAGTGGATGGTTATAAAACCAACTCAAGCAAATCAATAGCCTTCCTATACTCAAAGGATAAGCAGGCTGAGAAAGAAATTAGGGAAATAAAACCCTTCACAATAGTCACAAACAATATAAAGTATCTTGGTGTGACTCTAACCAAAGAAGTGAAAGATTTGTATGACAAAAACTTCAGGTCTCTGAAGAAGGAAATGGAAGAAGACATCAGAAAATGGAAAAATCTTCCATGCTCGTGGGTTGGCAGGATTAATATAGTTAAAATGGCAATCTTGCCAAAAGCAATTAACAGATTCAATGCAATCCCCATCAAAATTCCAACTCAGTTCTTCATAGAGTTAGAAAGAGTAATTCTCAAATTCATCTTGAATAACATAAAAAGCAGGATAGCTAAAACTATCCTGTAAAAGAACTTCTGGGGGTATCCCGGACCTCAAGCAATACTACAGAGCAGTAGTGTTAAAAACTGCATGGTATTGGTACAGTGACAGGGAGGTGGATCAATGGAACAGAATTGAAGACCCAGAAGTAAACCCACACATCTATGGGCAATTGATCTTCGATAAAGAAACTGAAAACATCCAGTGGCAAAATAGATAGCCTTTTCAACAAATAGTGCTGGCTCAACTGGAGGTCAATATGCAGAAGAATGAGAATTGATCCACTCTTTTTTTTTTTTAGAATTTTTTTTATTGGATATATTCTATATTTACAATTCATTTTCCTGTTTCTGGTTCCCCACCCCCAAAGGTCCCACATGCCCTTTTCCCTCCCCCTGCTCCCTCATCCGCCCCCTCCCACCTTACTGTTCTTGTACTTCCCCACAATGATGTTTTGGTCCATTCTAGCACCAGTGTCCGCTCCTTTCTTCTTGTGAGACATTACTTGATATGTGATTTATGTCTTTGGTGTTCCAAGCTTCTAGGCTAAAATCCACTTATCAGTGACTGTATACCATGGGTATTCTTTTGAGACTGGGTCACCTCACTTAGTATGACGTTCTCCAGTGCCATCCATTTATCTAAGAATTTCATGAATTCATTGTTTCTAATGGCTGAATAGTACTCCATTGTGTATATATTCCACATTTTTTGTATCCATTCCTCCGCTGAGGGACATCTTTCCAGCTTCTGGCCATTATATATAAGGCTGCTATGAACATAGTGGAGCATGTATCCTTATTGCACGCTGGGGAATCTTCTGGGTATATTCCCAGGAGTGGTATGGCTGGATCCTCTGGAACTATCACGTCCAGTTTTCTGAGGAACCGCCAGACTGATTTCCAGAGCAGTTGTACCAGCTTGCAGTCCCACCAGCAGTGGAGGAGTGTTCCTCTTTCTCTACATCCTCGCCAACACCTGATGTCTTCTGAGATTTTTTTTCCTTTTTTTTATTTTCTATATTCTTTGTTTACATTCCAAAGGCTTTCCCCTTTCCCAGTTACCCCCCACCATATGTCCCATAATTCCTCTCCCCCCCAATGCTATTCCCCACACTTTCCCCCCCCCACGATTTCTCTGTTCTGGGTCTACAATACTGGATCCAATCTTTACAGGCCCAGGGTCCTCTCCTTTTTTTCTTCTTGAGAGTCATTTGACTTGCTAATTGTGCCTTGAGTATTTAGGGCTTCTGGGCTCATTAATATCCACTTATCAGTGATTGCATTTCGTGTGTATTCTTTTGTGATTGGGTTAACTCACTTAGGATGATAGTTTCCAGATCTAACCATTTACCTACAAATTGCATGAATTCATTATTTTTAATTGCTGAGTAGTACTCCATTGTATAAATATACCACATTTTCTGTATCCATTCCTCCTTTGAGGGATATCTGGGCTCCTTCCAATTTCTGGCTATTATAAACAAGGCTGCTATAAACATAGTGGAGCATGTGTCTTTGTTGTATGCAGAGGAATCCTCTGGGTATATGCCCAGGAGTGGTATGCCAGGGTCCTCTGGGAGTGGCATGCCCAATTTTCTGAGGAACCGCCACACTGATTTCCAGAGTGGTTTTACCATTTTGCAATCCCACCAACAGTGGAGGAGTGTTCCTCTTTCTCCACATCCTCGCCAGCACTTGTTGTATCTCGAGTTTTTAATCTTAGCCATTCTGACTGGAGTGAGGTGGAATCTCAGGGTTGTTTTGATTTGCATTTCCCTGATGACTAATGATGTTGAACATCTCTTAAGGTGTTTCTCGGCCATCCGAATTTCTTCTGGTGAAAATTCTTTGTTTAGTTCTGTACCCCATTTTTTGATAGGGTTATTTGGTTCTTTGGGGTCTAACTTCTTGAGTTCTTTGTATATATTGGATATTAGCCCTCTGTCGGATGTGGGGTTGGTGAAGATCATTTCCCACGTTGTTGGTTGCCGTTTTGTCCTTCTGACAGTGTCCTTTGCCTTACAGAAACTTTGTAATTTTATGAGGTCCCATTTGTCAATTCTTGATCTTAGAGCATAAGCTATTGGTGTTCTGTTCAGGAACTTTACCCCTGTGCCCATGTCCTCCAGGGTCTTCCCAAGTTTCTTTTCTAATAGTTTCAGTGTGTCTGGTTTTATGTGGAGGTCCTTGATCCACTTGGAGTTGATCTTAGTACAAGGAGATAAGAGTGGGTCAATTCGCATTTTTCTGCATGTTGACCTCCAGTTGAACCAGCACCATTTGTTGAAAAGGCTATCTTTTTTCCACCGGATGGTTGTGGCTCCTTTATCAAAGATCAAGTGACCATAAGTCTGTGGGTTCATTTCTGGGTCTTCAATCCTATTCCATTGATCTACCTGCCTGTTGTTGTACCAATACCATGCAGTTTTTAACACAATTGCTCTGTAGTACTGCTTGAGGTCAGGGATATTGATTCCCCCAGAAGTCCTTTTATTGTTGAGAACAGTTTTAGCTATCCTGGGTTTTTTGTTGCTCCAGATGAATTTGAGAATTGCTCTTTCTAGATCTATGAAAAATTGATTTGGGATTTTGATGGGGATTGCATTGAATCTGTAGATTGCTTTTGGCAAGATGGCCATTTTTACTATATTGATCCTACCAATCCAGGAGCAAGAAATATTTTTCCATCTCCTGAGGTCTTCTTCGATTTCTTTCTTCAGGGACTTGAAGGTCCTGTCATACAGATCTTTCACTTGTTTGGTTAGAGTTACGCCAAGGTACTTTATGTTGTTTGTGGCTATTGTGAAGGGTGTTATTTCCCTAACTTCTTTCTCAGCCTGCTTGTCCTTTGAGTACAAGAAGGCTACTGATTTGCTTGAGTTAATTTTATAACCAGCCACGTTGCTGAAGTTGTTTATCAGCTGTAGAAGTTCTCTGGTGGAGTTTTTTGGATCGCTTAAGTAGACTATCATATCATCTGCAAATAATGATACTCTGACTTCTTCCTTTCCAATTTGTATCCCTTTGACTTCCTTATGTTGTCTGATTGCTCTCGCTAGAACTTCAAGTACTATATTGAAAAGATATGGAGAGAGAGGACAGCCTTGTCTAGTCCCTGATTTTAGTGGAATTGCTTCAAGTTTCTCTCCATGTATTTTGATGTTGGCTACTGGTTTGCTGTAGATTGCTTTTACTATGTTTAGGTATGGGCCTTGAATTCCTGCTCTTTCCAAGACTTTTAGCATGAAAGGATGCTGAATTTTGTCAAATGCTTTTTCAGCATCTAATGAGATGACCATGTGGTTTTTTTCTTTTAGTTTGTTTATGTAGTGGATTACATTGATGGATTTCCGTATATTGAACCATCCCTGCATCCCTGGAATGAAGCCTACTTGATCATGGTGAATGATCGTTTTGATATGCTCTTGGATTCGGTTGGCAAGAATTTTATTTAGTATTTTTGCATCTATATTCATAAGAGAAATTGGCCTGTAGTTCTCTTTCTTTGTTGGATCTTTTTGTGGTTTAGGTATCAGCGTAATTGTGGTTTCGAAGAACGAGTTGGGCAGTGTCCCTTCTGTCTCTATTTTGTGGAATAGTTTGAAGAGTATTGGTGTTAAGTCTTCTTTGAAGGTCTGGTAGAATTCTGCACTAAAACCATCTGGTCCCGTACTTTTTTTGGTTGGGAGGCTTTCTATAACCCCTTCTATTTCTTTAAGGGTTATGGGACTGTTTAGCTGGTCTACTTGATGCTGATTTAATTTTGGTATTTGGTATCTGTCTAGGAAATTGTCCATTTCCTCCAGACTCTCCAGTTGTTTTGAGTATAGGCCTTTGTAGTAGGATCTGATGATCTTTTGAATTTCCTCTGTTTCTGTTGTTATATCCCCCTTTTCATTTTTAATTTTGTTAATTTGGATACTATCTCTGTGCCCTTTGGTTAGTCTAGCTAAGGGTTTATCTATCTTTCTCGAAGAACCAGCTCTTGGTTTTGTTGATTCTTTGTATGGTTCTCTTTGTTTCTGCTTGATTGATTTCAGCCATTAGTTTGATGATTTCCTCTCTTCTACTCCTCCTGGGTGAGTTAGCTCCTTTTTGTTCCAGCGCCTTCAGGTGTGCTGTTAAGTTGCTAGTGTATGCTCTTTCCAGTTTCTTTTTGGAGGCACTCAGGGCTATGAGTTTTCCTCTTAGCACTGCTTTCATTGTATCCCAGAGATTTGGGTAGGTCGTACCTTCATTTTCATTGAAGTCTAAAAAGTCTTTGATTTCTTTCTTTATTTCTTCCTTGACCAGGGTGTCATTGAGTAGAGTATTGTTCAGTTTCCATGTGTATGTGGGCTTTCTGTTGTTCTTCTTGCTATTGAAGACCACTTTTACTCCATAGTGATCCGATAGGAGACATGGGATTATTTCGGTCTTCTTGTATTTGTTTAGGTCTGTCTTGTGACCAATTATATGATCAATTTTTGAGAAGGTACCGTGCTGTGCTGAGAAAAAGGTATACTCTTTTGTTTTAGGATGGAATGTTCTATATATATCTGTTAAATCCAATTGGTCCAAAGCTTCAATTAGTTTCACTGTGTCCCTGTTTAGTTTCTGCTTTCCTGATCGGTCCATTGAGGAGAGTGGAGTGTTGAAGTCACCTACAATCATTGTGTTAGGTGTGATGTGTGCTTTAAGCTTTAGTAAAGTTTCTTTTACGAATGAGGGTGCCCTTGCATTTGGCACATAGATGTTCAGTATTGAGAATTCTTCTTGGTGGATTTTCCCTTTGACAAGCAGGAAGTGACCTTCTGTGTCTCTTTTGATGACTTTAGGTTGAAAGTCGATTTTATCTGATATTAGAATGGCTACTCCAGCTTGTTTCCTGGGACCATTTGCTTGTAGAACTGTCTTCCAGCCTTTTACTCTAAGGTGGTGTTTGTCTTTGACACTGAGATGTGTTTCCTGTATGCAGCAAAATGTAGGGTCCTGTTTCTGTATCCAGTCTGTTAGTCTGTGTCTTTTGATTGGGGAATTGAGTCCATTGATATTAAGAGATATTAAGGAATAGTAATTATTACTTCCTGACATTTTGGGAATTGTAATTATTATTTGTATTTGAGTGGTTCTCTTCTTTTGGGTTGGATGAGATGGGGTTTCTATCTTGTTTCTTCTGGGGTGTTGTTTCCCCCCTTGTGTTGGTATTTTTCCCCTATTATCCTTTGTAGGGCTGGGTTTGTAGATAAGTATCTTGCAAATTTGGTTTTGTCGTGGAATATCTTGGTTTCCCTATCTATGGCAATTGAGAGTTTTGCTGGGTATAGTAGTCTTGGCTGAAGTATGTGTTCTCTTAGGGTCTGCATGAGGTCTGCCCAGTATCTTCTAGCTTTCATGGTCTCAGGTGAGAAGTCTGGTGTAATTCTGATAGGTCTTCCTTTATATGTTACTTGTCCTTTTTCTCTTACTGCCTTTAATATTCTTTCTTTGTTTAGTACATTTGGGGTTTTGATTATTATGTGACGGGAAGTATTTCTGTTCTGGTCCAGTCTATTTGGGGTTCTATAGGCTTCTTGTATATTCATGGGCATCTCTCTCTTTAGGTTGGGGAAATTTTCTTCCATAATTTTGTAGAAGATATTTGCTGGCCCTTTAAGTTGTAGATCTTCATTCTCATCTATCCCTATAATCCTTAGGTTTGGTCTTCTCATTGTTTTGGATTTCCTGAATGTTTTGGGTTACCAGCTTTTTGCATTTTGCATTTTCTTTAATTGTTGAATCCATGGTTCCTATGGTATCTTCAGCATCTGAGATTCTGTCTTCTATCTCTTGTATTCTATTGTTGATATTTGCATCTATGACTCCTGATTTCTTCCCAAGGTTTTCTATCTCCAACATTGTCTCCCTTTGCGATTGCTTAGTTGTTTCTACTTCTGTTTTTAGATTTTGTATGTTTTTGCTCAGATCTTTCAGTTGCTTGTTTGTGTTTTCCTGTAATTCTTTAAGGGATTTTTGTGTTTCCTCCTTTATGACTTCTACTCGTTGACCCATGTTCTCTTGTATTTCTTTAGGTGATTTTTGTTTCTCCCCCTTATTGGGATTCATTTTTTGCTCTATATTCTCCTGGATTTCTTTAAGTGATTTTTGTGTCTGCCTTGTATGGGCTTCTAGTTTTTGATCTATTTTCTCCTCTATTACTTTAAGAAATTTATCTAAGTGATCCTCAATGGGCATCTTTACCAGTGATTTTAGATCTGAGTCTTGTTTTTCTGGTGTGTTGAGATATCTGGGATTTAATTGTGTTTGTCTTGCAATGGCTTCTAGCTTTTGATCTATTTTCTCATGTATTACTTTAAGAGATTTATCTAAGTGTTCCTCTATCAGCATCCTGACCAGTGATTTTAGATCTGAGTCTTGTTTTTCTGGTGTTTCTGGGTATCCAATATTTATTGCTGTTGGGGAACTGGGTTCGGATGCCGCCATATTGCCTTGATTTTTGTTAGTAGCCATCTTACGTTTGCCTTTTGCCATCTGGTTAACTCTGGTGTTAGTTGGTCCTGTAGATACTAGCTGGTGCTTGACCCTCCTGTGGGGTTGTAAGGCTATTTCCCAGCGTCTGGGATACATGAATCACTGTCCTGCGGGGTTCTTGCTCACAGATTGCTGACAGGTGGCCTGAGTCCCCCGAGGTCTTAAACTCAGGATATCCCAGGTATTTGGTTCCGCCTGTTGGGCGGCTGCTCTGCACTGCTCCTGCTCAGGGTTTGCTGTCTGATATCCTGTTTCCCCAGGGGTCTTAAAGTTGGGATATCTCAGTTATCTGGTTCTGCCTGCTGGTCCCAAGCTGCTGGGAAGCTGGCTGGGTCCGGTTTCCAGCTTCCCTGCCACTGGCTGAATGGGAGGCTGGTTCGGCCTCTGGCTGGGTCTGGGCACCTGGCACACTGGCTGACTCCGGCTTCCTCACCACCAGCTGGACGGGAAGCTGCAGGCAATATGGCAGCTGCCTGCAGGGAGCTCGGGGTCCGCCCCACGAGTGCAGAGTGCACCCGCTATTCTGTGCCCAACTCCCACTCCAGGCCTGAGTCCCCGAAGGTCTTAAGCTCGGGATGTGTCGGGTACCTGGTTCCGCTGCCACCGGATGGTTCTTAGCACCTGGCACGCTGGGTGACACTCCGGCTTCCCCACCACCAGCTGGGCGGGAAGCTGCAGGCAATATGGCAGCTGCCTGCAGGGAGCTCGGGGTCCGCCCCGCGAGTGCAGAGTGCACCCGCTATTCTGTGCCCAACTCCCACTCCAGGCCTGAGTCCCCGAAGGTCTTAAGCTCGGGCTGTGTCGGGTACTTGGTTCCGCCGCCGCCGGATGGTTCTGAGCAACTGGCACGCTGGGTGACACTCCGGCTCCCCCCCCCCCGTCTTCTGAGTTTGTAATCTTAGCCATTCTGACTGGTGTGAGGTGAAATCTCAGGGTTGTTTTGATTTGCATTTCCCTAATGACTATTGATGTTGAACATTTTTTAAGATGTTTCTCAGCCATCCGAATTTCTTCAGATGAAAAGTCTCTGTTTAGCTCTGTACCCCATTTTTGGATAGGGTTATTTGGTTTTCTGGGGTCTAACCTCTTGAGTTCTTTGTATACATTGGAAATTAGTCCACTGTCGGTTGTGGGGTTGGTGAAGATTTTTTCCCAATTTGTTGGTTGCCGATTTATCCTTTTGACAGTGTCTTTTGCCTTACAGAAACTTTGTAGTTTTATGAGGTCCCATTTGTCTATTCTTGCTCTTAGAGCATAAGCAATTGGAGTTCTGTTCAGGAATTTTTCCCCTGAGCCAATGTCCTCAAGGGGCTTCCCCAGTTTCTTTTCTATTAGTTTTAGTGTGTCCGGTTTTATGTGGAGGTCCTTGAGCCACTTGGAGTTGAGCTTAGTGCAAGGAGATAAGAGTGGAGAGAATTGATTCCACTCTGGAAATCAGTCTGGCGGTTTTCAGAAAACTGGACATATTTCCGGAGGACCCAGCCATACCCCTCCTGGACATATACCCAGAAGATTCTCCAGCATGCAATAAGGATACATGCTCCACTATGTTCATAGCAGCCTTATTTATAATAGCCAGAAGCTGGAAAGAACTTAGATGTCCCTCAACGAAGGAATGGATACAAAAAATGTGGTATATATCCAATGGAATATTATTTAGCCATTAGAAACAATGAATTCATGAAATTCTTAGAGAAATGGATGGTGTTGGAGAACATCATACTAAGTGAGGTAACCCAGTCTCAAAAGAATACCCATGGTATGCACTCATTGATAAGTAGATATTAGCCTAGAATCTTGCGACACCAAAGACACAATCCACATACCAAATGATGTCCAACAAGAAGAAAGGAGTGGACACTGGTGCTGGAAAGGATCAAAGCATCAGTGTAGGGGAATACCAGAACAGGGAAGTGGGAAGGGGTGGATGAGGGAGCAGGGGGAGGGAAAAGGGCATGTGGGACCTTTGGGGGATGGGGAACCAGAAAAAGGCAAATGAAATGTAAATATAGAATATGTTCAATAAAAAAATGAAAAACAAGTCTGGTAGAATTCTGTGCTGAAAGCATATAACCCTAGGCTTTGTTTTTATTGGGAGATTTTGGTGGCTGCTTCTAATTTCTTAGGGGTTATAAGTCTGTTTATATGGTTTGTCTGATTTTGATGTAACTTTGGTAAGTGGTATGAATCAAGAAAAAATCTGTATCTTTTAAATTTTCCAATAAGTAGAATCAGGTTTTTAAAGTATATCCTTATAATTCTCTGAATTTCCTCAGTTTCTCTTGTTACATCCATACCCCTTTTCATTTCAGATTTTGTTAATTTAGATATTTTCTCTCTCCCTTTTAGTTAATTTTGATATGGTTTTGTCAATCTTATTGATTTTTTCAAAGAACTTACTCTTTTATAAATATTTTTTATTAATTTTTAATATACTCCATATTTTATTTCCCACCCCACCAACTCCTGTCCACCCTTGACTATTCCACATCCCATACCTCCTCCCCTCCCCCTGTCTCCTTGGGGATGTCCATTCCCCCAACCCCACCTGACTTCTAAACTCCCTGAAGCCTCCAGTCTCTTGAGGGTTAGGAGCATCATCTCTGATTGAATACAGACTTGGCAGTCATCTATTGTATGTGTGTTTGGGGTCTCATATCAGCTGGTGTGTGCTGCCTGATTGGTGGTCCAGTGTTTGACAGATGTTGGGGATCCAGATTAATTGAGACTGCTCATCCTCACACAGGGTTGTCCTCACTTTTATCCAGCCCTCCCTAACTCAACAGCAGTGGTCAGTTGCTTCCCTTGGTTGTGTACAAATACCTGCATCTGACTCATTCAGCTGCTTGTTGGGTCATTCAGAATACTGTCATGCTAGGTCCCTTTTTGTGACACTCCATACCATCAGTTATAGTGTCTGACCTTGGGACCTCCCCTTGAACTTGATCCTACTTTGGATTGAGTTCCTCTCCATTTCCATCCCTGTAATTTTGTCATTGCTTTCTTCTCCCTCCAAAGTGGGACTGAGGAGTTCTCACTTGGGCACATCAACTTGTTGACCTGTTTGAGTTCTGTGGACTGTATCTTGGGTATTCTGTACTTTTTAAAAGCTAATATCCTCTTATTAGTGAGTACATACCATGCATGTCCTTTTGTGTGTAAGTAACTTCACTCAGGATGATATTTTCTAGTTTTATCCATTTGCCTGAAAAACTCAGGCTGTCCTTGCTCTTAATAGCTGAGTAGTATTTCACTGTGTAAATTAACCCCATTTTCTGTATCCACTCCACTCTTCTGTCATGGGACATCTAGGTTGTTTCCAGTTTCTGGCTATCACAAATAAAGCTGCTATGAACACAGTGGAACATGTGCCCCTGTGGCATGGTGGGGCATATTTTGGGTATATTCCCAAGAGGGGTATAACTGGATCTTCAGGAAGTTCTATTTCTAATTTTCTGAGGAACTTCCAGATTGATTTTTAGAGTAGTTTCACCAGTTTGCAATCCCACAATCAATGGAGGAGTGTTCCTCTTTTTCCATATCCTCTCCAACGTGAGTTGTCACCTGAGGTTTTGATCTTAGCCATTCTGATTGGTGTAAGGTGGAATTTCAGGGTCGTTTTAATTTGCATTTCTCTGATCACTAAGAACTTTGAACGTTTTTAGGTGTTTCTCAGCTATTTGAGAATCCTCAGTTGTGAATTCTCAGTTTAGTTATATACCCCATTTTTGGATTGGTTTGCTTGGTTTTTTGGTGATTAGCTTCTTGGGTTCTTTGTAAATTTTGGATATTAGCCCTCTATCTGATGTGGGGTTAGTGAAGATTTTCCCCATATTGTAGGTTGTTGATTTGTCTTATGGGCTATGTCCTTTGCCTTACAGAAGCTTTCCAGTTGCATGATATTCCATTTATCAATTTTTGATCATAGAGCATGAGCTATTAGAATTCTGTTTAGGAAGAAGAACTGACTCTGTTTCCAATTAATTATTTATATTCATCTTTGTTGATTTCAGCCCTGAGTTTGATTATTTCTTTTCATCTACTTATTTAGAATGTAATTCTTCATTTGTTCTAGAGCAATGGTTCTCAAACTGCATGTGATGACCCCTTTGGGGCACAGAACAATATTTTCTCAATTATTAATAGCAGCAAAATTTCAGTTATGAAGTATAACAAAATAGTTTGATAGTTGTGTGTCACCCCAACATAAGTAACTATATTAAAGGGTCTCAGAATTAGGAAAGTTGAGAACCACTCTTCTAGAGCTTTCAAGTGTGATGTAAAGTTGCTTAGTATGAGATATTTTTCAATTCTTTGTAAGAACTTAATACTCTGAACCTGCCTAATAGAACTGCTTTCATTGTGTCTCATAAGTTTGGTTATTTTATGTATTCATTTTCATTCAATTCTAGAAAGCCTTTCATTTCTTTCTCAATTTTTTTCTTGACCCATTTTTTACTTAGTAGACAACTGTTCAGTTTCCAGCAGTTTATTTACTTTCTGATGTTTCTGTTGTTGATGATATCCAGCTTTAATTCATGGTGGTCAGATAGAATGCAGGGGATTATTTCACCTTTTTTATATATTGAAACTTACTCTGCATCCATATATGTTGTCATTTTGGGAAAGGTTCCATGAGGTAAAGACAACAAAGTGTATTTCTTTTGGATTAAATGTTCTATAGGCATTTGTTACATACATTTTGTTTGTGATGTCTTTTACATCTAGCATTTCTCTGTTTAGTTTTTGCTTGGATGTCCTGTCTATTGGTAAGAATATAGTACTTGAGTAACCAACTATCCATATGTGAGTGTCAATATATGATTTAAGCTGTAGTAATGTTTCTTTTGTAAACTTGGGTGCCTTTTTGTTTGGGGCATAGATGTTAAGAATTGAAACATCATCTTGGTGGATTTTTCCTTTGATGTTTATGTAGTGTCCTTCCCTGTCTCTTATGATTAGTTTTTGTTTGATGTCTATTTTATTAGATATTTAAATGGCTAAACCTGCTTGCTACTAGTTCCATTTGCCTGGAATTTCTTTAACTAAATCTTTACTCTGAGCCGATATCTCTCTTTGATATTAAGGTATGTTTCATGTATGCAGTAGAATAATGGATCCTGTCTCCATATCCATTTTGTTAGTTGTAACCTGTTTCTTGATACTGGGGAATTTAGTCCAGTGATATTGAGAGCAATCAATATCATAGGCATTTGTTACATACATTTTGTTTGTGATGTCTTTTACATCTGGCATTTCTCTGTTTAGTTTTTGCTTGGATGATTTAGTTTTGCTTGCTATAGATCAATGAACAATGATCATTGATTCTGGTTATGTTCTTGTTGTTGTTGTTGTTGGTGGTGGTGGTGGTGGTGGTGGTGGTGGTGGTGACTGTGTGTTTTCCTTCTTTGGGTTTTGGTTTTCTGATCTTATTTATTTCCAGTGTTTTCACAGTTGCAGTTAACCTCCTTAAGTTGAAGTTTTGTTTCTAGTGCCTTGTATAGGGCCAGATTTGTATATAAATATTGCTTGGATTTTTCATGGAATGTTTTATTGTCTCAATAAATGGTGATTGAAAGTTTTGTTGAGTATAGTCCTCTGGGTTGGCATCTGTAGTCAGTCTGCAGCATATTTGTCCTGGCCCTTCTGGTTTTTAGAATCTCCATTAAGAAGTGTTAGTGGTTCTAACAGGTCTAATTTTATATGTTATTTACTCTTTTTCTCTTGAAGATTTTAATGTTCTTTCTTTTTTTTCTGTGCATTTAATGTTGTAATTATTGTGTAGTGAGGAGACTTTATTTTCTGTTCTAATCTATTTGGTGTCCTGTTTGCTTCTTGTGCTTATAAAGGCATTCTTTATAAAGGCTAGAAATATTTTCATCTATGATATTTTTGAAAATCATAGAAGCCCTTGATCTGGGTTTCTTCTCTTTCCTCTGTTCTTAGCCTTTTCATACTGTCCCAGATTTCCTGGATGTTTTGTGTTGGGAGTTGTTGGTTTGCTTGTTTTTTTGGTTTAGCATTTTCTTTGACTGACTGATGCATCCATTTTCTTTGTCCTGTCATTAAGTGATGTCACTCCACTGTGACAACCTCAGAGTCCTTCTGAGATCTTGCTATAATCCTCTCTGCTACCATTGTGTTGAAGAAAAAATTATTTTTGACAGTCAAAATCACAAGACATGGTATAGAAGAATGGTGCAGTAGATAAGAGTTTGTGCTGCTTTTGCAGAGCACCCAAGTTCTGTTCACAGTACCTATACTGGGCTGCTCATAATGAATGAATCACCTGTACCCTCCACTCCAGGGGGATCCAATGCACTCTTCTAACCTTATATAAAAGACATCTATAAGCATTTGTTGCAGGTATGTGTGCATGTGTGTGTGCACAAATGAAAATAACAGTCTTTATAAAAATAGTACAACATGCTAGATAATACAATACCTTTTGGGGCAGTTTATTTATTAACAAATTATATTCCAAATGAGGCAATAAGAAACCTCAGTAGAATTCAGCTTAACTAGAATAGAGAGGTAAACATGTTCATATCTATAATAGCTTACCATCAGGACTCCTTGTTCTTTTGCACAGTAAGCCTGGTGGGTTCTGAAATGTTAAGCAGTTATTACCAACTGGGATATATCTTCTCATGCAAAACAGACTGTAAAATTACAATCTAGCCTTTAATGGTACCGAGGCTACACCATTAAAAGGAGATGTCTCAGTCACTAAAGTATAAGCCATACAAGAATTAGGAACTGAATTGATGTTCCAAGCACCTATATAAAAGCCAACTGTTATAACAGGGGGATCCCAGGAAGAAGCCATCGTCTAAGTAGGCTTCACTAGACAGGAATAGTTTAGAGAGAGACCTTATCTCAAGAAACAAGGTGTTAGCAAGTACATTTAATCCTGGCACTTGGGAGACAAGGTGGGTGGATCTCTGTATGTTCATAGCCAGACTTCTCTACATAGGGAGTTCCAGGCCCTATGTACAGAGGAAGCCCCTTTCTCAAATGAGAGAAGGGAAGAAAGAGAAGAACAGAAAAATTTAAAAGAGAAAGAGATGGAAATCGATTGCAGAACATATTTAATGTTGACCTCTGGCTTCACATGCATATTCATAGATGTGCACCACTTTGGAAGATTGTCTTGAAGTAACACGATATGGCTGTATCACTATTCCATTAGGCCAGCAGTAGCACAACTCTTACAGGCAAACAACCTTCCTCTTGCATTACCTATCTGCTGTACAGTAACCAATTATTCTCTACTACTTAGAACTTCAGACAGTCAATGTTTACTTCATAAAGATCCTGCAAGTCCTGGCTGAGCTGAATGGTTCTGTGTCTGGATTTCTCATGAAATTTCAGTACTGTTGAGCTTCAGCCATCTCAGTTTAACTGACAAACAGCACATGTGGAAAATGTGCTGTTTCACATTTCACAGAGTTAAAATGAAGCAAGAAAAAGGAATGAGCAAGGCACCCTCTTATACAAAACCACTCTGTGAGGCAAGTGTGCCATCTCACAGTAGGGATCTCTGTGCTCAGGAGAGAGAGATGAAAGAGGAGTTCAAAGTCACCTGTAGCCCCTGTAGTCAAGCCTCATGCTGGGTACCATTCTAATGGAGCCAGTCAGTCAACATTGGAGCCATGACAGGGGTAGAGAGGATGATTATAGGAAAGGCAAGAAGAATATGTAAGACACAGATATGAGAGGTCTGCAGGTCACTACCATGCCAACACCAAGGGTATTTTTTCAGTGTCTTTTAAAGGCAAGCAAGACAAAGCATTACCAATTACAGGAAGATAAACATTGACCACAAATCCTTACATGGAAAGTTTATAGTATACAGTAGGTGTTTGACTAAGGCCATTTCCTCCAGGCAACAGATTGTCTCTCAAGGACATATTGTGTAGTAGAGCATTTGTCCTTTTATTTGGTGAAGCATCTTTTAGGTATATAACCAGTAGTGGTGTAGCTGGGTCTTAAGTTAGAATTATTTCCAATATTTTCAGAAACCACCTTTGATTTCCAAAGTAGCTTTACTATCTTGCAGTCTTACCAGTAATGGAGGAGTGTTTATCTTTCCCCACATCCTCACCCACACCTGCCGTCATCTGCATTTTTTATCTTAGTCATTCTGATTGGTATGAGGTAGAACCTCAGGGTCATTTTGATTTGCATTTCCCTGATAACTAAGGATGTTGAACATTTCTTAAAGTGCTTCTCAGCCATTTGTGATTCCTCAGAGCAGAATTCTTCATCTCTGTACCTCATTTTTAATAGGGTTATTTGGTTCTCTGGAGTTTAACTTCTTGGGTTCATTGTATATTTTAGATATTAGCCCTCTATCACATGAAAGGTTGGTAAAGGTCTTTTCCCAATCTGTGTGCTGCAATTTTGTCCTATTGACAGTGTCCTTTGCCTTACAGAAGCTTTGCAATTTTATGATCTTATTTTGTTGACTGTTGATCTTAGAGCACAAGTCATTGGTGTTCTGTTCAGGAAATTTTCCCCTGTGCCCATGTGTTTGATGCTCTTCCCCACTTTCTCGTCTATTAGATTAAGTTTATCTGGTTTTATGTGGAGGTCCACGATCCACTTGGACTTGAACTTTGTACAAGGAGATAAGAATGAATAAGTATACATTCTTCTATATGCTGGTTGCTAGTTGAACCAGTAACATTTGTTGAAAATGCTGTATTTTTTCTACTGGATGGTTTTAGCTTCTTTGTCAAAGACAAAGTGACCATAGGTGTGTGGATTCATTTCTGGGTCTTCAATTCTAATCCATTGATCTACGTGCCTGCCACTGTACCACTATCATGAGCTTTTTATCACTATTGCTTGAGGTCAGGGATGGTAATTCCCCTGGAGTTTTTATTGTTGAGAATAGATTTTGCTATTCTGGGTTTTTGATATTTCAAATGAATTTGAGAATTTCTCTTTCTAACTCTATGAAGAATTGAGTGGGAATTTTGATGGGAACTGCATTGAAAATGTAGATTGCTTTCAGTAAATGGCCATTTTTACTATATTAATTAAGTCAATCCATGAGCATAGCAGTCTTTCTATCTTCTGAGATTTTCAATTTCTTTCTTGAAGGATTTGAAGTTCTTGTTACACAGAAATTTCACTTGCTTGGTTAGAGTCACTCCAAGGTATTTTATATTATTTGTGAGTATTATGAAGAGTGTTGATTCTCTAATTTTTTCCTAGCTCATTTATCCTTTGAGTTGAGCATGGTTACAGATTTGTTAGAGTTAATTTTATATCCAGCCACTTTGCTGAAGTTGTTTATCACCTCCAGGAGCTTTCTGGTAGGATTTTTGTTGACACTTAAGTATAGTATCATATCATCTGCAAATCGTGATCTCTTGACTTCCTCCTTCCCATTTTTTATCCCTTTGGTTTCCTTTTGCTGTCTAATTGCTCTGGCTAGAACTTCAAATAATGAATTGATCAGATAGGGAGGGAGTGGGCAGTCTTGTCTTGCCCCCGATTTTAATGGGATTGCTTCTGAGTTTGACTTGACATTGTACAAAGAGATAAGAATGCTTCTGAGTTTCTCTCCATTTAGTTGGCTACTGGTTTGCTCTGTATACTGTATTTATTATGTATAGTTATAGACCTTGTATTCCTGATCTTTTCAATACCATCATGGGAGGAATAAAACAAAAAACAACTAACCACACAAACAAAAAAAAAAACCAGTGAAAAATATTTTGGTCACAAGAGAGAATTCACTCAGTTTATAAGACCCAGGAGCAGAAATAAGATCAGGAATGTCCTGGTCTCTGCCTGAAACATTGTGGGCCTCTGTACCAGAGGCTTTCCACAGAGATCTCTGGCCCAGCCAGGTGTGAGTGTCCAGTGCCAGCAAGGGGGTATAGTGCCAGCAGGAATGGGGAGTTGCCTATGCTGCCTCCTCTTTTGCAGCTGGTTTCACCTCTATCTCTCATCTCAGATACTCCATGTAGCCCTGCACTGTCAGACTGGGCTGGGCTGATGAGAGGTCAACTAGTCAGTGAGGAGTGCATGGAGCTTCAGGTAGCACTTCAGGGTGAGCAGACATCTTCCCAAGTGGCAATGTTACAGCACTTATGACAGAAGCTCTCAGACAATGGACTAGTTCTCACACAACACTATTCCTTCATGATAGCCTTCTTCTATAAAGTTTTGGGGTGGGTCAGAGTCTGAAAACAGGTACTTCTCACTGGATTAGTCTGAGAGCTTGAAGATACCTTATCTGCATGTGGGAGTGCTTGGTGCTGCTCCTATTTGACTGATGGCCACAGATATCTCATGAGGTGGGGCTGTGGGAGGCTGTGGCAAGGACATGGCCAAAAGCCTGCTGTTCCTTGCAGGTGACAGTCACCTTCTGGACCACCAGAGTTTTAAGCCTGTGCTCAAACACAGACCAGGCTGCCTATTAAATCTCACCATGACATAACTCCCCCTTTTTCTTTTCATAAAATATTATGAACACTTCCAAAGGCATGGTCCAAAGAAAAAATATCTTCAAAAATGTTAGACATTGAAGAAAACATGCAAATACAATTTAGCTCACTAAAAATTCCCAGAAAAACCAAGAAAGGTAATCAGGAACACTCTGTCCTCTAGTGCATGTCTGAGCAAAGAGTCCTGGAATTAAGGAATTTGACTACCCATTTCTGTAATGAAATACCTGAGAAAATTCAAAGAGACTCAGTGTCTGACATCTCAGCTCACATTTGCTTGGCCTTGTTGCTTTGCATTTATGAAATATCAAAATGGACATGTGTAGGACATAGGTCTGTTTACAACATGGGATCTTGAAAGCAAAAGCAAGTACAGGAGAGGGGTTGAGAGTTCAAAATCTCCCTAAGGATCTGCTTGTGAACTGATACCTTTGCTCTTAGATTTACTCCCACACATCCCACTACTTCCCAATAGCATCCAGACTTGGAACACATGAACCTGAAACACACGTAAAAGAAATCCCTGAGTAAGCATTACTACTAATCCCATTGACATTAAAAGAATGATATCAAGAGCTGGAATGATGGATAACTGTTTAAGAGGCTGGCTGTTATTCCAGAGGACCTGGTCTGGTCCCCAGCACTCATGTAGCAGCTAACATCTATAACTCCAATTCCAGAGGATACAGTGCCATTATATGGTTTTCCAGGAACTGCACACATATAGCACACAGACAATCATATAAGCAAAGTACCCATAGACATAAGTAAAAATCTCAAAAAATTTAAAAATGGCAAAAGAATGCTATGAAGAAATCTCACAAATTCAAAAACCTACATGAAACAGATCAGTTTTTTGTATGTTTTTTGTTCACTTTCATTTCATGTACACTAGTGTTTGTTCTACATATATGATTGTATGAGGGAATTGGATTCACTGCACTTGAGTTACAGACATTTATGAGCTGTCATGTGGCTGCTGGGAATTGAACCTCTGTCCTTTGGAAGAACAGTCAATGCTCTTAAACACAGAGCTATCACTCCAGACCCGTTATTTTAAAGACACAATCTATTTGGAGACTTATGGAGAAAGAAATGGTCTGAACAAATGTAATCCCTTAACAAGTTGGGTCTTTTCTTCAGATGTGCTCATATCAAGGACTACATTGTAAGAAAGAAAGCTTAGCACAGGCATGCAGGAGCTGGGTGGGCATTGGTTGGAGTTTTTCTGATGAACATAGAGAATTTCATAGAACAATCATACCAAGAAAAGTCTCTATGATTGTGACATCACAAGACACAAAGGCTCATTATGGAATGACCACAGATTACATTAACAAAAGTGTTGTTCTAATTACAAAATGACCCACACTGTGTACTCCAGGATGATGACATGAGTGGCCAGTCAGAGCTCAAGGTTTATCTGTTCCCTTCTTCCATCTGGATACATTCAAAGAGCCAACAACAATCATCCTGAATAGCAGCATCCCATCTGAAGCAGCAGTCAAGTCCCAATTCCTTTCCAACACCACCCAAAGAAAACTCAGAGCTTACCATAATTTCCTTTTAGCAGATTCCAACTGAAACTCCCCACTGGTCCACAAACATTCTCCCTATTCACACCTTTTGTAATCTGAAGTAATAGTAGCTATGTTTGTGGTGTCTTATGTTGAGAAGACATTCATGATTGGAATAAAGTGATTTTACTGAAACGTTTTGTGAGCAAGAGAGATAGCTTAGCAGTCACTTGCTGTTCAGCTAGAGGACCCAGATTTGGTTTCCAGGACCCACATTGGGTGACTGATATACACATGTGACTGAAATTTACAGAGTTCTCTTCCATTCTTCTTGGACACCCACATAATTGTGGTAAACCCACATACATACATGTGGTACATGTGTACAAGTCGTACACAAACACACACATTTTAAATCTTAGAAAAAAATTTTCTCTATTTTGCTGTGACTAGGGAATCAACCTGATCCTTGCATGTGCTCAGGAAGCACTCTGCAACTGAGTTGCATGCTTGGTGTCCAAACACCTCTTACCTATTGTCTATAACCTGGATTTTATTCTCCCAAGAGAAATAGCACATGTTTGCCTAACAAAAAATCTCTGAGTTTCACACAGTAGAATAAATAAAATAATTTTTTGGAAATTAATTATGTATGTGTTTTTCTTACACTTATTGGTGAATGGAGAATCATGGTAAGCACTTTCCTTAAAGCCCCTTTCATGTCTCTGTTCCTTAGGCTGTAGATGAAAGGGTTCAGCATGGGGGTCACCACTGTGAACATCATGGCAGCTGCCATGTCCCTCCCAGCTGAGTGAGAGGATGAGGGGTTGAAATACAGGGAGATGACGGTGCCGTAGAAGAGGCAGACCACAGCCAGGTGGGAGCCACAGGTGGAGAAGGCTTTCCATCTTCCCCTAGAGGATGAGACTCTCAGGACTGCACAGATGATGTGGATGTATGAGATCAGGATGCAGACAAATGGGGTGACTACGATCATAGTTCCTTCTGTAAGAATCATCAGCTCATTGAGATGTGTATCTGAACAGGAGAGTTTCAAGAGAGGAGTCAAATCACAGAAGAAATGGGGGATGATGTTGTCCCCACAAAAATATAGTTGGGCCATAAGCAGTGTTTGCAACAGAGCATTCATGGTGCCTACCACCCATGATCCAACAAGAAGAAGGGCACAGAGTTGATGACTCATCTTTGTTCTGTAGTGTAAAGGGTGGCAAATGGCCACATATCGGTCATAGGCCATCACAGCCAGCAGGAAATTGTCCGTGTCAGCAAACAGACAAACAAAACACATCTGTGTGAGACACCCAGAGAATGAAATGGCCTGACTTTCCAGTATATGGTTGGCCAGTACCTTAGGGACAGTAGTGGAGGAGAAGGAGACATCCACAAAGGACAGGTTGCTGAGGAAGAAGTACATGGGGGTATGTAGGTTGTAGTCTGTGCTGATGGCCAGGATGATGAGCAAGTTTCCCAGCACAGTGGCTAGGTACATGATGAGAAAGAGAAGGAAGAGAAGCTGCTGCTGCTGCTGGGGCTGCCTGGAGAGTCCTAGAAGGAGGAACTCAGAGACACTTGACTGGTTGATGGTGCTCATGGGTCTGAGCACAGCTATAGAAAAGAGAAGCAGAGGTCAGAAGGCCATATTCAGGTTTCAGTGCTACAATCTGGTTCATATTAAGCCTGCATTAGAGTTTCTGAATTAAGATCTACTCCTATTTCCACATACTCAATTTACAAATCCCAGTTTTATGTTGGGTTGGTTCCCCAGAGCCACCCATTTAGTTTTATTGAATATAACACAAAAGCATTCCTATACATGCACTGCTCTTACCTGTATCTGGTAACATTTCCAGTCTTCCTTCCACTCCTTGAAATCTTAAAGGATAAGAGAAGTAGCCAGATATTGTATTGATCTCAAGCTCCAACTGGTGGACCTGTGACTCCTGCTGCTGCCACCTCTGTGGAAGAGAGTGCATAGCACTTGTTGTGGAAGAAACATTGGCATCTCCCCTAGCTTGAAAATACCTGGACAGTCCAGTTGTATCCCTTTTACCTTGCAGTTGCTGGACAATTGTGATCCTTATTCTAAGGAATGGAAATTCTTGGGAATATAGGCAGGTTCTGAGATGGTGAAGGGTAGATGATCAACATTCCAGCGCTTTCTATCAGGAGGTGGACCTATGATTACTGCTTCTGGCCTCTGTGTGGGAGAGAGTGAGCAACACATATTGCAGAAGAAACATTGGCATCTCTACTAATCTGAAAATACCTGGACAGGCATTATTGTTTTACAGTGGAGTTATTGGGAAATAGTATTATTTCTTCTAAGTATTAGAAAATCTGGGGAATATAGGAAGGTTCTGATAAGGGGAAGAGTCGATGATCACCAGTCCAGCTCTCTGTGTCAGAAGGAAGTATCAGAAAATTAGAAAGGTATTTACTGCAGAATGAAGTTCCATGGGGGATAGACTCCCTGAGTATCTCATTAAAGACCAGCAGAAAGAAGTTGTGTAAGCCAGTTCTTGGTCCCTCTTGACCAACAGCAATGAAACAAATCATCTAAGCTCACAGTCAGAACTTGGGGATGAAGTAATCTGTGTGGAGACAAGTCCCAGAGAGATTTCCCTGAGACTGATCTAAGCATTTGGGGTTGTAGAATTGGTCCCCATCCTTCTTCCTCTCAGCACAGAAAATGAAGTTATGGACCAATCTGAAGGAAAATTCTCTCTTGCTCACATTTGATCTCTTACCACATAGGGTTTATGGATCGTTTGCTTTTTGGAAGCCCTGGGAGTATCTGGCATTACAGGGTCAGGCTCAGACATGTAAAATATCCAGTGTAAACTTCAATGAGTGTAAAGCTAGAAGAATGTGCAGTCCTCCATGGCTGAATTCTACCTGTGTTTAGAGAACCCACATCTTTGGGAATGGTGTCTTCCCAGTCCATAGTGTCATGTGAACTTCTGAACATCTACAGACTCTGCTGTGCAGCTCAATCTTCTTCATTTATATACCCAATCCTTTCTCCAGAGAAGAATCCTAACAGCACTTAGAAACCTATCATGGAACATCCTCAATGTGATTTGTCCTGTCCATGTACATCCAGAAGCTTATACCCTTTTCCCACATGATTGACAGATGAACTAGCAAAATTCTAAGAGATGACAACAAAAACTCCAAACACACAGAGAGGAGTAAAAGATAGCTGAGGAAAGTCCTACTGGCTGTTGAGTTCAGGATTCTGGGTACTTCTAATGATAAGATAGATGAGGCCTTTATTCCCAGTTAGTGTCAAAGAGTAAAAGCCAGTCTTTATCATCTCAGCCTGGGAAAAAGTTCATAAAAATGATAGCTTGTGCTGGCTTATACCTCTTATCCAGATTCACTGAAGTCTGAGGCAAGAAGATTGCTATCATTTTCAAGGCTAGCCTTATCTACTATTCCAGACCCTGTCTCATAAATAACAAAACAGCACAAAGGAAAAGAGACATTAGAAGCTGAAAAGATGGCTCAGTGGTTTAGAACATTTTTCACTTCTGCAGAGGGACCAGGTTCAACTTGAACCCCAGAAACAAACAAACAAACAAACAAACAAACAAAATAGGAAAAGAAAGTTTAAGGGAATAGATGAAATGATGTTAACTGTTAGTTAATTCTTGAATCTATGTGCTTAAACATTTGTGCTTTCCTTAACGTATGTTTGAAATTATCTAGAATGAAGTTCTTAGTTTAAAATAAGAACTTTTGCTGGTCATGTCGCCCATGCCCTTACTCCCAGTTCTTGGAGAACAGAAGCAAGTGAGTTCCTTTGAATTAGAAGCCAGTCTAGGCTACACAATGATACCTGCCATAAGAAACAAAGAAAATAATAATTACTTTAGCAAACTTGGAAGGTGTTTCAGTAGGTAAAGTATTTGCTGTATAAGCTTAAAGACCACAGTTCAGATTCGTGTGTGTGTGTGTGTGTGTGTGTGTGTGTGTGTACCAAGCAAGTGCATAGCCAGCCTGTAATCTTATTACAAGAGGCAGAGAAGAGATCCTGGGGGAAACTGATTAGATAAACTAGCAGAGTCAGCAAGCTCTGGGTCAAATGACAGAGCCTGCCTCTGCCTCTGTACAAAATGAAGAAAGAGATCAAAGAGGATACCTCCGCAAATATCTGAAATAGTCATGTGTGTGTACACACATGGACCTCACCTGTGTGTATGTGTGTGTACACACAGGAGCATACATACATAAATGCATGTACATTGCATGCACATATGCATGCTTTCTCTCCCCCTCCCTCCCTCCCTCCCTCTCTCTCTCTCTCTCTCTCTCTCTCTCTCTCTCTCTCTCTCTCTCTCTCTCTCTCTCTCTCACACACACACACACACATCCATACAGTTTTATTTGTTGATTACTAAAATTTAAAGAAAATATGAGAACTTCTGAGGATGAGGTAAAAGATAGCCTTATGACCTGCTTGAGAATAATTTTAAGAGGCTGACTGAAGTGGTCCAGTGCCTGTTGGTACATGTCTAAGTTTCCTCAGGGAGAATTATGAAGGATAAAGCAAAGGTCAATGTTAGCCTAAGCTATACACACACACACACACACACACACACACACACACTACCTGGGAGAAGTTTCCACAGGGATAATACATATAGCAATAATAACCTCAGAAACTATACTTTTTATTTTATTTTATTTTCTATATTCTTTGTTTACACTCCAAATACTTTCCTTTTTCCTGTTCCCTCCTCCCCATATGTCCCATAAGCCCTCTTCCCTCCATCCATTCCGCAATCAACCCCTTCCATTTCTCTGTCCTGGTTATCCCCTACAATGCTGGATCAAGCCTTTCCAGGACCAGGGCCTTCTGCTTCCTTCTTCTTGGGAATCATTTGATATGCTAATTGTGTCTTGAGTATTCAGAGCTTCTGGGCTAATTAATATCTACTTATCAGTGACTGTATTCCATGTGTATTCTTTGGTGTTTGGTTTACCTCACTTAGGATGATATTTTCCAGTTCCAACCATTTGCCTAAAAATTTCAAGAATTCATTATTTTTAATTGCTGAGTAGTATTCCATTGTGTAAATATACCACATTTTCTGTATCAATTCCTCCACTGAGGGACATCTGGGTTCTTTCCAGCTTCTGTCTATAATAAATAAGGCTGCTATGAAAATAGTGGAGCATGTGTCCTTGTTGCATGTTGGGGAATCCTCTGGCTATATGCCCATGAGTGGTATAGCAGGGTCCTCCAAAACTGTCATGCCCAGTTTTCTGAGGAACCACCAGACTGATTTCCAGAGTGGTTGTATGATCTTTCAATCCCAACAGCAGTGGAGGAGTGTTCCTCTTTCTCCACATTCTTGCCAGCACCTGCTGTCTCCTGAGTGTTTAATCTTAGCCATTCTGACTGGTGTGAGGTGAAATCTCAGGGTTGTTTTGATTTGCATTTCCCTAAAGACTAATGATGTTGAACGTTTCTTAATGTGCTTTTCAGCCATTTGAAGTACTTTAGGTGAAAAATCTTTGTTTAGCTCTGTATCCCAATTTTAATATGGTTATTTGGTTCTCTGGGGTCTAACTTCTTGAGATCTTTGTATATATTGGATATTAGCCCTCTGTATGATATAGGGCTGGTGAAGATCTTTTCCCAGTTTGTTGGTTGCCATTTGTACTTTAGACAGTGTCCTTTGCCTTACAAAAACTTTGTAATTTTATGAGGTCCTATTTGTCAATTCTTGATCTTAGAGCATAAGCTATTGGTGTTCTCTTCAGGAACTTTTCCTCTGTGCCCATGTCCTCAAGGATCTTCCCCAGTTTCTTTTCTATTAGTTTCAGTGTGTCTGGTTTTATGTGAAGTCCTTGATCCACTTGGAGTTGAGCTTCGTACAAGGAGATAAGAATGGATCTATTTGCATTCTGCATGCTGATCTCCAATTGAACCAGCACCATATGTTGAAAAGGCTATCTTTTTTCCACTGGATATTTTCAGCTCCTTTGTCAAAAATCAGGTGACCATAGGTGTGTGGGTCAATTTCTGGGTCTTCAATTCTATTCCAATGATCCACTTGCCTGTCACTGTATGAATACCATGAGGTGTTTAACACTATTGCTCTGTAGTATTACTTGAGGTCTGGGATACAGATTTCCCCAGAAGATCTTTTGCTGTTGAGAATAGGTTTAGCTATCCTTGGTTTTTTTGTTATTCCAGATGAATTTGAGAATTGCTCTTTCTAACTCTATGAAGAACTGAGTTCAGATTTTGATGGGGATTGAGTTGAATCTGTATATTGCTTTTGGCAAGATGGCCATTTTAGTTATATTAATCCTGCCAGTCCATGAAATGAAAGAATTTTCCATTTTCTGAGGTCTTCTTCGATTTCCTTCTTCAGAGACCTGAAGTTCTAGTCATACAGATCTTTCACTTGTTTGGTTAGAGTCACACCAAGATACTTTGTATCGTTTGTGGCTATTGTGAAGGGTGTCATTTCCCTAACTTGTTTCTCATCCTGCTTATTCTTTGAGTATAGGAAGGCTATTGATTTGCTTGAGTTGATTTTATAACCAGCCATTTTGCTGAAGTTGTTTATCAGCTGTAGGAGTTCTCTGGTGGAGATTTTTGGGTCACTTAAATATACTATCATATCATCTGCAAATAGTGATAGCTTAACTTCTTCCTTTCCAATTTGTATCCCTTTGACCTCCTTATGTTGTCTAATTGCTCTAGCTAGAACTTGAAGTACTATATTGAAAAAGATATGGAGAGAGGGGGCAGCCTTGTCTAGGCCCTGAATTTAGTGGGATTGCTTCAAGTTTCTCTCCATTTAGTTTGATGCTGGCTGCCAGTTTGCCCTATATTGCTTTTACTATGTTTAGGAATGGGCCTTGAATTCCTTCCTGTTCTTTCCATGTCTTTTTTTTATTTTCTATATTCTTTGTTTACATTCCAAAGGCTTTTCACTTTCCCAGTTCTCCCCCACCATATGTCCCACAAGTCCTCTCCCCCCCAACTATTCCCCAATCACACCCCCCCATTTCTCTGTTCTGGATCTACAAAACTGGATCCAAACTTTTCAGGCCCAGGGTCCTCTCCTTCCTTCTTCTTGGGAATCATTTGACTTGCTAATTGTGCCTTGGGTATTTAGGGCTTCTGGGCTCATTAATATCCATTTATCAGTGATTGCATTTCATGTGTACTCTTTTGTGATTGGGTTAACTCACTTAGGATGATATTTCCCAAAACTAACCATTTACCTACAAATTGCATGAATTCATTATTTTTAATTGCTGAGTAGTATTCCATTGTATAAATATACCACATTTTCTGTATTCACTCCTCCTTTGAGGGATATCTGGGCTCCTTCCAACTTCTGGCTATTATAAACAAGGCTGCTATGAACATTGTGGAGCATGTGTCTTTCAGTATGTGTGCTGCCGAAGCGAGCAGAGCATGTGTCTTTATTGTATGCAGGGGAATCCTCTGGGTATATGCCCAGGAGTGGTATGCCAGGGTCCTCTGGACGTGACATGCCCAATTTTCTGAGGAACCGCCACACTGATTTCCAGAGCGGTTTTACCATTTTGCAATCCCACCAACAGTGGAGGAGTGTTCCTCTTTCTCCACATCCTCACCAGCACCTGTTGTCTCTTGAGTTTTTAATCTTAGCCATTCTGACTGGTGTGAGGTGGAATCTCAGGGTTGTTTTGATTTGCCTTTCCCTGATGACTAATGATGTTGAACATCTCTTAAGGTGTTTCTCAGCCATTTGAATTTCTTCTGGAGAAAATTCTTTGTTTAGCTCTGTACCCCATTTTTTGATAGGATTATTTAGTTCTTTGGGGTCTAACTTCTTGAGTTCTTTGTATATATTGTACATTAGCCCTCTGTCAGATGTGGGGTTGGTGAAAATTTTTCCCACTTTGTTGGTTGCTGTTTTGTCCTTCTGACAGTGTCCTTTGCCTTACAGAAACTTTGTAACTTTAAGAGGTCCCATTTGTCAATTCTTGATCTTAGAGCATAAGCTACTGGTGTTCTGTTCAGGGACTTTCCCCCTGTGCCCAAGTCCTCCAGGGTCTTCCCCAGTTTCTTTTCTCTTTTTTATTTAATTTTTATTTTCTATATTCTGTCTTTACATTCCAAAGGCTTTCCCCTTTCCCAGATCCCCCCCCACCATATGTCCCATAATTCCTCTCCCCCCAACTATTCCCCAATCATTCCCCCCCCACGATTTCTCTGCTCTGGGTCTACAAAACTGGATCCAATCTTTATAGGCCGAGGGTCCTCTCCTTTCTTCTTCGTGGGAGTCATTTGACTTGCTAATTGTGCCTTGAGCATTTAGGGCTTCTGGACTCATTAATATCCACTTATCAATGATTGCATTTCATGTGTATTCTTTTGTGATTGGGTTAGATAACTTAGGATGATATTTTCCAGATCTAACCATTTACCTAAAAATTGCATGAGTTCATTATTTTTAATTGCTGAGTAGTACTCCATTGTATAAATATACCACATTTTCTGTATCCATTCCTCTTTGAGAGATATCTGGGCTCCTTCCAATTTCTGGCTATTATAAACAAGGCTGCTATAAACATAGTGGAGCATGTGTCTTTATTGTATGCAGGGAATCCTCTGGGTATATGCCCAGGAGTGGATTGCCAGGGTCCTCTGGAAGTGACATGCCTAATTTTCTGAGGAACCGCCATACTGATTTCCAGAGCAGTTTTAACATTTTGCAATCCCACCAACAGTGGAGGAGTGTTCCTCTTTCTCCACATCCTCGCCAGCACTTGTTTTCTCTTGAGTTTTTAATCTTAGCCATTCTGACTTGTGTGAGGTGGAATCTCAGGGTTGTTTTGATTTGCATTTCCCTGATGACTAATGATGTTGAACATCTCTTAAGGTGTTTCTCGGCCATCCGAATTTCTTCTGGTGAAAATTCTTTGTTTAGCTCTCTACCCCATTTTCTGATAGTGTTATTTGGTTCTTTGGGGTCTAACTTCTTGAGTTCTTTGTATATATTGGATATTAGCCCTCTGTCGGATGTGGGGTTGGTGAAGATCTTTTCCCACTTTGTTGGTTGCCGTTTTGTCCTTCTGACAGTGTCCTTTGCCTTACAGAAACTTTTTAATTTTATGAGGTCCCATTTGTCAATTCTTGATCTTAGAGCATAAGCTATTGGTGTTCTGTTCAGGAACTTTCCCCCTGTGCCCATGTCCTCCAGGGTCTTCCCAAGTTTCTTTTCTAATAGTTTCAGTGTGTCTGGTTTTATGTGGAGGTCCTTGATCCACTTGGACTTGATCTTAGTACAAGGAGATAAGAGTGGGTCAATTCGCATTCTTCTGCATGTTGACCTCCAGTTGAACCAGCACCATTTGTTGAAAAGGCTATCTTTTCCCACTAGATGGTTGTGGCTCCTTTATCAAAGATTAAGTGACCATAAGTCTGTGAGTTCATTTCTGGGTCTTCAATCCTATTCCATTGATCTACCTGCCTGTTGCTGTACCAATACCATGCAGTTTTTAACACAATTGCTCTGTAGTACTGCTTGAGGTCAGGGATATTGATTCTCCCAGAAGTCCTTTTATTATTGAGAATAGTTTTAGCAATCCTGGGTTTTCTGTTACTCCAGATGAATTTGAGAATTGCTCTTTCTAGATCTATGAAGAATTGATTTAGGATTTTGATGGGGATCGCATTGAATCTGTAGATTGCTTTTGGCAAGATGGTCATTTTTACTATATTGATCCTGCCAATCCAGGAGCAAGAAATATTCTTCCATCTTCTGAGGTCTTCTTCAATTTCTTTCTTCAAGGACTTGAAGTTCCTGTCATACAAATCTTTCGCTTGTTTGGTTAGTTACACCAAGGTACTTTATGTTGTTTGTGGCTATTGTGAAAGGTGTTATTTCCCTAACTTCTTTCTCAGCATGCTTGTCCTTTGAGGACAGGAAGGCTACTGATTTGCTTGAGTTGATTTTATAAGCAGCCACTTTGCTGAAGTTGTTTATCACCTGTAGAAGTTCTCTGGTGGAATTTTTTGGGTCACTTAAGTAAACAATCATATCGTCTGCAAATAATGATAGTTTGATTTCTTCCTTTCCAATTTGTATCCCTTTGACTTCCTTATGGTGTCAAATTGCTCTCGCTAGAACTTCAAGTACTATATTGAAAAGATATGGAGAGAGAGGGCAGCCTTGTCTAGTCCCTGATTTTAGTGGGATTGCTTCAAGTTTCTCTCCATTTATTTTGATGTTGGCTACTGGTTTGCTGTAGATTGCTTTTACTATGTTTAGGTATGGGCCTTGAATTCCTGCTCTTTCCAAGACTTTTAGCATGAAAGGATGCTGAATTTTGTCAAATGCTTTTCCAGCATCTAATGAGATGACCATGTGGTTTTTTCTTTTAGTTTGTTTATGTAGTGGATTACATTGATGGATTTCCGTATATTGAACCATCCCTGCATCTTTGGGATGAAGCCTACTTGATCTTGGTGAATGATCGTTTTGATGTGCTCTTGGATTCCCTTGGCGAGAATTTTATTTAGTATTTTTGCATTGATATTCATAAGGGAAATTGGCCTGTAGTTCTCTTTCTTTGTTGGATCTTTGTGTGGTTTAGGTATCAGCGTACATGTGGCTTTAAAGAATGAGTTGTGCAGTGTCCCTTCTGTTTCTATTTTGTGGAATAGTTTGAAGAGTATTGGTGTTAAGTCTTCTTTGAAGGTCTGGTAGAATTCTGCACTAAAACCATCTGGTCCTGTACTTTTTTTGGTTGGGAGGCTTTCTATAACCCCTTCTATTTTTTAGGGGTTATGGGACTATTTAGCTGATCTAATTGATCTTGATTTAATTTTGGTATTTGGTATCTGTCTAGGAAATTGTCCATTTCCTCCAGATTCTCCATTTGTGTTGAGTATAGACCTTTGTAGTAGGATCTGATGATTTTTTGAATTTCCTCCGTTTCTGTTGTTATGTCCCCCTTTTGATTTCTAATTTTTTTTAATTTGGATACTGTCTCTGTGTCCTTTGGTTAGTCTGGTTAAGGGTTTATCTATCTTGTTGATTTTCTCAAAGAACCAGATCCTGGTTTTGTTGATTCTTTGTATGGTTTGCTTTGTTTCTACTTGATTGATTTCAGCCCTGAGTTTGATGATTTCCTGTCTTCTATTCCTCCTGGGTGAATTAACTTCCTTTTCTTCCAGGGCTTTAAGGTGTGCCATTAAGCTGCTAGTGTATGCTCTCTCCAGTTTCTTTTTGGATGCACTTAGAGCTATGAGTTTTCCTCTTAGCACTGCTTTCATAGTGTCCCATTGATTTGGGTAGTTTGTACCTTCATTTTTATTGAATTCTAAAAAGTCTTTGATTTCTTTTTTATTTCTTTCTTGACCAAGGTGTCATTGAGTAAAATATTGTTCAGTTTCCATGTGTATGTGGGCTTTCTGTTGTTTTTGTTGCTATTGAAGACCACTCTTATCTCTTGTATTCTATTGTTGATATTTGCATCTATGACCCCTGATTTCTTCCCAAGATTTTCTATCTCCAAAGTTGTCTCCCTTTGCGATTTCTTAGTTGTTTCTACTCCTGTTTTTATATCCTGGGTGATTTTGCTCAGAGCTTCCACTTGCTTGTTTGTATTTTCATGTATTTCTTTAAGAGTTTTTTTTGTGTTTCTTCTTTCATGACTTTTACTTGTTGGCCAATGTTCTCCTTTATTTCTTTAAAAGATTTTTGTACTTCCTCCTTATTGACTCTAAATTTTTGATCCATATTCTCCTGAATTTCTTTAAGTGATTTTTGTGTTTGCCTTGAAAAGGCTTCATATTTTTGATCCATTTCCTCCTGTATTTCTTTAAAAGATTTATCTATGTGTTCTGCTATCAGTATCCTGAACAGTGATTTTAGATCCAAATCCTGTTTTTCTGGTGTGGTGGGGTATCCAGGACTTACTGCTGTTGGGGTGCTGGGTTCAGATGCTGCCATATTGCCTTGATTTCTGTTAATAATGTTCCTACATTTGCCTTTTGCCATCTGGTTATGTCTGGCCTTAGATGGTCTTGTAGTCACTAGCTGGTGCTTGAACCTCCTGTGGGCTTGAAAGGCTATTTCCCCACCACTGGATGACTGCATTTCCCCTGGCACAGATTGCTGATGTGTTGTTCTTCTCTTGGGTGCTGTTGAACCCCTGGTGTTTCTTGCTCTAAGCAATGTTTTATTCGGTTATCACTGTGGACCTGATGCTGCTTGTCTTCTCTGGATCTGTTTGCTTAGTTCAGTCAGCAGCAAGGATGTTGTCTGAGGCCTCAGGGAGTTGGGAGTGCGGAGTGCAGAGTGCAGGGACTCCCAGTGCAGGGACTCCCAAAGGGCCGGGAACCCATGCCCAGGTGGAACACAGGAACTGCTGCTCTGCCAAGCTCCTGTTCTTAGATGATTGGCTCACAGCCTGGGTCTCCCGAGATCTTAAGCTTGGGGTATCTCAATATCTGTTTCTGCCTGCTTGGTCTAAGCACCCACCACCAAAAATGACCGCGGATGAGCAGAGTGCAGAGTTCCCCTCAGAGCACAGAGCCCTCACCTGGTTGGGGCCCAGGAACCCTGCTCTGCCCAGTTCGCTGCCAGGCGGCCTTGCGCCCCCAAAGATTCAAAGTTCTGGGTATCACGGGTACCTGACTCTGCTCTCCTTATTCTGGACCACTGCAAGGATGCCAGCGGTGGCCACTGGATGTGGGGAGTGCAGCTCACCGAGTCCTCCATGTCTTTTAGCATGAGAGAATGCTGGATTTTGTCAAATGCTTTTTCAGCATCTAATGAAATGACCATGTGGTTTTTGTCTTTGAATATGTTTATTAACTAGATGGCATTGATGGATTTCCATATACTGTACCATCCCTGCATCCCTGGGATGAAGCCTACTTGGTCATGGTGGATGATTGTTTTGATGTGTTCTTTGATTAAGTTGGCAAGAATTTTATTGAGTATTTTTTCATAGATATTCATAAGGGAAATTAGCCTGAAGTTCTCTTTCTTTGTTGGATCTTTGTGTGGTTTTGGTATCAGCGTATTGTGGCTTCGTAGAATGAGTTGGGCTGTGTTCCTTCTGTTTCTATTTTGTGGAATAGTTTAAAGAGTATTGATGTTAGGTCTTCTTAGAAGATCTAATAGAATTCTGCACTAAAACCATCTGGTCCTGTGCTTTTTTGTGGTTGGAAGACTTTCTATGAACACTTATATTTCTTTAGGGGTTATAGGATTGTTTAGATGATCTATTTAATCCCGATTTAATTTTGGTATTTAGTATATGTCTAGGAAATTGCCCATTTCCTCCTGATTTTCCAATTGTGTTGAGTATAGGCTTTTGTAGTAGGATCTGAAGATTTTTTGAATTTCCTCAGTTTCTGTTGTTATGTCACCCTTTTCATTTCTAATTTTGTTAATTTGAATACTGTTTCCGAGCCCTTTGATTAGTCTGGCTAAGAGTTTATCTATCTTGATTTTCTCAAAGAACCAGCTCCTGGTTTTGTTGATTCTTTGTATGGTTCTCTTTGTTTCTACTTTATTCATTTCAGTTCTGAGGTTTTGTTGTTGTTGTTGTTGTTGTTGTTTTGTTTTTGTTGTTGTTGTTGTTGTTTTCTTTCTTACTCCTGTGTTCAAGTTTCTTTTCCTATTGGATATATTCTCTATTTATATCTCATTTCCCTTTTCCTGGTTCCCTGTCCCCCAAAGGTTCCATATGCCCCTTTCCCTCCCCCTCTTCCCCCATCCTCTCTTCCCCCCTTCTCTGTTCTGGTATTCTCCTACACTGATGCATTGATTGGTCTTTCCAAATCCAGAGTCCACTCCTTCCTTCTTCTCAGGCACCATTTGGTATGTGGATTGTGTCTTTGGTGTTCCAAGATTGTAGGCTAATATCCACTTATCAGTGAGTGCATATCATGGGTATTCTTTTGAGACTGGGTTACCCCACTTAGTATCATATTCTTCAGCTCCATCCATTTGTCTAAGAATTTCATGAATTCATTATTTCTAATGGCTGAATTGTGTATATATACCACATTTTTTATCCATTCCTTCGTTAAGGGACATCTAGGTTCTTTCCAGCTTCTGGCTATTATAAATAAGGCTGCTATGAACATAGTGGAGCATGTATCCTTATTACATGCTGGGAAATCTTCTGGGTATATTCCCAGGAGTGGTATGGCAGGGTCCTCCAGAAGTATCATGGCCAGTTTTCTGAGGAACTGCCAGACTGATTTTCAGAGTGGCTGTACCAGCTTGCAATCCTACCAACAGTGGAGGAGTGTTTCAGCCCTGAGTTTGATGATTTTCTGTCTTCTACTCCTCCTAGGTCATGGAATATCTTGGTTTCTCCAACTATGGTGATTGAGAGTTTTGTCGGGTATAGTAGTTTTGGCTGGCATTTGTGTTCTCTTAGAGTATGCATGATATCCTCCCAGGATCTTCTAGCTTTCATGATCTCTGGTGAGAAGTCAGGTGTAATTCTGATAGGTCTTCCTTTATATGTTACTTGGCATTTTCCTCTTACTGCCTTTAATATTCTTTCATTGGTTAGTACATTTGGGGTTTTGATTATTATATGACAGGAGGTATTTCTGTTCTGGTCCAGTCTGTTTGGAGTTCTGTAGGCTTCTTGTATATTCATGGACATCTCTCTGTTTAGGTTAGGGAAGTTTTCTTCCCTAATGTTGTTGAAGATATTTGCTGGCCCTTTAACTTGTAAATCCCTGCTCTCTTCTATCCCTATAATCCTTAGGTTTGGTCTTCTCATTGTGTCCTGGATTTCCTGGATGTTTTGGGTTACAAGCATTTTGCATTTTGCATTTTCTTTGACTGTAGGGTCCATGGTTTCTATGGTATCTTCAGCATCTGAGATTCTTTCTTCTGTCTCTAGCATTCTGTTGTTGTTATTTTCATCTATGGCTCCTGATTTCATCTGGGAGTCATTTCATGGAGGTTTTCGATCTCCAATGTTGTCTACCTTTGCGATTTCTTAGTTGTTTCTACTTCTGTTTTTAGGTCCTAGATGGTTTTGCTCAGTTCCTTCATTTGCTTGTTTGTGTTTTCCTGTAATTCTTTTTTAAAATAAATTTTTTATTTAATTTTTATTTTCTATATTCTATGTTTACATTCCAAAGGCTTTCCCCTTTCCCAGTTCCCCCCACCATATGTCCCATAATTCCTCTCCCCCCCCAACCTATTCCCCAATCATCCCCGCCCTACGATTTCCCTGTTCTGGGTCTACAATACTAGATCCAATCTTTACAGGCCCAGGGTCCTCTCCTTTCTTCTTCTTGGGAGTCATTTGACTTGCTAATTGTGCCTTGAGTATTTAGGGCTTCTGGGCTCATTAATATCCACTTATCAGTGATTGCATTTCATGTGTATTCTTTTGTGATTGGGTTAACTCACTTAGGATGATAGTTTCCAGATCTAACAATTTCCCTACAAATTGCATGAGTTCATTATTTTTAATTGCTGAGTAGTACTCCATTGTATAAATATACCACATTTTCTGTATCCATTCCTCTTTTGAGGGATATCTGGGCTCCTTCCAATTTCTGGCTATTATAAAGAAGGCTGCTATAAACATAGTGGAGCATGTGTCTTTATTGTATGCAGGGGAATCCTCTGGGTATATGCCCAGGAGTGGTATGCCAGGGTCCTCTGGAAGTGACAAGCCCAATTTTCTGAGGAACCGCCACACTGATTTCCAGAGCGGTTTTACCATTTTGCAATCCCACCAACAGTGGAGGAGTGTTCCTCTTTCTCCACATCCTCGCCAGCACTTGTTTTCTCTTGAGTTTTTAACCTTAGCCATTCTGACTTGTGTGAGGTGGAATCTCAGGGTTGTTTTGATTTGCATTTCCATGATGACTAATGATGTTGAACATCTCTTAAGGTGTTTCTCGGCCATCCGAATTTCTTCTGGTGAAAATTCTTTGTTTAGCTCTCTACCCCATTTTTTGATAGGGTTATTTGGTTCTTTGCCGTCTAACTTCTTGAGTTCTTTGTATATATTGGATATTAGCCCTGTGTCAGATGTGGGGTTGGTGAAGAACCCACTTTGTTGGTTGCCGTTTTGTCCTTCTGACAGTGTCCTTTGCCTTACAGAAACTTTTTAATTTTATGAGGTCCCATTTGTCAATTCTTGATCTTAGAGCATAAGCTATTGGTGTCCTGTTCAGGAACTTTCCCCCTGTGCCCATGTCCTCCAGGGTCTTCCCATGTTTCTTTTCTAATAGTTTCAGTGTGTCTGGTTTTATGTGGAGGTCCTTGATCCACTTGGACTTGATCTTAGTACAAGGAGATAAGAGTGGGTCAATTTGCATTCTTCTGCATGTTGACCTCCAGTTGAACCAGCACCATTTGTTGAAAAGGCTATCTTTCCCACTGGATGGTTGTGGCTCCTTTATCAAAGATCAAGTGACCATAAGTCTGTGAGTTCATTTCTGGGTCTTCAATCCTATTCCATTGATCTACCTGCCTGTTGCTGTACCAATACCATGCAGTTTTTAACACAATTGCTCTGTAGTACTGCTTGAGGTCAGGAATATTGATTCCCCCAGAAGTCCTTTTATTGTTGAGAAAAGTTTTAGCTATCCTGAGTTTTTTGTTGCTCCAGATGAATTTGAGAATTGCTCTTTCTAGATCTATGAAGAATTCATTTGGGATTTTGATGGGGATTGCATTGAATCTGTAGATTGCTTTTGGCAAGATGGCCATTATTACTATATTGATCCTGCCAATCCAGGAGCAAGAAATATTTTTCCATCTTCTCAGGTTTTCTTTGATTTCTTTCTTCAAGGACTTGAAGTTCCTGTCATACAGATCTTTTGCTTGTTTGGTTATAGTTACACCAAAGTACTTTATGTTGTTTGTGGCTATTGTGAAAGGTGTTATTTCCCTAACTTCTTTCTCAGCCTGCTTGTCCTTTGAGTACAAGAAGGCTACTGATTTGCTTGAGTTAATTTTATAACCAGCCACTTTGCTGAAGTTGTTTATCAGCTGTAGAAGTTCTCTGGTGGAGTTTTTTGGATTGCTTAAGTAGACTATCACATCGTCTGCAAATACTAAATAAAATTCTTGCCAACTGAATCCAAGAGCATATCAAAACGATCATTCACCATGATCAAGTAGGCTTCATTCCAGGGATGCAGGGCTGGTTCAATATACGGAAATCCATCAATGTAATCCACTACATAAACAAACTAAAAGAAAAAAAAACCACATGGTCATCTCATTAGATGCTGAAAAAGCATTCGACAAATTTCAGCATCCTTTCATGCTAAAAGTCTTGGAAAGAGCTGGAATTCAAGGCCCATACCTAAACATAGTAAAAGCAATCTACAGCAAACCAGTAGCCAACATCAAACTAAATGGAGAGAAACTTGAAGCAATCCCACTAAAATCAGGGACTAGACAAGGCTGCCCTCTCTCTCCATATCTTTTCAATATAGTACTTGAAGTTCTAGCGAGAGCAATTAGACAACATAAGGAAGTCACAGGGATACAAATTTCCTGAAATTCTTTAAGAGATTTTTGTGTTTTCTGTTGCTACTATGTATCCAACCCAGTTCCCCGGTAAAAGAAAGCTCAAATCAGCGGTTAACAAAACAAGCTACAAGCCTAGACTGGGCAGGCCTCCCACTCTACTACTCTGTTTCAATCTATTTTATCCCATACAACTTGCAGTTTCTCTAGGCCCCGAGCTTCTCTCCCTGCCGCCTCTCCAGTTCTCTTTAACCATTTCTCTTAATTTCTTCCCCTTTCTTCTCTTAGTTTCTTCTCTTGCTCTCTCCTGCCGTTGCTCCTCCTCCTCCTGTTTTATACCCTGTAGCTCCTCCCCTAGACTCTGCTCCTCCCACTTTCCTCCTGCCCAATCATTGGCTCAAGCCTTTATTTGAAAAGTTAAGGTGAGGAGACAGTTCACAAGGCAACTCCTCATCTGCAGCCCCTCTGAGGAGTGGAATTAACATCAAAGTATGAGCCCAGGGCTACCCACAACATTTCCCCCTTTCTGTCCAATTAAAAGACTCTTTTATCTCAGACATCAATTGAGCACAATTATTACCATTTTGTAATATATAGCATACAGGATAGACCTAACACCTAGTCAATCATTTTTTATCAATTAACTAGTATCCCTGTCATCTATTGGAACTTAAAAGGCTTATAATTCTACACCTGACTCAAGTACACTTTAGACTGTAACCCATCTGAAAACCATCCTCTCAAATCTGTATTTTCTTTCTAAATGCTAACCAGCTTGGACTGGCTATAAGACTATTAGTCTTCAACCCCATCAGAAATCCAAGAATGACTAATATTACCTGAAAGTATGAGAAGCACAAAATATAGCTTCTAAAACTTAGCCAATTTATAGAGACCGCTGATCACCTGGACAGACCCTATACACCAAAACGTTGGAGCATCAGTCTTCAGCCTTCTGGCCCAGGATCATCTGACAGACCTTGGTAATGCAGAATTTTGAAGGGCTGATTACTCTGTCTTGGCAGAGATTATCAGTCGACTATTCCACAGTGTGTCCTTTTTTTTTTTTTTTTTTTTTTGGACAGTACTTATCTGTAGATGAAATGAGGCAATTCTTGCCTGGTGACTGTCTCACCACAACTGAAGCAACTCCATTGATGCTCAAGTTCTTCTTTGAATTCAAGAAAGGGGTGCTGTCAGGAGTAGACAGGTCTCTAGCCAAATGATCTTTAATAAAGAAATGTTAATAAACATATTCTGTGGACTTCTGACACCTTTGAAGATCATTTATCTACCTAAGACATCTCTGAACTGTTAAGCCTTGACTCTTCTCGGCTGTTTCTAATGAAAATAGCTCAGGAACACTCTTTTAACTAATTCATAGCCACGAGTTTGCTATCTGGCCCTTAACTTGTATTACTTAATCATCTAAAAGCAGTTTATACTAGCAGTTATAGAAGGACTGGGTCTAAGCCTTGTATTCTTAAATGTGTTATATAGGCACAATGCCTACATGGGAGTAACAATATTAATCCCTGTTTTATATCAATAGTAAATTCATACCAATGAAAACCTTAAATTTACATCAACTAAATTCTGAACCAATAGGCTTTGCATCAATTATAAAGACTTCTACCAATGTAAGATCTGGCTATGTAATTTTTTGCTTAAAAATACATTTTCTCACCAATCCCTATTTGTCTATTTCTATAATTTCTATGATATTACTATATTCCCCTTTTTCTTTTCCACCCACTTCTCCTTTACCTAAGAAGGATAGAGAAGAAGAAAGGAAAGGTAGAAATCCCTGAGTTTAAGTTCTTTAGTTTCCTCCTTGACCAAAGCTACATTTGTGACATATCCCTAAAATTATAACATATCTATAATTCCTAAAATAACCATAACCATCCACCCTACATAAGGAACTGGGGCGATGATTATCTTCTGTCTGCTTCCAGCTGAATTGGGGCAAAGAATTCCCATCTGGGGGCCCAAAGGGAAACTTTGAAAACTAGCTGGCATTATTTGCCTTCCAGTCAAATGTTGTGAGAAAGTTCATGCCTCTGTGTCACATAACATCTTGACCATGACATTCTGAAAGGTTGGAGAGGCAAGTAGAGTTCTGGAAGCAAGTCTTTTTTTTTAATTTTTATTTTCTATGTTTTATGTTTACATTCCAAAGGCTTTCCCCTTTCCCAGTTCCCACCCACCATAGTTCCCATAGTTCCTCTCCCCCCCAACTGTTCCCCAATCATTCCCCTTCTCCCCTCGGTTTCTTTACTAAACTGGATGCAATCTTTACAGGCCCAGGGTCCTCTCCTTTCTTCTTCTTGGGAATCATTTGACTTGCTATTTGTGTCTTGAGTATTTAGGGCTTCTGGGCTCATTAATATCCACTTATCAGTGATTGCATTTCATGTGCATTCTTTTGTGATTGGGTTAATTCACTCAGGATGATATTTTCCAGGTCTAACCATTTACCTACAAATTGCATGAATTCATTATTTTTAATTGCTGAGTAGTATTCCATTGTATAAATATACCACATTTTCGGTATCCATTCCTCCTTTGAGAGATATTTGGGCTCCTTCCAATTTCTGGCTATTATAAACAAGGCTGCTATAAACATAGTGGAGCATGTGTCCTTATTGCATGCAGGGAAATCCTCTGGGTATATGCCCAGGAGTAGTATGCCAGGGTCCTCTGGAAGTGATATGCCCAATTTTCTGAGGAACCTCCAAACTGATTTCCAGAGCAGTTTTACCATTTTGCAATCCCACCAACAGTGGAGGAGTGTTCCTCTTTCTCCACATCCTCGCCAGCACTTGTTGTCTCTTGAGTTTATACTCTTAGCCATTCTGACTGGTGTGAGGTGGAATCTCAGGGTTGTTTTGATTTGCATTTCCCTGATGACTAATGATGTTGAACATCTTTTAAGGTGTTTCTCGCCATCCGAATTTCTTCTGGTGAAAATTCTTTGTTTAGCTCTGTGCCCCATTTTTTGATAGGGTTATTTGGTTCTTTGCCGTCTAACTTCTTGAGTTCCTTGTATATATTGGATATTAGCCCTCTGTCAGATGTGGAGTTGGTGAAGATCTTTTCCCACTTTGTTGGTTGCCGTTTTGTCCTTCGGACAGTGTCCTTTGCTTTGCAGAAACTTTGTAATTTTATGAGGTCCCATTTGTCGATTCTTGATCTTAGAGCATAAGCTATTGGTGTTCTGTTCAGGAACTTTTCCCCTGTGCCCAAGTCCTCCAGGGTCTTCCCAAGTTTCTTTTCTAATAGTTTCAGTGTGTCTGGTTTTATGTGGAGGTCCTTGATCCACTTGGAGTTGATCTTAGTGCAAAGAGATAAGAGTGGGTCAATTCGCATTCTTCTGCATGTTGACCTCCAGTTGAACCAGCACCATTTGTTGAAAAGGCTATCTTTATTCCACCGGATGGTTGTGGCTCCTTTATCAAAGATCAAGTGACCATAAGTCTGTGGGTTAATTTCTGGGTCTTCAATCCTGTTCCATTGATCTGCTTGCCTGTTGCTATACCAATACCATGCAGTTTTTAACACAATTGCTCTGTAGTACTGCTTGAGGTCAGGGATATTGACTCCCCCAGAAGTCCTTTTATTGTTGAGAATAGTTTTAGCTATCCTGGGTTTTTTGTTGCTCCAGATGAATTTGAGAATTGTTCTTTCTAGATCAATGAAGAATTGAGTTGGGATTTTGATGGGGATCGCATTGAATCTGTATATTGCTTTTGGCAAGATGTCCATTTTTACTATATTGATCCTGCCAATCCAGGAGCAAGAAATATTTTTCCATCTTCTGAGGTCTTCTTCGATTTCTTTCTTCAAGGACTTGAAGTTCCTGTTGTACAGATCTTTCGCTTGTTTGGTTAGAGTTACGCCAAGATATTTTATGTTGTTTGTGGCTATTGTGAAGAGTGTTATTTCCCTAATTTCTTTCTCAGCCTGCTTGTCCTTTGAGTACAAGAAGGCCACTGACTTGCTTGAGTTAATTTTATAACCTGCCACTTTGCTGAAGTTGTTTATCAGCTGTAGAAGTTCTCTGGTGGAGTTTTTTGGGTCGCTTAGGTAAACTATCATATCGTCTGCAAATAATGATAGTTTCACTTCTTCCTTTCCAATTTGTATCCCTTTGACTTCCTTATGTTGTCTAATTGCTCTTGCTAGAACTTCAAGTACTATATTGAAAAGATATGGAGAGAGAGGGCAGCCTTGTCTAGTCCCTGATTTTAGTGGGAGTGCTTTAAGTTTCTCTCCATTTATTTTGATGTTGGCTACTGGTTTGCTGTAGATTGCTTTTACTATGTTTAGGTATGGGCCTTGAATTCCTTTTAGCATGAAAGGATGCTGAATTTTGTCGAATGCCTTTTCAGCATCTAATGAGATGACCATGTGGTTTTTTTCTTTCAGTTTGTTTATGTAGTGGATTACATTGATGGATTTCCGTATATTGAAACATCCCTGCATTCCTGGGATGAAGCCTCCTTGATCATGGTGTATGATCGTTTTAATGTGCTCTTGGATTCGGTTAGCAAGAATTTTATTTAGTATTTTTGCATCTATATTCATAAGAGAATTTGGCCTGTAGTTCTCTTTCTTTGTTGGATCTTTTTGTGGTTTAGGTATTAGCGTAATTGTGGCTTCGAAGAATGAGTTGGGCAGTGTCCCTTCTGTCTCTATTTTGTGGAATAGTTTGAAAAGTATTGGTGTTAAGTCTTCTTTGAATGTCTGGTAGAATTCTGCACTAAAACCATCTGGTCCCGTACTTTTTTTTGGTTGGGAGACTTTCTATAACCCCTTCTATTTCTTTAGGGGTTATGGGACTATTTAGCTGATCTACTTGATGCTGATTTAATTTTGGTATTTGATATCTGTCTAGGAAATTGTCCACTTCCTCCAGATTGTCCAGTTGTTTTGAGTATAGACCTTTGTAGTAGGATCTGATGATCTTTTGAATTTCCTCCGTTTCTGTTGTTATGTCTCCCTTTTCATTTCTAATTTTGTTAATTTGTATACTGTCTCTGTGTCCTTTGGTTAGTCTGGCTAAGGGTTTATCTATCTTGTTGATTTTCTCAAAGAACCAGCTCCTGGTCTTGTTGATTCTTTGTATGGTCCTCTTTGTTTCTACTTGATTGATTTCAGCCCTGAGTTTGATGATTTCTTGTCTTCTACTCCTCCTGGGTGAATTAACTTCTTTTTCTTCCATGGCTTTAAGGTGTGCCATTAAGTTGCTAGTGTATGCTCTCTCCAGTTTCTTTTTGGATGCACTTAGGGCTATGAGTTTTCCTCTTAGCACTGCTTTCATTGTGTCCCATAGATTTGGGTAGGTTGTACCTTCATTTTCATTGAATTCTAAAAAGTCTTTGATTTCTTTTTTTATTTCTTCCTTGACCAAGGTGTCATTGAGTAGAGTATTGTTCAGTTTCCATGTGTATGTGGGCTTTCTGTTGTTTTTGTTGTTATTGAAGACCACTCTTACTCCATGGTGATCTGATAGGAGGCATGGGATTAGCTCGATCTTCTTGTATTTGTTGACATCTGTCTTGTGACCAATTATATGGTCTATTTTGGAGAAGGTACCATGTGGAGCTGAGAAAAAGGTATATTCTTTAGCTTTTAGTATGAAATGTTATATATATATATATATATATATATATATATATATATATATATATATATCTGTTAAATCCAATTGGTCCAGAGTTTCAATTAGTTTCACTGTGTCCCTGTTTAGTTTCTGCTTTCCTGATCTGTCCATTGAGGAGAGTGGAGTGTTGAAGTCACCCACAATTATTGTGTTAGGTGTAATGTGTGCTTTAAGCTTTAGTAAGGTTTCTTTTACGAATGAGTGTGCCCTTGCATTTGGAGCATAGATGTTCAGTATTGAGAGCTCTTCTTGGTGGATTTTCCCTTTGGCCAGCAAGAAGTGACCTTCTGAGTCTCTTTTGATGATTTTAGGTTGGAAGTCAATTTTATCTGATATTAGAATGGCTACTCCAGCTTGTTTCCTGAGACCATTTGCTTGTAAAATTGTCTTCCAGCCTTTTACTCTAAGGCAGTGTTTGTCTTTAACACTGAGATGGGTTTCCTGTATGCAGCAAAATGTAGGGTCCTGTTTCCGTATCCATTCTGTTAATCTATGTCTTTTTATTGGGGAATTGAGTCCATTGATGTTAAGAGATATTAAGGAATAGTAATTATTTCCTCCAGACATTTTTGAAATTATATTTATTTATTTTATTTATTTTTTTATATTCGAGAGGTTACCTTCTTTTAGGTTTGATGAGAGGAGGTTTCTATCTTGTTTCTTCCCGGGTGTAGTTTCCGTCCTTGTCTTGGTGTTTTCCCCCTATTATCCTTTGTAGGGCTGGATTTGTGGAAAGATATCGTGCAAATTTGGTTTTGTCATGGAATACCTTGATGTCTCCATCTATGGCGATTGAGAGCTTTGCTGGGTAAAGTAGTTTTGCCTGAAGTTTGTGTTCTCTTAGAGTTTGCATTATATCTGCCCAGGATCTTCTAGCTTTCATGGTCTCAGGTGAGAAGTCTGGTGTTATTCTGATAGGTCTTCCTTTATAAGTTACTTGGCCTTTTTCTCTTGCTGCCTTTAATATTCTTTCATTGTTTAGTACATTTGGAGTTTTGATTATTATGTGACGGGATGTATTTCTGTTCTGATCCAGTCTGTTTGGCATTCTGTATGCTTCTTGTATATTCATGGGCATCTCTCTCTTTAGGTTGGGGAAGTTTTCTTCCATAATTTTGTAGAAGATATTTGCTGGCCCTTTAACTTGTACATCTTCATTCTTGTCTATACCTATAATCCTTAGGTTTGGTCTTCTCATTGTGTCCTGGATTTCCTGGATGTTTTGGGTTACAGCCTTTTTGCATTTAGTATTTTCTTTGACTGTTGAATCAATGGTTCCTATGGTATCTTTGGCTTCTGATATTCTGTCTTCTATCTCTTGTATTCTATTGTTGTTATTTGCATCTATGGCCCCTGATTTCTTCCCAAGGTTTTCTATCTCCAATGTTGTCTCCCTCTGTGATTTCTTAGTTGTTTCTACTTCTGTTTTTAGTACCTGGATGGATGTGCTCAGATCTTTCGCTTGCTTGATTGTGTTTTCATGTATTTCTTTAATAGATTTTTGTGTTTCCTCTTTCATAGCTTCTACTTGTTGGCCCACGTTCTTCTGTATTTCTTTAAGTGATTTTTGTCTTTCTTCCTTATTGTCTTCTTCTTTTTGATCCATCTTCTCCTGCATTTCTTGAAGTGATTTTTGTATTTGCCTTGTAAAGGCTTCTAACTTTTGATCCATTTTCTCCTCTATTTCTTTACGAGATTTTTCTATGTGTTCAGCTACCAGCATCCTGACCAGTGATTTTTATATCCAAGTCTTGTTTTTCTGGTGTTTTGGGGTATCCAGGCCTTCCTGTTGTTGGCGAACTGGGTTCAGATGCTGTCATGTTGCCTTGATTTCTGTTAGTGACATTCCTTTGTTTACCTTTTGCCATCTGGTTATTTCTGGTGTTAGTTGGCCCTGTTGTCACTGGCTGGTGTTTGAATATCCTGTGAGGCTGGGCTTACCTGTTGTTTGTCTACTGGTGGTTATGCGTGATTGCTGCTCAACGGGATCACGAGCTGGCTGCCACCCGCTGACTTTGTGCACAGCCTGAGGTCTCCAGGAAGTGTGGGGGAGTGCAGCAGAGCCTTGGCAGGCGTTGTTGGGCCTGCCTAGTAGGGAGAGCCTAGCAGATCCCCTCACGTGGTAGCCCCTGATGGAATCTGTCTACCTGTGCCTTTCCAGCTGTGTCCTGGTTGCAATATGGAGGCCTGCCGCTATCGCTGGTCTGGAGTCCTGGGGAGCTGGGTGGTTCTGGCTGCCTCAGTGCACGTCCTAAGCTTGCAGGGACGTGCTGCAGAGCCTAGGCACCTGGGCCCGCCTCTGGGCGAGAGCTTAGCAGCTCTCCCTGCTCTTAGCCCCAGACGGAGTCTCTACCTGCGCCTTTCCGGCTGTGTCCTGGTTGCAGTATGGAGGCCTGCAGCTATTGCTGGTCCGGGGTCCTGGGGAGCTGGGTGGTTCCGGCTGCCTCGGTGCAAGGCCTAAGCTCGCAGGGACTTGCTGCAGAGCCTAGGCGCCTGGGCCCGCCTCTGGGCGAGAGCTTAGCAGCGCTCCCTGCTCTAGCCCCAGTCGGAGTCCCTACCTGCACCTTTCCAGTTGTGTCCTGGTTGCAATATGGAGGCCTGCCACTATCACTGGTCCGGGGTCCTGGGGAGCTGGGTGGATCCGGCTGCCTTGGTGCACGTCCTAAGCTCGCAGGGACGTGCTGCAGAGCCTAGGCGCCTGGGCCTGCCTCTGGGCGAGAGCTTAGCAGCGCTCCCTGCTCTAGCCCCAGACGGAGTCCCTACCTGCGCCTTTCCAGCTGTGTCCTGGTTGCAATATGGAGGCCTGCCGCTATCGCTGGTTCGGTGTCCTGGGGAGCTGGGTGGATCCGGCTGCCTCGGTGCACATCCTAAGCTCGCAGGGCTGGAAGCAAGTCTTTAAGAGAATCAGGTTTGATGTAGTTGAAAAGAGTCAAGTGTGAAGCTGGAATGGAAGTTCCCAAATCTCAGCATACTGGTGTGTGAATCTTTTCAGGGCTGTCTTTCTCTTCTTTCATCCCTATAGTATACAAAACTTAAAAGCAACAAGTAAACAGGTAAAGACATTCACACAGAGCATGCAGGGGGCATATATTGGCCAATGAAGATCAATAAAGAAAGACATCTGACTGCCTTTCCTCAGATTAGCTTGATCACTTGGTCAAACTAAAATGTAACTGTATATTCATGTCCTTGTAAAGGATGTTTTGTAACACCCAATAAGTGTTAATGGCTGTTTATAGACATTTTAATCTCAGCCAGTTCCAGAGCTGTCTCCATATACAGAGACATAAACATTACTACATATACATCACCTATTTTGTTGATTGTGTTAGTCTCCATTTTCTTCTCTGTCGCCAAGGTCCTCAGGAGGTCTCCCTTTGTCATGTCTGATTTTTATCAACGTGGAAGGGACCCACAGCTTTTCTTTTTCTGTGGAAACATAGGCATAGCCCCTCCACCAGCGTAACACATTTCCCATTCTCCATTCTGATGTTAGAATATCCTTAATATAAACAGGCTGGTTTAGTTCAATAGTTTGTTCTGCAGTACAATGTCTTTCAGCAGCTGTGGTGTTTTGTTCATTGGTGTTTAAAAATTTTAAGGTTAATAAGGCACTATGTAACCTATCCTTGGAGGTTCTCATTGATCCTTTTTGCCTATTAAGCATCTCCTTTAGAGTTTGATTTGATCTCTCCACAATTGCTGTATCTTGTTTATGGACAGCTTGGACAGTCTGCAACTGCCTTTGATAAGATTCCTTAACTAATTTAAGATTTTCATTAGAATCCCGACTAGTTTCATGGTTACATACCGAGACTGAGGGGATATGAATTTGTGTATTCCACTGCCTTAATAGATCTCTTCCCCATAAACTAACAGCTATATTAGCCACGTATGGCCTCAATTTTCCTACCCAACCTTCTGGTCCTATACACTTAAGCCATCTGGTACTTTGCTTTGGAATAAGGTCCCAACTCCTTGAAATTGGATATCTACTTCTTGAAGTGGCCAACTTACAGGCCAAAATTTTGTAGATATAATAGTGACATCTGTTCCAGTGTCAACCATTCCTTCAATCGTAATACTGTTTACTAATAGTCTACTGTCTATTTTATTCTGATTGATTAATTTTAAACGGTTATTCTCCAAGTCTAGCTTCCAATCCTCATTTTTTTCTCTCTGCTGCTCAGTCTGATCTGTGAACTGCTGCATCCTTTGTTCTAGCATCTTTTCTAACTCCTGTCTCACACCTTCATTCTCTTCGTTCTGTCTCTTATTCTGTTCTATAATTTCCTGGGTCTTGAATTCTAGTGTTTCAAGCTGCTGCATCCTTTGTTCCAGCATCTTTTCTAACTCCTGTCTTCCACCTTCATTCTCCTCCTTCTGTCTCTTATTCTGTTCTATAATTTCCTGGGTCTTCACTTCTAGTGTTTCAAACTGCTGCATCCTTTGTTCTAGCATCTTTTCTAACTCCTGTCTCACACCTTCATTCTCCTCCTTCTGTCTCTTATTCTGTTCTATAATTTCCTGGGTCTTCAATTCTAGTGTTTTGAACTGCCGCATCCTTTGTTCTAGCATCTTTTCTAACTCCTGTCTCACACCTTCATTCTCTTCCTTCTGTCTCTTATTCTGTTCTATAATTTCCTGGGTCTTCAATTCTAGTGTTTCAAACTGCTGCATCCTTTGTTCTAGCATCTTTTCTAACTCCTGTCTCACACCTTCATTCTCCTCCTTCTGTCTCTTATTCTGTTCTATAATTTCCTGGGTCTTCAATTCTAGTGTTTCAAACTGCTGCATCCTTTGTTCTAGCATCTTTTCTAACTCCTGTCTCCCACCTTCATTCTCCTCCTTCTGTCTCTTATTCTGTTCTATAATTTTCAGGGTCTTCACTTCTAGTGTTTTGAACTGCTGCATCCTTTGTTCTGGCATCTTTTCTAACTCCCGTCTCCCACCTTCATTCTCCTCCTTCTGTCTCTTATTCTGTTCTATAATTTTCTGGATCTTCAATTCTAGTGTTTCCAACTGCTGCAGCCTTTGTTCTAGCATCTTCTCTAACTCCTTTCTCACACCTTCATTCTCTTCCTTCTGTCTCTTATTCTGTTCTATAATTTCCTGGTCTTCAATTCTAGTGTTTCTAACTGCCGCATCCTTTGTTCTAGCATCTTTTCTAACTCCTGTCTCACACCTTCATTCTCCTCCTTCTGTCTCTTATTCTGTTCTATAATTTCCTGTATCTTCTGTTCTAAACCTTGCTTCCATAATCTTAGCTTCTCTTTGTATTGTAATTCTAATATTGCAGCATCTGCCTTATTTTTACCTATGAAATCCCGAACCTTTATTTCTAGTGTTACTTGTAATCTCTTTTCTACGGCAAGGAATTTTTTTGTCTAGGACTCTTGAGATGACATAGTAAATCAAGAGAATAAGTACTGCAATACCAATGACTTTTTCCTCTAAATCCATTCCTGTCAAATCACTCAAAATATCATCACGTAGAGCCAAAACAGTCTTTATTGTTCTACTCATCTTTAGGTATCAAGATGCTATATATCTCTCTTATATCAATGAATTACCTGGTCCGGAACCCTTTCTATCTGCTGTCCGAGCCGTTCAGGGCTTCTCAGGCAGCTAACGTTTTATCTCAGGTTTGTTAGGTTCTAAGCAATAAGTTGGGCAGCCATTTTGTTGCTACTACGTTTCCAACCCAGTTCTCCAGTAAAAGAAAGCTCAACTCAGTGGTTAACAAAACAAGCTACAAGCCTAGACTGGGCAGGCCTCCCACTCTACTACTCTGTTTCAATCTATTTTATCCCATACAACTTGCAGTTTCTCTAGGCCCCGAGCTTCTCTCCCTGCCGCCTCTTGGGTTCTCTTTAACAGTTTCTCTTCATTTCTTCCCCTTTCTTCTCTTAGTTTCTTCTCTTGTTCTCTCCTGCCATTGCTCCTCCTCCTCCTATTTTATACCCTGTAGCTCCTCCCCTAGACTCTGCTCCTTCCACTTTCCTCCTGCCCAATCATTGGCTCAAGCCTTTATTTGAAAAGTTAAGGTGGAGAGACGGTTCACAAAGCAACTCCTCATCTGCAGCCCCTCTGAGGAGTGGAATTAACATCAAAGTAGGAGCCCAGGGCTATCCACAACATTTCCTCTTTCATGACTTCTGCCTGTTGACCCAAGTTCTCCTGTATTTCTTTAAATGATTTTTGCATTTCCTCTTTATTGTCTTCTATCTTTTGACCCATATTCTCCTGAATTTATTTAAATGATTTTTGCATTTTCCTTGTAAGGGCTTTTAACTTTTGACCCCTTTTCTCCTGTATTTCTTTAAGAGATTTTATTTATGTCCTTCTTGTGTTCCTCTAACAGCATCATGACCAGTGATTTTAAATCCAAATCTTGTTTTTCTGGTGTGTTGGGGTATCCAGGACTTGCTGTGGTTAGAAAATTTGGTTCAGATGCTGACATATTGCCTTGATTTCTGTTAGTAATGTTCCTATATTTGCCTTTTGCAATCTGGTTATCTCTGCCGTTAGTTGGTTCTGTTGTCACAGGCTGGTGCTTGAACCTCTTGTGAGCCTGTAAGGCTATTTCTGTACCACTGGATGACTGGGTTTCCCTTGGCACAGATTGCTGACATGCTGCCCTCCTCTTGGGTGCTTTTGGAGCCCTGGTGTATCTTAGCCCAAGCAATGTTATGCTTGGGTTGTCTCTGTGAACCTGATGCTGCCCGACTGCTCTGTCAGGGTGTGAAGATGGTAGCAGGGAGTCCCTCCAAGTGCCGACAACCCTGTGGTCACAGGACCCACCACAGGCTGCCACAGAGACGAACCACTGATCTTCCCAAGTCCTGGGCACACGCAGCAGCTTGGCAGACTGTGTCCCCTGAGATCATAAACTCAGGTGTTTCAGTACCTGGAGCCACCTGTCCTGTCTGACCTGGAGCAAAGATGGTGGTCGGGAGTCTCCTCTGTGGCCCTGATCAGCCCTGAAAGCAGGCTGTGCTGGCTGTCTCCTCCTCACTACCTGCTGGGTGTATAGCTGGTTCTTTCACTTTTGGAGATGGCACATTGTGGCCAAGGGTCTTCCAGATCCAGAGGCATCAACTGGAAGGCTTTTGCTAGAGGCCTCCGAACTGGATCCTCCACTCTGCAGGGCTGTACTCACCTGTGCAGGGTGCCTCTTTCTAGCTGGCTGCTGGGTGTAAGTCTGGTTTCCTGCACTGCTTGGGGATGGCACACTGTGGCCGAGGGTGTTCCTGATCAAGAGGCGAAGGCCAGAAGGCTCTTTCCAGAGGCCTCTGGACTGGATCCTCCACTTTGTAGGGCTGGTCTCACATGTGCAGTCTGCCTCTTCCTAGCTGACTGCTGGGTGGATAGCTGGCTTCCTGCACTGCTTGGAGATGGTGCACTGTGGCTGAGGGTGTTCCTGATCCCAGAAACTATTCTTTGTAAAGATGCTATACAATCTTATTAGATTTTTATTTCTAAGAAATTCTTTATTTGTATAATTGTGTAAGAGGTCCTTGTGCTCACACTCAAGCATAGGTAGCTACAAATGTTAAGCACACAAGGATGTCTCTTCAAAAGAAGAGGTCTATTAGCTGCTTTCCTCCCAGAAAGCTGAAAGAGAATGTATTAATAGCCTTTGGCTCTCTGTATGGCCAGACCACATTTATCACCCAGACCCATCATGAGCTTCTTAATCTTCAACCTGCTTCCTCAATTAATCTATGAATCCTATCTTTATGGAAGATGTCACTTGTACTATAGGAGTTTCCATGTAGTCATGCCTTAAGGCTTTTTATGCCCATGGGACTGAGTTATCCCCAGAAAACTTTTTTCTCAAATTTCCTTTCTTAAATATGTCTAAAATAAACTTCTTGGCATCAGACTGTCAAGGTTGAATCAATGACTGCTAATGAGTCATGTTGAACTCTATTGAACTCTCTTTTAAAAATGTTCCTTGAATTGTTGCTTTGATGGCCTTGGAATCATGAAGAGGTCACAGAGACCATTTTATGAGTGTTTGGCTTGCATACATATATTTGCATCACATGCATGCCTGGTGCCAATGGATACCAGAAGAGGAAATCTTATCTCCTGTAAATGGTGTTTTTGATGGTTGTGATTTGCAGTGTAGGTGGTGGGAATCAAACACTGGTCCCCTCAAAAAGCAATCACTGTTCTTTCTTCTGATGCTCCCTCTATAACAGGCACCTTAGCAGACTTTATTTCTTCCTGAATAGTAAGTCAGTGTGGTGTAAAGTGCTAGAGTTTATCAGCTCATTTGCTCAACAAAGTGGAAGAGAGTTTTTACTAACTTCAGAGCCCTGCCAGGGTGATGACAGACTGACTAAAAACTGTTTTTCATGTGATATCCATCATAGAATTCAGAATGTTAGAGGGATATACTGCATAAAATATCCCAGCCCAAAATAAGCAAACACACAGTAGGAAGAAACAAATACAGCAGAGGAAACCAGAACCTTAGTATGTAGTGACCTGTTTCCAAAAATCCACATTTCAACAACAAAATGGAAGATTGAAAAGAAACAGGGAAGTATGAACCTTAGAGCACAAAAACAAGCAACAAGATGGCCTCTGGAAAGAGCAGAAGCCATCTTTAACAAAAATATCTCCATTGTAAAACTGTTGGCAGTTGGAACAGAGAACAATATTGAAGTAGTACACAAAAGGATGAAGACATTGTCAAGTCAAGTAGTGAGTAAAGAGCCAAAAATTATGGGGAAATTTTAAATGGAAATTCTGAGTTGCAAAGTAAACAATAGATATAAACTGTCCAGTAAATGGGCTCTACTAATGTGAACGAGATAAATTAATAATTGGTAAGTTTGCAAATATTTACATAGAGATTGTGGAAGTTGAAGAAAAAGAGGATGAGGAAAAAATGAATGCAGGGTCAAGTGTAGACAATGTTCTTGCAGAAAACTCATACAGTAAGAACTCTTATAGGAGAGAAAGGGAAAGGCAAGCTATGATGAAATAATGGCTGAAAATTCAAATTAAAAAATCAGCTGGCTGAAGCAGAGGCCATGCATCTTCCAGTTTGCACCTGTGCCTGGTGCAGAGCCTCTGCTCTGGATCCAAACAAAAAGAGCCCACATCCCAGTTGTAGCTCCACTCCCCAGGTATTCAGACACATCTAGGATCACAGGTGAGACACCAAACCTCACCCCAATACACAATATAACCTGGACCCATGGGACTATGGGACTCAGATAGACTGCCCTGCTAGAGACCCTCACTCCTTACTGCTTACAACTATGCCTAGAGCAGAGCCTCTGCTCTAGTTCCACATACAACCAGCACACATTCCATTTGCAGCTCAACCCCCAGGAATTCTGACACATCCAGGACCTCAGGATCATGGGATCACAGGCTCAAAGGAAGGACAGGCTTCAGTCAGAAGCATAGAGGCTAATTAACACCAGGGATAATCAGATGGTGAGAGGCAAGTACAAAAATATAAGCAACAGAAACCAATACATCTTCACAACATCAGAGCACAGTTCACCCACCACAGCAAGACCTGGAAACCCCAACAAACCTATAAAGCAAGATTCTGATCTAAATCTCATTTCATGAAGATGATAGAGGATTTTAAGAAGGACATAAATAACTCCCTTAAAGAAATTCAGGAGAACAGAAATAAACATTTAGAAATCCTTGAAGAGGAAGCAGATAAATCCCTTAAAGAAATACAGGAGAGCACAATCAAATATGTGAAGGAATTGAACAAAAGCATGGATATGGAAACCCTAGTAAAGAGAGCAGGAGTCACAAATGCAAGGATCACTAACAGAATACAAGAGATAGAATAGATTCTTAGGTGTAGAAGATACCACAGAAGACATCAAAACAATTGTCAAGGAAAATACAAAAAGCAAAAGTTCCTAACTTGAAACATTCAAGAAATCCAAGACATAATGAAAAGTCTTAACCTAAGAATAATTAGTATAGAAGAGCACAAAGATTCATAACTCAAAGGGCCAGCAAAATCTTCAACATAAAAGAAGCTTACAGATCCCCAAATAGATTGACCCAGAAAAGAAATTCCTCCTGGCACATTATAATCAAATCAAGCTAGCAGAACAAAGAAAGAATATTAAAAGTGGTAAGTGAAAAAGGTCAAGTTATGTATAAAGGCAAACCTATCAGAATCACACCAGACTTTTCAACAGAGACTCTCAAAACCAGAAGATCTTGGGCAAATGAAATACAGACCCCAAGAGAACAAAAATGCCAGCCCAGGCTCCTATACACAACAAAACTCTCAATTACCATAGATGGAGAAACCAAGATATTCCAAATCAAAACCAACTTTAAACAATTATCTTTTCAATAATCTACCACTACAGAAGATAGGAGAAGGAAAAGTCCAAGATCAAGAGAGAAACTACACCCAAGAAAAAGCAAGAAATTAGTCTTTTCTCAAAAGACCCAAAAGAAGAAACACAGAAACATATTTCCACCTCTAACAATAAAAACAACAGGAAGCAACAATCACTGATCTCTAATAGCTCAATATCAATAGACCCAATTTCCTAATAAAAAGACATAGGCTAACATAGTGACTATGTAAACAGGACCCAGCATTTTGCTGCTTACAGGATACACACATCAATGACAAAGACAGACACTACCTCAAAGTAAAAGGCTGAAATAAAATTTCCAGGCACATGGTCCCAAGAAACAAGTTGCAGTAGCCATTCTAATATTCAATAAAATAGACTTTCAATGAAAAGTTATCAAAAATGATGGGAAGGACATTACATAGTCATCAAAGGAAAAATCCACCAAGATGAACTCCCAATTTTGAACATCTATGCGACAAATGCAAGAGCACACACATTTGAAAAAAATGTTACTGAAGCTCAAAGAACTCATTAAACCTCTCATAATAATAGTAAGAGATTTCAACACCTCACTCTTACCAATTGACAGATCACAGAAACAGAAATGAAATAGAGACACAGTGAAACTAAAAGAAGTTATGGACCAAATGCATTTAACGGATATTTACAGAACATTTTACCCTAAAAGAAAAGAATATTCCTTTTGCATGGTGCCTCATGGTATCTTCTCAAAAATTAACCATATAACCAGTCACAAAAGAAGCCTCAATAGATACAGGAATACTGAATTATTCCCATGGATTCTATTAAACCACCATGGACTAAGGCTAATAGAAACAAAAACAACAGAAAGCCCACTTAAACGTGGAAGCTGAATAACTATCTACTTAATGATAAATTGGCCTGGGAAGAAATAAAGAATGAAATAATACACCTTTTAGATTTTAATGAAAATGAAGGCACAACATATCTAAAATTATGGGACACAAAAAGGCAGTGCTAAGAAATTAATTCATAGCACTGAGTATCTCCATAAAGATATTAGAGAGATCATACACTAGAAACTAGGACATTTAAAAATTCTAGGAAAAAATAAGGAAATACATCTAAGAGAAACAGATGGTAGGACATAATCAAACTCACGACTCCAGTAATATTGGAGATGCCAGTACCATAGGATGACCACCAAGAACAGTAGCAGCAATGGAGTGGATCAACCTGAGCTTAGAGTGCTTCAGAGGACAGAGTTGGAGAAGTGACACCACCCCTTTTCAGGAGCCCAGAAGATCATGTGTGAATCTCAGGCATTGGAATAAGAAGATGTGTAGTTGAAGTTGCCTTGGAGACCCCAAGATGTTCAAGATGTCAGAGCTATGGGCTATCTGCTGAGGAAAGCTGCTAACAGGGAGTGGAACCAACCCAGGGGAGAGAAGTATGTTGCAATAAAAAAAATAGAAAACAAGTTGGAGATCTGAAGATCTCTTTGACACCAGACATAGAGATTCCATATTTGGAGTTTGCCAAGCTAGCTTTTCCTCTTGCTTTGGGGATTACAGTTTAATGATTGGATGAATCTCAGGAAAAACTTTGAACTTTGGACTTTTACCATTGTTGAGAATGCTATAGACTATGTGGGCTTAGAAAGTTGGACTAAAGGTATTTTTGTTTATTATACTATGGGAAGGTATAGCTCCCATAGGCTCATATGTCTGAACAAGCTGTTGGTTTCTGGGTAGTGGAATGTGATGGTTTGTATATGCTTGGGACAGGGAGTGTAACTATTAGGAGGTGTAGCCTTCTTGGAGTAGGTGTTTCACTTTAGATGTAGACTTTAAGAACCTTGTTCTGGCTGCCTGTAAGCTAGTTTTGTGGTAGCTGTCTATAGAACATAAATGTAAACTCTTAACTCCTCCAGACCTACTTCTAGAAGGGCACTGCCATGCTCATGCCTTGAGGATAAGATGAAACCTCTGACCATGAAAGCTAGAAGATCCTGGACAGATCCCATGCAGATTCTAACAGATCACAAATGCCAGCCAAGACTACTAACCCAGCAAAACTCTCAATCAATGTAGATGGATAAATCAAAATATTCCATAAGACCAAATTTACACAATATCTTTCCACTAACACAGCCCTACAAAGGATAATAGAAGGAAAACTCCAATACAAGGAGAGAAACTACACCCTGGAAAAAGCAAGATAGTAACCTTCTTCCATCAAACTCAAAAGAAGATAACCACTCAAAAACAAAAATAACATAAAAAATGACAGGAAGAAATATTCATTATTCCTTAATATCTCTTAACATCAATAGACTCAATTCCCCACTAAAAAGACATGGACTAACAGACTGCATATGGAAACAGGACCCTACATTTTGCTGAATACAGGAAACACATCTCAGTGTCAAAGACAAACACTACCTTAGAGTAAAAGCCTGGAGGACAATTTTACAAGCAAATAGTCACAGGAAGCAAGCTGGAGTAGCCATTCTAATATCAGATAAAATGGACTTTCAACCTAAAGTCATCAAAAGAGACACAGAAGGACACTTCTTGCTGGTCAAAGGAAAAATCCACTAAGAAGTACTCACAATTCTGAACATCTATGTTCCAAATGCAAGGGCAACCTCATTCGTAAAAGAAACTTTACTAAAGCTCAAAGCACACATTGCACCTAACACAATGATTGTGGGGGACCTAAACATTCCACTATCCTCAATGGACCTATCAAGAAAACAGGAACTAAACAGAGACACAGGGAAACTTATTGAAGCTTTGGAGCAATTAGATTATATATATATATATATATATATATATATATATATAAAATATTAATTATATTATATATAGATTATTATACTATGGGAAGGTATAGCTCCCATAGACTCATATGTCTGAACAAGCCTTCGGTTTCTGGGGAGTCGAATGTGATGGTTTGTATATGCTTGGGACAGGGAGTGTAACTATTAGGAGGTGTAGCCTTCTTGGAGTAGGTGTTTCACTTTAGATGTAGGCTTTAATAACCTTGTTCTGGCTGCCTGTAAGCTAGTTTTGTGGTAATTGTCTTTAGAACACAAGTGTAAACTCGTGTTTAGAACACAAGTGTAAATCTATATATATAGATTATATAATTATATCTAATTAATATAATATAATTATATTAATTAGATTATATATGTATATATTATATATATATATGTGTGTGTGTATATATATGTGTGTGTATATATGTATGTGTATATATATATATATATATATATATATATATATATATCACATTCTATCCCAAAGCAAAAGAATATACCTTTTTCTCAGCAACTCATGGTACCTTCTCCAAAATCAACCGTATAATTGGTCACAAGACAGACCTCAACAAATATAAGAAGATTGAACTAATCCCATGCTTCCTATCGGATCACCATGGAGTAAGAGTGGTTTTCAATAGCAACAGAAACAACAGAAAGTGCACATACACATGGAGGCTTAACAATATTCTACTCAATGATACCTTAGTCAAGGAAGAAATAAAGAAAGAAATCAAAGTCTTTTTAGAATTTAATGAAAATGGAGGCACAACATACCCAAATCTATGGGACACAATGAAAGCAATGCTAAGAGGAAAACTCATAGCCTTGAGGGCCTCCAAAAAGAAACAGGAGAGAGCATATACTAGCAACTTAACGGCACACCTGAAAGCTCTGGAACAAAAAGAAGCTAATTCACCCAGGAGGAGTAGAAGACAGGAGCTCATCAAACTCAGGGCTGAAATCAATCAAGTTGAAACAAAGAGAACTATAAAACGAACCAACAAAACCAGGAGCTGGTTCTTTGAGAAAATCAACAAGATAGATAAACCCTTAGCCAGACTTACCAAAGGGCACAGAGACAGTATCCAAATTAACAAAATTAGAAATGAAATGGGAGATATAACAACAGAAACTGAGAAAATTCAAAAAAATCATCAGATCCTGCTACAAAAGCCTACACTCAACACAACTGGAGAATCTGGAGGAAATGGACAATTTTCTAGACAGATACCCAATACCAAAATTAAATCAGGATCAAATATATCATCTAAATAGTCCTATAGCCCCCAAAGAAATAGAAGTGGTGATAGAAAGTCTTCCAACCAAAAAAGCACAGGACCAGAAGGTTTTAGTGCAGAATTCTATCAGACCTTCAAAGAAGACCTAATACCAATCCTCTTCAAACTCTTCCACAAAATAGAAACAGAAGGAACAGTACCCAACTCATTCTATGAAGCCATAATTACCCTGATACGAAAACCACACAAAGATCCAACAAAGAAAGAGAACTTCAGACCAATTTCCCTTATGAACATCGATGCAAAAATACTCAATAAAATTCTTGCCAACCGAATCCAAGAACACATCAAAACGATCATTCACCATGATCAAGTTGGCTTCATCCCTGGGATTCAGGAATGGCTCAATATATGGAAATCCATCAATGTAATCCACTACATAAACAAACTGAAAGGAAAAACCACATGGTCATCTTATTGGATGCTTAAAAAGCATTTGACAAAATTCAGCATCCTTCCATTCTAAAAGCCTTGGAAAGAACAAGGAGTCAAGGAAACATAGGAAAAACAATTTACAGCAGACTGGTAGCCAACATCAAAGTAAATGGAGAGAAACTTGAAGCAATCCCACTAAAATCAGGGACTAGACAGGGCTGCCACCTCTCACCATATCTTTTCAATATAGTACGTGAGGTACTAGCTAGAGCAATTTGACAACATAAGGAAGTCAAAGGGATACGAATTGGAAAGGAAGAAGTCAAGCTGTCACTATTCGCAGATGATATGATAGTATACTTAAGTGACCCAAAAAACTCCACCAGAGAACTCCTACAACTGATAATCAACTTCAGCAAAGTGGCTGGTTATAAAATCAACTCAAGCAAATCAGTAGCCTTCCTATAGACAAAGGTTAAGCAGACTGAAAAGAAATTAGGGAAATGACACCCTTAATAATAGCCACACACAATATAAAGTATCTTGGTGTGACTCTAACCAAACAAGTGAAAGATTTGTATGACAAAAGCTTCAGTTCTCTGAAAAAGTAAATTGAAGAAGACCTCAGAAAATGAAAAGATCTTCCATGCTCGTGGATTGGCAGGATAGATAAAATGGCAATCTTGCCAAAAGCAATATACTGATTCAATGCAATCCCCATCAAAATCCCAACTCAGTTCTTCATAGAGTTAGAAAGAGCAGTTCTCAAATTCATCTGTAATAACAAAAAACCCAGGATAGCTAAAACTATTATCAACAGTAAGAGAACTTCTGGGGGAATCAGTATCCCAGACCTCAAGCAATGCTACAGAGCAGTAGTGTTAAAAACTGCATGGTGACAGTGACAGGGACTGTGACAGGGAGGTGGATCAATGGAATAGGATTGAAGACCCAGAATTGAACCCACACATCTATGGCCACTTGATCTTCGACAAAGGCGCTGAAAACATCCAGTGGAAAAAAGATAGCCTTTTCAACAAATTGTGCTGGCTCAACTGGAGGTCAGCATGCAGAAGAATGAGAATTGATCCATTCTTATCTCCTTGTACTAAGCTCAACTCCAAGTGGATCAAGGACCACCACATAAAACCAGACACACTGAAACTAATAGAGAAGAAACTGGGGAAGACTCTCGAGGACATTGGCTCATGGGGAAAGTTCCTGAACAGAACACCAATAGCTTATGCTCTAAGATCCAGAATTGGCAAATGGGACCTCATAAAATTACAAAGTTTCTGTAAGGCAAAGGACACTGTCAGAAGGACAAATCGGCCAGGCGGTGGTGGTGCACACCTTTAATCCCAGCACTTGAGAGGCAGAGGCAGGCAGATTTCTGAGTTCGAGGCCAGCCTGGTCTACAGAGTGAGTTCCAGGACAGCCAGCACTACACAGCGAAACCCTGTCTTGAAAAACCAAAAAAAAAAAAAAAAAAGACAAATTGGCAACCAACAAATTGGTAAAACATCTTCACCAACCCAACATCTGACAGAGGGCTAATATCCAATATATACAAAGAACTCAAGAAGTTAGATCCCAGAAAAGCAAATAACCCTATCAAAAATGGGATGCAGAGTTAAACAAAGACTTTTCACCTGAAGAATTTCAGATGCCTGAGAATCACCTTAAGAAATGTTCAATATCTTTAGTCATTAGGGAAATGCAACTCAAAACAACCCTGAGATTTCACCTCACACCAGTCAGAATGGCTAAGTTTAAAAACTCAGGAAACAACAGGTGTTGGTGAGGATGTGGAGAAAGAGGAACACTCCTCCACTGCTGGTCGGATTACAAGCTGGTACAACCACTCTGGAAATCACTCTGGTGGTTCCTCAGAAAACTGGACATGATACTTCCAGAGGACCCTGCCATACCACTCCTAGGCATATACCCAGAAGATTCCCCAGCATGCAATAAGGATACATGCTCCACTATGTTCATAGCATCCTTATTTATAATAGCCAGAAGCTGGAAAGAACCCAGATGTCCCTCAACGGAGGAATGGATACAAAAAATGTGGTATATATACACAATGGAGTACTATTCAACCATTAGAAGCAATGAATTCATGAAATTCTTAGAGAAATGGATGGAGTTGGAGAACATCATACTAAGTGGGGTAACCCAGTCTCAAAGGAATACCCATGGTATGCACTCACTGATAAGTGGTATTAGCCTAGAATCTTGGAACACCAAAGACACAATCCACATACCAAATGATTTCTGAGAAGAAGGAAGGAGTGGACCCTGGTTCTGGAAATGCCAATGCATCAGAGAAGGGGAATACCAGAACAGGGTAGTAGGAAGGGGAGGATGGGGGAATAGGGGGACGGACAGGGCATATGGAACCTTTGGGGGACAGGGAGCCAGGAAAAGGGAAATGAAATGTAAATAAAGAATATATCCAATAAAAAAAGAAAGAAAGAAAGGAAGGAAGGAAGGAAGAAAGAAAGAAAGAAAGAAAGAAAGAAAGAAAGAAAGAAAGAAAGAAAGAACTGTGCTGGAATTTTTATGTGGATTGTATTGAAGCTGTAGATTGCTTTTGGTAACTTGAACCTTTTATTATGTGAATCCTACTGATCCAATAGCATGGGAGATCTTTCCATTTTTTGACATCTTTTCAAATTTCCTTCTTCAAAGACTTGAAGTTCCTGTCATACAACTCTTTCACTTGCTTGGCTGTAGCACAATATTCTATATTATTTATGGCATTTGTTAAGGGTATATCTTCCCTGATTTATTTCTCAGTCTATTTGTCAATTGTGTACAGGAGTCCTACCAATTTTTTAGCAAATCTTGTATTCAGCCATTTTACTGAAGGTGTCTATCAGCTGTAGGAGTTCCACAGTAGAGTTTTTGGCATCGCTTATGTATAGCATCATAATATCTGCAGATATCAATATTTTAACTTCTTTCGTTTCAGTTTTATACCCTTGATCTCCTTCAGTTGTCTTATTGCTCTAGCTCAAATTCAAGTACTATATGGAATACAACTGGAGAGAGTGGACAACCTTGTCTTTTTCCTAATTTTATGGAACTGCTTCAAGTTTCTTTCCCGTTGAAGTTAATGCTGTGTATTGGATTGCTATAAATTGACTTTGTTAGGTTTAGATATGTCCCTTGTGTACCTGATCTCTCCAAGACTTTAATCATGAAAGGGTGTTGTATTTTGTCCATGGCTTATTCAACATTTAATGAGATTATCAAGTGTGTTTCCCCAGTGTGTTAATATGATGAATTACTTTGACAGATTTTCATAGGTGGTACCATCCTCGTATCTCTGGAATGAAAGTTAATTGATTTTGGTGGATGATCTTTTGAATGTATTTTTGGATTTAGTATGTCAGTATTTTATTGTGTATTTTTGTGTCAATGTAAAGAAGGGACATTGGTCTACAGTTTTCTTTCCCTGTGTGGTTGAGTATCTGGTTGACTATTGCTTCATAAAATGAAAATTTCAATGTTCTTCATGTTTCTTTTCAGTGGAATAATTTGAGGAATATTGTTGTTAGGTATCTTTTGAAAAGCTAATAGAATTTTGTACTACAAAGGTCTGTCCCTATGCTTTTTGTGTTGGGAGACTTTTAATGACCTTTTCTGTTTCCTTAAGGGTAATATGTCTATCTAAATTGTTTATCTGATCTTGATACAACTTTGATAAATTATATCAATCAAGAAATTGATCGATTTCTTTGATTTTCTTTGATTTCTAGTTTGGTAGAATACAAGTTTTTGAAGTATGAACATCACCATCACTGACAACAAAATACAGTCTGTGGTGTGTCAGTGGGTTATTTCAATTAATAAAATTCTTGTATCTGTGGATTTCCTTTGTGACTGTTGTTATGCTGCCCTTTTGCAAATTTATGTTATTTTGTTGTCAGTGGTAGTGTGAGTGTGTGTGTGTGTGTGTGTGTGCCCTTTATTGTTCCTGTGTTTGTCAGTTTGCCTATCTTGTTGATTTTCTCAAAGAACCAACTCTTTGTTACACTGATTATTTGTGTTGTTCTTTGTTTCTATATTATTGACTTCAGTCCTGAGTTTATTTCTTACTAATTCTGTTCAATGTGATTACTTTTTGTTCTAAACTTTCAGATGTGCTGTTAAGTTACTAATACAGGATCTCTCCAGATATTTTTATGTAGACACTTAGTTCTATGAACTTTCCTCTTAGCACTGATTTCATTGTGTCCAATAAGTTTGGGTATGCTGTGCAGGCATTTTCCTTGAATTCCTACAAGTCATTAATTTCTTTTTTCCTGCCTTGTCCTTCAGTAGAGAGTTGTTCAGTTTCCATGAGTTTGTAGGCTTTCTGTTGTTTCTGTTGTTGGTGAAATCCAGTTTTAGTCTGTGGTGGTCTGTGGTGTGTCAGTGGGTTATTTCAATTAATACAATTCTTGTATCTGTTGAGACTTGCTTTGTTACCATTATGCCATCACTTTTGGAAAAGGTTCCATGAAGTGCTGACAAAAATGTATGTTCTTTGTGTTTGGGTGAAGTGTTCTATAGATATCTATTAGGTTCATCTGTTAGCTCAATTATTTCTCTGGTTAGTTTCTGTCCATTGGTGAGAATTGGGTATTGAAGACTCCCATTATTAATGTGTGGTAATCTGTGATTTATGCTTTAGTAATGTTTCTTTCACAAATGTGACTGTTCTTTAGTTTGGGTAATAGATGTTCAGAATTGAAATGTTATCTTGGAGGATGTTTTATTTGTTGATTACAAAGTGTCTTTTCTCTCTCTCTCTTTTGATTACTTTTGGTTGGAAGTCTATTTTGTTAAATATTGGAATTCTAGTTTGTTATGTGTAAGATTTGGCATACCTGATTGATTCTTGGGTCCATTTGCTTAGAATATATTTTTCCAACCATTAACCAGAGATAAAGTCTAACATTGATGCTGAGGTGTGTTTCTTTTATGCAATAGAAGAATGGATCCTGCTTTCACATTCATTGGGTTAGTTTGTGTCTCTTTATTTGAGGAATTTATTCCATTGATACTGAGAGAGAATAATGATGAATGATTCTTAATTTCCATTATTTTGTTGTTGGTGAGGGTAGTGTGTGTGTGTCTCCTCTTTTGATTTGTTTTGTTTTGTTTTTGTTTTTGTTTTATTTTCTATATTCTTTGTTTACATTCCAAATGCTTTCCCTTTTCCCGGTTTTCCCCTCACCATATGTCCCATAAGTCCTCTTCCCTCCACCCATTCCCCAATCACCCCCTCCCATTTCTCTGTTCTGGTACTGCCCTACAATACTGGATCAAGTCTTTTCAGGACCAGGGCCCTTTCTTTCCTTCTTCTTGGGAATCAGATGATTTGCTAATTGTGTCTTGTTGCATTTCATATGTATTCCTTTGTGATTGGGTTACCTCACTTAGGATGACATTTTCCAGGTCCAACCATTTGCCTACAAATTTCATGAATTCATTGTTTTTAATTGCTGAGTAGTAGTTCATTGTATAAATATACCACATTTTCTGTATCCACTCCTCCATTGAGGTTCTTTCCAGCTCCATCTGCATTTCATATGTATTCCTTTGTGATTGGGTTACCTCACTTAGGATATTTTCCAGGTCCAACCATTTGCCTACAAATTTCATAAATTCATTGTTTTTAATTGCTGAGTAGTAGTTCATTGTATAAATATACCACATTTTCTGTATCCACTCCTCCATCTGGGTTCTTTCCAGCTTCTGACTATTAAAAATAAGGCTGCTCTGAACATAGTGGAGCATGTGTCCTTGTTGCCTGCAGAGGAATCCTCTGGGTATATGCCCAGGAGTGGCATAGCTGGTTCTGCTGGTAGTACTATGTCTAATTTTCTGAGGAATCACCAAACTGATTTCCAGAGTGGTTTTACCAGCTTGCAATCCCACCAACAATGGAGAAGTGTTCCTTTTTCCCCACATCCTATCCAGCAACTTCTGTCCCCTGAATTTTTCATCTTAGCCATTCTGACTGGTATAAGGTGGAATCTCAGTGTTCTTTTGATTTGCATTTCCCTGATAACTAATGTTGCTGAACATTTCTTTAGGCACTTTAGAGCCATTTGAGTTTCCTCAGTTGAGAATTCCCCGTTTAGCTCTGTACCCCATTTTTAATAGGGTTATTTGACTCTCTGGAGACTAACTTCTTGAGTTCTTTGTATACATTGAATATTAGCAAGAAATATTTTTCCATCTTCTGAGGTCTTCTTCGATTTCTTTCTTCAAGGACTTGAAGTTCCTGTCATACAGATCTTTCGCTTGTTTGGTTAGAGTTACACCAAGGTACTTTATGTTGTTTGTGGCTATTGTGAAGGGTGTTATTTCCCTAACTTCTTTCTCAGCCTGCTTGTCCTTTGAGTACAAGAAGGCTACTGATTTGCTTGAGTTAATTTTATAACCCGCCACTTTGCTGAAGTTGTTTATCAGCTGTAGAAGTTCTCTGGTGGAGTTTTTTGGGTCACTTAAGTAAACTATCATATCATCTGCAAATAATGATACTTTGACTTCTTCCTTTCCAATTTGTATCCCTTTGACTTCCTTATGTTGTCTAATTGCTCTCGCTAGAACTTCAAGTACTATATTGAAAAGATATGGAGAGAGAGGGCAGCCTTGTCTAGTCCCTGATTTTAGTGGGATTGCTCTCGCTAGAACTTCAAGTACTATATTGAAAAGATATGAAGAGAGAGGGCAGCCTTGTCTAGTCCCTGATTTTAGTGGGATTGCTTCAAGTTTCTCTCCATTTAGTTTGATGTTGGCTACTGGTTTGCTGTAGATTGCTTTTACTATGTTTAGGTATGGGCCTTGAATTCCTGCTCTTTCCATGACTTTTAGCATGAAAGGATGCTGGATTTTGTCGAATGCTTTTTCAGCATCTAATGAGATGACCATGTGGTTTTTTTCTTTTAGTTTGTTTATGTAGTGGATTACATTGATGGATTTCCGTATGTTGAACCATCCCTGCATCCCTGGGAAGAATATTAGCCCTCTATTGGATGTAAAGTTGGTAAAGATCTTTTCCCAAATTGTTGGTTGCTGTTTTGTCCTATTGAATGTGTCCTTTCATTTACAGAAGCTTTGCAGTTTTATGAGGTCCCATTTGTCAATTCTTGTTCTTAGAGCATAAGCCATTGGTGTTCTGATCAGGAACTTTTCCCCTGTGCCCACGTGTTCAAGATTCGTCCACACTTTCTCCTCTATAAGCTTCAGTGTATCTGGTTTTATGTGTAGAGCCTTGATCCATTTGGACTTGAGCTTTGTACAAGGAGATAAGAATAGGTCGATTTGCATTTTGCTGCATGCAGATCTCCAGTTGATTCAGCACCATTTGTTAAAAATGCTATCTTCTTTCCACTGGATGTTTTTAGCTCCTTTGTCAAATATCAAGCGACTGTACGTGTGCGGGTTCCTTTTGGGTCTTCAATTCTAGTCCATTGATCTTCCTGCCTGTCTGCATACCAATACCAAACAGTTTTTATCTCTACTGCTCTGTAGTAGAGCTTGAGGTCACGGATGGTCATTCCCCAAGAAGATCTTTTGTTGTGGAGAATAGTTTTTGTTATCCTGGGTTTTTTGTTATTCCAGATGAATTTGAGAATTGGTCTTTCTAGATATATGAAGAATTGATTTGGGATTTTGATGGGGATTGCATTGAATCTGTAGATTGCTTTTGGCAAGATGGCCATTTTTACTATATTAATCATGTCAATCCATGAGCACAGGAGATCTTTCCATCTTTTGAGATCTTCTTCTATTTCTCTCTTTAGAGGATTGAAGTTCTTGTCATACAGATCTTTTACTTGCTTTGTTAGGGTCACATCTAAGTATGGCATATTATTTGGGACTGTTGTGAAGGGTGTCAATTCTTTAGTTTCTTTCTCAGCTTGTTTATCCTTTGAGTAGAGGAAGGCTAGTGATTTATTTGAGTTAATTTTATATCCAGCCACTTTGGTGAAGTTGGTTATCAGATTTAGGAGTTCTCTGGTAGAAGTTTTGGGGTCGCTTAAGTATACTATCATATCATCTGCAAATAGTGATATTTTGAATTCTTCCTTTCTAATTTGTATACATTTGACCTCCTTTTGCTGCCTGGTTGCTCTGGCTAGGATTTCAAGTACTATATTGAATAAATAGGGAGAGAGTGGGCAGCCTTGTCTAGTCCCCTCTACACCCTCTGGTTAGTCTGGCTAAGAGTTTATCTATCTTGTTGATTTTCTCAAAGAACCAGCTCCTGGTTTTGTTGATTCTTTGTATAGTTCTGTTTCTATATGGTTGATTTTTAGCCCAGAGTTTGATTATTTCCTGCCATCTACTCCTCTTGGGTGTATTTGTTTCTTTTTGTTCCAGAGCTTTCAATTGCACTGTCAAGCTGTTAGTGTAAGCTCTCTCCTTTTTCTTTTTGGAAGGACTCAGAGCTATGAGTTTTCCTCTTAGCACTGCTCTCATTATGTCCCCTAAATTTTGGTATGATGTGTCTTCATTTTCATTAAATTCTAAAAAGTCTAATTTCTTTATTTCATCCTTGATCAAGCTATCATTGAGAAGAGCATTGTTCAAAGTCCGTGTGTATTTGTGTTTTCTATTGTTTTTGTTTGAGCTTAAGAACAGCCTTAGGCCATGGTGATCCGATAAGATACATGAAATAATTTCAAGTATTTCTGTATCTGTTGAGGCCCATTTTGTGACCAATTATATGGTCAGTTTTGGAGAAGGTAACATGAGGTGTTGAAAACAAGGTATATTCTTTTCCTTTAAGGTTGAATGTTCTATTAATAACTGTTAGATCCATTTGGTCTATAACTTCAGTTAGTTTCATTGAATCTCTGTTTAGTTTCTGTTTCCATGATTTGTCCTTTTTTAAGAGTGGGTTGTTGAAGTCTTCCACTATTATTGTGTAGGGTCAAATGTGTCCTTTGAGCTGTATTAAAGTTTCTTTTATGAATGTGGGTGCCCTTGCATTTGGAGCATATATGTTCAGAATTGAAAATTCATCTTGATAGAATTTTTCTTTGATCAACATGAAGTGTCCTTCCTTAACTTTTTTGATAACTTTTGGTTGAAATTCAATTTTATCCAATATAAGAATGGCCACTTCAGCTTGTTTCTTGGGACCATTTGCTTGGAAAATTGTTTTCCAACCTTTGACTCTGAAATAGTGACTGTCTTTGTCACTGAGGTGGGTTTCTTGTATGCAGCAAAATGTTGGGTCCTATTTGCATATCCAGTCTGTTAATCTATGTCTTTTTATAGGGGAAATGAGCCCATTGATGTTAAGAGATATTAAGAAAAAGTGATTGTTGCTTAATGTTATCTTCTTAGTTAAATATAAAATTCTCGTTGTGTAGCTATCTTCTATTAGATTTGTTGAAAGATTACCTTATTCCTTTTTCTACAGTGTGGTTTCCCACTTTGTGTTGGTATTTTCTACCCATTATCCTTCGTAGAGACTGATTTGTGCATAGATATTGTGTAAATTTGCTTTTGTTATGGAATGTTTTGTTTTCTCCTTCTATGGTAATTGAGTTTTGCTGGGCTCACATTTGTGTTCTCTTAAGGTCTCTGTGACATCTGCTCAGGATCTTCTGGCTTTCATAGTCTCTGGTGAGAAGTCTGGTGTAATTCTGAGAGGCCAGTCTTTATATGTTACTTGACCTTTTCCCCCTTACTGCTTTTAATATTCTTCATTTGTTTAGTGCATTTGGTGTTTATAATATGTGACAGGAGGAATTTTTGCTGGGGCCAGTCTGTTTGGAGTTCTGTAGGCTTCTTGTATGTTCATAAGCACATCTTTCTTTAGGTTAGGGAAGTTTTCTCCTATGATTTTGTTGAAGATATTTAGTGGGCTTTTAAGATGCAAATATTTGCTCTCTTCTATACCCATAACCATTAGGTTTGGTCTTCTCATTGTGTCATGGATTTCCTGGATGTTTTGGATTATAAGCTTTTTGCATTTTGCATTTACTTTGACTGTTGAGTCAATGTTTTCTATGAAATCTTCAGCATCCAAGGTTCTTTCTTCTATATCTTGTATTCTGTTGTTGAGTACAACAATCTATGGCTCCTGAATTCTATCCAAGATTTTCTATCTTCAGACATGTCTCACCTTGATATTTCTTTATTGTTTCTACTTCCAATTTTTTGATCCTGGATAGTTTTGTTCAGTTCCTTCACTTGTTTATTTGCATTTTCCTGAAATTCTTTAAGGTATTTTTGTGTTTCCTCTTTAAGGGCTTCTACCTGTTGACCCATGTACTCTGTATTTTTTTTATGGATTTTTGTGATTCCTCTTTAAGGGTTTCTGCATATTGTTTTCTTAAGTTATTTTATTTATTTGTTTTTTTTCTAGGTACGGCGTTTGAGACAGAGTTTCACTGTAAAAGTCTTGGATTTCCTGATACTCAGTCTGGCATAAGACTCAGAGTTCAACCTGTCCATGTGTTCAGACTGCTAGATATAAAGGTACCAGCATGATACATTTTCTTTCATGGCTTACCTTGCATGCTTCTTACCTTGAATGGCTAGATTTTCTATGTTATTATTCTTATATCATTGCTTTTTATTGTTTTTTTTATTTTTTCTTTTGTTTTATGGTGAGATATAGCTCTTTAGCACAGACTACATAGCCATTATTATTTTTCTTTCCTTTAAAAAATTTTTGCATGTGATTTGCCTGCATATACATGCAAGTGCACCACATGCATGTCAGAGGAGACTAGTAGATGGTGTCAGATCTCAGATGAGCAAAACTATGGTTATGGATGGTTGAGAAACACTGTAAGGGTGCTGAGAGTTGAACCTAATTGCTCTGCATACGTGACAAATGTTCTAAGCCACTGAGCCTCCTTTCCTTTGTGTGTTTTTGTATTTATGAGACAGGTTATGATATGGTAGATAAGACTTGCCTTGAACATGACAGCAACCTTCTTGCCTTAGACTTCAGTGAGTCTGGATGAGAGGTATAAACCAGCACAAGCTATCATTTTTTATCAACTCTTTCTCAGACTGAGCTGAGAAAGACTTGGAATTCACTGTTTGACACTGACTGGGGTTGAATTCCTCATCTATTTGGTTGTTAGAAGTACCTGAATTGTGAACTCAGCAGCCAGTAGGACTGTGTCCAACTTCCTTCCACTCCTCTTATGTGCTTGCACTTTTTGTTGTCAGCTCTCAGAATTTTGCTTGTTCTTCTATCAAGTGGGATGTACATGGGTAGGATAAATCACACTGAGGATGTTCCCATTATAGGTTTCTAAGTTCTGCCATGAATCCTCTGGGAAGGGATGGTAAATATAAACTAAGTTGCAGGAGCTGACACAAGAGTCTATACATTTTCAGCAGTGCACATGTCACTGTGGGCTGGGAAGAAACCATCCTCAAGGATGTGGATTCTCTGAGCATAGGTCATCTTCAGCCATGGAGGACTATGCACTCTCCCATCTAGCTATTCTCTCTGAACATTAAACTTTGTATTGTATAGGATTCAGCCTGACCCTGTAGTGCTAGTTAATTCCAGGACTGCCTATGAACAAATGTGTATAAGCCCTAACTGATAAGTGGTATATGTGAGGAACAGAGGACTTTCCCTAGGATAGCACCATAACTTCATTTTCTGTGCTGAGAGAAAGAAGAATGGGGACATATTCTTCAACCCTATAGGCTTAGATCAGTCTCAGGGAATTCTCTATGGGACCTGATTCCACACAGATTGCTTCATCCCCAAGTTCCAATTGTGAGCTTAGATGGTATGTTCCACAGTTGGTGGTCAAGAGGGATCAAGTTGTCTAGTCTTTAATGAGATACTCAGGGAGTCTATGCTCAATGGGACTTCATGCTGCAGTAAATACCCATCTAATTCTCCCAGATCTACTCCAACACAGAAAGTTGGGACTGTGATCATTCACTCTTCACCTTCTCAAAATGATCCTATATTCCCAAGATTTCTAATCCTTAGAATAAAGAACACTATTGCCCAGCAACTCTTAGTTATGAGCGATATAACTGGCCTGTCCAGGTATTTACAGAGTATTAGAGATGCTAATGTCTCTTTTGCAATATGTGTTCCTTACTCTCTCCAAAAGAGGGACAGCGGGAGGTGTCATAGCTCCACCATTTGGAGCTTGAGAGTAAAACATTAACTGAATGCTTCTCCCTTCCTTTTAGCTTATGAGTTGGAGGAAGAGTGAAAATGTTAGCATATACAGGTAAGAGTGGTGGATGTGCAGAAATGCTTTTATGTTATATGCAGTAAAACGAAACAGGTGATTCTGGGAAATCAACATGATCTAAAACTAGGAGTTGTATATTGAGTATGTGGAAAACAGGATTGTATCTGAGTTCAGAAACTCTAATGCACGATTAATGTGAACCTGGTTGTTGCAGCCAAACATGATGATGGTCTTCTAACCTCTTCTCTCTTCTGTAGCTGGGCTCAGTCTCATGAGCAACATCAACCAGTCAAGGGTTTCTGAGTTCCCCTCCTGGGACTCTCCAGGCAGCCCCAGCAGCAGCAGCAGCTCCTCTTCCTCATCTTCCTCATCATTTACCTGGCCACTGTCTTGGGAAACCTGCTCATTATCCTGGCCATCAGCACAGACTCTTGCCTGCACACCCCCATGTGCTTCTGGCTCAGCAAACTGTCCTTTGTGGATGTTTGTTTCTCCTCCACCACTATCCCCAAGGTACAGGCCAACCACATACTCAGAAATCAATCCATTTCGTTCTCTGGGTGTCTCACACAGATGTATTTTGTCTCTCTGTTTGCTGAAATGGACAATTTCCTGCTGGCTGTGATGGCCTATGACCGATATGTGGCCTTTTGCCACCCTTTACACTACACAATAAAGATGACACATCAACTCTGTGCACTTCTTGTTATGGAATCATGGTTGGTAGCGACCATGTATGCTCTGTTGCATACACTGCTCATGGCTCAACTATCTTTCTGTGGGGACAACATCATCTCCCATTTCTTCTGTGATTTTACTCCTCTCCTCAGACTCTCCTGCTCAGACACACATCTCAATGAGCTGATGACTCTTACAGTGGGCACTTTTATCACAGTCACCCCATTTGTCTGCATTCTGATTTCCTACTTCCACATCACCTGTGCTGCCCTGAGAGCCTCATCCTCTAGGGGGGATGGAAATCTTTCTCCACCTGTGGCTCCCACCTGGCTGTGTTCTGCCTCTTCTATGGCACCATCATATCCCTGTATTTCAACCCATCCATCATCCTCTCACTCAGCTGGGAGGGACAGGGCAGCTGCCATGATGTTCACAGTGGTGACCCCCATGCTGAACCCTTTCATCTACAGCCTGAGGAACAGGGACATGAAGGGGGCTTTAAGGAAATTGATTACCATGAATCTCCATCTACCAGTAAGTGTAAGAAAATCACATACCTAATTAATTTTCAAAAAATTATTTATTCTAATGTTTCAAACTTAGAGTTTGTTTTGTTAGGCAAGCATGTGCTACTTCTCTTGGGAGAATAAAATCCATGTTATAGACAAGAGGTGAGAGGTGTTTTGACACCCAGGTGGCAGCTCAGTTGCAGAGTGCTTCCTGAGCACATTCAAGGTTCAGGATTGAGTCCCTAGTCATGCCAAAGTAAATGTAAAAATACTTTTTTAAAGATATAAAATGTGTGCATGTTTATGTATGACATGTGTGTACCAAATGTGTTTGTACCACATGCATATGTGTCTATGTACCACAAGTATGTGGGTGTCCAAAAAGAATGAAAAAGGACTCTCTAGACTTGAGTTACAGGTATATGTTAATCAAAAATTGTGGGTCTTGGAAACCAAATCTGGGTACTCTGGCAGAACAACAAGGGAATATTAAGCTATCTCTCCTGCTCTCATAACACGTTCTAACCAAGTAGCTTTTTTCCATTGTGAATGTACTTTTAACATAATACAGCACAGACATAGCTACACTTGCTTCTGATTACAAAAGAGGAGAATAGGCATGTTTGGGGACAAGTGGGATGTTTCAATTGGAAGCTGCTAAAAGGAAATTATGGTAAGCTCTGAGTTTTCTTTGGGTGGTGTTGGAAAGGCATTGGGGTTTGACTGCTGCTTCAGATGGGATGCTGGTATTCAGGATGCTTGTTGTTGGTTTTTTATTGTATCCAGCTGGAAGAAGGGAACAGATAAAGCTTGATCTCTGACTGGCCACTCATGTTATCATCCTGGAGCACACAGTGTGGGTCATTTTGCGGTTAGGACAATACCTTTCTTCATGTATTCTGTAGTCATTCCATAATAGTCCTTTGTGTCTTGTGATGTCACACTCCTAGGGACTTTTCTTGCTATGGCTGTTCTATGAAATTATATTCATCAGGAACCAAGTTATGCCTATCTAGCTCCTGCATCCAGTGCTCAGCTTCCTTTCATACAACATAGTCCTTGATATGAGCACATCTGAAGAGAAGACACACCCTGACAAGGTGATTACATTTGTTCAGAGCATTTGTTCTGCCATAAGTTGCCAAATAGATTGTGTCTTTAAAATAAAGGCTGGCGAGGATGTGGAGAAAGAGGAACACTCCTCCACTGTTGGTGGGATTGCAAAATGGTAAAACCGCTCTGGAAATCAGTGTGGCGGTTCCTCAGAAAATTGGGCATGTCACTTCCAGAGGACGCTGGCATACCACTCCTGGGCATATACCCAGAGGATTCCCCTGTATACAATAAAGACACATTCTCCTCTATGTTTATAGCAGCCTTGTTTATAATAGCCAGAAATTGGAAGGAGCCCAGATATCCCTCAAAAGAGGAATGGATACAGAAAATGTGGTATATTTATACAATGGAGTACTACTCAGCAATTAAAAATAATGAACTCATGGAATTTGTAGGTAAATGGTTAGATCTGGAAAATATCATCCTAAGTGAGCTAACCCAATCACAAAAGAATACACACGAAATGCAATCACTGATAAGTGGATATTAATGAGCCCAGAAGCCCTAAATGCTCAAGGCACAATTAGCAAGTCAAATGACTCCCAAGAAGAAGAAAGGAGAGGACCCTGGGCCTGTAAAGATTGGATCCAGTTTTGTAGACCCAGAACAGAGAAATCGTGGGGGGGAAATGATTGGGGAATAGTTGGGGGGAGAGGAATTATGGGACATATGGTGGGGGGGAACTGGGAAAGGGAAAGCCTTTGGAATGTAAACATAGAATATAGAAAATAAAAATTAAATAAAAAATAATGAATCTGGGGGTTGAAGAGATAGTTTAGTGTTTAAGATCATTGACTGTTCTTCTAAAGAACACAGGCTCCATTTCCAACAGCTACATGGCAGCTCATGAGTGTCTTTAACTTAAGTGCGGTGTAATCAATTCCCTCATAAAGTCATACATGTAGGACAAACACCAGTGCCCATGAAATAAAAGTGAATTAAAAATTTTACAAAGAACTGGTCTATTTCATAATGGTTTTTGAATTTGTGAGATTTTTTCATAGTATTCTTCTGCCATTTTTAATTTTTTGTTCTTATGTGTCTGGGTGTTTTGCCTGTACATTTGTCTGTGTAAAATATGGGTGCAGTTACTTCATCCTCTGGAATTGAAGTTGTAGATGTTAGGTGCTACATGAGTGCTAGGGACCAAACCAGGTACTCTGGAATAACAGCCAGGCTCTTAACCACTTATCTATCATTCCAACTCTTGATATCATTCTCTAATGTCAATGAGATTAGTAGTAATGCTTACTCAGTGATTTCTGATACGTGTGTTTCAGGTTCATGTATTACAAGTCTGGATGCTATTGGGAAGTAGTGGGATGTCTGGGAGCAAGGCTAAGTACAAAGATGTCAGGTCACAAGCAGATCCTTAGGGAGATTTTGGACTGTCAATCCCTCTCCTGTGCTTGTCTTTGCTTTCAGGATCCCATGTGGTAAACAGACCCATGTCCATTACATGTCCATCTTGCTATATGGCGATTCATAAATGCCAAGCAACAAGGCCAAACAAATGTGAACTGAGATGTCAGACACCTAGTCTCTTTGAATTTTCTCAGGTATTTTGTTACAGAAATGGATAGCCAATTCCCTTAATTCCAGATCTGTTCTCTCAGGCATGCACTGGAGGACACACAGTTGCTGCTCACCTCTTTTGTTTTATCTGGGAATTTTTAGTACACTAAATTTTATTTGCATGTTTCTCAATGTCTAACATTTTTCAAGACATTTTTTCTTTGGCTCATTCATTTGGAAGTAATCTTTAATCCCAAAACAGTTGGAATTCATAATATTTTATGAAAAGAGAAAGGGCGAGCTGTGGCATGGTGAGCTGTGATAGGCAGCCTGGTCTGTGGTTGAGCTCAGGCTTAAAACCCTGGTGAGCCAGCAGGTGACTGTCAGGTGCAAGGAACAGTAGGTTTTTTGCCATGTCTCTAGGGCCCCTGGCTCTTGTCATGTTTACAGCCTCCCCCACACACACATCTGTGGCCATCAGTTATATAGGAACAGCACCAACCCCTCCATCATGCAGATAAGGTATCTCCAAGCTCTCAAACTAAGCCAATGAGATATACTTGTTGTCAAGTCCTGACCCACACCAAAACTGTATATAAGAATCCTATCTGGAATAAATAGCAGTATGTGAGAACTAGTCCATTGTCTGAGACCTTCCATCATAAGTGTTGTAACACTGTCACATGGGAAGTGGTCTGCTCACCCTGAAGCTCCCCTGCATCCCTCCCTGGATAGATGACCTCTCATCAGTCCAGCTCAGCCAGACTTAGTATATGGCTACATTGAGCAACAGAGATGAGAGACAGAGGTGGAACCAGCTGCTGAATAAGAGGCAGCAGAGGTGACTTCCACTTCCTGCCGGCACTTACTCCTCACACCTGGCTGGGCCAGAGATTTCTCTGGAAAGCCTCTGCTATACAGCGCCAGAATGTTTCAGGCAGAGAAGCAGGAATTTTTCTGATCTTATTTCTGCTCCAGGATCTTATAAACTGAGTGAGTTTTCCCTTTTGACCAAATGTTTCCCCATATTTCTTTGGGGGTTTGGTTGTTCAGTTGTTTTTTGTTTTATTCCTCTCATGTTATTGTCTCTCTGCCTCATCTTGTCTATGTAGGAGGAATGTTCATGATGCAAATCTATACATTCAGGCAAAACATTCACATGCATAAGATAAAAATTTAATGAAAAAATTCCAGCCACACAGTGGTGCAGTACTTTGGAGGTATAGGTAGGCAGATTTATGTGAGTTCGAGACCAGTCTGCTACACAGATCAAGTTCCAGGAAAGCCAGAGCCATATGTAGACACCCTGGCTCAAAAAAAAGCAAGAAAAGCTGGAATTACCAACAGTTGTGAGCTGCCATGGACATGCTACTAATTTAACCCACATCCTCTGCATGAGCAGTCAATGATCATAAATAATTGAGCCATCTCTCTGGCCCTGTAAATGTCTTCTTAGTGAACAGAGATAGAATTATTTATCAAGTGTTCATTATTTGTGGAATTTTAAATAAAACGTTCATTTTTGTCCCTGGGTGAGGTTGATAATACAAAGATATGCATACACTAAACATTCTGAGACATCATAAATTTATGATCTACAAATTTTTACATCTCACCCATTATGTGCATTGTAGGCAATCAAGATACTATGTACTGAGTTAGATCCCTAGCCCAGGACTCCTTTCTCAAAATCTTCTATTTAACTTGAAATGATGGCTAATGTAGAGTATCCATTACTCCCCAGTACTAGCTTCCTTTCTTGTGAAGCAACCACATGCTTCTCACCATTGCTCTAAAATCTTGGACTCATATTCTTACAATAACCAAGGGCCCCACGCCTTTCTTACTTGCTTGAACTATAATGACTTGGGCTTCCTAGTGCCACCTGGATGATGCATGCCCAGCTTTGAGTTTGGAAAAGCTCTCAGTGCAAAGAACTGCTCTGCTGGGGTGATGTTTTTGTATTGTGTGAAAATGTATCTATCTCATTCCTTGCCTGTTTAAGATACCCTCTGATTGCTCAAAATAAAAAGGCTCTGGCTTCCTTCTGTTTTGCACCTGGTCCTGAAGCTGAGCATCTGCTCTGGATCCCCACCCACTCAGCCCTACCTAGTTGCAGCTGGACAAACCATGTGTTCAGACACATCTAGGATCACAGAATCACAGGAAGTAAGGCTCCAGTCAGGGACAGCAAAGCCATTTAACACCAGAGATAACCAGATTGCCAGAGGCAAGAATCAGAGCATAGCAACAGAAACAAACACTCCTTGGAAACATCAGAACACAGTTCTTCCACCACAGTAGGCCCTGGATACCCCATCATACCTGAAAAGCAAGACTCAGTTCTAAATTCTCATCTCATGAAGATGGTAGAGGGCTTTAAGAAGTACATAAAGACTCACTTAAAGAAATACAGGAAAACACAGGTAAACAAGTAGATACCCTAAAACAGGAAACACTTAAATCTCTTAAAGAAATACAGGAAAACACAAACAAACAGGAATTAAATAAAGCCATCTAAAAATGGAAATAAAAACACGAAACAAGACAAACCTGGAGATGAAAAATGTAGGAAAGAGAGCAGGAGTCACTGATGCAATCACCACCCACAGAATATAAGAGATTGAAGACAGAATCCCAGATATATAAGATAACATTGTCACAACAGTCAAAGAAAATACAAAAGCCAAAAAGTCCTAACTGTTTTTATTGAATACCGTCTTCATTTACATTGTCAATGGTAAAACCTTTCCCAATTTCCCATCTCCCCAAAAACCCCCAACCCCTCTTCCTACCCCTTGCCTCCACGTATATTCCCCTCCACTCGAAACACTCCCACCCCTCAGTTTCCCTTTGTTGGGGCCTCTATTGAGCCTTTACCTGGCCAAGTACTCCTCCCACTAATGCCCAACAAGACCTTCCTCTGCCATATTTTTTACTGGAACCATGTGTACCCCTTGGTTGATGGTTCAGTCCCTGGGAGTCTTGGGGTGTCTGGGTGGCCAAAATCACTCTTCTTCCCATGAGGCTGTAAACTCCTTCAGTTCCTCCAGCAAAAGGTCCTAACTTAAACCATTAAAGAAAGAACACGAGGACGTGCACCGAGGCAGCTGGATCCACCCAGCTCCCCAGGACCCCGGACCAGCGATAGCAGCAGGCCTCCATATTGCAACCAGGACACAGCTGGAAAGGCGCAGGTAGGGACTCCGTCTGGGACTGGAGCAGGGAGCGCTGCTAAGCTCCCGCCCAGAGGCGGGCACAGGCGCCTAGGCTCTGCAGCATGTCCCTGCGAGCTTAGGACGTGCACCTAGGCAGCCGGATCCACCCAGCTCCCCAGGACCCCGGACCAGCGATAGCAGCAGGCCTCCATATTGCAACAAGGACACAGCTAGAAAGGCGCAGGTAGGGACTCTGTCTGGGACTAGGACTAGAACAGGGAGCGCTGCTAAGCTCCCGCCCAGAGGCGGGCACAGGCGCCTAGGCTCTGCAGCACGTCCCTGCGAGCTTAGGACGTGCACCGAGGCAGCCGGATCCACCCAGCTCCTCAGGACCCCGGACCAGCGATAGCAGCAGGCCTCCATATTGCAACCAGGACACAGCTGGAAAGGAGCAGGTAGGGACTCCGTCTGGGACTAGAGCAGGGAGCGCTGCTCCTGCCCAGAGCCGGGCACAGGCGCCTAGGCTCTGCAGCACGTCCCTGCGAGCTTAGGACGTGCACCAAGGCAGCCGGATCCACCCAGCTCCCCAGGACCCCGGACCAGCAATAGCGGCAGGCCTCCATATTGCAACCAGGACACAGCTGGAAAGGCACAGGTAGATAGATTCCATCAGGGGCTACCACGTGAGGGGATCGGCTAGGCTCTGCCAACTAGGCAGGTCCAGCAGCACCTACCGAGGCTCTGCTGCACTCTCCCACAATTCCCAGAGACCTCAGGCCATGCACAAAGTCAGCGGGTGGCAGCCAGCTCATGATCCCATTGAGCAGCAATCACGCATAACCACCAGTAGAGAAACAACAGGTAAGCCCAGCCTTGCAGGAGATTCAAACACCAGCCAGTGACAACAAGGTCAACTAACACCAGAAATAACAAGATGGCAAAAGGTAAACGAAGGAATGTCACTAACAGAAATCAAGGCAACATGACAGCATCTGAACCCAGTTCGCCAACAACAGGAAGCCCTGGATACCCCAAAACACCAGAAAAACAAGACTTGGATATAAAATCACTGGTCAGGATGCTGGTAGCTGAACACATAGAAAAATCTCGTAAAGAAATAGAGGAGAAAATGGATCAAAAGTTAGAAGCCTTTACAAGGCAAATACAAAAATCACTTCAAGAAATGCAGGAGAAGATGGATCAAAAAGAAGAAGACAATAAGGAAAAAAGACAAAAATCACTTAAAGAAATACAGAAGAACGTGGGCCAACAAGTAGAAGCTATGAAAGAGGAAACACAAAAATGTATTAAAGAAATACATGAAAACACAATCAAGCAAGCGAAAGATCTGAGCACATCCATCCAGGTACTAAAAACAGAAGTAGAAACAACTAGGAAATCGCAGAGGGAGACAACATTGGAGATAAAAAACCTTGGGAAGAAATCAGGGGCCATAGATGCAAATATCAACAATAGAATACAAGAGATAGAAGACAGAATATCAGAAGCCGAAGATACCATAGGAACCATTGATTCAACAGTCAAAGAAAATACTAAATGCAAAAAGGCTGTAACCCAAAACATCCAGGAAATCCAGGACACAATGAGAAGACCAAACCTAAGGATTATAGGTATAGACGAGAATGAAGATGTACAAGTTAAAGGGCCAGCAAATATCTTCTACAAAATTATGGAAGAAAACTTCCCCAACCTAAAGAGAGAGATGCCCACGAATATACAAGAAGCCTATAGAACCCCAAACAGACTGGACCAGAACAGAAATACATCCCGTCACATAATAATCAAAACTCCAAATGTACTAAACAAAGAAAGAATATTAAAGGCAGCAAGAGAAAAAGGCCAAGTAACTTATAAAGGAAGACCTATCAGAATAACACCAGACTTCTCACCTGAGACCATGAAAGCTAGAAGATCCTGGGCAGATATAATGCAAACTCTAAGAGAACACAAACTTCAGGCAAAACTACTTTACCCAGCAAAGCTCTCAATCGCCATAGATGGAGACATCAAGGTATTCCATGACAAAACCAAATTTGCACGATATCTTTCCACAAATCCAGCCCTACAAAGGATAATAGGGGGAAAACACCAAGACAAGGACGGAAACTACACCCGGGAAGAAACAAGATAGAAACCTCCTCTCATCAAACCTAAAAGAAGGTAACCTCTCGAATATAAAATATAAATAAAATAAATAAATATAATTTCAAAAATGTCTGGAGGAAATAATTACTATTCCTTAATATCTCTTAACATCAAAAGACTCAATTCCCAAAATGAAAAGTCATAGATTAACAGACTGGATACGGAAACAGGACCCTACATTTTGCTGCATACAGGAAACACATCTCAGTGTTAAAGACAAACACTGCCTTAGAGTAAAAGGATGGAAGACAATTTTACAAGCAAATGGTCTCAGGAAACAAGCTGGAGTAGCCATTCTAATATCAGATAAAATTGACTTCCAACCTAAAATCATCAAAAGAGACTCAGAAGGTCACTTCTTGCTGGCCAAAGGGAAAATCCACCAAGAAGAGCTCTCAATACTGAACATCTATGCTCCAAATGCAAGGGCACCCTCATTCGTAAAAGAAACCTTACTAAAGCTTAAAGCACACATTACACCTAACACAATAATTGTGGGTGACTTCAACACTCCACTCTCCTCAATGGACAGATCAGGAAAGCAGAAACTAAACAGGGACACAGTGAAACTAATTGAAACTCTGGACCAACTGGATTTAACAGATATATATAGAACATTTCATCCTAAAGCTAAAGAATATACCTTTTTCTCAGCTCCACATGGTACCTTCTCCAAAATAGACCATATAATTGGTCACAAGACAGATGTCAACAAATACAAGAAGATCGAGCTAATCCCATACCTCCTATCAGATCACCATGGAGTAAGAGTGGTCTTCAATAACAACAAAAACAACAGAAAGGCCACACACACATGGAAATTTAACAATACTCTACTCAATGACACCTTGGTCAAGGAAGAAATAAAAAAAGAAATCAAAGACTTTTTAGAATTCAATGAAAATGAAGGTACAACCTACCCAAATCTATGGGACACAATGAAAGCAGTGCTAAGAGGAAAACTCATAGCTCTAAGTGCGTCCAAAAAGAAACTGGAGAGAGCATTCACTAGCAACTTAATGGCACACCTTAAAGCCCTGGAAGAAAAACAAGTTAATTCACCCAGGAGGAGTAGAAGACAAGAAATCATCAAACTCAGGGCTGAAATCAATCAAATAGAAACAAAGAGAACCATACAAAGAATCAACAAGACCAGGAGCTGGTTCTTTGAGAAAATCAACAAGATAGATAAACCCTTAGCCAGACTAACCAAAGGACACAGAGACAGTATACAAATTAACAAAATTAGAAACGAAAAGGGAGACATAACAACAGAAACTGAGGAAATTCAAAAGATCATCAGATCCTACTACAAAGGTCTATACTCAAAACAACTGGAGAATCTGGAGGAAATGGACAATTTCCTAGACAGATATCAAATACCAAAATTAAATCAGCATCAAGTAGATCAGCTAAATAGTCCCATAACCCCTAAAGAAATAGAAGGGGTTATAGAAAGCCTCCCAACCAAAAAAAGTACGGGACCAGATGGTTTTAGTGCAGAATTCTACCAGACCTTCAAAGAAGACTTAACACCAATACTTTTCAAACTATTCCACAAAATAGAGACAGAAGGGACACTGCCCAACTCATTCTTCGAAGCCACAATTACGCTAATACCTAAACCACAAAAAGATCCAACAAAGAAAGAGAACTACAGGCCAATTTCTCTTATGAATATAGATGCAAAAATACTAAATAAAATTCTTGCTAACCGAATCCAAGAGCACATTAAAACGATCATCCACCATGATCAAGTAGGCTTCATCCCAGGGATGCAGGGATGGTTCAATATACGGAAATCCATCAATGTAATCCACTACATAAACAAACTGAAAGAAAAAAACCACATGATCATCTCATTAGATGCTGAAAAAGCATTCGACAAAATTCAGCATCCTTTCATGCTAAAAGTCTTGGAAAGAGCAGGAATTCAAGGCCCATACCTAAACATAGTAAAAGCAATCTACAGCAAACCAGTAGCCAACATCAAAATAAATGGAGAGAAACTTGAAGCATTCGCACTAAAATCAGGGACTAGACAAGGCTGCCCTCTCTCTCCATATCTTTTCAATATAGTACTTGAAGTTCTGGCAAGAGCAATTAGACAACATAAGGAAGTCAAAGGGATACAAATTGGAAAGGAAGAAGTGAAACTATCATTATTTGCAGACGATATGATAGTTTACCTAAGCGACCCAAAAAACTCTACCAGAGAACTTCTACAGCTGATAAACAACTTCAGCAAAGTGGCAGGTTATAAAATTAACTCAAGCAAGTCAGTGGCCTTCTTGTACTCAAAGGACAAGCAGGCTGAGAAAGAAAGTAGGGAAATAACACCCTTCACAATAGCCACAAACAACATAAAGTATCTTGGCATAACTCTAACCAAACAAGTGAAAGATCTGTACAACAGGAACTTCAAGTCTTTGAAGAAAGAAATCGAAGAAGACCTCAGAAGATGGAAAAATATTTCTTGCTCCTGGATTGGCAGAATCAATATAGTAAAAATGGCCATCTTGCCAAAAGAAATATACAGATTCAATGCGATCCCCATCAAAATCCCAACTCAATTCTTCATAGATCTAGAAAGAGCAATTCTCAAATTCATCTGGAGCAACAAAAAACCCAGGATAGCAAAAACTATTCTCAACAATAAAAGGACTTCTGGGGGAATCAATATCCCTGACCTCAAGCAGTACTACAGAGCAATTGTGTTAAAAACTGCATGGTATTGGTATAGCAACAGGCAAGCAGATCAATGGAACAGGATTGAAGACCCAGAAATTAACCCACAGACTTACGGTCACTTGATCTTTGATAAAGGAGCCGCAACCATCCGGTGGAATAAAGATAGCCTTTTCAACAAATGGTGCTGGTTCAACTGGAGGTCAACATGCAGAAGAATGCGAATTGACCCACTCTTATCTCTTTGCACTAAGATCAACTCCAAGTGGATCAAGGACCTCCACATAAAACCAGATACACTGAAACTATTAGAAAAGAAACTTGGGAAGACCCTGGAGGACTTGGGCACAGGGGAAAAGTTCCTGAACAGAACACCAATAGCTTATGCTCTAAGATCAAGAATCGACAAATGGGACCTCATAAAATTACAAAGTTTCTGCAAAGCAAAGGACACTGTCAGAAGGACAAAACGGCAACCAACAAAGTGGGAAAAGATCTTCACCAACTCCACATCCGACAGAGGGCTAATATCCAATATATACAAAGAACTCAAGAAGTTAGACCGCAAAGAACCAAATAACCCTATCAAAAAATGGGGCACAGAGCTAAACAAAGAATTTTCACCAGAAGAAATTCGGATGGCCGAGAAACACCTTAAAAGATGTTCAACATCATTAGTCATCAGGGAAATGCAAATCAAAACAACCCTGAGATTCCACCTCACACCAGTCAGAATGGCTAAGATTAAAAACTCAAGAGACAACAAGTGCTGGCGAGGATGTGGAGAAAGAGGAACACTCCTCCACTGTTGGTGGGATTGCAAAATGGTAAAACCACTCTGGAAATCAGTTTGGCGGTTCCTCAGAAAATTGGGCATGTCACTTCCAGAGGACCCTGGCATACCACTCCTGGGCATATACCCAGAGGATTCCCCTGCATGCAATAAGGACACATGCTCCACTATGTTTATAGCAGCCTTGTTTATAATAGCCAGAAATTGGAAGGAGCCCAAATATCCCTCAAAGGAGGAATGGATACAGAAAATGTGGTATATTTATACAATGGAATACTACTCAGCAATTAAAAATAATGAATTCATGCAATTTGTAGGTAAATGGTTAGACCTGGAAAATATCATCCTGAGTGAATTAACCCAATCACAAAAGAATGCACATGAAATGCAATCACTGATAAGTGGATATTAATGAGCCCAGAAGCCCTAAATACTCAAGACACAAATAGCAAGTCAAATGATTCCCAAGAAGAAGAAAGGAGAGGACCCTGGGCCTGAAAAGATTGCATCCAGTTTAGTAAAGAAACCGAGGGGGGAGGGGGAATGATTGGGGAACAGTTGGGGGGGAGAGGAACTATGGGAACTATTGTGGGTGGGAACTGGGAAAGGGGAAAGCCTTTTGAATGTAAACATAGAACATAGAAAATAAAAATTAAAAAAAAAAAGAAAGAACACAATGGTAAGGCCAAACCTAAGCATAGCAAGTATAGAATAGAGTGAAGAATAGAGTTGGGAAATTGAAAGGGCCTGCAAATAACTTCAACAAAATTATAGAAGAAAAGTTATTTGCCCTAAAGAAAGAGATGCCCACAAACACTAGAAGTGTACTGAACACTAAACAGATGGTACTAGAAAAGAAATTCCTCCTGACACATAGTAATTAAAACACCAAATGCACAGAAAAAAAGAAAGAATATTGAAAGCAGAAGGGGAATAGGTCAAGTAACATAAAAATGCAGACGTATAAGAATTACACTAACTTCTCAACAAAGACTCTAAAAGCCAGAAGACCTTGAAAAGATGTCATACACACCCTAAAAGAAAAAATGCCATCTCAGGTTACTATAACCAGCAAAACTCAAAACTACCATAGATGTGAGAAACCAAGGTATTCCAACACAAAACCAAGTTAATATATTTTCCACCCATTATCCTATGTAGAGCTGGATTTGTGGAAAGATATTGTGTAAATTTGCTTTGTTATGGAATGTTTTGTTATCTCCTTCTGTGGTAATTGAGAGTTTTGCTGGGTATAGTAGTCTGGACTGACATTTATGTTCTGTTAGGGTCTGTATGACATCTGCCCAGGATCTTCTAGCTTTCAGAGTTTCTGGAGAGAAATCCGGTGTAATTCTGAGTGGCAGGCCTTTGTATGTTCTTTCTTTTAATATTCTTTCTTTGTTTAGTGCATTTGGTGTTTTGATAATTATGTGACAGGAGAAATTTCTGCTCTGGTCCAGTCTGTTTGGAGTGCTGTAGGCTTCTTGTATGTTTATGGGCATCTCTTTCTTTAGGTTAGGGAAGTTTTCTTCTATAATTTTGTTGAAGATATTTACTGGCTCAAGTTGTAAATCCTTGCTCTCTTCTATATCTATAATCCGTAGGTTTGCTCTTCTCATTTTGTCCTGGATTTCCTGAATGTTTTGGGTTACAAGCTTTTTGCATTTTGCATTTACGTTGTTGATTATTTTCTATGGAATCTTCAGCATACAAGATTCTTTTTTCTATCTCTTGTATTCTGTGGTTGATGCTTGCATCTATGACTCCTGATTTCTTTCCAAGGTTTCTATCTCCAGAGATGTCTGACTTTGTGATTGATTTCTTTATTATTTCTACTTCAAGTTTTAGATCCTGGATAGTTTTGTTCAGTTCCTTCACTTGTTTGTGTTTTGCTGAAATTATTTAAGGGATTTTTGTGTTTCCTCTTCAAGGGCTTCTACCTGTTGACCCATGTTCTCCCTTAATTCCCTATGGGATTTTTGTGTTGCCTCTTTAAGGGCTTCTACCTTTTGACCCAAGTTCTCCCATATTTCTTTAAGGGATTTTTGTGTTTCCTCTTTAAGGGCCTCTATCTGTTGACCCATATTCTCCTGTACTTTTTACATGGACTTTTGTGTTTCCTCTTTAAGAGCTTCTACCTGTCGACCCATGTTCTTCTGTATTTCTTTAAGGGAGTTATTTAAGTCTTTCTTGAAGACCTCTATCCGCATCATGAGATGTGATTTTAAATCCAGCTCTTGCTTTTCCAATGTGATGGAGTATCCAGGATTTGCTGCTGTAGGAGAACTGGGTTCTGATGGTGCCATGTTAACTTGGTTTCTGTTGGTGATTATCTTGCATTTGCCTCTGGCCATCTAGTTATCTCTTGTGTTAGCTGGACTTGCTGTCTCTGACAGTGGCTTCTCTTCCTGCAGGCCTGCATAACGGTACTCCTGGGATTCCCTTTCTCCTAAATGCCCTGCACATAGCTGGTTCTCCAGGAACTCTCAGGAAATGGGGTCTTCCCTGGGGTAGACATAGCAAGGGTCGAATGCCGTGTGGGCTGCTGGTTCTCTAGAAAGTATCAGGAGATGGGATCTTCCCTGTGGCAGAACTGGCAGTGGTCTAGTACAGCAGAAGCTCCTCCTCCTCCTCCTCCTCCTCCTCCTCCTCCTCCTCTTCTTCTTCTTCTTCTTCTTCTTCTTCTTCTTCTTCTTCTTCTCCAAAACACCAAATGGCAGATGACACTAGTGCCTGGAGGACCCAGAGGCCCAGGATTAGGAGGCCGTGGTGGCTGCCAGGGAGGAATCGACAGCAGTCTTAGGGGCAGGAGCTGTGGTCAAGACCACAGGGCTCATGGAGGTAAAGCTGAATATAAGGAGTGGATCCCCACCACAAAACTGGTTAAGGACATGAAGATCAAGTCCTTGGAGGAGAGCTACCTGTTCTCCCTGCCCATTAAGGAGTCTGAGATCATTGACTTTTTCCTGGGTGCATCCCTAAAGGATGAGGTTCTGAAAATCATGCCAGTGCAGAAGCAGACTCAGGCTGGCCAGAGGACCAGGTTCAAGGCATTTGTCAATATTGGGGACTACAATGGTCACGTTGTTCTTGGTGTTAAGTGCTCCAAGGAGGTCACCACTGCCATCTGAGGGGCCACCATCTTGGCCAAGCTCTCCATTGTCCCTGTGGGGAGAGGCTACTGTGGAAATAAGATTGGCAAGCCCCACAGTTCCGTGCAAGGTGACAGGCCGCTGTGGCTCTGTGCTGGTGCATCTCACTCCTGCCCCCAGAGGCACTGGCATTTTCTCTGCTCCTGTGCCTAAGAAGCTTCTGATGATGGCTGGTATAGATGACTGCTACATGTCAGCCAGAGGCTGTACTGTCACTCTGGACAATTTTGCCAAGGCCACTTTGATGCCATCTTCAAGACTGACAGCTACCTGACCCCCGACCTCTGAAAACAGACTGTGTTCACCAAGTCTCCTTATCAGGAATTCACTGATCATCTTGTGAAAACCCACACCAGAATCTCTATTAAGAGGACCCAGGTTCCAGCTGTGGCTACCACATAGGGTTTTTATACAAGAAAAATAAATGAATTAAGTCTGAGAAGAAGAAGAAGGAGGAGGAGGAGGAGGAGGAGGAGGAGGAGGAGGAGGAGGAGGAGGAATGGGACAAGCAGAGGTGCAGGAGGGAGGGGTAGAAGGGATGGAATGGGTGTGGTATTCTGGAGGGAGGGTGGGTTTTGGTGGTTGCTGGGTAGTGAGTCCCAGCCAGCAGCTCTGGGCTTCCAGTGGTGAAGGTGGTTCTTACCAAATGTCCTGCATGCTGCTGGTTCTCTAAAAAGTATCAGGAAATGTGGTCTTCCCTGTTGCAGAACAGGCAGTGGTCTACCACACTGGAACAAATGGGGCAGGCAGTCAATATCTTTCTGAATCTGGTTTATTTCATTAACAATGACTTTTTCTAGTTCCATACTTTCCCTCCAAATTTCATAATGTCTTTGTTTAACATCCAAGTAATACTCTATTGTATAAAAGAAACACATTTTATTTATTCATTTTTCTGTTGAGGGATATGTAGGTTGTTTCCAATTTTTAGTTATTCTGGATAGAATAGCAACAAACATGGTTGAGCAAGTGGTAGGGTAGAGCATCCTTTTGGGTATATGCCCAAGAGTAGAATATCTGGGTGTTGATGTAGATTGATTCCCACTTTTATGAGAAACTACCGTATTGACTTCCAAGGTGGCTGTATTAGTTTGGACTCCCACCAACAATGGAGGAGTGTTCTCCTTGCTCCATAACTTTCAGAGCATGGGCTGTCACTTGTGGTATTGATATTAGCCATTCAGACAGGTGAGAGATAGAATCTTAAAGTTGTTTTGATTTGCATTTCCCTGACAACTAAAGATTTGAACATTTCTTCAAAAATTTCTGTCACTGCTTTTATTGAGAATTCTCTGATTAGATATGTATACCATTTTTAATTGGATTGTTTGGCATTTTGATGTCTAGTTTCCTAATATATATATATATATATATATATATATATATATATATTTCCTAATATATAAATAGTTCTTTATCAAATATGGAGTTTGTAGAAAACTTTTCCCATTCAGTAAGCTACCACTTTGTAGAACTGATGGTGTCCTTTGCTTTGCAGAAGCTTTGAGCAACATGAGGTCCCATTTATTTACTGTCGCCTATGCTAAAGTTGTTTCATTCAAAAAGTTTTCTCTTGAGTCCATGTGTTCAAGACTATGTCCTACTTTCTCTTCTACAAGGGTCAGTTTATCTGGATTTGTTGAAGTGGAAACTTAAGGGTTGTTTGGAAGGTCAGATGTGTCTGATTGTGTTTTGCTGGGGCAATTGCATGGAAGAATGTTTCACTGAAGCAGACACAGGTGAAAGGATGTTCTGCTAAAACAAGGCCATGAAAGAACATGTGATGAAGGATTCATTGCTAAAGACATGCATTTATTGGTCCATCTTAAGTTGTGTAGTTGAGCTCTTTTGTTGGGATTCCATAGAGAGAAATGCACCAAAAAACAAAACAAAACAAAACACCTTTCAGTGGTGTACTGGTTGCTTCTTGCCATTTGCAAGAAAGATCTGATTAGCAGAGTGATGTCAGTTGATAAAATTCACCTGAAGAAGCAAGCCCAGTGGAGATTCTTCATGTTTGGAGGGAGTATAAAAAAGACTCAATGGTTGCTGATTTGTCCTTTTGACCATGTCTTTTGCCTTACAGAAACAATAAATTTATGAGGTCCCATTTGTCAATTCTTGATCTTAGAGCATAAGCTATTGGTGTACTGTTCAGGAACTTTCCCCCTTAGCCAATGTCCTCCAGGGTCTTCCCCAGTTTATTTTCTATTAGTTTCAGTGTGTCTGGTTTTATGTGGAGGTCCTAGATCCACTTGGAGTTGAGCTTAGTACAAGTAGATAAGAGTGGATCAATTCTCATCCTTCTGCATGCTAACCTCCAGTTGAACCAGCACCATTTGTTGAAAAATCTTTTTTTCACTAGATGTTTTCAGCTCCTTTGTCAAAGATAAAGTGGCCAGAGATGTATGGGTTCAATTCTGGGTCTTCAATCCTATTCCATTGATCCACCCGCCTGTCACTGTACTAATACCATGCAGTTTTTAACACTACTGCTCTGTAGTATTGCTTGAGGTCCAGAATAATGATTCCCCCAGAAGTTTGTTTACTGTTGATGGTAGTTTTATCTATCCTGGGTTTTTTGTTATTCCAGATGAATTTGAGAACTGCTCTTTCTAACTCTATGAAGAACTGAGTTGGGATTTTGATGGGGATTGCGTTGAATCAGTATATTGCTTTTGGCAAGATGGCCTTTTTTACTATATTAATCCTGCCAACCCACGAGCATGGAAGATTTTTCCATTTTCTGAGGTCTTCTTCCATTTCCTTTTTCAGAGACCTAAAGTTCTTGTCATACAAACTTTCACTTGTTCGATTAGAGTCACACCAAGATACTTTATATTGTTTGTGGCTATTGTGAAGGGTGTCATTTCCCTAATTTCTTTCTCAGCCTACTTATCCTTCGAGTATAGGAAGGCTACTGAATTTCTTGAGTTGATTTTATAACCATCCACTTTGCTAAAGTTGTTTATCAGCTGTAGGAGTTCTCTAGTGGAGCTTTGGGTCACTTAAGTATACTATCATAACATCTGCAAATAGTGATAATTTGACTTCTTCCTTTCCAATTTATATCCCTTTGACTTCCATATGTTGTTGAATTGGTATAGCTAGTACCTCAAGTACTATATTGAAAAGATATGGTGAGAGGGGACAGCCGTGTCTAGTTCCTGATTTTAGTGGGATTGCTTCAAGTTTCTCTCCATTTAGTTTGATTTTGGCTACTGGTTTGCTGCATATTGCTTTTACTATGTTTAGGTATGGGCCTTGAATTCCTGTTCTTTCCAAGACTTTTAGCATGAAAGGATGCTAAATTAGATCTTCACCCACCTTACATCTGACAGAGGGTTAATATCCAATATATACAAAGATCTCAAGAAGTTAGACCCCAGAAAACCAAATAACCCTATCAAAAAATGGGATACAGAGCTAAACAAAAATTTTCACCAGAAGAAATTCGGATGGCTGAGAAGCACCTTAAGAAATTTTCAACATAATTAGTCATTAGGGAAATGCAAATCAAAACAACCCTGAGATTCCACCTCACACCAGTCAGAATGGCTAAGATTAAAAACTCAGGAGATAGCAGGTGTTGGCGAGGATGTGGAGAAAGACGAACACTCCTCCACTGCTGGTGAGATTACAAGCTGGTACAACCACTCTGGAAATCAGTCTGTCAGTTCCTCAGAAAACTGGGCATGACACTTTCAGAGGACCCTGCCATAACACTCCTGGGCATAGACCCAGAGGATTCCCCAGCATGTAATAAGGATACATGTTCCACTATGTTCATAGCAACCCTATTTATAATAGGCAGAAGCTGAAAAGAACCCAGATGTCCCTCAACGGAGGAATGAATACAAAAAAAATTGGTATATATACACAATGGAGTACTATTCAGCCATTAGAAACAATGAATTCATGAAATTCTTAGGGAAATTGATGGAGCTGGAAAATATCATATTAAGTGAGGTAACCCAGTCTCAAAAGAATACCCATTGTATGCACTCACTGATAAGTGGATATTAGCCTAGAATCTTGGAATATCCAAGACACAATCCACATACCAAATGATGTCTGAGAAGGAAGAAGTGGACCCTGGTTCTGGAAATGCTCAATGCATCAGTGCAGGGGAATACCAGAACAGGGAAGTGGGAAGGGGTGGATGGGGAGCAGGGGGAGGGAAAGAGGCATATGGGATTTTTGGGCGGCGGGGAGTCAGGAAAGGGAAAATCATCTGAAATGTAAATAAATAATATATCAAATAAAAAAGACTGAGATGGGTGTGCTGTTTTGTGTAGGTTGATAGACGTGGCTCAATTGTATGTGATACAGATTCACATGGAGTTCTTTGAAGACAGAGTCATGTGTTGAGGCAAGTCACCTGGTGAAGCAAGACCAGTGGAGGTACTTGTCATGTTTTGGAGGAAGTATAAAAAGGATACAACAGACTATGAGAAGGGTTTGCTATTAGGGCTAGCTTTGCAATGCTTCTTAGCCTTGCATATTTGCTGTTCTTTCCTTCTTTGAGAGAGGGACAGCAGAGAACCTCTCCTGGTGTCCCTTCTGGTCCAAATCCCTCCTGATGACTTGTTGATTCAGCTGAGGCCTGGTGTGTTTGCCATGTCATGCCACTGCTGCTGATATCATGACACTACTGGACTGGACTGGACTGCAAATATATCCATGAAGTATTTTTGTGTGGGTCGAATTGCTGTTGCTGGCCTGTGAATGATACTGCTAATTTCCCAACAACACAGATGGCATTTGCTCTGAAGAACTATTTCTAAACAGGTATACTTCTCTTATATCATAATAACCTTCATTTTTCACTTCCTCTGGTGGATGGTGGGCTAGACGGGAGCTTAAAGCATTCATTTAAGACCCATCATTAAAAGTAGGCTTTGAAAATTTAAAGATATACTTTACTTTGAGGTCTTTGATCCATTTGGAATTGAGTTTTATGTAGGGTGATAGACATGGCTCTTCTCCTTGTGGACATCCAGTTATTCCAGTATCGTTTGTTGAAGATTCTTGTTTCCATTATATAATTTTGGTTTCCTTGTAAAACATCAAGTATCCAAGGGTGTGTAGATTTGTGTCTTTGTCTTCAGTTCAATTCCATTGTTCTGTCTGTCTGTTTTTGTGCAAATTTCATGCTGTTTTTATTACTATAGTTTTGTACTACAACTTGAAATAGGAATGGTGAGACCACTAGCAGGTTTTTCCTTGTTTTAGCTATTTTCTGCATGTGCTGCCTGCCTGTCTGTCTGTGTGTCTGTGCTCATGTGTGTCTGTGCTCATGTGTGTCTGTGTTTTTTTTCTTTCCTATGAAGCTGAGAACTGGTCTATCAAGAACTGTGAAACAATTGTTTTGGAATTTTGATGTGGATTACAGTACACCCATGAAGTAAAAATTTCTGGCTTTTTTGGAGACTTAGTTGTATCATGTGATGTTTTTTAGGAAGCTGCCTTATGAAAGGATGGTTTTGCAGAGAAGAGTCATGTGGCGTTTTTCTTAAAGGACTCTGGAAAGGGCGCATGTAATATTTGAATTGAGTGGACACTTGAGGGAACACATGATGTTTTTTAAAAAAAAGTATAAATATAACCCAACAGACATTGGATGATGACGTGTGGTATTGACATGCCTTTACATTCTTTGCTGGTCATTATTGGGCTTTGCTGATGCTGGTCATTGATGATGACATTGTATGGTGTTGGTTTACCTTGACATTCTTTGCTGATCATTGTCATGAATTCATAGACAGAAACACCACCAAAGTACTTCTAGTGGTGTTTTAGCAGCTTCTTGCTGCTTCTACAGACTCAACTGACTGGCAGAGCCTTATTGTTTCTTACAATTTGAGCAGTCATTTCTGATTCATGTAAACTAATCTGTTGATAGCCTCACAATACAGATTAGATTTGCTCCAAAGAATTATTTCTAAATAGGTCCATATCCTCCTTTGCTCTGTTAACCTTTCCTTTCTACTACCACTGTTGGATGATGGGCTAAAGGGGAAGCTAAAACATTTAAGAATCTGTATTCAAAATAGATTTTTAAAAAATCTAAGCCTATGTATCCATAGATTGCCTTTGGCACAATGTGCATTTTTTACTGTGTTAATCCTAGTCATCCATGAGCAGAGGAGATCTTTTCATTTTCTGATATCTTCTTCAATTTCTTTCTTCAAAAACTTGAAGATTTTACCATTCAAGTCTTTCGCATGCTTGATTAGAGTAACTCAAGATATTTTATATTATTTGAAGCTGTTGTGAAGGATGCTGTTTCTATGATTTCTTTATTATTCTTCTTGTCATTTGTGTAGAAGAGAAGTACTGATTTTTTTAAAGTTAATTTTGTATACAGATTGCTGAAAGAATTTATCAGCTATGTGAATTTCCCAGTCACTTATTAGGGTCCCTTATGTTTATGACTGTATTATCTGCAAATAAAAATTCACTCCACTATTTCATAGCAGCCTTATTTATTATAGCCAGAAATTGGAAGGAGCCCAGATGTCCCTCAAAGGAGGAATGGATACAGAAAATGTGGTATATTTATACAATGGAATACTACTCAGCAATTAAAAACAATGAATTCATGCAATTTGTAGGCAAATGGTTGGATCTGGAAAATATCATCCTAAGTGAGTTAACCCAATCACAAAAGAATACATATGAAATGCAATCACTGATAAGTGGATATTAATGAACCCAGAAGCTCTGAATACTCAAGGCACAATTAGCAAATCAAAAAATTCCCAAGAAGAAAGAAGGAGAGGACCCTGATCCCAAAAAGACTGCATCCAGTTTTGTAGGAGAGTACCAGAACAGAAATGGTGGGGGGGGGGTTGGGGAATGGGGGGGAAGAGGACTTATGGGTCATATGGTGAGGAGGGAACTGGGAAAGGGGAAAGCCTTTGGAATGTAAACAAAGAATATAGAAAATAAAACACACACACAAAAGATTCTTTGATATTGTCTTAGTCAGGGTTTCTATTCCTGCACAAACATCATGACCAAGAAGCAAGTTGGGGAGGAAAGGGTTTATTGAGCTTACACTTCCATCCACACAGCTGTTCATTACCAAAGGAAGTCAGGACTGGAACTCAAACAGGTCAGGAAGCAGGAGCTGATGCAGAGGCCATGGAGGGATGTTCCTTACTGGCTTGCTTCCCCTGGCTTGCTCAGCCTGCTCTCTTATAGAACCCAAGAATACCAGCCCAGAGATGGCACCACCCACAAGGGGCTCTCCTTCACTTGATCACTAATTGAGAAAATGCCCCACAGCTGGATCTCATAGAGGCACTTCCCCAAGTGAAGCTCCTTTTCCTATGATAACTCCAGCCTGTGTCAAGTTGACACACCAAACTAGCCGGTACAGATATCTTCCTTTCAAATTTGCATCCCATTGATCTCCTTAAGTTGTCTTTTTGCTCTAATGAAACCCTCAAGTACTATATTGAATAGGTATGGAGAGTGTTTTCTCCAGATTTTAGTGGAATTGTTTTGAGTTTCTTATCATCTATGTTGATGTTGGCTATAGGCTTGCTTAAAAACTGTCTTTATTATCTTAAGTTTTGTCCCTGTATCCATAATCTCTTCAGGTCTTTTAACTTGAAGAGGTGCTGAATTTTCTCAGATGCCTTTTCTGCCTCTGATAAGATGATCATGTAGGTTTTTATCTTTCCATTTATTTATATAGTAGATTAGATTTATTGATTTTTGTATCTTTAACTATCCCTGTTTCTGTGGGACAAAGTCTACTTCATCATGGTGATTCCCTGAACTATAAAATTATTTTCTGTGATCGTTCTTAACTATAATTTTGCTGCTGTTAGGAATTGTGAAAGGGTCATTCAGTGTCGCAAAGAGGTCATGAATTATGTTCTTGTATGCAGTTTATGAGTATTGTTAGTTTTTGCATGTGTTCATAAGAGAAATCCATCTGTAATTCTCTTTGATGTATCTGGTTTGGGTATCAGGGTAACTAACTTTATAAAATAAATTGCACAGTGTTACTTTTGTTTTTATATTTTCACATAACTAGAAGGGTATTAGTGCTAATTCTTCTTTGAAAGTCTGGTAGAATTCTGTGCTAAAACCATATAGTCCTAGGCTTTTTTGTTGGGAGATTTTGGTTGGTGCTTCTATTTCCTTAGGGCTTATAAGTCTGTTGATATGACTTATCTGATTTTAATTTAACATTGGTAATTGGTATGAATCAAAACATTATGTATCTTTTAGATTTTCCAGTTGGTAGAGTACAGGATTTTAAAGTACATCCCTGTAATACTCTGAATTTTCTCAGTGTCTCTTGTTATGCCCATATCCCCCTTTTCATTTCAGATTTTGTTAATTGGATATTCACTCTCTGCCTTTTAGTTAATTTTGATATGGGTTTGTCAGTCTTATGGTTTCTTTCTCAAAGAATTAATTCTTTGTTTCTAATTCATTCTTTGCATTGTTTTTGTTGATTTCAGCCCTTAGTTTAATTACTTCTTGTCATCTACTTATTTTCATTGTAATTCTTCATGTTTTCTAGAGCAGTGGTTCTCAACCTGCAGGTCATGGTGTCTTTGGAGCATTGAACAACCATTTCTCAATTCCTAGTAGTAGCAAAATTTTAGTTATGAAGTATCACAGAAAATAATTTAATAGTTGGGAGTCACCCCAACATAAGTAACTGTATTAAAGGGTCTCAGAACTAAGAAAGTTGAGAATCAGTCTTCTAGAGCTTTCAAGTGTGATGTGAAGTTGCTTAGTATGGGATATTTTTAGTTTTATTTTAATGTAGGCACTTAATACTATGAACTTGTCTATTAGAAATGATAGAGATGGAACAATTACTACCAACAAGGAGTTGGGGACTGTGATGAGATCAATGGGGCAGAACCCCACTGAGGCAGAACTGCAGGACATGATTAATGAGGTGGATAATGATGGTGATGGGACCATTGACTTCCCAGAGTTCCTGACCATGATGGCCAGAAAGATGAAGTATACAGACAGTGAGAAGGAGATATGAGAGGCCTTCCATGTCTTTGACAAGGATTGGAAGAGCTATATCAATGCCTCTGAGCTTCATCACATCATGACGAACCTAAGGGAGAAGCTGAGGGATGAGGAAGAGGATGAGATGATCTGAGAGGCAGACATTGATGGAGATGGCCAGGTCAATTATGAAGAGTTTGTACAGATGATGACTGTGAAATGAAGGCCTGGACACTGGCCATGCCAGTTCTCCTGTTCTCTTTCCAGGCACTCCTCTCTTCAATACTCCCCTGCATTCTAGCAAACACCAATTGATTGACTGAGAATCTGATAAAGCAACAAAAGGTTTGTTCCAAGCTAAAAAACAAACAAACAAACAAAAACAAAAAACGAAAAGAACCCACCTGTTTTCACTGTGTCACATAAGTTTGGTTATTTTATGTATTAATTTTCATTTAATTCTAGAATTCCTTTCATTTCTTTCTTAATTTTTGTCTTGATTCAATTTTCACTTAGTAGAGAACTGTTCAGTTTCTAGGAGTTTGTAGACTTCTGTTGTTTCTGTTCTTGTGATATCCAGCTTATCTGGTTATATGTGGAGGTCCTTGATCCACTTGGACTTGAGCTATGTACAAGGAGATAAGAATGAATAAGTATGCATTCTTCTACTTGCTGACTGTCAGTTGAACCAGTACTATTTGTTGAAAATGCTATCTTTTCCACTACATGGTTTTAGCTTCTTTGTCAAGACCAAGTGACCATAGGTGTGTGGGTTCATTTCTGGGTCTTCAATTCTATTCCATTGATCTACCTGCCTGTCACTGAACCAATAACATGAGCTTTTTTTATCACTATTGCTTAAGGTTAGGGATGGTAATTCCCCAGGAGTTTTTTATTGTTGAGAATAGTTTTTTGCTATCCCGGGTTTTTTTACATTCCAAATGAATTTGAGAATTTCTCTTTCTAACTCTATGAAGAATTGAGTGGGAACTTTGATGAGAACTTCATTGAAAATGTAGATTGCTTTCAGTAAATAGCCATTTATACTATATTCATCCAGCCAATTCATGAACATGATCAGTCTTTCTATCTTCTAAGGTCTTCTTCAATTTCTTTCTTCAGGGATGTGAAGTCTTGTCATACAGAACTTTCATTTGCTTGGTTAAAGTCACACCAAGATATTTTATATTATTTGTGACTATTATAAGGTGTGTTGTTTCTCTAATTTCTTTCTTAGCCTCTTTATCCTTTCAGTAAATGATGGATAGTGATTTGTTAGAGTTAATTTTTTATCCAGCCACTTTGCTGAAGTTATTCATCAGCTTTAGTAACTCTCTGGTAGAATTTTGGGGGTCACTTAAGTATACTATCATATCATCTGCAATTAGTGATATCTTGACTTCCTTTTTCCCAATTTGTATCCATTTGGTTTCTTTTTGCTGTCTAATTGCTCTGGATAGAACTTCAAATGATTTATTAAATAGACAGAAAGTGAGCATCCTTGTCTTCTCCCTGATTTTAATGGTATTGGTTATAAATTTCTCTCCATTTAGTTGGCTGCTGGTTTGCTATATCTGTGTTTATTATGTATAAGTAAAGACCTTGAATTCCTGATCTTGCCAATACTTTTTACATGAAGCGATGTTGTATTTTTCAAAGGCTTTTTCAGCATCTAATGAGATGATCATCTGGGTTTTTTTTTAGTTTTTTAATATAATGGATTACATTGGTGGATTTCTGAATATTGAACCTTCTCTACATTCCTGGAATGAAGCCTATTGATCACGATGAATGATCATTTTGATGTTCTGGGATTCATTTTACTAGAATTTTATTGAGTATTTTTGCATCAATATTCATAAGGAAAATAGGTCTGGAATTCTCTTTCTTTGTTGGGTCCTTTTGTGGTTTAGAAATCAGCATAACTGTGCCATCATAGAAAGAAAGATTTTTTTCATAGAAATAAAGCTGTTTCTATTTTGTGGAATAGTTTGAGAAGTATTGGTATTAGGTCTTCTTTGAAGGTCTGACATAATTCTCCACTAAAATCATCTGGCACTGGGAGGAGAATTTTAACCACTCCTTCTATTTGCTTACAGTTTACGGGTCTGGTCCCAATTTAAATTTGGTTCCTGGTAACTGTCAAGAAAATCATCCATTTCATCTACATTTTCCAGTTTTATTGAGTATTGAATTTTGTAGTAGGATCTGATGATTTTTTAAACTTCCTCAGTTTCTCTTGTTATGTCTCCCCTTTTCATTCCTGAATTTGTTATTTGGTTACTGTCTCTGTACCATCTAGTTAGTTTAGCTAAGGATTTATCTATCTTGCTGATTTTATTGAATTTTGTAGTAGGATCTGATGATTTTTTTAACTTCCTCAGTTTCTCTTGTTATGTCTCCCCTTTTCATTCCTGAATTTGTTATTTGGTTACTGTCTCTGTACCATCTAGTTTAACTAAGGGTTTATCTATCTTGCTGATTTTTCTCAAAGAACAAGCCCCTAGATTTTTATTCTTTTTATAGTGCTTTCTGTTTCTACTTGGTTGATTTCAGCCCTGAGTTTATTTCCTGTCATCTACTCCTCCTGGATATATTTGCTTCATTTGGTTTCATATCTTTCAGGTGAGCTTTTAAACTGGTAGTGTGTGACTCTCCAATTTCTTTATGGAGGCAGTCAGGGCTATGAGTTTTCCTCTTAGCACTGCTTTCATTGTATCCCATAAGATTGGCTATGTTGTGACTTCATTTTCATTAAATTCTAATTCTAATCTAAATTCTTTTTCTTCTTTCTATTTTTATTTTATTCAATATATTTTTGATTTACATTTCATATGATTTTCCCCTTTCCAGGCTCCCTCTTCCCTGAAAGTCCCATAAGCCCTCTTCCCTCCCCCTGTTCACCCATCCACCCCTTCCCTCTTCCCTGTTCTGGTATTTCCCTACACTGCTGCATTAACCCTTTCCAGAATCAGGGGCCATTCCTTCCTTCTTCTTGGATATCATTTGATATGTCGATTGTGTCTTAAGTGTTCCAGTATTCTAGGCTAATATCCGCTTATCAGTGAGTACATACCATGACTGTACTTTTGAGACTGGGTTACCTCACTTAGTATCATGTTCTCCAGCTCCATCCATTTCTCTAAGAAGTTCACAAATTCATTGTTTCTAATGGCTGAATAGTACTCTATTGTGTATATATACCATATTTTTTGTATCCATTCCTCCATTGAGAGACATCTGGGATCTTTCCAGCTTCTGGCTATTATGAACATAGTGGAACATGTATCCTAATTACATGCTGGGTAATCCTCTGGATATCTGCCCAGGAGGGGTATAGCAGGGTCCTCTGGAAGTGTTGTGCCCAGCTTTCTGAGGACTGCCAGACTGATTTCTAGAGTGGTTGTACCAACTTGCAAACCCACCAGCAGTGAAGGAGTGCTCTTCTTTCTGCTCAACCTCGCCAACAGCTGCTGTCTCCTGAGCTTTTAATCTTAGCCATTCTGACTGGTGTGAGGTGAAATCTCAGGGTTGCTTTGATTTGCATTTCCCTAATGACTAACGATGTTGAACATTTCTTAAGGTGCTTCTCAGTCATCCAAAATTCTTCAGGTGAAAATTCTTTGTTTAGCTCTCTATCCCATTTTTATAGGGTTGTTTGGCTCTGTGGAGTCTAACTTCTTGAGTTCTTTGTATATATTGGATATTAGCCCTCTGTCAGATGTAGGGTTGGTGAAGATGCTTTTCCATTTGGTGGTTGCCATTTTGTCTGATTGACAGTGTCCTTTGCCTTACAGAATCTTTGTAATTTTATGAGGTCCCATTTGTCAATTCTTGATCTTAGAGCATACGCTATTGGTGTTCTATTCAGGAAATTTTCTCCTGTGCCCATGTCCTCAAGGGTCTTCCCAAGGTTCTTTTCTATTAGTTTCAGTGTGTCTGGTTTTATGTGGAGGTCCTTGATCCACTTGGAGTTGAGCTTAGTACACGGAGATAAGAATAAATCAATGCACATTCTTCTGCAGGCTGACCTCCAGTTGAGCTAGCACCATTTGTTGAAAAGGCTCTCTTTTTTTCCACTGTCTGGTTTCAGCTCCTTTGTTGAAGATCAAGTGACCATAGCTGTGTGGATTCATTTAATGGGTCTTCAATCCTATTCCATTGATCTACCTGCCGGTCACTGTACCAATACCATGCAGTTTTTACACTATTGCTCTGTAGTACTGCTTGAGGTCCAGGATACTGATTCCCCCAGAAGTTCGTTTAATGTAGAGAATAGTTTTAGCTATCCTGTTTTTTTTGTCATTCCAGATGAATTTGATAATTGCCCTCTCAACTCTATGAAGAACTCAGTTGGGATTTAGATGAGGATTGCATTGAATCTGTAGATTGCTTTTGGTAAGATGGCCATTTTTACAATATTAATCCTGCCAATCCAGGAGCATGGAAGATGTTTCCATTTCCTGAGGTCTTCTTCGATTTCCTTCTTCAGATACCTGAAGTTCTTGTCATACAAATCTTACACTTGTTTGGTTAGAGTCACCCAAAGATAATTTATATTATTTGTGGCTATTGTGAAGAGTGTCATTTCCCTAATTTCTTTCTCAGCCTGCTTATCCTTTGAGTATAGGAAGGCTACTGATTTGCTTGAGTTGATTTCATAACCAGCCACTTTGCTGAAGTTGTGTATCAGCTGTAGGAGTTCTGTGGTGGAGGTTTTGAGTTCCTTGAGTATACTATCATATCATCTGCAAATAGTGATAGTTTGACTTCTTCCTTTCCAAGTTGTATCCCATTGACCTCCTTATGTGGTCGAATTGCTCTAGCTAGAACTTCAAGCACTATATTGAAAAGATATGGAGAGAGGGGGCAGCCTTGTCTAGTCCCAATTTTAGTGGGATTGCTTCAAGTTTCTCTACATTGAATTTGATGTTGGTTACTGGTTTGCTGTATATTGCTTTTACTATGTTTAGGTATGGGCCTTGAATTCCTGTTCTTTCCAAGACTTTTAGCATGAAAGGATGCTGAATTTTGTCAAATGTTTTTCCAGCATCTAATGAAATAACCATGTGGTTTTTTTCTTTAACTTTGTTTATATAGTGGATTGCATTGATGGATTTCCGTATATTGAACCATCCCTGCATCCCTGGGATGAAGCATACTTGATCATGTTGAATAATCATTTTGATGTGTTCTTGGATTCAATTGGCAAGAATTTTATTGAGAATTTTTGCGTCAGTATTCATAAGGGATATTGTTCTCTAGTTCTCCTTCTTTGTTGAATCTGTGTGTCATTTTGGTATCAGCATAATTGTTGCTTCATTGAACGAGTTGCATAGTAGTACTTCTGTTTCTATTTTTTTACAATAATTTGAACAGTGTTGGTGTTAGTTCTTCTTTGAGGGTGTGATAGACTTCTGCACTAAAACCATCTGGTCCTGTGCTTTTTTTGGTTAGAAGACTTTCTATGAACACTTCTATTTCCTTAGGGCCTATGGGACTGTTTAGTTGATCTATTTGATCCTGATTTGATTGATTGATTGATTGATTGATTGATTGATTGATTGATGGATATATTCTATATTTACAATTAATTTCCATTTTTCTGGTTCCCCACAGCCCCAAAGGTCCCACATGCCCTTTTCCCTCCCCCTGCTCCTTCATCCACCCCTTCCTACTTCCTGTTCTTGTATTCCCCTACACTGATGCTTTGATCCTTTCCAGCACCAGTGTCCACTCCTTTCTTCTTGTCAGACATCATTTGGTATGTGAATTGTGTCTTTGGTGTTCCAAGATTCTAGCCCAATATCCACTTATCAGTGATTGCATAACACCGGTATTCTTTTGAGACAGGGTTACCTCACGTAGTATGATGGTCTCCAGCTCCATCCATTTCTCTAAGAATTTCATGAATTCATTGTTTCTTGTCCCGCGCTACCGTCTCGCCAGCAAGAACGACGCGGCACACGTGTTACGCCGTTGGCTCCCCACAGTTTCTAATGGCTGAATGGTATTCCATTGTGTATATATACCACATTTTTTGTATCCATTCCTCCGTTGAGGGACATCTGGGTTCTTTCCAGCTTCTGGCTATTATAAATAAGGATGCTATGAACATAGTGGAGCATGTATCCTTATTGCATGCTGGGGAATCTTCTGGGTATATTCCCAGGAGTGGTATGGCTGGGTCCTCCAGAAGTATTATGTCCAGTTTTCTGAGGAACCACCAGAGTGATTTCCAGAGTGGTTGTAACAGCTTGCAGTCCCATCAGCAGTGGAGGAATGTTCCTCTTTCCCCACATCCTCGCCAACACCTGATGTCTTCTGAATTTTTAATCTTAGCCATTCTGACTGGTGTGAGGTGAAATCTCAGGGTTGTTTTAATTTGCATTTCCCTAATGACTAATGATGTTGAACATTTTTGAAGGTGCTTCTCAGCCATCCAAATTTCTTCATGTGAAAAGTCTTTGTTTAGCTCTGTACCCCATTTTCGGATAGGGTTATTTGGTTTTCTGGGGTCTAACTTCTTGAGTTCTTTGTACACGTTGGATATTAGCCCTCTGTCAGATGTGGGGTTGGTGAAGATCTTTTCCCAATTTGTGGGTTGCCGATTTGTACTTTTGACAGTGTCTTTTGCCTTACAGAAACATTGTAATTTTATGAGGTCCCATTTGTCTATTTTTGATCTTAGAGCATAAGTAATTGGGGTTCTGTTCAGGAAATTTCCCCCTGAGCCAATGTCCTCAGGGGTCTTCCCCAGTTTCTTTTCTATTAGTTTTAGTGTTTCTGGTTTTATGTGGAGGTCCTTGATCCACTTGGAGTTGAGCTTAGTGCAAGGAGATAAGAGTGGATCAATTCTCATTCTTCTGCATGTTGACCTCCAGTTGAGCCAGCACCATTTGTCGAATAGGCTATCTTTTTTCCACTGGATGTTTTCGGCTCCTTTGTTGAAGATCAATTGGCGATAGATGTGTGGGTTTAATTCTGGGTCTTCAATCCTATTCCATTGATCCGCCTCCCTGTCACTGTACCAATACCATGCAGTTTTTAACACTACTGCTCTGTAGTATTGCTTGAGATCCGGGATATTGATTCCCCCAGAAGTTCTTTTACTGTTGATGATAGTTTTAGCTATGCTGGGGTTTTTTTTTATTCCAAATGAATTTGAGAATTGCTCTTTCTAACTCTATGAAGCACTGAGTTGGTATTTTGATGGGAATTGCGTTGAATCTGTATATTGCTTTTGGCAAGATTGCCATTTTAACTATATTAATCCTGCCAACCAACGAACATGGAAGATTTTTCCATTTTTGATGTCTTCTTCAATTTCCTTCTTCAGAGACCTGAAGTTTCTGTCATATAAATCTTTCACTTGTTTGGTTAGAGTCACACCAAGTTACTTTATATTGTTTGTGGCTATTGTGAAGGGTGTCATTTCCCTAATTTCTTTCTCGGCCTGCTTATCCTTTGCATATAGGAAGGCTACTGATTTGCTTGAGTTGATTTTATAACCATCCACTTTGCTAAAGTTGTTTATCAGCTGTAGGAGTTCTCTGGTGGAGTTTTTTGGGTCACTTAAGTATACTATCATATCATCTGCAAATAGTGATAGTTTGACTTCTTCCTTTCTGATTTGTATCCCTTTGACTTCCTTATGTTGTCGAATAGCTCTAGCTTGTACCTGAAGTACTATATTGAAGTGATATGTTGAGAGCAGGCAACCTTGTCTAGTCCCTGATTTTAGTGGGATGGCTTCAAGTTTCTCTCCGTTTACCTTGATGTTGGCTACTAGTCTGCTGTAAATTTCTTTTACTATGTTTAGATATGGGCCTTGAATACCTGTTCTCTCCAGGACTTTTAACATGAAAGGATGCTGAATTTTGTCAAGTGCTTTTCCAGCATCCAATGAGATGACCATGTGGTTTTTTTCTTTGAGTTTGTTTATATAGTGGATCACGTTGATGGATTTCTGTATATTGAACCATCCCTGCATCCCTGGGATGAAGCCAACTTGATCATGGTGAACGATTGTTTTGATGTGTTCTTGGATTTGGTTGGCAAGTATTTTATTTAAGATTTTTGCATTGATATTCATAAGGGAAATTGGCCTGTAATTCTCTTTCTTAGTTGGATCTTTGTGTGGTTTTGGTATCAGCATAATTGTGGCTTCATAGAATGAGTTGGGTAGTGTTCCTTCTGTTTCTATTTTGTGGAAGAATTTGAAGAGTATTGGTATTAGGACTTCTTTGAAGGTCTGATAGAATTGTGCACTAAAACCATCTGGTCCTGTGCTTTTTTTGGTTGGAAGACTTTCTATGATCCCTTCTATTTCTTTGGGGGTTATGGGTCTGTTTAGACGATCTATTTGATCCTGGTTTAATTTTGGTATTTGGTATCTGTCTAGGAAATTGTCCATTTCCTCCAGACTATTCAGTTGTGTTGAGTATAGGCTTTTGTAGCAGGATCTGTTTCTACCTCTGTGTTCAGATCTTGGATGGTTTTGATCATTTCCTTCATTCGTTTGTTTGTGTTTTCTTGCAATTCTTTAAGAGATTTTTGTGTTTCCTCTTTCATGACTTCTGCCTGTTGGTTCAAGTTCTCCTGCATTTCTTTAAGTGATTTTCTCATTTCCTCTTTATTGGCTTCTGTCTGTTGGTCCATATTCTCCTGGAGTTCTTTAAGTGATTTTTGTGTTTGCATTGTAAGAGCTTCTGCCCTATTAATGTTCCCCTGCATTTCTTTAAGAGATTTGTTTATGTCTTTTTTGTGTGTGTTCCTCTAGCAGCATCATGACCAGTGCTTTTATATCCAACTCTTGTTTTTCTGGTGTGTTGGGGTATCCAGACTTGCTCTGGTTGGCGACTTGGGTTCAGATGGTGCCATATTGCCTTGATTTCTGTTAGTAATGTTTCTGTTTGCCTTTTGCCATCTGTTTATCTCTGCAGTTAGTTGGTCTTATTGTTACTGGTTGGAGTTTGAAGCTCCTGTGAGCCTGGCCTTTGGTGCTGCTGTAGTAGAGGGAGTCCGTGCTCCTGACCCCAGTCGCCAGTGGTCCGCAGTGACCCCAGGCAAGATGATGGCCTCGCTGCAAGCCCAGAAAGCTGGACCCCAACGGTCAGCAACAGCCGCTTCGAGCTGTAGGTGCCCAGATCTCCCGCTGAGCTCCTCTGGCTTTGTGCACAGGCAAGAGCCTGACTGGGTAGTCTATGCTAGGCTAGGTCTCAGTCCATGCACTTGAGCCCAGCCGCCAGCCATCCTCAGTGACCTGAAGCAAAATGGCGGCCTCACTGCAAGCACAGTGAATCAGTCCCCAGCAGTTGGCAACAGCCGCCGAGCTGTAGGTGCACAGATCTCCTGCTGAGCTCCTCTGGCTCTGGGCACCAGCAAGACTATGATGGGGTAGTCTATGCTAAGCTAAGCTAGGTCTATGTCCATGCACCTGACCCCAGTTCCCAGCAGTCCGCAGTGTCCCGAGGCAAGATGGCGGCCCCACTGGAAGCCCCTATTTGATCCTGATTTAATTTTGGTATTTGATATCTCTTTAGGAAATTGCCCATTTCCTCCAGATTTTCCAGTTGTGTGGTATATAGACTTTTGTAGCAGGATGTGATGATTTTTTGGATTTCCTCAGTTTCTGTTGCTATATCTCCCTTTTCATTTCTAATTTTGTTAATTTGGATACTGTCTCTCTGCCCATTGGTTAGTCTGGCTAAGGGTTTATCTATCTTATTGATTTTCTCAAAGAACCAGCTCCTGGTTTTGTTCATTCTTTGTATGGTAATCTTTGTTTCTACTTGATTGA